>CM077086.1:75506245-76165568 GCA_039513925.1 Platanthera zijinensis
TGAACTCTCTTACAACCTTGGTCTCCAAGTGAAGTAATTGCCTGATGGAATATTCATATCTCAGTCCAAGTATGCTAAGGAATTAGTGAAAATATTTGTGATGGCGGATGCCTCAACAATGAAAACATCCATGGCTTCCAATGTGGTGACTGATTCTGATGAAAAAGGGAAACCTGTTGATACGAAAACTTATAGGGCTATTGTTTGATCCCTATTATACCTCACAGTAATTAGACCAGATATCATGTTCTCTACATGTCTTTGTGCTAGGTTCTAAGTGAACCCTAAAGAGTCTCATCTAATTTTGTTAAAAAGAATTTTAAGATTAATAAAGGGTTCCCCAAATCTAGGACTTTGGTATCCAACAGATTCAGAGTTTGAGTTAACTGGATACTCAGATGTTGACTATGCTGGATGCAGAGTAGACAGGAAAAGCACATCAGGAACATGCCGATTCCTTGGTGATAGACTTGTGCCTTGGTTTTATAAGAAGCAAACATCTGTGTCCACTTCAACTATAGAGGCTGAGTACATTGCAGCTGGCAGTTGCTGTTCATAGATAATATGGATTCAAAACTAATCGCTTGATTATGGATACAATCTAAATAATTCAAATATATTTTGTGATAGTACTAGTGCAATTTCTATTGCTTAGAATCCAGTTCATCATTCTAGAACCAAGCATATAAAAATAAGGCATCACTTCATTAGAGATAGTGTAGACAAAAAGAAAATTAATCTTAACTTTATCTCCACTGATTTTCAAAGAGCAGATATCTTCACTAAGCCTTTGGATGAAAATAAACATCTATTCTTCCTAAATCAGCTTGGAATGATAAATGAAATGGATTAATTTAATTTCTGTCTGTGTTTGAAGATCTGTTCACAAATCATCGAACGGAGATCGACGATCTGCAAACTCCTCTTGAGCTCCATCGTCGACCTAAGATCGATGACAACTCTGTGTGAAGTTAAAAATCGTCGACCAGAGATAGACTACTTTACTTCAGAAAATAAATCATCGACCTGAGATCGATGATCTGTTTCCCCTCTTCATTTAGAGGCTGACGATAATATTTGTCTATAAATCCGTCGTCGACCTTAGATCGAAGTTTTCTTTATTATATCATAGGAGAGAGCCCGTCTCTTCACATTCTAAAAACCTATATTGAGGTTTCTCTTCGAGCTCTATCCCGCACTTTCCAAATTCTTTTGCACTTTATCGTCTTTCTCTTGAGTATACAGAAACCTATGGTGATTCCAGCGGCTATTCTTTCAGCAATAAAGTTCGATGCAGGTTTTGATATCGACTTCAAATCATTTAGGCATTGCATTCAGGTTTTATAAGATATTCTTCAGCTTTGTGAAGATCAGGGTCTAAGGAAGATCATGACTCAAAGGATCTTGTTACCAATTACAGAAATCAAAGAATGGGACTATACATCGACAACGCCTGATGTCTCGTCCATGGTTGGGACCATCTCAGGACAACATGTTATTCTTACCCCAGTAATTATTTCAGAACTATTTGGGTTAGTAAATGGAGACGACAGTCAAGAACAGGATAGTTCTGAATATAGCAGTATGCTAGTTAGGATGGGTCATCCTGAGGGAATACCATCCAAGCTTCTTAAGAAGAACTTGTCTATAGGATACAAGTTCTTTGTAGATGTTGTTGGCAAGGTTTTATTGGGCAAGCACTCCGCCCACGACAATATTAACAGGCAACAGTTTTCAATAATGTCTGCTTCGGTCAATAAGAAATCAGTCAACTAGGCTGAGTAAATTTTTGATTTGATTAAGAGGAAGAACTCCAAGAAGGAGGTCTGTCTTGGAAGGATTCTGGGAATCTTCCTTCTATCTAAGAATTCAGAACTAATGGTCTCTCAGACCATATTTATCAAGGCCAGTAAGAGGTTTGACTCCTCTTTGTTTAGTAAGTGGGGAAGGACTATCCCTAGGCCCTTCAGTGCCTCTACCACCTCCAGGACTTCTGAGGATACAAGAGCTGCTATAGCTGCTCCTCCACCCCCAGAAGATGTTCCTTCCCCCAAACTTCCTCCATCTACAAACCAACAACAACCTTCCATCACAATCTTTTCCAATCCATCTTCACCTCACACATCTCTTCCTCAATCCCCTCTACCTACCTCCCTTCAAGACATTCGAGCTTCCATTTCTACTCAAATGTCACCTGCATTCAATCTGCTCACATCTCCAACACCATCTCCATCACCTGTTCAATCACCAATTCCTACTCCTCCTTTATCTTCTGTTTCTCCTCATCTGAGGACCTCTCCCTCCTCCAACCTTTTATCTACCTCAAATGTTGATTTTCCATCTCATCTTGCATCTCCTCAACGTATTGCTTCTCCCATCATCCCTCCATCCCAACCCACTCAGCTTTAATCTAAGTCTATCCAACAGGATGCTCCCTCCTCTTTTCCTGAGTTCCACCATACAGAACTCTCTCATGCCTTCTCAGTATGTTCCAATTGTGGACATCAAACTCCTTCCTCCTCTTCTAAGCCTGAACCCCTCTATCTGAATTTTTCAAAATGTGCTCAAGACCTTCTGAAATCTATTTCACCCTCCTTAAAGAAACTAATTGCAAATGTTATAGCTCCTCTCTCTGCCTCCATCAACACTCTCTCCTCTAGAGTTGTTGCCCTCTCCTTTGTCACTTCTTCTGGGGGCCTGGCTACAAATTCCTCTGCAGCCAGGAAGGGGGAGATATTCAATGAAGAAGCTCCAATACTTTTTCCAGCAGTAGTAGCATCAATTTCAGCTTTGACCATTCCAGCAACAACATCAAAGACATAGGTTGTTGATATTGAGATATCAGATGTAGATCTCTCAGAGTTTCTGGATATTGATTTTGAGACAGTTAAACTAGTTTTTTTCTTTGGACATTCTTTCTGAAGACAATAATATTTCTCCAGCATCTGAGCTCAAGTCCATTCTAAATTCTTTTGATCCCTTATATATAAATATTATTTTTTTTGTTTCTCCCAAGTACTGCTCAGATATCATTTGATTTACTGCTTCAGTTAGTTCAGAAACTATTCAGGCTATTCAGGCAAGCCTTATTTCTAACATAGTTATGGAACCTGTTTGTCCAACTTATGTTATAGATGATAGTCCTATGCCAAGTCTAGATGACTTGATTGCTCAGGACATTGCTCAAAAGAATGCTCAAGAAAAAGGTCAAACCAATCTTCTCAAACAACTTGATGCTTTATAAGACAATCCTCTAGATTCTGATGATGATGATGATTAGGATGAAGATGAGTCTGATGACTCCAGTTTAAAGAAGAACGTTTCAAGGAAAAGAAAAGCACCTCCCAAGGCTTCTCCTCTACCTAATCCCTAAAATGATACACCATACTACAACTGAATAATATGAAGCCTTATCCTAGTATGCCGCATTGGATGAAACTGTCCAGAAATCAAACTAAAGCACAAAAGAAGAAGAAGAAGTCTGAAGCCTCTCTTGTGAAGAAATTCAGGAAAGACCCACCACCTCCTCCTCCTCTAGCAACAGGAGCCTCTAGTATGGTGGCTTAGAGATGTACCCCCATTACTAAGACATACTAGAGGCAGAGCAATCCTTCCAATCCTCCTCCAGTAGCAGGATCCTTAGGAAAGCCTTCATAAATTCAGAGTCCAGCCCTCTCTCAGTCTCAGAGGTCTGTTTCTTATTACAAGCCTAAAGTAAAGTTCAGTGAAGCTCCTCCTCCAAAGTCACTTTACTCTAGTCAAAAGCAGTAGAATCCAGTTTCAACTAATTTCCAAGCTTAGTCCACTCAGTTCAGGAATCCTTCTCAAAAGACGTCTCAAGATGCTAATCCGGATAGACCTCCCTCTCCTCCTACTGATCCAGAGTTGGATCCAAATTTCAAAATGGCTAGACTTAATCAACTAATTGGAGTATCTTAGATGAAGAAAGCCAGAGCAGAAGGCCTAGATTCTTCTCAGTTTACTACTATATCATCTTATAGAGAAAAGGAATTTGAAAGGCTGCAGGTCAGCAAGAAAGTGTTCAATCCAACAGAATATATGACACTTCATCCTGAAGCAGTAGTACCAAGAGCTGCCTCTCAGGAAACACTTGGTGAACAAGACTTGAAGATGTCAAAAAAGGAAGCAGAAGATCCAACAAGGAAGATTGTTTTTACTAAAACCTCTTGTGCTCCTCCTCCTGCAAATCCTTAAGTCATTTTCTAAACTTTATTGCTTTACTGTTTTAACTATTTAACCTGAACAAAATAAATGTTTTACATTGCTATATTATATCTACTGATAATTTAAATTCTATCAGATATCTATGGCCGTGTATTTTCAGTTTTATTCTTTGTTGAGTGACCTCACCCAAATAGGGGGAGATTGTTGGAACCCTTATTTGGATTTGGCCTAGGTCATCTCTTAGGTTGTTGACCCACATTTATAGCCAAGGTCTAGTTCTAAGTTAGTCCCTATAGGTCATACTTCTCAAGACCAGCATTGGATTTCACTCAAGGACTCAGACTTAGAAGAAATCTGTGAAATACATATCAGTTCGACTTTCGTCGAACTCAGCTCGATGATCGTCGATCTCTGATCGACGATCTCAGAGTTTAGTCTACGAACTAAGCTCGACGAACTACGAGATCAGGTCTACGATTTAATATCTATTCAGAGTATTCTCAGATCGAAGATAGTTGATCTATGCTCGACGATCTCCCAGCTCAGATCGACGATTATTTTTTATGTCCGATTATTTATTTTTATCAGCTGCCTTGAAGATTTAATTCCTATTTTATTGATTCTATTTTTGTCAAATAATCTCTGGTAGTTAATGCTGATATTCTCAAGGCATATAGTTGTTTCTCTGCAGCATTAACTATGGTATTCACAGAGTTATTATTTTGACTTATTTGCCAAGACAGTTGGGGAGACAATTAAATGCTAGAAATTGTAGTTGTTTCTCTCCTCAATTTCTGCAGTAATTTAAGGAATGTATTTGAAATTCAAAAGAGTCATTCTTTATTCTATTCAAAAAGTACATAAAGGACAACAAAGATTCAGTCTAATCAAGATATAGAGAAAAACACACTCAGAGAGAACATTCATGCAACATCTAAAAAAAATCTATCTTGCAGATTTCTCTCATCTCTCAGAATTTTCATTGCTCTTAAGAAATAGAAGAAGAACAGCAAACCTCTATCTTGAGTCTTCTTAAGTTTTCATCTTCAGGAATCTACAGAGACAGATAATCAACATCAATCTACAGATTCTGAAGAGCAAGAACTTTAGTCCTCTGAATACCTACACCCTGGACAAAGCATTCTTCTTCCTGAACCTACTCAACATCTCACGGGGAGCTTTGGCATCATCAAAATCCGTTCTCATTTGCTTTGAGAAAGAGAAGACTGCCATACAATTTTCTTTTATCTTTCCTATATAGGGTTATTACTCCCTTCAAAAGTGAACTCATTGGTGATAGGGAACCTGATCAAAAACCTATTAGTTTTTAGGCACCTGATCAAAAGCCTGAATCTCATTTCTTCTCCATACCTTTTCTTATTATGCCTAACTTGTTCTTCCTCATCTACAACTGACTTGCCTTTGGCCTTATATAGCTGTTGACTTGTGGGATTGAATGCAGGTATCGCAATAACTATATCACCAACTGATTCAAAACCATCAACTGGAATTACATGCTCATTCTCAAGCTCGTTGTATATGATAGGATCTTGGCCTAGTACACCTCTGATTTCATTTGAAGTCCAGATTACAAGATTAGCACTGGACTTTATCATTGAACTCTCGCCCTTTATGACTTCTTCAAAAACATCTTTGCCCATGGTAGTGGTCTTTTGAGCCAAACGATTAACTCCTTCAGGGACAAGATTCTTCACCTATAACATGTGATCATTTAAGTATTTGGTGCATGCATCCATTCTTCTTTCTAGACTGACCTTATTGGTTTCCATGATATTCTTTTTTATTCTATGCACCATTTTCATGTTTTCTATAGTGTTGTATTGATTTTTTATAATATCATTCACCCTTTGCTCAATCCTAGCAAGCTTTTCTTCAGTGTATGTAACAGTTGGAGTAGCTCTTTTAAACAATGCAACTGTGTTAGACTTGAGCCGATTTCTTCAAATCTTATAGACTTAATCATAGTAGATATATCTTGTCTCTATTCTTTTATAGAATTATCCACATAGTATTTTACTTTCCTCCTCTGGTCATCTAATAATCCTTTTAGCTGAGACAGAATGGAGGAGGACATTACATCAGTCTATTGAGATATACCTTGAAAGAATACATCTTCAGCATCCCTCCTTATATCCCCACTTGCTTCTAAATCAACCATTTAAAACTCAGAGGAGTGAGTAGGAATATCAGTAGCATGCTCATCAGCCTCAGATAACTAAATCACATTTTCAGCTTCTTGAGCAGGTAGCTCTGTATGAATCCCCCTCAACCTCAGAAATCTCAATATCAACTTGAAGTATATCAGCATCTGTTCTAGGAACATCTTCATGGACTAGCTCTAGAACTTTCTCCAACTCAATTTGAGCACTAGAGGGCAGCAACTGATATTCAACAGGAATTTGACCTATTCTTTCCTATAGGTTATCCATGAAAGAGTTAATCTAGTCTTGTAGACCAATAGGAGATTGACCTTGCCCCCCTTAGTAGGAGCATCTTCTCTGAGGGCCTCCCCCTCAATAACCATAAAACTCTAGTCCACAAGAATTGTGATAACTTTCTCAGCAGGTTCCATTTGAGTATCTTCCTCAATGTTAATGTGAGACACACTACTAGGTATATTAATAGCAACAAGCTCAGATGTGACGAAGATTTAAGCACTAGCATATTTCCTAACCTCTCTAGAAGATTTTGATAATTCTAGATCATGAAGTTCAGGACCACTATCCTTAGATGAACTATTACTTGAACTGTCTTCCTAAACTATGAAACTTTCTTCTTCTTTTTCAGATCAGTAAGCTGTGGGTGGGT
This sequence comes from Platanthera zijinensis, assembly GCA_039513925.1. Lineage (NCBI taxonomy): Eukaryota > Viridiplantae > Streptophyta > Magnoliopsida > Asparagales > Orchidaceae > Platanthera > Platanthera zijinensis. The sequence continues at coordinate 75,513,260 of CM077086.1, forward strand.
TACCAGAACTCTATCCTACCTTTCAAACATCCTTATGTCTATTTTTCTCATGTGGTGAATCTTGAATCCCAACCTAATATTTAGCAGCTCAAGTTCATTATTCAGCAAGAATAATGGTAGTATCCTGCCCAAATTGGGTTTACGAATACACTCCACAATTCTCTCAAAGATTACTTTTCCCCAATCAACTTTCTTGGTTAGTATCACCCTGGATATCAACTTAAATATCTTTCTTTATATCTTATCATGTAAACCTGTCTTATAGATGAGGATCTTGCCAATGATTTATGCTAGGAACTTCCCTTTTAGGTTCATGTCCTTCCCCAAGATGGATCATGTGGTGTGCTTAGACATGCCACAACATGTGAGAGCAGACTTTACATCCTCAAGAAATAGTTCATCTTCATAATCAGAAGATCTAAACTTTGTTAGCCTCAACCCTTTAATTAACCTCCTTACAGTAAGTTTAATTTTATTTCCACTTATGGATGTCTTAATCTTGCTGGAAGATGAATCCACTTTTGCATTTGAGTAAAGTTCCAACACCTCTCTTTTCCAAATACTTCAAGGCTCTGACAGTATAAATTCTAGGTTTGCGACTTATAGAAGATGAAGAACTAGTTTACCTCCTCAGGTGCATCCTTGAATCCATTTCTGACAACTTCTTAACCTTCAAAAAGAAAATTTACACCTTTTGGAGCCATTGTAGAAGAGAATCGAGGAGAGTAAGTCAAATATGGCTCGAGAAATTGAGAGAAGGTATATAGAGAGACAAATAGAGCTAAGGAATTATGTGTATTACTCTAGGCACACATTTTATTTATAGGTTCCCTCTTCTAGAATGTGGAAAGGTGCATACCTGCCATGATTCATATGAGATGATGAATGGTTGTGATTAATCCTTTGAATTTGTTATATTTTGACCCGTCGGAATGTAGGCATTGAGTGCACTCGATGCTCTCAACTCCAGGAGCTTACGTAATGCACTAAATGCCTGGAGTTAACTTAGAGCTCTCAATGCCTGAACAGTTAGCCTTTTTCTTCCTTGTTTACATGCAAAAGGTTAACCTCCAAATGCACACATACATGTAATAAAAATGCATTACCATACTATTTTTGCTTCAAGTTTAGCATACCCAATTCAAATATGAAGGTGTTGAACTTGGCTTGATCAAGAGTCTTAGTAAAGATGTCATCCACTTGTTTGTCTGTGAGGACAAACTCAAGGTTGATATCTTCATTCTCAACATGCTCCCTAATGAAATGATACCAAACTTCAATATTCTTGGTCCTGCTATATGAAACAGGATTCTTAGCTATTGAAATTACACTAGATGAATCACATAACATAGGGGTTTTACTTATTCGAAGATTGTAATCTTGGATTTGATGTTTAATCCATAGTAGCTGTGCACAACAACTCCCAACTGAGATGTACTATAATTCTGCAGTGGAGATGGTCATGCTGGTCTGCTTCTTGCTGCTCCATGACACTAACATTCTTCCTAAAACTGATAGGTGCCTAATTTGCTTTTCTTGTCTTCTTTACAACCTGAAAATCTATATTTGAATACCCTATTAGTTCAAAATCATTATTCCTAGAGTATCACAGACCAAGATCAGGTGTGTCCTTGAGATATCTCAGAATTCTTTTGGCAGCTGAATAATGAGACTCTTTGGGGCATGGATACTTAACACAAACATAAGTATCTTACATAATGTCTAGCCTACTAGCAGTTAAATAGAAGAGTGATCTAATTATGCATCTATACATGATTTAATCAACTGGATTCCCAGTCTCATCCTCGTGTATTGACATACTTGACCCTATAGGAGTTTTCATAATGGACACACTCTACATTCAAAACTTTTTGAATAACTCCTTAGGGAACTCAGACTAAGAGATGAATAACTCATCCTCTGACTGTCTAACTTGGAGGCCTAAGAAGTATCTGAGTTTACCCATACTTCTTATTTGAAACTGCCCTTGCATAAGTTTAACAAACTTCTTTAAAAGGCCATCATCAATAGTGCCAAAAATTAGGTCATCTATATAAATTTGGACTAGGATTTTCTTACCCTTAACTTCCCTTAGAAATAAAGTCTAGTCTATCTACCCCCTTGAGAATCTATTCTCTTTGAGAAAGCTAGACAGGATTTCATACCATGCCCTAGGGGCCTGTTTTAACCCATACAAAACTTTCTTAACTGAAATACATATTCAGGAAGGTTAGGATTGACAAAACTTGAGAGTTACTTAAAATAGACCTCCTATTTTAGGTCATCATTAAGGAAAGTTGATTTAACATCCATTTGGTGGATCTTTAATCCCTTGTATGTAGCATATGCAAGGAATAATCTTATAGACTCTAGTTTAGCAATTGGAGCAACAGTTTGATCAAAATCAACACCTCCTCTTACCTATATCCCTTGGCAACCAGTCTAGCTTTGGTTTTGATGATAACACCATTCTCATCAAGCTTGTTTCTATAAATCCATTTAGTTACAATGATGTTATATCCATGAGGTATGAGAACCAGCTCACAAACCTTGTATCTCTTGAATTAGTTCAGATATTCTTGCATAGCCACAATCCAAAATGGGTCTATTTGATATCTTCAAAATTTTTGGGTTCAACTTTAGACAGAAAGCTTGAGTACATTCAATTTTGAGGCTTTTGCTACATGTTATAACACCTTGGTTTGCATCCCCAATGATTAGTTTCTGGGATGATCTCTCAAGTGGCTAACTGAGCTTCCATTCCTTCTATAACATTTTGAACCTCAATTTCAGGGGCCTGGTGATCATTAACAATTCTAATCCACTAGAACTTCTTATGTAATGACCACACTCTCATCCTCAACTTCTTCAGCAGGAGGCGTGTCATGGATGCTCTATAATGTCCCATTTTGAGCTAAACCCCTCGTTAGTGTTGTGATGTCACTATGGTGACTTGAGATAGCAGTTAGAATAAGCCTGGAGGAAATTGGTCGAGATGACTCGATTAATAGTTAAGAAGACTCGTTTGTTCTTCGAGGTTACTCGAGAGGTGTCGATTAATTTGTCGAGTGGACTTGAGAGAACACGACAAATTCATGGAGAGAACTCAAACAGACTTGTGAAATCTATCGGGATAATTCGTTGAAAGGACTCGGGAATACACATGAATTCATCGAGTGGACTCAACGATTTCGTCGAGTATAGTCAAATGGACTTGTGAAATCCGTCAGGATGATTGGTTGAAAGGAATAGAGAAGACACGTGAATTCATTGAGTGGACTCGACGAATTTGTCGAGCGAAGTCGAGTGGACTTGTAAAATCTATCAAAATGTTCGTCGAGTGGACTCGTGTATTCATCAAAATGACTCGTGTATCGGAATTAACGCACTCGACTATTCACCGAGTGATTACGATGATTCGGCGAGTATACTCGACAAAAGGACTTAGCATTTCTATACGTTTTGTCTGGTTTTAGCCTGGATTTCTTGATTTGTATTGAACAGTTATTTTATCTTTTGAAGTGTGGCCCAATGAGGAAGTGACACGCGGAAAGGTGATCTTTAACCCTAAGTATTTCCTTTATAAATGATCATCCAAAACCTAGTCGCAAACATCGTTACTTTCAGTCGACCGAAACTTCTTTCTGAAGAACAATACTGACGAGGAAACCGAACATTCCGCCAAGGAGAAGGATGGGATCCATGGCTTGAAACCAGGTGAGATTCCTACCCTCTCCCTTGGTGCTAGATCTTTAGATAAAAAATGTAGGAGATACATTGGCTCAAAAGGGCTTGATTTGGGCGTTTAATGGAAATTTCATAGGAAGGAACCACGCTAGAATTTTTGTTCTAGGGAGACGATCGCCGTATGAATGTCTTCAATCATCTCTTCTCTTTATAACAAAGATGGCAGACTTGATCTCGTGAAGAATCATAGTCTAATGAGGGAGAAAGGGAAGAGATATGTTGGTTGTTCCTTATATGATGGCTGGAGGAAGGAGATGAACCGATGTCATTTGTCAATCTTTACGATGCGTGCGAAAGTGCTGTATAGAAATCTATTTTTCTGTGCGCAGCAGAATTCAAGGTAAATTTTAGGTATTTTTCGATATTATTCTGGTCTCGATCTCAACATGAAAGTTGTATCCATCAGAAATACCTTTCCAACGGATGGTTACACAATTTGGGGGGTGTTTTGTAGCTTCGTGAATGATCAGTCGAAGTTTCTAGGCTGTAATAATAAAGGTGTAGGTTGTGTTATGTCTAAGTGTACACAACCATATTGAAACCCGAATTCAGGTGTGATGGATTTGGATTTGGACCCTAGACTCAACACAGAAGTTGAATTATCTTTCTGATTTGGGGTTGCTCATAATTTTTGCGGACTATAGCTTTCTGAATGCCAATTTTTGTAATCTGTGGCACGTAGCCATGATGTATTAATATTTGTTTATTTCCTTATTCTATGATTTAATTACTCAGCAAAATGGTTGGTAAAATGTTGATGATAATGTGATCACCCCCTTGCATGATTAATGAATTTTGGAAAGAGTACTTGTTGCGAGTACTCAGAGGTTTGTGAAACAAAGTTCTGTGGAGAGGATTGAATGAAATAATGTATATGTATATAATAAATTCTAGAAAAGGGGTTGGATGAGGTATACCCCCCACCCCACCCCCCACCCCCACTTGGTCATATGATGAGTTAAACCTTGGTCTAAAATATTGAAGGGATGATAGGTGTAGTCCACTGCTTAGAGTTATATTAACTCCCTAGCTACCTGTAGCAGTGAGGGTCTGATGTAGTAATTAAGGTGAACTGTCACCTGTGTTGAAGGTAGACCCTTGTGTGCCTTGGAGCACGGTGTTATTTGAGATCTGAAGGGACTCGGTTGGAGCCCTTGAATGCACGAAGGCATGGTAAATTTGAATTGCATGGGTTGGATGTGTGTTGACACATTGTATACTATCCTGTGTTGAGGATTTGGTGGCAGGTCGCAGGCTCTCCACTCGTCATGCCGACGGGAGCTGGCAGATAGACCTCAGGCAGTTGGGCTTGGTCTTTTGGTGTTCACTCTTAAAGGCTCTTTTCGTGCCAGTGGGTGGTTGGGCTTGGTTCTTTGGTGATATGCTCTCAAAGACCCCTTCAGTACCAGATATAGGCCAGTTGGGTTGGGTGTAATATCCCACAAAAAAACCAAACCCCTAGGAAGATTAATCATGACTAGGTCATGAGAAATCCCTAAGAAGACCAAGAGGACCATGACTACCTAGGAAAATAACTGAAACCACCTTGCTCTGCAAATAACAATTTTTCATTATCTAGCCCAGGGTTTTGCTTCTGGGCCTCAACTTGACTATTTGACCCCACCATAAAACTTCCAATCTTATATGGAGCCCTTAAGAGCACAAAAAATCCATTGGGGGTCAACCAAGGAGGTCAAGTTGACAAAAGTCAACCCTAACCCTTGTAAGACCCCCATTTTTTTTCTTTTTAAAACCCGGGGTCTTAGGCCCAGAATCGCCGCTTTGTGGTGACACCTTCACGTCCTGAAGGGTCATCACCACAAGGCGCCGATTCTGCCGGCCAATTCGATCACAGAAAGGTAGCACAATAATAGAAGTAAGAGCAATGCAATCCACAAAATAAATCACATATATAGAATAAAATCTCCATGAAGGGAGTGTCCACAGAATAACAGTAATCAGAGTGCTATAAATGCGGGCTTATGCCCGTTACATCATGTCCTCACTACAATATCACTCAATGCGTAAGCAAACACTAGAAACTACTCAGGGTCGAGACTCACGGTCCCGGTTGTATGAACTCCGGAGCTAGACTGCCCCATCTCCAGGCGCACCGATCTCTGGGGCTGCTCCTCTATGTTGGGCTCCACGATCCCCTAAATGATGCGGTTCGAAAACCGTTAGTCATAAAGACTAAGCCCTATCATCCCCCACCCCTTCCCCCATGGCTCCTAGGTACCGAGCGGAGAGGAAGAAAGGGAAGGACATGACGGTAGAGATTAATCAAGAAACAGATGGCAGCGGAACTAATGTAGCAAGTTGTATTCGGTGAGCAGTTAATATGAATGTTATAATAGGTCTAGCAGTAAGAAAAGCAAATGTATGAATTTAACCTTCACTTATGCGAGAACACATAAGCAAAAAGGGATCTTTTGCAAGGCTCCCATCGTATAAGTGTCCCATACCACTTATACCTTGGGGTGTCGGTTATCAAACAGCAATGATTGTTATATATTGAAATTAACCTTTGATTTATAAACTTGCCCACACAAGCCTATAGACCAAGGGGTCGTTTTGCAGGTCCTAATGTATAAGCGTCCCATACCACTTATACTTTAGGTGTCAGGGTTAAATGAATCGATTATGCTATGACATGCTAGTGGGTATGATGAAACATGCAAGTGCAACTCACACACCCGACTCTGTGCACACAGACCTTTAGTTCCCCCTTTTGGAGCCGTTACCTCCCAGGATACCTCCGTAGTGGCGGACGGAAGCGGTGGGTTGGGCCTCGCCCACCTCAAAACTAGTAAAAGCACCACTGGTCTGACCTATTGTACGCCTTAACGCTTGGTGCACTAAGCGGACGCCTGCGTACTCTTTCCGGCTGGCGCACCGGACTTCTGTTGGCGAGGTGCTAATCACCTCGCCGAGTCAACGATATCGGTGTCGGTGCAATCGAACTCCCTGATATCATAAAACCCACCACCTTAACTTTTCCTATTTTATGCACATGCAAGTTTAATCGTAAACACACAAAAACCGAGCCGAAGCCCCCCGGACCAAAACATCCGTCTCCAAATCAACCGAGCCGAAGCTCCCCGGACCAAAACGTCCATCTCCAAACCAACCGAGCCGAGGCTCCCCGGACCATCCCATCCGTCTCTTAACCAACCGAGCCGAAGCTCTCATCAATCTTCCTGTGCCAACAGTGTTTGTGAAAGGTGCAGCCCTAGTTACTAAGTTACTCTTGCCAGTTTGTTATTACAGTTTACGTTAGCCCAGGACTGCCCCCGGTATTCCCCGTGAAGGGTTCTCAAGGGGCACTAGGAACCAAGACGGCGGCATTACGGCCCGAAGTTCCCTTTCGCAAGGCACTTATTGTTATTGGTTGAACTCCTTTACCCATTCCTTTCTCACATTACGATAGACTATCCTAGAGTGATTTTTAAACCTTCCACTCTTCGGGGAAGACGATCTTTCGTCGAACCCGAGCACCTCTTAACTCTAGCTATCATTACTTCTCACTACTCTTTATACTATCCTATCGTGATTTCCTCCACAATTGTCCACCCAGACAAAGTGTTTAACTCCAATGACTTCCTCAGATCCTGTCCTATTGCATTTCACAAATTTGTTATATGCAGGCCGATCTAGACTACATGTCGAACCGGTTATGCAATGATCCAATACTCGTCCAAATGCCCTAAATTATTTACTGGAGACTTACCATGACATAAATGACCTAAATCCAGAAAATGGAAATTTTCATAATTTATTTGGCATTTAATTAAATTCCTCGAAAATCCCAAGGGCTACCAGTTTGAACATGAACTACCCTAAGTAATCATGCAAGATGTCCAGTAAATTTATGATAAATAGTAGGTTATCTCAATAGGTTAAATCCTAAGTATCATAATTTTTCTATCATCAAAAGGGCATGAAAACTATTTTAGAAATAATCTCAAACTTCTGTTGTTTATGAATCAAGTACAGAAAATATTCTTCCAAAAATTAGAAATAATTTATAACATGCAGATAAAGGCCTAAAATTAGCACTGGCCAAGTTTCAAAATTTTCCAGCAAGTATTTTATCTATAATTAATTTTTAAACAATAAAACCCCTTTCTAACATCTGTGAATAAAGTACTAGATTTACTCAACATAAAATTCTATAAAAAAATTCAGTGATCAATGTTCTACTAATCAACATCTAAATCCAGAATTTTAACTGATTATAATTAATTTAAACCCTCCAAATAATTGAAACAACAAATCGGGCTAATAATCCTTTAACACATGAAGTATAATACTTATTAATCATAAAATTCCAGGGAAATTACCATAAGTCTAAAACATCCTAAAACTCCCTCCTCCCGAGTTTCATAAATTTTGGATTAGATTTAGTGATTAAAATAACTAAATTACATGTTTATCCTAATCCAAAATCTCAACTTCCGAGGTACCTAATTACCTCCAATTCCTTCACTATTTTAACCAGAGGGTTTTCAGCATATCATCCCACTCTCCTCCAAATTTCAAGGGCATACAAGAGCTTTTGCTCCTATGTCCTTCACAAACCCCAAACTCCCGCCCACTGGATTTGAGCCAATCTCTTAGGGTAAAATCCACCCTAATCCACACCATGTTACCCAAGAGGGTAGACATAGACTCAACAAATCAGTGGCCACAACACCAGCCTCATTTGAGGAGATTTGTCCACTCCATTTCCAATCGTACTTTTCCCCATAGTATCCCTCACCAAGACCTATCTAGGACTTGATACTTCCCTATTCAAAACTCGACCAATTGAGTTGAAATTTTGTACAGATCTTAACATTGGTGCCAGGGACCACCACCCAAAATTTGGGGGAGTTTGGACTTAATTTCATCTCCTAATTAATTTTATAATATTTATAAAAATTTTACAAAAAACTTTAGGCAAAAGTTCTCCAAAAATTCTCATTTTTGGTCTGCGATTAGGTTTAGCTAAGGTTAACCGCCGGCCCAAATTTCAGGTCATTTGGACAGGGGACGAAGAGTGGGCATCCATTTTAATTTCTGCCCAACTCTAGGTATAGCCCCCACTAAAATGGGTGCTGCGGCCGCACCGCTTACCCAAACGAGTTGAAACAAATTTTAAATTAATCTAGACTCAAAGGGCTACAACTTTCGCGACTAGTCATTTTTCCTAAAACGGCCTCTAAGTACCTCATTTTGCAGCCTCAAAATATATTCAAATAATATATCTTTCCATTATGTAATATATAATAATCTATATATTATAAAATTGATTCTACTGTTCATCTTCTTCATGAAACCGAAAACAGAAACCCAGAAAGCCATTTTTTTCTTCCTGTAACATTTCTGTGATCCGTCGCCGGCCGTCCGGTCACTTCCCTGGTCAGCCACCACCACCACCTCCTCCGTTGAGGCGATGGCTATCGGTCGGAGGTGGTTTGGCCGCCGGAGGTGGCGGTTTCCGGCGAACTCAAGAATACATTTTTCATGGTTTTCCATGAAAACGAGAGATGGGTCCGGCTCCATTGAGCGCGAACTTCCTTTCTAAGAATCCTAAGATCTACCCACGAAAGAGAAGAAGCAGAGGAGGACCTTGTTCGCGGTTTGGAGGCGAGAAGAACGACGGGTGCCATGGCGCAGTGGTGGCGTAGCCGAACTTCTCCTACAGCAAGAACAAAGATCTGATCCGTTTGCTTGAGCGTGTAAACTTCTCCTCTTGCTCCAAGTGGGCTTTTATAAGTCAGAAAGTAGGGAGGTGAAAGGGTAAAGCCTTAATGGCCATGAAGGCTCCTCTTAATAGCCTTTCGATTACAGTGAAGGGATAAGAAACGGTGGAAGATGAACAGGTGTGTCCAGTTGGCGGTTTCCTATTGGACCAACACTTCCTCCTTTATTATATAATTATAGAAGGAAAAACGGCCCGTAATTACTCCTGGTGTAACTTCCCACACCAGCATTTATTTCCACGCGTGTTAGAATAATTTCGGGCCTGAACCGTCGTTTGGGCCAATGTCACGGGCGTGACACATAGGTCACGGGCGTGACAGGCCCGGGTGACAATTTTGGGGTCGACGATCGTCGAACTGAGATCGACGGTCGTCGAAGGGTGGTCACGCCCTAGGTCACGGGCGTGACACCTAGGTCACGGGCGTGACACCTAGGTCACGGGCGTGACAGGCCCGAACGGCAATTTCGAGGTCGACGATCGTCGAACTAAGATCGACAGTCATCGAAGGCTTTTCACGCCCTAGGTCACGGGCGTGACACTTAGGTCACGAGCGTGACAGGCCCGAGTTCAATTTCGACGATCATTTTACGGGGATCGACGATCGTCGAAGGAGTCACGCCCCTGGTCACGTGAGTGACACTTTGGTCACGGGCGTGATATGTCCGGGCTGCAAAGTCGTCGATCGTCTCACGGAGATCGACGATCGTCAAAGGAGTCATGCCCTTGGTCATGGGCGTGACACCTTGGTCACGGGCGTGACATGCCCAGGCTGCACGTTCGACGATCGTCTCACGGAGATCGATGATCGTCGAAGGAGTCACGCCCAAGGTCACGGGCGTGACGGGTCGGTCACGGGCGTGACCAACCCGTGACCCGAAATCTCGGTCGATTTATTTCAATTTTTGTGCTTCCTAGGGTTCTCTCACGACCAACCGACTCCTAGGGGGTCTAGTCGGAAATGGGATGTTACAAATCCCAATAAACAAAACAAAAATTTCGTCCCCGAAATTGAGGTTGACCCTACGGGGATTTCTATCGGAATAAATTAAACTTATAACATCCCATACGATTTTTCTATTGGGTTCCAGCGACTACTTGTTTCATAAACGAAGGCAATCTCCCCAATAAACAAAAGATTAGCCCCTACTTTTTTGATTAAGTGCGCATGCCTAGGTCCTGGATTTTCCTTATCTAGTCTTAACTGTCCAAAACTAGAAGGCAATCTATAGTATACCGAGAGGTGGTGAGATGTACCTGACTGAACAACTCCGGGTATCTTTGCCTCATCAGGTCCTGCGGTTCCCAGGTGTTCTCCTCCTGACCGTGGTTTCTCCACAAAACCTTGACTAAGGGGATCTTCTTGCGGCGCAAGATCCGTACTCCTTTGTCGTCGATCCGGACCAGCTCCAAGTGAACAGATCGGTCTGAAGCTATCGGCCCTTCGGTGGTCAAAATCTGCTGCTCCGGGCGTAGTAGAGCCCTTCTCAGCGAAGAAATGTGGAAGACGTCGTGTAGAGCTGCCAGCTCTGGTGGCAACTCTAGCCTGTAGGCTAGGGGTCCGATCCGCTCCAGGATCCGGTAAGGGCCCATATACCTAGGGCTGAGCTTCTTCCTCCGACCGCGCACCCGTGAGACTCCGTGCATGGGCCGGATCTTCAAGAACACTCGATCCCCTACCCGAAACTCCACCTGACGATTCCAGGCGTCATAGTATTTAGCCTGTCTGCTCTGCGCCTCCAACATCCTATCTCTGATCAGTCTCACCTGAGCCTCGGTGTCTTCAACAAAATCCGATCCCAACATCTTCGGATCCTCGTCTTGAACCCAAGAAAGCGGGGTCCTACATTTCCTTCCATACAAGGCTTCATAAGGCGCCATCCTGATGCTGGACTGGTAGCTATTATTATAGGAGAACTGGACCAACGGTAACATCTTCTCCCACGGCTCCCCTCGGTCCAGTATACACAGTCGTAGTAAATCCTCCAAGGTCCGGTTGGTGCGCTCTGTCTGCCCGTCCGTCTGAGGGTGGAAGGCCGTGCTAAAAGTCAATCGGGTGCCCAAATATGCCTGCACTGACCGCCACTCCCTAGATGTAAACCGTCCATCGCGGTCCGATACTATCGTCCGGGGCACGCCATGATATCGGACATACTGCTCGACAAACTTCTGTACCAGCACTCCCACCGAGTCATCCTTCCTGATCGGTATAAAGCGGGCCACCTTCGTCAACCGATCAACAATCACCCAGATCGAGTCATTCCCCGTCCGAGACCGGGGAAGACCATGTATAAAATCCATAGCTATATCGTCAAACTTCCACTCCGGCACCGGGAGTGGCTGCAACAATTCTGCGGGGTTCCTGCACTCCGCCTTCACCAACTGGCACGCCTCGCAATGGGTCACGAAGTACGCAATGTCCTTCTTCATGCCCGGCCAAAACATCGTCCTCTTCAGATCAGCGGTCATCTTTGTGATCCCCGGGTGCACAGAGTACCGGCTACAATGCGCCTCCATCATAATATCCTCTCGGATCTGGCCTCCTGCGGGTATATATACTCTGCCTCTGAAATGTAGCAATCCATCTCTCAGGGAATAATCTTTTGTCGAACCTTCCTCCAAAACTCGGAACATCGGCTCTTCCCACACATCTGTCCTCTGTCCGTCCCGAATGCGATCCCGAATATCGTCTATGGCCACTATCGATGTCAGATACTCCCTATACAGCTCTGGATCATCCTCGGACACCAGGGATATCTGCATATCTCTGAATGACCGGACTAGCTCCATGGACATAACCTGGGGCCCAGCTTCGGAAGTGGCAGCTCGCCGGCTCAACGCGTCGGCCACCACGTTTGCCTTCCCTGGATGGTAGTGCATCTCATACTGATAGTCTGCTAAGAACTCCACCCAGCACCTCTGCCTGATATTCAGCTCCTTCTGAGTGTCTACGTATTTCAGGTTCTTGTGGTCGGAGTAGATGTCGCAGTGGACTCCATAAAGATAATAGCGCCAGACCTTCAGAGCAAAAACGACCGCTCCCATCTCAAGGTCGTGTACTGGGTAGTTCTTCTCATGGGTCTTCAACTGGCGGGAGGCATATGCTATGACGTGTCCATTCTGCATCAGCACTGCTCCCATTCCCTGGTATGATGCGTCGGTATACACCTGGAATCCTTCATTTCCATATGGAAGGGCCAGAATAGGGGCTGAAATGAGTCGGTCCTTCAGCTCCTGGAAAGCCGCCTGGCACTGCGGGGTCCAAACAAAAGGTGCCTCCTTCTTCGTCAAAGATGTGAGGGGGAGGGCAATCTGAGAGAACCCCTCCACGAACTACCGGTAATAGCCGGCAAGTCCCAAGAAACTTCGTACATCGGTGGCTGTCTTCAACTGCGGCCAATCTCGAACTGCCTGAATCTTTGCCGGGTCCACTGCCAACCCGGCTCCGCTGATAATGTGGCCTAGGAAAGCCACCTCCTTCAACCAAAACTGACACTTGCTGAATTTTGCATAAAGGTGATGCTCCTGCAACCTCTCCAAAGTCAGTGCCAGATGCCGAGTGTGCTCCTCCTCCGTCCTAGAGTAGATCAGGATGTCGTCTATGAATACTATGACGAACACATCCAAGTAGGCCTCGAAAACCCGGTTCATGAGGCTCATGAACGCCGACGGAGCATTCGTCAGCCCGAAGGGCATCACGGTGAACTCATATAGGCCATATCTGCTACTGAAGGCCGTCTTTGGGATATCCTCCTCCTGGATCTGCAGCTGGTAGTATCCTGATCTCAAGTCCAGCTTCGAGAAATAATCGGCCCCCTCTAGCTGGTCGAACAATTCGTCTATCCGTGGGAGCGGATAGGTATTCCGGACGGTCAGCCTGTTTAGTGCTCGATAATCGATGCACAGGCGGAGTGTCCCATCCTTCTTCTTCACGAATAGGACCGGTGCTCCCCATGGCGAGGAACTCGGTCTAACAAATCTTGCCTCAACTAATTCCTGCAACTGAGTCCGAAACTCTGCCAACTCTTTTGGGGCCATCCGATAAGGGGCCCTAGACGCCGGCTTGGCCCCCGGCACAAGCTGTATCTGAAAGTCATGCTCTCGGTGTGGAGGTAGTCCTGGCAGTTTCTCTGGAAAGATGTCAGCGAAATCTCGCACCATCGGGATGTCCGTCACCGGCTCCTTAACTTCCGCCATCTCAAATAGAATCTGATAGACCTCCTCTCCCTGCAGATGGGCCTTAACGGCCTGTACCGAAGATAAGAGTATACGAGAGACAGGTCTTATACCTTCGATGGTAATGAAAGAGTCCCCATGACTCACGGTGATCCTCTTTGCCTGGCAGTCAATCTGGGCATGGTTCTAGTGCAGCCATACCACGCCCAGGATCAGGTCGTAGTCCGTCAGCTTCAAAATCGTCGCTGGAGCCTCGAACGCTTTTCCACCAATTTCTGCCTCCATATTGCAGTGATCCGTGGTAAGGAGCTCAGATCCATCCGGTAGTCGCACCCTCTTCCTCGAGCCTGTGAACCGCTCCACGCCTTCTAGTCCTTCTACGAACGTCTCCGACACAAAGGAGTGAGTAGCTCCAGTATCAAAAAGTGTGCGGGCAGGCTTGCCGCTGATGAAGACTATACCTGGGGTGATTAAATATCTTAGGGTTCTATAAAGAATTTTCTTTCCTTGTTAATCTATCTAGTGCGGTTCTGAGTTTTAACAACTTAAAGGGAAATTCTATGAAAATAAAGAAGCATTGCAGCGTACCTGCGATGGCCTGCTCCGGATTCCGAGGTTGCGCAAGGTCCAAAGCATATACCTGCTCTCTTCCTTGTCTACGATCTCCCTCCTGGTATCCACGACCGCGGCCGCGTCCTCGGCCTCCGTAATGCTGAGCTGGTGGGCCGCCCTATGGTGCTGGAGGTGGTGCCCCCCTCATCGGGCAGTTCCTCCGAATGTGCCCAATCTGATGACAAAGGAAGCACTCTGGTGGGGGATACGCCATTCCCCCGGGTCTCGGCATCTCCTGCATCCGAAGAGGTGGAGGGGCCAATATCACCTGTTCCCTCGGCTCCTGCCTCACGCCCTGACGAGGCTGGTCCTCTGTCCTCCTCCCCTCTAGTACAGCACCTCACCGCTGGTCATTTCTACCTCTCCGTCCCTGATCCACTGCTGGCCGTTTCCGGCCCCGGGTGGCGTGCCAATCTGCCTCAATCCTTTTTGACATCTCCAAGATCCGGGAGATGGGCCCGTCATATACAAACAACAGAGCCTCCATCAAGTCCTCCCGCAGGCCCTTATAGAACCTCCTGATATACCCTACTTTGTCCAGCTGGTAGGAATCTGCGTATCGGGCCAGATGGTCGAACTCTCGATGGTACTCCACCACGGTCTGGGTGCTCTGCTTTAGCTGTAAAAACCGCTCCTCCAAATCATCCCTGGCCGACTGTGGAACGAAATGCTCCAGCAAGGCGGCCCTGAACTCCTCCCAGGTAACCTCCGCAACCTCCCTATCGGTAAATGTCTTGTCCAACAGCGTCTTCCACCACCTCTTTGCATGGGACTCCAGGCAAGAGACAACCAGAGCCACCCTCTCCTCCCAGGGACACCGTATCCCGGTCAGCATCTCGTACATAATATCGAGCCACTCTTCCGTCCGAACTGCCGACTCTGTCCCCAAGTAGGACGGGGGAGACAGTCCTCGGAAGATGCTTAGCCAGTTGGCCCCCGGATTTGGTTGCGGGGCCGGAACCTGCTGGGCCCTGAAGGCCTCCAGGATGGCAGTCAGAGTCTGTCCCATGTCTGACTGAAGGAAAGGAGTGGGGACCGGTGGAGGTGGTGGAACACCCCGAGCCTGCTGAACTCCGTCTTGTGGCGTAGGCTGTACTGGAGGCTGCGTAACGAAAACACATGCTGAGAAAATGTTCAAATATTACATAAAGGTGGACAATTTATATGTGATCCCCATATGGGCACACCACTGCTTCCGCTGCTTAGTTTGTCCCCAAACTAAACTCGAGCGGGGGTGACCCAGGGTTAGTGGACTGCTACCTTTTCAGATCGATGTTTTCCCTCTGATACCACTTGTAAGACCCCCTTTTTTCTTTTTAAAACCCGGGGTCTTAGGCCCAGAATCGCCGCTTTGCGGTGACACCTTCACGTCCTGAAGGGTCATCACCACAATGCGCCGATTCTGCTGGCCAATTCGATCACAGAAAGGTAGCACAATAATAGAAGTAAGAGCAATATATTCCACAAAATAAATCACATATATAGAATAAAATCTCCACGAAGGGAGTGTCCACAGAATAACAGTAATCAGAGTGCTATAAATGCGGGCTTATGCCCGTTACATCATGTCCTCACTACAATATCACTCAATGCGGAAGCAAACACTAGAAACTACTCAGGGTCGAGACTCACGGTCCCGGCTGTATGAACTCCGGAGCTAGACTGCCCCATCTCCAGGCGCACCGATCTCTGGGGCTGCTCCTCCATGCTGGGCTCCACGATCCCCTAAATGATGCGGTTCGAAAACCGTTAGTCATAAAGACTAAGCCCTATCATCCACCACCCCTTCCCCCATGGCTCCTAGGTACCGAGCGGAGAGGAAGAAAGGGAAGGACATGACGGTAGAGATTAATCAAGAAACAGATGGCAGCAGAACAAATCTAGCAAGTTGTATTCGGTGAGCAGTTAATATGAATGTTATAATAGGTCTAGCAGTAAGAAAAGCAAATGTATGAATTTAACCTTCACTTATGCGAGAACATATAAGCAAAAAGGGATCTTTTGCAAGGCTCCCATCGTATAAGTGTCCCATACCACTTATACCTTGGGGTGTCGGTTATCAAACAGCAATGATTGTTATATATTGAAATTAACCTTTGATTTATAAACTTGCCCACACAAGCCTATAGACCAAGGGGTCGTTTTGCAGGTCCTAATGTATAAGCGTCCCATACCACTTATACTTTAGGTGTCAAGGTTAAATGAATCGATTATGCTATGACATGCTAGTGGGTATGATGAAACATGCAAGTGCAACTCACACACCCGACTCTGTGCACACAGACCTTTAGTTCCCCCTTTCAGAGCCGTTACCTCCCAGGATACCTCTGTAGTGGCGGACGGAAGCGGTGGGTTGGGCCTCGCCCACCTCAAAACCAGTAAAAGCACCACTGGTCTGACCTATCGTACGCCTCAACGCTTGGTGCACTAAGCGGACGCCTGCGTACTCTTGCCGGCTGGCGCACCGGACTTCTGTTGGCGAGGTGCTAATCACCTCGCCGAGTCAACGATATCGGTGTCGGTGCAATCGAACTCCCCGATATCATAAAACTCACCACCTTAACTTTTCCTATTTTATGCACATGCAAGTTTAATCGTAAACACACAAAAACCGAGCCGAAGCCCCCCGGACCAAAACGTCCGTCTCCAAATCAACCGAGCCGAAGCTCCCCGGACCAAAACGTCCGTCTCCAAACCAACCGAGCCGAGGCTCCCCGGACCATCTCGTCCGTCTCTTAACCAACCGAGCCGAAGCTCTCATCAATCTTCCTGTGCCAACAGTGTTTGTGAAAGGTGCAGCCCTTGTTACTAAATTACTCTTGCCAGTTTGTTATTACAGTTTACGTTAGCCCAGGACTGCCCCCGGTATTCCCCGTGAAGGGCTCTCAAGGGGCACTAGGAACCAAGACGGCGGCATTACGGCCCGAAGTTCCCTTTCGCAAGGCACTTATTGTTATTGGTTGAACTCCTTTACCCATTCCCTTCTCACATTACGATAGACTATCCTAGAGTGATTTTTAAACCTTCCACTCTTCGGGGAAGACGATCTTTCGTCGAACCCGAGCACCTCTTAACTCTAGCTATCACCACTTCTCACTACTCTTTATACTATCCTATCGTGATTTCCTCCACAATTGTCCACCCAGACAAAGTGTTTAACTCCAATGACTTCCTCAGATCCTGTCCTATTGCATTTCACAAATTTGTTATATGTAGGCCGATCTAGACGACATGTCGAACCGGTTATGCAATGATCCAATACTCATCCAAATGCCCTAAATTATTTACTGGAGACTTACCATGACATAAATGACCTAAATCCAGAAAATGGAAATTTTCATAATTTATTTGGCATTTAATTAAATTCCTCGAAAATCCCAAGGGCTACCGGTTTGAACATGAACTACCCTAAGTAATCATGCAAGATGTCCAGCAAATTTATGATAAATAGTAGGTTATCTCAATAGGTTAAATCCTAAGTATCATAATTTTTCTATAATCAAAAGGGAATGAAAACTATTTTAGAAATAATCTCAAACTTCTGTTGTTTATGAATCAAGTACAGAAAATATTCTTCCAAAAATTATAAATAATTTATGACATGCAGATAAAGGACAAAAATTAGCACTAGCCAAGTTTCATAATTTTCCAGCAAGTATTTTATCCATAATTAATTTCTAAACAATAAAACCCCTTTCTAACATTTGTGAATAAAGTACTAGATTTTCTCAACATAAAATTCTATAAAAAATTCAGTGATCAATGTTCTACTAATCAAGATCTAAATCCAGAATTTTAACTGATTATAATTAATTTAAAACCTCCAAATAATTGAAACAACAAATCGGGCTAATAATCCTTTAACACATGAAGTATAATACTTACTAATCATAAAATTTCAGGAAAATTACCATAAGTCTAAAACATCTTAAAACTCCATCCTCCCGAGTTTCATAAATTTTCGATTAGATTTAGTACTTAAAATAACTAAATTACATGTTTATCCTAATCCAAAATCTCAACTTCCGAGGTACCTAATTACCTCCAATTCCTTCACTATTTCAACCAGAGGGTTTTCAGCATATCATCCCACTCTCCTCCAAATTTCAAGGGCATACAAGAGCTTTTGCTCCTATGTCCTTCACAAACCTCAAACTCCCACCCACTGGATTTAAGCCGATCTCCTAGGGTAAAATCCACCCTAATCCACTCCATGTTACCCAAGAGGGTAGACATAGACTCAACAAATCAGTGGCCACAACACCAGCCTCATTTGAGCAGATTTGTCCACTCCATTTCCAATCGTACTTTTCCCCATAGTATCCCTCACCAAGACCTATCTAGGACTTGATACTTCCCTATTCAAAACTCGACCAATTGAGTTAAAATTTTGTACAGATCTTAACATTGGTGCCAGGGACCACCTCCCAAAATTTGGGGGAGTTTGGACTTAATTTCATCTCCTAATTAATTTTATAATGTTTATTAAAATTTTACAAAAAACTTTAGGAAAAAGTTCTCCAAAAATTTTCATTTTTGGTCTGCCGTTAGGTTTAGCTAAGTTTAACCCCCTGCCCAAATTTCAGGTCATTTGGACAGGGGACGAAGAGTGGGCATCCATTTTAATTTCTGCCCAACTCTAGGTACAGCCCCCACTATAACGGGTGCTGCGGCCGCACTGCTTACCCAAATGAGTTGAAACCAATTATAAATTAATCTAGACTCGAAGGGATACAACTTTCGTGACTGGTCATTTTTCCTAAAACGGCCTCTAAGTGCCTCATTTTGCAGACTCAAAATATATTCAAATAAGATATCTTTCCATTATGTAATATATAATAATCTATATATTATAAAATTGATTCTACTGTTCATCTTCTTCATGAAACCGAAAACAGAAACCCAGAAAGCCATTTTTTTCTTCCTGTAACATTTCAGTGATCCGTCGCCGGCCGTCCGGTCACTTCCCTGGTCAGCCACCACCACCTCCTCCTCCATTGAGGCGATGGCTATCGGTCGGAGGTGTTTGGCCGCCGGAGGTGGCGGTTTCCGGCGAACTCAAGAATACATTTTTCATGGTTTTCCATGAAAACGAGAGATGGGTCCGGCTCTGTTGAGCGCGAACTTCCTTTCTAAGAATCCTAAGATCTACCCACGAAAGAGAAGAAGCAAAGGAGGACCTTGTTCGCGGTTTGGAGGCGAGAAGAACGACGGGGTGCCATGGCGCAGTGGTGGCGTAGCCGAACTTCTCCTATAGCAAGAACAAAGATCTGATCCATTTGCTTGAGCGTGTAAACTTCTCCTCTTGCTCCAAGTTGGATTTTATAAGTCAGAAAGTGGGGAGGTGAAAGGGTAAAGCCTTAATGGCCATGAAGGCTCTTCTTAATAGCCTTTCGGTTACAGTGAAAGGATAAGAAATGGTGGAAGATGAACAGGTGTGTCCAGTTGGCGGTTTCCTATTGGACCAACACTTCCTCCTTTATTATATAATTATAGAAGGAAAAACGGCCCGTAATTACTCCTGGTGTAACTTCCCACACCAGCATTTATTTCCACGCGTGTTAGAATAATTTCGGGCCTGAACCGTCATTTCGGCCAATGTCACGGGCGTGACACATAGGTCACGGGCGTGATAGGCCCGGGTGACAATTTTGGGGTCGACGATCATCGAACTGAGATCGACGGTCGTCGATGGGTGGTCACGCCTTAGGTCACGGGCGTGACACCTAGTTCACGGGCGTGACAGGCCCGAACGGCAATTTCGAGGTCGACGATCGTCGAACTGAGATCGACGGTCGTCGAAGGTTGGTCACGCTCTAGGTCACGGGCGTGCCACTTAGGTCACGGGCGTGACAGGACCGAGTTCAATTTCGACGATCGTTTTACGGGGATCGACGATCGTCGAAGGAGTCACGCCCCTGGTAACGGGCGTGACACTTTGGTCACGGGCGTGACATGTCCGGGCCTCAAGGTCATCGATCATCTCACGGAGATCGACGATCGTCGAAGGAGTCACGCCCTTGGTTACGGGCGTGACACCTTAGTCACGGGCGTGACATGCCCAGGCTGCACGTTCGACGATCGTCTCACGGAGATCGACGATCGTCGAAGGAGTCATGCCCAAGGTCACGGGCGTGACGGGTCGGTCACGGGCGTGACCAAACCGTGACCCGAAATCTCGGTCGATTTATTTCAATTTTTGTGCTTCCTAGGGTTCTCTCACGACCAACCGACTCCTAGGGGTCTAGCCGGAAATGGGATGTTACAACCCTAGTTTGGTCAAATAGCCCTAATTTGACCCAAATTGATTACACCAAGTCACCAATGGACTTGAGTGGTGTCAAGGGACACATGAACACTTAATTGGGTCAATCACTTCATCTAGTTTGACCTAGGATTGAGCCTAATTAACTAGGGTTAATTAAGCCCAAAATGGGGAGAAAAGTCAAACCCAGCTCCAAGCCAATAGGGCTAGGCCCAAATATGGTGATCCATTAGCTACAAACAAATGAAAATTACCTGAAATACAACTCAATTTATAGAGGGGGTGACTAGGAGAGAGAAAGTGGAAGTTTTACCGAAATGGAAGAGAGAGAAAGAGGAGCATTCTTGGATTTGGAAGGCCATGGGGCACTCAACCCTTCCCCTTTAATGGCCTCATTCATCCCCCTTGATCAATTTAGAGGAGATGGAAGAGTTTTCCCTCCCTCCTAGAAGTAGAATTTAAGGAGTTTGGAGGTGACTGAAAACCCCCATTAATGGCCATTCATGGCCTGACCCTCCCACTCCCCAATTTGACCCCTTTATCATCTTTAGAAACTTCCAAGCAATGAAATCAAACATTTACATCACTGCTTCAGGTGAAGGATTGAGTAATCGATAAGGAGGAGCTTGGAGGTCATCGACTATGGTACATCACCACCACACTCGCCGCCAAGTCCGCCTGCAGGTCTAATTCTCTTCCTCTTCCTCTATGCTAGATCTGTAGATCACCATGCGGAGAAATATGGCTAAAACAAGACCGATCAGTGAGGAGAAAAGTGAGATTTGTTTCCATGAAATTCAACCACTCTTAATTGCCGGAAACAACCTATTCGGTGGTTGTGCTGCCGCCAGGCGATAGGCACCACCTCAATAGAGGTGGTGGCAGTGGTTACCGGCCAGGGAGGTGGCCAGATTGTCGGGAAAGTGTGTTGTAATGGCTCTAGTATGGAGCAATCTCGACCCGTGGATCATCGAGTATAATGACCAGGATCCGTTGGGTCATCTTGAATGGTTATGCGCACGCCGATTAATTATTAAATATAAATTATTTATTTTTTGTCACATTATTTTAGTCAAATGTTTTAATTATTAAAAATAGCTAGAGGCCTTTTCTGTAGAAGTTCCCAATATAGAAAAGTTAGCCCTTGAGGTCTAGTTTAATACAAAATTAGAATCATCCAATTTAGCTCACTGGATTTTCCCCAGCACTCATTTTGGTGCAAAGTGTCAAATGGAAAATCACAGATTAAACTGAGTGCTCCTAGTTGCCCACTCAGTCAAATGGTCTGAAAATTTGAGCCAAGGCTGGTCTGGCCATGTCCCTTATCATATCCAAAAATTATACATGTGATAAATATAATATCTATGTGTTGGAGCATGGATTCCGCTTCTCTTGGTTTGAGAATAATAAATACTGTGAGGTATTTGATCTACTCAATTGTGTGTTTATAGTATGCAAGTTGTATAGGTTGAATGATGAGATACGTCCTCAGTCATGGGCATGATCTAAAAGTGTGTTCACTTCAGAAAAAATCAAAAGGACGAGTTTTGTGTGCTAAACATCAAACGACCATAACTTTCAATATGGAAGGAGTTACGAAATGTTCCACCCCATTTCGGAATGAGAACGAAGTAATCTACAATCTGGAAAAGGTTAGAACGTCAAAAGTGAAAAGGAGATATCACCATGCGATAGTCACTATCAATAAGCGATAGAGAAAATGACGTTAGTGTGATGAAGGCCATGCTCCACACGATTCAACCACCAAACCACTATTTAGAGTTATTGCTAGGCGATATCAGATATTGCCGGCAATAGCCCCATGATTAAAACATCCCATGAAAAACTCAGAATCAAGGGACACGTGGCAGCTAGAGATGATATCGATGAAGGGAGACAGCCAATATCGTCAAGCGATATCTCAAGAAAATAAAAGTTCTTAATTCTTCTATGGAAAACATGAATTTCATTACCTGGAGTATTATTTATCGTGCATTCCAACTAGAGAGCTCCAACCTTCAGAAAACTCCCACTTTCCCAAGAATGTTCAAGAGTGAAGAAGAGACGGTTCGTGTGCAGCATCTCAGACAATCTTTGCAAGGATTCGACGTTGTCTTCAGAGCTTCATTTTGAGGGAGTTTTATTCTTAATTTCTATTTTGTAACTTATCTTATAATATTTACAATGAGTAGAGAAATCACTACATTGTGTGTGGCATAGGTCCGTATATTTCTTACGAGGAAATCACCGCCTTGCGCGTGGCGTTTAGGTGTTTCTGTGACTTAGGGAGTTTTCGCAGCCTTGTGTGCAGCTACTAGATCGTGGTGATATCTAAGGGAGGCTAGTAGCCCGATCTAGGGAAAGATATGCTATAGCAGGCTGGTTCTTGGTAGAAGGACCGGTGAAATCAAAAGGAGTTTATATTTTTCATAGCCTCAATCTCTAGATTTATAGAGATACATTATATTTTGTAATCAATTTCTTATGAAATAAAATCATGTCATGTATTGTCTCATTATCTTTATTTTATTTTCATATCATAAAATGTTTTATATAGGGATATCGCTAACAATAGTTAAGTAATATTGAATTTCGTAATTTCCTAAAAAGTAATCTTTAATATAATATTTTTTAAAAAAAATATAAAGAAAATATATAATTTCCTATAAAATATTTCATAGCTTCATTAATTAACTATGATATTTCCATTAAAGAATTAAAATTCCATAAAACCCTTATTCACCCCCACTCAAAGGGCATCGTAAGATCCAACACTATGAACCTTTTATTTTCCGAAATCTCTAGTGGATTACTAGAGGGGTCATTATATGACCATAAAAAAATTCTCAGCCCATTTGGGGTTGATTTGATGGGGTAACCTATTGATCAAAGATGGTCTCCCAGAGAGTGTAAAGCCTAGTTCATCAAAAGTGCACATGGTGGAGTTGAGTGACCAATCCCTCAATCAAACAAGTTGAAACCTTGGCCACTGCATTGTTATTACCTGAAATAACCTCATGAATAGTTTTAGGAGTATTTAGGGTAGGAATGCCCTGAAATCCTAGTTCATACCCTATGGCTGCCTATTCAGGTTAATGAAGGAAGTATGGTCCCATCTCCTATGATTGGCTCAAAACTTTTTAGATAGTTTTATTGGATGGAAAGACACCATGAATAATTTATTAAGAATTTTATAGCTAATTTTCCTCTCTAATCATTTAATATTTATAATGAGAACTTTTCTTTCAATTGCATAGTATATGACCAAAATGTATTGGGAGATCATGAAACTTGGGTAATGGGCTTATATTGATGCTATACATCTCTGCAAATTTTATTATAATTTTTAGTTAGAGAATTGTAGTACTTCCTTTATAATTTTTGATATTATTATCTGGAGAAATAAATTTGTTTTAGGACAAATTGAGTACTACAAAATTATGACACTTGGTCAGTAAACTTTTTAGGTCATCATGATGCTTTATAAATTTGTTATAATTTTTGGAAGAAATTATGTAGTGGTTCCTCACAAATTGCTTAAGGTTAATTTTTTTTATCTATTTAATTATGTGGCTAAATGAACTTAGAAGATCATGAAATTTGGTTTGTGACACTTTTTAGTCATTATAGACTTTTGGTAATATTATCTTAATTTTTGGGCCACAAATTTTTCTACTTCGTTTATTTAATTCAATTTATATTAAATAATCAATATTGTGATTTATGATGGAAATCATTTTGGAAAAATTATGAAATTTATACCTTGTTATTGTTCAGCCAATATATTGTTGTAGAAATTTTATTAAGGACTTTGCATATCAGAAAGTTGTGCCTCATGTTCAAAGTCACAAGTGGCATGATTTTAGGAAAATTATTAAAAAAGGCTGAATAAAATAGGAAAAATACTAATCTCTGGATTTAAGCACAACTTATCATGATAGACCCCTAGAAATAATCCTAGGGGTTTGGTGAAGTACTTGGAGTATCCTCTTTCATACTCTCAATTTAGTTCATTTGGTCTACATATAGTAATTTGAGGGATTTAAGATAGAGTTGTTGTCTCACATGGGTTATAACATAGTGGGTGCACTTAAATTTTGTGGAGTCCTGATGAGGTCACCCATAAGGCCAAGAGCTAGATAGCCTGAATACCAAGGGGATGGAGTTGTGTTCGGGACCGACTGTGTATCGTCTCTCCCCTAAAAGTTGTATTTCATCTAGGGTTTGCTCAAGTTTAATGTGGGGAGGGGATTGACAATAAATAGATACCCATAAAAGTAAGTGCCTTGAGAAAGGGAACTTTGTTCTTCATGCCATCGTAGTTCCCAGTGCCCTCGAGAGCCCTTCACCGGGCAGGCCCTGAGCCGTCCAAGATTAACCCTAAACCGTAAGAAAAAGTTGATTAAAAGATTAACCATTAATAAACTATCGTCAGACATTCACTCACCTTGTTACTTTAGGTGGATAGTTGGTTAGTCTCGCAAGCGGAGGACTTGCTGTTTGGTGGAATGGATGGGATAGTATGGTGAGCGATGGCTCGAGAACTCTTTTATAACATGTGTGTATGTGCATTAAAGTGGTTGGTCCTCGTTATTGGATGGTCGTTCACACCGATGCTGATACGTTGACTCGGCAAGTGTAAGTGTTCACTTAGCCAACAAAAGAATGGTAAATTCACCAGCATCCGTACAAGAGACTCTATAGCACCTAACTGTGGGTGTACCGAGCAGTATGCAAGGTCTATGCTAGGTTGTGTGAATACCGACCTAGGAGTGGGGAGTCCACACCTGCTGCCTCCGTTTGCCACTACGAGAGGCACCTGAGAGTTTAGATAACTCCAAGAGGGGAACTAAAGGTCTGTGCACATAGAGTTATGTGCGTGTGTTGCACTTGTGTGAGACATATCATTTAGCATGCATAGCACTTCATGTCTTAAATAATACAACACAAAACTTATACACATTACATATAAATTATTATGGGATCTTTTATATATTGGGCCTTGCAAAATAACACCTTAATTTATAAGTTTGTATGGGATCCTTATAACTTAAGGTTACTTTATTTGTGTTGATAGTTGGTTTCTTTACTATTACTTCATGTTACTACTTTCATTGTATCGTTCCTTTACTTACAGATTTACTTCATGTTACTACTTCCATTGTGTCGTTCCTTACTTGCAGTTTAATATATATACCTGTAATTGTTGTGATAGATACTATTAGCATATTATAGCTAGGGCCACTGTCACCTGCTCTTGTTTCCTCTCTAATTTAAATACCTTTCTCTTCATTCTCCCCCGTACGGTGCTTAGGAGTCGCAGGGAGAGGGAAGGGGGGACTAGGACTTTGTCTTTTTGACGAATGGCCTGGTGGGCATAACACCAGGGACTCCAGCTAGGAGACAGGGTACAGCTCCAAGGTACCCAGCATGACCAGAGTACAATGCCGGAGGAGGTGTGCTAGCCTAACCTAGGAGTAGCAGCAGCAACCACAAGATTTTTGAGTTATCAGTAGCTTTTCTTCCGCGAGCATTTTTTTATGAGGATCTTATGTACTGGGCTGGAGCAAATTTGTGTTGTTCAGCTTTAAATTTGTGGACTTATTTGTATTTCATTGTAATTGTGGACTTGTTTCATTTATATGATTACTTTTGTTTCTTCTGCGATACATGGTTGAGAATTTGCTGGCAAAATCAGTGTTATGTAGTGGAGACCTTCCTGGAGGTTAGTGTCACCAAAGCGATGGTTCTGGTCATAAGACCCCAGTGCAAAAAGGGGGGGGGGTCTTACAACTGGTATCAGATGGAAAACTCGACCTGAAGAAAAGAAGTTCGCAAACCCATGGACACCCCGCTCGAGTTTAGTTTGAGGACAAACTAAGCAGTGGAAGCTATGGTGTGACCATATAGGGAATCACATACAATATTCCACTCTTAACTAGACTTTAGCCAACTACCTTATTTGTAAACATTTCCTCATGAAGCTTTTAACGAACCCCGACCTTCAATAGGGAACACCTCAGGCTCAGAATGTCGTTCCACCCCAGCTAGTTCCTACTCCGTTCCAGCAATCAGAGAAGGGATAGACCCTGACTGCTATCTTGGAGGCTTGTAGGACACAGCATACTCCGGATCCTCAACAAAATCTTGGGGAGAATTTGTTGAGTGTCTTCCGACGCCTTTCCCCTCCATCATATCTCGGGACGGAGTCAGCTGTATGGAAGGAGTAATCGCTGGACATTATATAAGAGATATTGGCAGGGATACGATGCCCGACTGATATGGTTATATCCTTAGCACTTTTATGTTTGGAATCCCACACAAAGAGGTGGTCGAAGTCTCTTCTAGACACTACCTATGCAGGATTTGAGGGAAAATATATCACGTGGGATGAGTTCAAGATAACACTTTTGGAGCATTTTGTGCCATAGACAGCAAGGGACGAGCTAGAGGATAGATTTTAGCAGTTGAGGAAGGGAAGAAGGTCGGTTTCATAGTACTACTAGGAGTATACTCACTTAGCTCACTTTGCTGATTCATACCTGCTAGATGATGCCAGCTATGCGAAGAGGTTCTACAAGGGCCTCCAGGATGATTTAAGGCAGGCACTCCTTTTTGCCGCAGATGGTAGCCTGGCCTGGATTTTGGATATGGAAAAGAAGTTGGAGGCGGACCAGCTCATGGTTCGGGGAAGGGGAAAAAGATCGGTAGATAACACAGTTATTGGTGGAAGGAGGGAACAATAGATGGATTGTTTTGTCAAACAAAGGAGAAATGGGGATAAACCCCGCCCGAAGTATTGACAGGGGCAAAGGGATCCGATAGTATTGGCCCCTCATCCATTACACATGTGTGAGATACCAAGGCCAGTAGATGGGGCATCTCCCCCACCGGTGTGCTATCACTACCACCAGCCTGGACATATTTGGATTAACTTACCAAGGAGACAGGCAACACCACTAGCACCACAGGCTGCCCCACTTGTTCAGCAATTCAAGGGTCGTGGATGTGTTCGAGGACGTGGGTTCCAAGGAAGCGACCGTAGACCAGACAGGGATCAGATGTATGTTATGGATCTTTCTTAACCCCGGAACACGGATAAGGTTATAGCAGGTAAGCTAGCAATTTAAACTTTATCTTCTTCCCCCTAGAAAGTTGAACTGATATAAAATTGGTAGAACTAGGGAAGAAAACTATAAAATAAGCCACCTAAGACTGTATAATAAACTCAGGAATAGTAACGGTATGCGACAATCTTGCCCATACCTTATTCAATACGGGGGCATCACATAACTTCATTGCGGAAGATTTTTTCAAAGATTTGGATCAGGTCTGTCACTATATGAGAGTCACCAGGAGGGTGCGTCTTCCCGATGGGATGGAGATCCTATCTACTGCAAAATGCCTTCTAAGGGTGACCATCGACGGTCTAAGACTCGAGGCACCAGCGACGATCTTGAAGATGTCGGACTTTGATCTTGTCTTGGGAATGGCATGGCTCACATGGAACCATGAACAGATTGATTGCCCGATGAGAAAGGTTGTGCTGAGATACGACAACACTTGCGCGACCTTCGAAGGTACTATCTCGGTCTCCCGTTATCTACTTTCTTCTATCCAGGCCGTCAAGGCCCACCTACAGGGCGACAAGGTTTATCATTTGTTATTCGAGATGACTGAGGAAAACAACCCTATCTTAAAAATCCTGATGGTACAGGATTTTGCTGATGTTTTCTAAGAGAAGCTGCAAGAGCTACAACCATATTGTGAGAATGACTTCGGATCTAGCTAGTCCTAGGGGCTAAGCTAGTATCTAGAGCTCCATATAGGATGGACCCAAATGATCTAGTGGAATTCCATAATCAGCTACAGGAATTGGTTGAAGCTAGGTTTTTCAGACCAAGCTCCTCGTTGTGGGGAGCCCTAGTATTGTTTATAAAGAAGAAGGATGAGACTCTCAGAGTATGCATTGACTACAGAGGACTGAATAAGCGGACAGTATGGAACATGTACCCTTTACCGAGAATATACGAGCTATTTGATAAGCTATAGGGAGCTCATTGGTTCTCAAAATTATATTTGAGATCGGGATATTATCAACTACAGATTAAGGAGGAGGATATCCCGAAGACCGCATTTAGTAGCCATTCGACTCACGAATGCACCCTCTGCATTCATGAGTCTGATGAACCATGTATTTGAGGCCTATCTCGATATCTTTATCATTGTATTTATAGACAACATCATCATCTACTCGAGGATGGAGGAGGAGCATGCACGACACTTGGTCTTGACTCTAGAGAAACTCTAGGAGCACATCATATATGCAACATTTAGTAAATGTAAGTTTTGGTTGAATGATGTGGCCTTCTTAGGTCACATTATCAGTGGAGAGGGACTAGCTGTGGATCCGACAAAGATCCAAGCAGTGCAATATTGGCTGCCACTGAAGATGACATCAGGCATATAGAGTTTCCTAGGACTCATTGGATACTACCGAAAGTTCGTAGAGGGATTTTACTGGATTTCCCTCCCACTTACATTAGGACGAAGAAGAATACGCCATTCATATGGATGACGCAATGCGAATTTGACTTCAAAGAGCTGAAGGACTGGCTTACCTCGACTCCCATCCTTGCCCTTCCCTCCAGTAAGGAAGGATTCCAAGTCTACATTAATGCATCCTATCAGGGGATAGGTGTTGTCCTATTGCAGCACAGACATGCGAGCTTTTGCTTCCTACCAGCCTAAGAAGCATGAACAAAACTTCCTGGTGCATGATCTAAATATGGGTGTGGTAATCTTCACCTTGAAGATCTGACAGCATTACCTCTATGTAGTTCACTGTGAAATTTTCTCCGATCACAAAAATCTCAAGTACGTGGACACGCAGAAGGACTTAAACATGTTATAGAGATGATGGGTGGAGTTTCTTTCCAATCATAAGTACATGATGCACAACCACCTAGGGAAGGCGAATGTAGTAGCAGATGCTCTTAGCAATAGAGCTACAACATCTAGAGCAGAACCCCAGGTGATGGCTATGGAGCTGGTATAGATGCTGTAGGATTTGAAGATATCCTTGGTGTCCAAGGCGGATCCCAAAGTTTATGAGGATTATTTAGCATCGATGAGCACTACTAGTGACATACGAGATCGCATCAGGGACGGGCAAAGGCATGACGCTAAATTAGATCAAATATTCAGGTCTTTGGAGGCAGGCATGGGTGGGGATTACACATTAAGGATGGCCCACTATGTTTTAGAGGCATAGTATATGTACCAGCAGGAGGCCATATTCAGGAGGATATTTTGACTGAAGCACACAGTAGGAGGTACTCAGTGCACCCTAGGATAATGAAGATGACAGCTGGCTTGAAGAGGACCATGTACTGCTCGGGTATGAAGAAGGAGATCACCTACTTTGTGACACATTATGAGACTTTCAAATCATGAAGGCTGAATGCAAGAGCCCGACAGGATTACTGCAGCCACTACTGATGCTAGAGTGGAAGTTAGATGATATTATGTTGGATTTCGTACATGGACTTCCTCATTCCCATACGGGAAATAATTCGATATGGGTGATCGTTCATAGGTTGGTAAAGGTTTCCCGATTTATTCCACTCAGGAAGGACACTCCGGTCAGTGTTTTGGTATGGCGGTTTGTCGAGTAGTTTGTCTGCTATCATGGCATGCCCAGGAAGATTGTATCATATCGGGATGGTCGATTTACGTACAGGAGTGAAGAGCAGTCTAGGCTTACTTGGGCTCTCATTTGACTTTCAGTACAATATTCCACCCCCTGATCGATGGGCAAACGTAGCATGCCAACTGGACCTTAGAGGATCTCTTACGACCATGTATCCTGGATCGTGGGCAGCCGCGAGAAAGATTGTTGCCGCTTATTGAATGTTATTATAACAACTATCATCGGTCTATTATAGGCATGGCCCCCTATGAGGCATTGTATAGACGGAGGTGTAGGACTTCACTATCTTAGATCTAGGATGAGGATCCAAAGGAGCGTGGCTCAGAGTTTATGAAGGACACGGATGCTCAAGTGCGGTTGATTCGAGACAGGATGTTGGAGGCCCAGAGTAGACAGGAAAAGTACTACGATACGCAATATCGTCAGGTAGAGTTTTGGGTTAGGGACATGGTATTCTTGAAGATACGTCCAATGTATGAAGTCTCATAGGTACATGTGGTGAAAGAAGCTCTGTCCTAGATACCTGGGGTCCTATAGGATTTTGGAGCGAATCGGACCCTTGGCCTATAGACTGGAGCTGCTGCCCGAGTTGGGGGGTTTGCATGATGTTTTCCATGTCTCTTCTCTTAGGAGGGCTCCCCTATGGCCTGAGTAGAAGATTTCCACTACAGCTGGCCCAATAGCATCTGACCAATCACTCCATCTGAAGCCAGTCAGGATAGACGATATAGAGGTACGAGTCTTGCGGTGAAAGAAGGTTTTGTTGGCCAAGGTCCTGTTGTCGAATCACGGACAGGAGGAGCCCACCTGGGAGCCCCTGGAACTTATGCAACAAAAGTACCCGGAACCTTTCGTGACAGGTATAACTATAACTACCTAAGAATTTCACATTCAGTTATTTTTAGTGCAAACCCCGTAGGCCTAACCTTAATTTTAGGGATATTTTTATGTATTGGGATTTGTAACATCCCACAAACAACAAGACCTCAAGGAAGTTTTTTCAAGACAAGGTCATGACAAATCCCTAATAAGACCAAGAGGACCATGAGTACCCAGAAAAATAGCTGAAACCACCTTGGTCTGCAAATAAAAATTTCTTGTTATCTAGCCTAGGGTTTCACTTCTGGGAAAAAAACTTGACTATTTGACCCCACCATAACACTTTAAATCTTTTAAGGAGCCCTTTAGAGCACTAACAACTCATTGGGGGTCAACCAAGAAGGTCAAGTTGACCAAAGTCAACCCTAACCCTAGTTAGGTCATATATCCCTAATTTGACCCAAATTGATTACACCTAGTCACCAATGAACTTGAGTAGTGTCAAGAGACCCATGAACCCTCAATTGGGTCAATCACTTCATCTAGATTGACCTAGGATTGAGCCTAATTAACAAGGGTTAATTAAGCCCAAAATGGGAAGAAAAGTCAAACCCAAATCCAAGCCAATTGGGCTAAGCCCAAATATGGTGACCCATTAGCTACAAACAAATGGAAATTACCTAAAATGCCACTCAATTTCTGGAGGGGGTGACTAGGAGAGAGAAAGTGGAAGTTTTAACCAAAGGGGCGAGAGAGAAAGAGGAGCATTCATGGCTTTAGAAGGCCATGGGGCACTCAACCCCCGTTTAATGGCCTTATTCATCCCCCTTGATCAATTTGGAGGTGACTGAAGGGTTTTATTGGCCTCTTAGGGGTAGAATTTTAGGAGTTTGGAGGTGGCCGAAACCCCTATTCATGGTCATTAATGGCCTGAATGTCCGGACCCTCCCACTCCCTATTTTGACTCGTTTATCATCTTTAGAAACTCCCAAGCAATGAAATCGAACCTTTACATCACTGCTTTAGGTGAAGGATTGAGAAATCGGCAAGGGGGAGCTTGGTGGTCGTCGACCATGTCACACCACCACCACACTTGCCTCCAAGCCCGTCTGCAGGTCTAGTTCTCTTCCTCTTCCTCTGTGCTAGATCTATAAATCACTAGGTGGAGAAATCGGGCTCAAACGAGACTGATCAATGAGGAGAAAAGTTAGATTTTTCCATGAAAATCAACCACTCAGGATCGCCGGAAACAGACTCTCCGGTAGCTTTGCCACTGCCAGGCAATAGCCACCACCTCAACGGAGGTGGTGGCGGTGGTCGACCAAGTAGGTAGACGGATTGCTGGAAAAGTGCGCTATAAAAGCTCCAGGATGGAGCATCTCAACCCTTTGCTCATTAGGAATGATGATCAGGAGTCGTTAGATTGGCTTGATTGGTTATGCGCAGGTCGATTAATTATTAAGTATAAATTATTTCCTTTTTGTCACATTATTTCAGTCAAATGGTTTTAATTATTAAAAATAGCTAAATGCATTTTATATAGAAGTACCCAATAGAGGAAAGTTATCCATTGAGATCTAGCTTAATACAAAATTTGAATCATCCATTTTGGCTCACTGGATTTTCCTCAACACAAATTTTTGTGCAAGGTGTCCAAAGGATAATCAGAGATTAAGCTGAATGCCCCCAGTGTACCACTCAGTTAAATTGCCTTAATCTTTGACCCATGACTGGTCTGGCAAGGACCTTCATCATATCCAAAAAATCAGAATTTTTTGAGTTAGTTTTTCTATTGTTTTTATAATAATTTAATAAATCATACATGTGATAAATATAGGGTATATGGACCTTTAATTTTCCAAAATCTCTAGTGGATGACCAGAGGGGTCATTATATGGCCATAAAAAAATCTAAGCCTATTTGGGGTTGATTTAATGGGGGTAACCTAGTGATAAAAATAGTCTCCTAGAGAGAGTAATGCCTAGTTCATCAAAAGTGAACATAGTGGAGTTGAGTGACCAATCCCACAACCAAACAAGATGAAACCTTGGCCATTGCAATGTTATAACCTGAAACACCCTCATGAATAGTATAAGGAGTATTTAGGGTAAGAAATGCCCTGAAATCCTAGTTCATACCTTATGGCTGCCTATTATGGTTAATAAAAGAAGTATGGTCGCATCTCCAATGATTGGCTCAAAACTTTGGAGATAGTTTTATTGGATGGAAAGACACCATGGATAATTTATTTAGAATTTTATAGCTAATTTCCTTATCTAAACACTTAATATTTATAATGAAAACTTTTTTGCAAATGCATAGTACATGACCAAAAAGTATTGGGAGATCATAAAACTTTAGTGATGGGCTTATACTGATGCTATATATCTTTGCAAATTTTATTATAATTTTTAGATGGTGAATTGTAGTACCTCCTTTATAATTTTAGATATTATTGTCCAGAGAAATAAAGTTGTTTTTAGGACTAATTGAATACTGCAAAATTATGACACTTTGTCAGTAAACTTTTTAGGTCATCATGATGCTCTGTAAATATTGTTAAAATTTTAGGAAGAAATTATGTAGTGGTTCCTTCACAAATTGTCCAAGGTTTAATTTTCTTTATCAATTTAATTATGTGACTAAATAAACTTAGAAGATCATGAAATTTGGTTAGTGGCACTTTCTGGTAATTATAGACTTCTTATAATATTTTCTCAATTTTTGGACAATCAATACTGGTACTTTGTTTAATTTTTTTTGATTAAATAATCAGTATTGTGATTTATGATGGAAATCATTTTGAAAAAATTATGAAATTTATAACTTGTTGTTGTTCAGCCAATATGATGTTGTAGAAATTTTATTAAGGACTTTGCATATCAGAAAGTTATGCCTCATGTTCAAAGTCACAGGTGGCATGCTTTTAGGAAAATTATTAAAAAGGATGAATAAAATAGAAAAAATACAAATCTTTGGATTTAAGCACATGTCATGATAGTCCCCTAGAAATAATTCTAGGGTTTTTGGTGAAGAATTTTGAGCATACTCTTTCATACGCACAATCTATTTCATTTGGTCTGCATATAGTAATTTGAGGGATTTAAGATGGAGTTGTGGTCTCAGATGGGTTATAACATAGTGGGTGCACCTAAATTTTGTGGAGTCCCGATGAGGTCTGCCATAAGGCCAAGTGCTACGTAGCCTGAATACCAAGGGGATGAAGTTGTGTTTCGGGTTGACGGTTCATCGTCATTCCCCTAATAGTTGTATTTCACCTAGGGTTTTCTAAAGTGTAATGTGGGGAGAGGATTGGAAATAAATAGATACCCATAAAAGTAAGTGACTTTATAAAGGGACCTTTTTTGCTTCAGCCCATCGTAGTTCAAAGTGCCCTCAAGAGCCCTTCGCCGGGCAGACCACGGGCAGTCCAAGATAAACCCGAAATTATAGGAATAAGTAGATTAAAAGATTAACCATTAATAAAATATAATCACACACATTCACTCACCCCGTTACTTTGGGTGGATAATTTGTTAGTCCCACGAGCGGTGGAATCAGTGTTTGGTGGAATGGATGGGTTAGTCTGGTGAGCTGATGGCTCGGGAACTCTTTTATAGTATGTGTGCATATGCATTAATATGGTGGGTCCTCATTATTGGATAGTCGTTCACATCACGTTGATACATTGACTCATTAAGTGTAAGTGTTCACTTAGTCAACAAAAGACTTGTGGATTCGCAAACAACAGTACAAGAGACTTCGAAGCACCTGACTTTGGGTGTACCGAGTAGTACGCAAGGTCTAGGCTAGGTAGTGTGAATACCAACCTAGGAGTGGGGAGGCCCAACCCTCTACCTTTTTTTTCCACTACAAGAGGTACCTGAGAGTTTAACTAACTCCAAATTGGGGAACTAAAGGTCTGTACTCATAGAGTCGTGTGGGTATGTTTCACTTGTGTGAGACATATCATTTAACTTGCATAGCACTTCATGTCATACATAATACAACACAAAACTTATTCCCATAACATATAAATTATTATGGGATCTTTTATACGTTAGGCCTTGCAAAAGGACCCCTTAATTTATAAGTTTGTATTAGCATTCTTATAAATTAAGGTTACTTTCTCTGTGTTGATAGTTGGCTTCTTTAGCATTACTTTATGTTACTAATTTCATTGTGTTGTTTCTTTAATTACAGATTTACTTCATGTTACTACTTCCTTTGTGTCGTTAAATTACTTGCAGTTTCATATATACACCTGTAAATGTTTTGATAGAAACTATTAGCATATGGTAGCTTGGGCTACTATCACCTACTCTTGTTTACTCTCCACTTTAAATAAATTCCTCATCATCCTCCCCCGGATGGTGCTTAGGAGTCACAACGGGAAGGGTGGGGGACCAACACTTAGTCTTTATGACTAACGACCTGATGGGCATAACACTATGGACTCTAGTTGGAAGACAGGGTGTAGCTCCAGGGGACCCAACACAACCAGAGTACGGTACAGAAGGAGATGAGCCATCCTAACCCAGGAGAAGCAGTAACAGCCACGGGATACGTGAGTGATTAGAAGCTTCGCTTCTGCGAGCATTTTGTAGTGAGGATCTTATGTACTGGGCTTGATCCCATTTGTGTTGTTCAGCTTTACCTTTGTGGACTTATTTATATTTCATTGTGATTGTGGACTTATTTCATTTATATGATTACTTATGTTTCTTTTGCGGTACATAGTTGAGAATTTGTCAGTAGAATCAGAGTATTGTAATGGTGACCTTCTCAGAGGTAGGTGTCACCACAAAGCGGCGGTTATGGGCATAAGAACCTGATGCAAAAAGGGGGCTTACACTGGTATCTTGGTGCAAATCTACTCTAGATCCCTTCTGATCCGTAGTATGCAGGGGATCTGCTATTATGTTCTTAACATTAAGGCATACGGAGGCCTAGTACTGGTAGTGTGGCTGCCCGCCTAGTAGTGGAGATGCCCACTCAACTGTCATATTTGTCCACGACGGTTGATTCCTGAGAGGTTAGCAACCTGCTCAAAAAGTAGGAACTAAAGATCTATATTGATATAACAAGTGTGTGTGAGTGTGTGCATGGGTGTGTCATCGTATTGCATTCATTTCATATCATTGCATTGTACCGCATGAGATCCCCATCATATAAATTTGTATGGACACATTTATATGACAAGTTACTTTGATGCACCCGATCCTTAACTTATAAATTTGTATTGACATTTTTATTAGTTTAGTTAAATACTGTTCTTATTATTAAAATACTGATAATATAGAATGTCTCCTTATATAGTGATGTTTACGACTGATACTTGCTTAGTATAAATGTGATGATATATATATGAATTGCTAATTAATAACGCTCTTTGCCACTTATTTTATTATATACTAATATTATATTGAGCTCCTCCTCTTCCTCTGCCCAGTGCCTAATAGTCGCTGGGGTGATCGGACATGATAGCCACTTAGTTTTTATGACTAACAGTTTCTACTTCTACCATTTTAGGAGGATAGTCTGAAGTTGGAGCAGCAGCGCCTTGTGCAGGAGGACAACAATGCTAGGGGGACAAGGGCTGAGGCGACGATACCCTCTCTTCCTTGGGTGACTGATGTGATTTGTGAGTATTATGATATAGCCTTCGAGCAATTTTGTTATACTATGATATTAAAGGAACTGATGTAGTTCCTTATTGTTGATGTACTATTTCATATATATACTTATTATGATTTATGACTTCTGTGATCTTCTTTTGGTTAGGTTAGCATTTGTGATATCATAGATTAGCCGGCAAAATAGGCCACTTGTGGTACATATTTGCCGTGTGCTGATGATACCGCAAGGCGGCTGTTCTGGGCATAAAACCTTCCCTCGCCCGTGGCTTGCATTCCGAGGGGTTTACAAATGTTATCAGCTTGCACTGATCCTATAATGAAGAAGTCATTGAACATGGCATTACCCCTGCTCAATTATTCAGTTTGCAGATAAATTTGATTAGCGGAAGTAGTGGTATTCCCATTTGTGATTCACATTAATTATGCCCACCCGTTACACTACGTTTAGCGACTTGACCAAAAATTCGTGTTTTGTACGTAAATTATGGTACATACAGAGCCAACGACAAGCATTCTTCTTCCTCCAGTCCATACTCCGTTCCAATAATTGGAGTTAGGGCAGACCATAACTTCAATCTTGGATGCCTTCACGTCTCAGCAGGCCCCAGTGCAGCAACAGGACCTGAGCTCCAATTCGCTGACAGCCTTCCGAGCTATTTCTCTACCTATTTACCATGAGACAGAATCGGTTGTTTTCACAGAGGAATGGCTGGATGTTGTGCAAGAATTAATGGCCGGAAACAGATGTCCAAGCATTATGGAGGTTACTTTAGCTGTTTCCAACTTGGAATCACACACAAAGAGGAGGTGGAAGTCTATTATTGGCTCCACTTTTAAAGGACATGTATACATTGACATCAAATGGATCAAATTATCTGATACCTTCTTAGAACATTTTGTTCCCGCTACTGCTCGAGATGTACTCAAAAAATGTATCTTGTAGTTGAAACAGGGATCTAAGTGAGTCATGGAGTATTAACGGGAGTTTCAACACCTTGGCAAGTTTGCTGATGTAAGACCCCCCTCCCGGAACACAACACAGGGCTGAGGGGATTCTTATGCCCAGAACATCCATCTTGTGGTAGCGTCAACACATGTATTGACCGGTACTACACGACGCATATTCTGCCAGCTCTTACAATATCATTCATGCCAACCCAACTTAAAGACAATAAATAGAAGTCAAAGAATCACAATAAGTAAATATCCAAAGCACAGTACATGAATAAAAGGATTATCATCGGTTCCTTTAATATTAGAGTACAACAAAATTGCTTGAAGGCTACAACAAATTTCTCCCAAAAGTCTCACACCCCAGTAATTGACGTCAGCGAGGTTATCCTCATATCAGGACCTGTCTCCAAGGCCTGGCTGCCCTCCTGTATGACCTACTATTGCTGCTACATCCGCTAGGCTTCCTCCTAAAATGGTAGACATAGCAACCGTTAGTCATAAATACTAAGTGACTATCACATCTGCTCACCCCAGTGACTCTTACTCACCGGGTGGGAGAAAGAGGAAAGGTACAATATATATATATATATATATATATATATATATATATATATATATATATATATATATATATATCTTTATTATATAAACCAATATACATATCTCAAACTCACACCAAACTTCTAATTTCAACCGTCCGATCAAACTATCAACAAAATTTGCTGCAGTCTGATCAAATAAACTTTATTAATCACATATCCCTCCCCCCTGATGACCACCCTCCGATTTATTCAGCTTTATTATTTATTCAGCTGATGTCAAATCAACTTTATTAAGCCAGTGATGCCAGCTTTAGTGTTATCAAATCTCGCCCCTCAGTAGAAAAATCAAATCTCATCCTTCTCCTCCCCTGCACGCTACCTCCTCCTCGCCGTTGATATGGCAACGGATTTCTCCTCCCCGACACGCTACAATCTCCCGATCTCTTCCTAGACAGCAACCCGCCGTAGGAGCCTGTATAACCTTACGACATCGCAGGCTTTCTTCCTCCCGCCAAATCCCTTCCTCCTCAGCTACGACATCGCAGGCTGACTTTTCCTGTCCGACAGTCAGCGGAGCACAATCGCCCTACCTCTTCTCTGCTCCAACTCCTCTCTACTATCTCCGACACGCTGCTACTGCAGCGCCTTCTACCCCGAGCTCCTATGTCGTTTCAGGTAAACTTCAGTTTCCTATCGCAATTCCCTCCTCCTTCCTCCACCTAAATTTTATATTTACTGCTTTGACAGGTTTCTACGGCGTCTTCTACCCCGACTTCTTCTACCATCAGAGTGATCTCTGCTTGGACAGGTTTATCTTGCAATTCCCTCCTTCATATTAACTTCTTCTGCAGTTAAAAAGAAATTTAATTAAGGGGGAGTACATTTTTAATAAAAATAGCATAGTAGGGAGGAGTTTAGGAAATTCCTCACGGCTTTTGGTTTCTCACAAATTTGCATTCTAATTGTTTGTTTTTACAAATTTTCATTCTATTATGCTGTTAAAAAATGCTAAGAACAAACTAAAAAGGGATAAACAAGAAACCTATGAGGATTTAAAAAACTCACAGTTATGAAACATTACATAACTAAAATTTGCGATATTAATTATGCCGTTGCCTATTTTCAAATTCTTTCTTCTTAAACTTATTTTGCAAGAAGAGTTAATGAAGGCTTGCTTTATTTCTTTAGCTCTTCTTAAAGATTGCAAGCTCCATTCCGCAAGAGGAGCTTTTTTTTATTATTTTTTATGTAATGTTTCCATAAGTGTGAGGATAGCTTTCTATATGAACAAAAAAAACATGGAGGAGTGGTTGATGCGCGCAGTCTTGACCTAAAATTTACCCAGAAGCAGTAAATATAATCTAGGATGTTCATATTACAGTAGGAATTATAGGATGTGCATTCATAACTTCGAAATTATATGTTGCGCTTTTTTTGGGAAGAACAAAAACCTCTCTTGAAATTTATATTTTGTAGCATTAACTTCCCGTGAAGTTTACATTTCATAAATAAAATTTGGGATAAATACCCTCTGACCATTCTGAACATGTATTGTTTGAGAGTTTAATGTTATGAAATGTTGGCTCCGTTTGGTACGGTGTTGGCGGTCATAAACACAAACCAAAACATGAAGGACTTTTTCGTTTTTTTCATACATTTTTATAGTTAAATACCAGTTTCTTGATGTATTTAAATGTTTGGGACAAGTTTTTTAAATGTTTGGGAGTTTGGTTCTGTAATGTTTTGATGTATTTAATAGCATTTATAGTAAGTTCTTAAATGAGTTGCTTCTTTTAATGTTTGGAAGTTTGTTAATTAAGTGTAATCTCTCAATAAAAACATGGAGGACTTTTCCAGTTTTTTATAAAGCAAAGACCATGAGGCTTTAAGAATAGCTATTTTTATTTTTAAATTTTTCTTTGAGCTATGAGATTTTGGATTTGAGATGGAATACCCAGGAGTAGTGAGAAACATAAAAAGAGCATGTGACTTTTGGAAAACCCATAGTTGATAATGTTGTTTTTAGACACTTTTCCTTTGTTTGATTGTTGGGAATTAATTTACTGCATACCTCCCCACACATTTTTGGGTAGTTGGCATTATGAATCGTTCAATTTCCTGCATCTGACACAGTGCACTTTAAGTTTTTATTTGGCAGATTGCACCTAAGAACCATTTAAACAAAATACACGGCACTCTATTTTCCTTTTGGATAGCTTATGTACAAAAACTAAAGGGTAGAAGCGGCATGTTCTCATTGTTGAGCTATAAAACAGCAAAAACACACAAACCACACATATAAATGGTTAGAACATACAAATAGGCAAATTCAGCAAACTGGAAATGACATATTTCCATTAAAATTGCCAAAAAAACACCGAAGTCATATTATCAAGTACATTTTTTTGATTGAAACTTAAACATTTGGAAGTTAGCAACTGTTCATTTGTCTTATATTCACCCTTGATATTAAACTGCATCAAAAGAATAATCTTTACAGGAATTTTATGTCGAATTGCTCTGTCATGAAGTGATCTCCAATTGTGTGGAAATTTGTTTTTTTCATCAATATTTGTAAGTTTATTTTATTAAATGTTTATAAGTTTGTTTTTTTTAAATGTTTGGAAGTTTGTTTTTTTTCATCGTTATTTGGAAGTTTGTTTTTTGCAGTTTAACTTGGGACACTATCTTACATGTTTTATAAAACACACGAATCCTTTTGACATGAATCTAATGTTGCTGCTCTGTTAATAATTTAACATCATTAGGATTGAAGTTTTCCTATTTATATTTAGCGCAACTTGAGTTGAGTGAACCGTTCTGTAATATTTTTTAATGTTGATTTGGAAATAACAAAATGCGCTACTCCTTTCAATTACTCTATACAGTACAATCTCTCCATAATGTTCAAATGTTCACTCAGCTTACCACTCAACATTTGACTTTGCAGCAACATAAAATTTTATTTGTGTGTTTTAATAGAGCACATTTGCTATTCTGTATAATGCCCAAATAATTTTATATATGAACTGATTACTTCAAATCCGCTACTTAGGTAAGTTGTTCCTATCTAAAATGTTCCTACTATCTGGGAGTCGAACGTCATTTAAACTCTGTTAATTTACCATTTAGACATTACTCTTAACCTTTTAGAACCCATTTTAACATATTTCAACAATGGAAGAAACAAAAAGTCAAGAGTTACTTCAAAATTTACTGACTCCAGGTATTATAAGCCCATTTTTATAAACATTCCTAGACACAATAAAAAAATAATGTGTGAATGCATTACATTAATGAAATATGCGTACAACTACAAGATAGTAGCACACGCTTACTGCACCGCGATTCTCCCCACGTACAACGAAATAATACAACTGAACAATAACTTGCTGAAGAAAATGAACGAAAACATGCACAAGGCAGTAGTCATAAAGCGCAAGAAAGAACATCGACCAATGATGTGACCATGCATTCAACTTCTCAGTAAATGAGCTTTCAATGCCGACAACAATCCCAACAATTGAAAGCTAAGAGCTGCTTCAAAATCTACTAACTCCAGGTATTACCTACCCAGGTATGAGACATCCCTTGACAAAATATCTCCTGCATGTGAATTTAATTCTCTGTTATCACACAATTACCAGAAAGTCGTAATCGCTTATTGCCCCGCAATTATTGCCACACACGACGAAGAAATATGATAGTTCAACAACGTGCTGCCGAAAATACCCGAAGACGAGGACTACGACATGTTCGTGAAGATCAACGAAGAGGGATATCTAATGTTATGAACGCGCGTTCAACTTTCGAAATAGGCGAAAGTTCAATATCCACCCGGCCTACAACAATCTCTTACGGTACACACGAGTAACTATCTTTATGACTTCACTCATTTATGTATTTGTACTTCTAAATAATCACTAAATGCCTGAATACTTCACCCCAGCTACTGAACCAATCAACAATGATAGTTCTGACACAAAAAATAATAGTGCTGAAGAAGATGATGAGGAACATAATGCAACCACAAGGACGTATATTCAACGAAATTGTGCTAGAAATTTCTATCCAGCACACACTGAAATACGCTTTGAACTACACTCACCGACAACCTGTTCCCATTGTCGTGCTAAACTATTTCAAGGAGAGACCAGCTCAATGTGTTGTAACAGAGGAAGAATATCAATACCTAAAATCCCAGTGTATCGAAGAAGGAATGATAACAGGAATATTACTTTAGGAATAAATGCAGCTTTCAATGTTGATAATAGATGGGTAGTTCCATATAATCCATGGTTGCTTTTAAAATATGATTGCCATC
This sequence comes from Platanthera zijinensis, assembly GCA_039513925.1. NCBI lineage: Eukaryota > Viridiplantae > Streptophyta > Magnoliopsida > Asparagales > Orchidaceae > Platanthera > Platanthera zijinensis. The sequence continues at coordinate 75,555,796 of CM077086.1, forward strand.
TAAATGTTGCGATTTGCAGCAGTATCAATAGCATTAAATATTTATACAAGTACGTATATAAGGGACCCGATCACGTCTCTTTTGAGGTCCGTCCCGGTGCTAATCAAGATGAAATAAACAATTATGTTGGCGGCAGATGGTTGTGCACGCCTGATTCATTATGGAGAATGTTCAAGTTCTAGATGCGTCGAATATATCCATCGGTAGAGTGATTACAAATACATCTACTTAACAAACATCAGATACAATTTTATGGTGAACAGTCAATTTCATCGATATTAATGGATGATCGCAATTCGAAAACAATGTTGACCGAGTTTTTTAGTGTTTATTCACAACATAGAGAGCAAAACCTTTACTTGTACAGATATTTTCCAAAATATTATCGATGGTTCAAACAACAAAAAATTTGGAGGAAAAGGATCAGGAATCGAAGGGTGATTGGTAGAATTTATTCAGTACCCCTTGTTGGTAGCGAAAGACACTATTTACGCATGCTTCTAAATCACGTACCAGGTCCAAAGTCATTCGATTCAGTATTAACTGTCAATGGTACGCACTGCATCACTTTTAAGAATGCTGCACAAAACTATGGTTTGCTTGAGAACGATAACAGTATTCGAGAATGTCTAATTGAGGCTCGAGTATTCAGGATGCCATCCGCGTTGAGAAGACTGTTCGCTATTATATTGATCTTCTATGAACCAGCCGATGTCAGAAGTATTTGGGATGAAAATTATGCAAGCATGGTTGAAGATTATCCAAGTTCTAGCATGACCAATGAGTTCTACATTATGAATAAACTACTTCATAGCCTTAATGATATTCTGAAGCAACATAAAAAATCTATTACAGAGTTTGATTTACCACCCATCAATGAATCATTCAATGATTTCAATAACCTATCCAGTCTTATAGAAGACGAATTATCAATACCTATTACACGAGATGATCTTAACGCAGTTGCGTTGCTCAATGAAGGTCAGTTATATGCTTACAATGTGATCAACGAGGCAATAAAGAACAAAGCCCATGAGTGTTTTTTGTTGATGGGCCTGGAGGAACTGGAAAAACATATTTGTACCGTGTAATTCTTGCCACATTTAGGAAAATAGGATGCATCATTATAACTACAGCTACTTCTGGTATTGCTGCTACCCTTTTACCGGGAGGTCGGACTGCACATTCAAAATTACAAATACCCATTAAATTGGACTACAAATCATTCTGTTCTTTTACAAAACATTCGGATTTTGCAGAAGTAATCAGACAATCAAAAGCCATAATTTGGGATGAACCACCCATGGCCGATGGAAAGGCATTCGAGACAGTTGATCATTTATTACGTGATGTTACTGATGTAGACAAGCCATTCGGCGGGAAAATTATCATTATGGGAGGCGATTTTCGACAGGTACTTCCGGTTGTTGTTAATGGAACAAGAGCACAAATAATTAATACAAGCATCGTTCAATCACATTTATGGAGTCATGTCAAGATATTTACTCAAACAGAAAATATGCGAGCCAAAAAAGATAATAGCTTCTCTGAATATCTCCTCCGAGTTGGAAATGGTTTGGAAATGACCATACAAGATGATATGATTAGAATCCCTGATACAATGGCGATGCCATGGGAATGTGAGAAATCTATTGGAGATTTAATAGATGTGACATTCCCAGGTTTAGGTCTGCACGTTAGTGATAAAGATTATATTCGAGACAGAGCTTTATTAACACCGCTCAATGAACATGTGAATATGTTGAACAACACCACTCTACTATAAATTCAAGGCGAAGAAATTGTATACTACTCTTATGATTCTGTCGTTGATGATAGGAGAGGTTTGTATCAACCTGAATTTCTTAATTCACTAACGCCAGGTAACTTACCGCCCCATAAGCTAAAGTAAAAAATTGGAGCTCCTATCATTTTAATCAGAAATATTTATCCAAAGATAGGTCTATGTAATGGAACAAGACTTATTTTTCGCCGGTTTGTGAAAAATGTAATAGAAGCAGAGATTTTAACAGACCACTTTTAAGGAAACTTGGTCTTCTTACCACAAATACCTTTGAAGATAGCTGAAGATATTAGATTGTCATTTCAATTAATGCGCAAACAGTTTCCATTGAGGCTAATTTTTGCACTGACGATTAATAAATCGCAAGGCCAAACAATCAAAAATGTTGGAATATATCTGCCAAATAATGTGTGCAGTCACGGCCAGTTGTACGTAGCTTTATCGCGAGGTGTGTCCAATGAAAAAACAAAAATTCTGATAAAGAATGGCAAGATAGCTGGTCATGAAGGCATTTACACAATGAACGTTGTTTATAAAGAAATATTTGCACAACTTAGACAATAACATTCAACGTATTCCAATGTAGGTCGATTGCTCATTATTTTCACAACACTATAACTACTCCAATCAATCGTTAAATAAAATTTTTTTTTGCAGTATAGATGCCGTGATCAGTGTTGATTGTGAAATGACTTCCAATTCGGCAGTAATTTGGATCACCTTGATTGTGAAATGACTTCTAATTTTTATCCCTACTTCTTTTCAAACACACGCAGATGGCAAACCAAAATCAATCTGAGGTGGTGGCGTCATTACAAAACAGGGGTGTCCCGGAACAACGTAAGAGCTTCATACTTTACGAAGACTAATTTCGTGCATTTTACATAACCTAAATATGTATTACATGTTAAATACTGTCATTTTTTCAGCTCTGTCAGCCTTAATAGATAAAAAATGCAATATCACAACTACCACCGACAAAGATTATGAATACTACGATGAAGTTTGCAGAGAGGGTACAGCTAGATGGTCTGATGGTCCGCATGCTAGGGTTAAAGGTTTTAGGCTAATTATCCCAGCAGTGTCAAGTGGCTTGGATACTAGAGAAGAGTGTAATTTTGTTATCGATATGATAAGAAGGTAACACATAATATGTAATATATGTTATGGTTGAAATATTGTTTTTTAACACATTTCAAAACTGTTAACTAATGATTTATCTTTACGTCTTTGATTAAAAAAGAGTCTCTCGAGGCCACTGAATGAAATCTATTGATGCATAAGGAAGTGCTAATATTTTGAAATGGGTTCAACTGCGAGATTCTGACGGGTTTTTTGGGGGTTTTGCAGTTTTAATTTTTTGAATACATATTTGGAATCAATGCTGCTGTTATATACATCTCGCGTGCTCATGGATTTTTTTCATTAAGAAATGCTCTTCTGATATTTTGGTTATGGATTTGTAATCAATGTTGCGGAATGTGTTGACTTTTGAGATATTTTGCATTGCAAGTATGGACTTTGTTCTGAGCTTTTTTCATTGCAAGTGCTGGTATGAACTTTGCATGTTACAATCATATTTCTTTGTTATTACTTCTTAAAATTAATGTTCTTTATCAAAGATTTATGATGGTGAGGTTTAAGTGTTGCGTATAGAAAAGGACAATGTCACCACTCCCGAACAATGTCACCGCCCCCCGAAAAATATCGCTGCCCCGGCATAATGTTGCCGCCCACGAACAATGTTGCCGCCCATGAAAAATATCACCGCCTACGACCAATTTTGCCACCCACGACAAATGTCGCCGCCCACGACCCATGTCGTGGCCAAGTGGGCAAAGCCTGCTTGGTTGTGGGCGAAGCCCGCAGCGATGCATCGAGAACGGGCAGAGCCCGTTCGAAGATGCTATATATATATATATATATATATATTTATATATATATATATATAGTAAGTTCAAGAAGGTGGTGTATCTCTACATGTCAGAGTAGTAATAATAAAAGAGTATAACAAGTTATATTATTAATCTACACTAGCAATTAAGCAAAAGAAGAGCAATTGACTACATCATATAATTAATAACATAAATATAACATAACTTATAAAATGCCCATACAGATTTATAAGTTAAGGATCAGCTTTACGGAAAGAAAATCATCATATAAAAGTGCCCATACAAGTTTATATGATGAGAATCTTATGCTGTGTAACATAATGTCATGATATAAATGCAATATGATGACTCACCCATGCTATCACACACACACTGCTATGCCGACATAGTCCTTTTAGTTCCCACTTTTGAGAAGGTAGCTAACCTCTCAAGCATCATCCGTCATGGAAAAATAGTGATAGTAGAGTGGGTATCTCCACTACTAGGCTGTTATCCACACTACCAAGCCTAGTTTACCGTATGCCTCAATGCTAAGAACACAACAATAGAGACAGTACGTACTACGGCTTAGAGGGGTCTCAGTTTGATGTGCACCAAGAACACTACCCAATTAGCCTATCATCATAGCACAGAAGGAACCCCTGGGTGCGTAACACCAAAGGACCAAGCCCAAGCATCAACTGGCATGGAAGGAGCCTCGAGAATGAGCACCGTGGATCAAGCTCAACCGCCCAAGGTCTATCTGTCAACTCTTGTCGGTATGATGAATAGCGAGCCTGTAGAACTTTCACACTATCCTTAACCCAGGATTATGACACAATGTGTCAACTCACACCATATGCAATTTCACTTGACCATGACATCCACATCCAAGGGATCCAACCAAGTCCATTACCATCACACCAGTTTAATGCTCAAAAGAACTCAAAGCCTAACTTAACATGGGATGTTAATCCTCCTAGTTGTCAAACCCATCATATCCTAATTACATGAGATAAGTGATGAACACATCACATGGACATAGACATTTTCTCATCTAGACCATCTTTTACAAGTTAGCATGCCCGACACATCAAATCGTACATCTTTACCCAAATTATATTTCATTAAACTCTTAAGTATCAACATGATCAACCTTACCTTCCAAGGAATACATTACATGTTCCCACAGTAATTATGAATCACCACATAGCAATAAACTACACATTCATATAACATACATCATAAATTCTTCCAAAACTCATAACGTTCATCACATGGATATCATGTGCATCTTCATCGGATTTCATGAATACCTTATTTGTACAACCAAGGTTCACCCAAAGCAAATATCTTATCCTGGTCATATATAACAAATCCACCCAATCCAAACTATCATTTGGCTACGATCTTCCAAATGAACCCAATCATCCGGATGCATGAATAATACACAACTTACTAATACAGAAAGTCTATTCCGGTGTTTGGTTTGTTTAGACAAATCATAATAGTGCATAGTTTATTACAAGACAGCCATTTCGACTGAACACTCCTTTGGGCTACAGGACTCCCCCAACAACGAGCAACCATCTGATGGAAAGGTATTTCCGAGGGATACAACTTTCGAGTTCAGCCAAAGACCTGTAGTACTCAGTTCATGGCGTAAATAGAGCATGAAGACTGCTGCTTATAGAAAGCTATTTTTTGCACCCATCTTAAAGTAAAACAAACGACACTGGTTCGTCTTCTTCTTCTAGAAATTCCAATAAAGTTACATTCAGCTCTTCCTCCTCCCTTATTCACCATCAATAGACCACCATTATTCACAAAACCAAGTCAAACGTCGTAATAATGAAGAGAGGAGAGGTTGAAGACAACAAAATCCCAGGACAAGGTCCTAGTGTGGTCTCTTCCTAGGAGATCTTTATTTTGCACCAAGTCAAGCTCTCTTGAGCCGATATCTCTCCTATTTTATAACAAAATATCTAACACCAAGGGAGAGGGTAGGAAGCTCACCTCATTTTCGGCCATAGATCACGTTCTTCTTCTAGTGGCATGGTTGGTTTCCTTCTCCGGCGATCTAGTCCCGTTCCTTGTCCTTCCAATAAAAGTTCAAAACTCCTCGTTTTCTCAGAGCAAGATCGGAGAAGAAGGCTGGTATCCAAGACTTGGAAAATGTATTTAAAAGAAGTGGCCAAATAGATCTACGGTTCCCTTTTAGGGGGCTACTATAGGGCGATAACATGCTACCACCACGCGGTAACTCCAAAAGTGACTTTTTTCGCAAGCCACCATCCGAACCAACCACTCAGATGCCTCCACCTGTACTGCTACCATAGCGCGATATTATTCTACCTCCATACAGTATCTCACCGAGATCCATGACAAATAATTCAACGGGGCTACCGCCGGTGTTATCACTACCGGCGAGCGGTTGCTCATCGAGCGATACTTCGATAACTCAGTATGCTACAATCGCACGATATCCCGCTACCTCTGCACAGTTGTACTCAATGATCATATAGTCCACTCGAGTCCTCTTGACATTCGTCTTATACACTCGATGATTTCTACCTCTACGCGGTACCCTGCTACAACCGCGTGGTAGTACTCGACGATCGTTGAGTCCAATCAACTCCTCTTGACATTCGTTGTATACACTCTACGATTGCTACCGCTGTAATGACCCATTTCGCGCTAAGCCCCTCGCATGCGTTATGAGTCAAGAGATTTGACTCTGTCTTGGGGTGCATTGGCAAAATGGTTAGTGTTGAGTGATACTCAACAAATAATGAGGGAACGGTCTTAGGATAAATTGACCAAGGAAAATTCGTCGGATATCGCCAGGGATGTCCGACGAATTCGCCGAGTATGTTTGGGAAGTTAGCCGAGTGGAATTCGTCGGGTATGGTTATTATTCGTCAAGTATCTCCGGGTGATACTCGATTCACTCAACGCCTAAATTTGAGAAATGGTTAAGTGAAATTCGTTAGATATCGCTGATGATATCCGACGAATTCGTCGAATATGGTGGAGAATAATTCGGCGAGACTAGTCGAAAATCCGTCCGGAATACACTCATCCATTAATTAATTCATCGAATATGGAAGAGGTTGCTCGCCGATTCATCGAGTGTGCTAGAGGATACTCGCCGAATTTTACTTGGTACATTTTCGGCCCAGGAAGAATCCACAGTCCCGTATTGACGAGTTGAACAGGATTTCGTGATCCATGCGGAATGACTTCCTTGAACCGGTTCTTTTCAATAAGACTTAATGCAAGAAATAATTGGTTGTTCACTTAGGTGATGACACATGGCGAAATGACTTAACCATAATACGTGTTATAAAAAGGTATACCTTCAACCCTAGCTATCATTCTGTCGAGCCATTACCAGTTCGAAACCGTCGAAGAGAAGAAGATAACCGGAGTCGGAGTTCTAGGAGGAACATCTCTTCTTTTTCGTAAAGAACATTGTCAATGAAGAGAGTCATGCCGCAAAAAAGAGTGATGAGATCCATGACCGGAAATGTTGGAATTGTCAGAGACGACGTGAGCTTCCTACCCTCTCCCTTGGTGTTAGATCTTTAGTTATAATATAGGAGAGATGTCGACTCAAAATAGTTGGACTTATGAGAGATGAAGATCTCCTAGGAAGAGACCATGCTAGGACCTTGTCCTAGAGATTTATGTCTTCAACCTCTCCTCTCTTCGAGTGAAGAAGATGGACTTGGTTTAATGAAGAGGAATGGTCTATTGAGGGTTAATAAGGGAGGAGGATGTGTTGTACATTATTTTGAATAAATAACTAGAGGAAGAAGACAAATCAATGTCGTTCGTTTTGCTTTAAAATGCGTGCAAAAATCTGTTTTCTATGGGCAGTAAATTTCGAGGCTGTTTTCGAGTGTGTTACGGCAGAATTTGGGTCTTAGGTTGAATACAAAAGTTATCGCCCTTGGAAAGACCTTTCCAACAGATGGTTACACGTTATCATAGGATTCCTGAAGCCTAAGGAATAACTGGCAGAAGTGGTTGTACAATCACGTCTTTAATACATATTGACAATGGGTTAGTGTAGATCTGGGGCTGAAGTTGGTAAAAGATTGCATCACTTTAATGCTGAAGTTTAAGTGTAATCAGTCTATATGTAATCATGATAAACAAATGATTGAAGAGATTTGTCGATAGATCCTTGTGTGAACAAAGGGATTGGTGAGGCATGGTTGAGTAAAATCTTTGGAAGAGTTCGATAATTAATTGGTTGGTGAAACATGTCTTTACACGATTATAATTAGGGAGAAGATCACTACAACATTTTTGGTCTTTAGCAACACTTAAAAACTGTTGCCTAAAACTGCCAAGTGTTGCCAAAACAGTGAAAACTGTTGGCATAGGGGGAGTCCCTTAGAGGCGTGTTACCAAAGATCTAAGGCAACAGGTTTCGTACCTTTAGGCAACATTAAACAAAAACTGTTGCCTAAAACCCTTAGAATAGGCAACAGTTCTTCGATTTTCCTATTGCAACATTTTAGAAATGTTGATGTGTATTGTTACATTTTAAAACTGTTACCAATAGTACAAAAAGCAACACTTTGAAAATGTTGCTAAAATTTGTGAGTTTTTTTTTTAAAAAAAATCGCAAATGTCGCAAAATTTTTGAGGTACAGACAACTAGCAACCACTCATATCATTGATTGTCTCGCATTTTGTAACAACAACATAAAACATTCATTATTTTTTTAAAAATGAATATATACTGTAGTTTAGATGCTTAAACAGAACAAAACACAATAGAATGGGAAGTAAGGGGAAAGACAGATCGATGGTTCGACCAATTTTTATTAATTTCACAATAACAAATGTTAACACACTCAAACACACAAGCTCTCCAAAGTCGTTACAAATGTTTTCCTGGATCTCTTTTAACATATATCTACAGTAATATATATAGTATGGAGATGGAAAATAAATTTAAAATGCTACATCTGTCGGATCATTCCTCGTCCAAATTGCCGAGTTGTGACTTTCATTCCAGGTCCTTGACATCCATAGCATTTCCCTGATGTTTCCATTCTTTAATCCTTTGCTGAAATTGTAATAGAAAATCGAGACAATAAGATCATAAGAACATCAATGCATGCATCCCAATAATTCACAAACACTTGTTAAGATATATTAAAATCTCCATATGCAAACCTTGGCAAAATCAGAATCTGCACTTTGCTGAATTGAGACGCACATTGCAATAATTTGAGTTTCCATTACTGATAGATGAGCTCAGAAGAATAGCTAAAACAATTTTGTAGTTACCACAAATAATATGAGCCACACTAGACAAGAATAGCTTTAAAAGTCGTTACCTTGTTATTAGCACGCGCATATGCAATCAGCTGCTTTGTATCTGATTCCGAAACACCTTCAGCTATTATAGCTACAACCCTGATTGTGGGTTGCTTTAGAGCAGACATTGAAGAGGCAGCTGCACTGAAAATACAACAAAGATGATAATTGTGGTGAAATGGTAATGGAAATTAACTTGTCCAAACTATATTTATATCAATTGATTGACATAAGTCCAACCTCCTGAAGGATGTAAAGTTGATAAAAACATCAGCAGTTGGATGTGCACTGGAAGCAGCTTCCATGCTGAGACAAACGAGGAGAACAAAAGATAAGCATTCTTTATAAGAATGGTGAATTGCAATGCTGTTAACATGACAATGCATATTCCATAGAAAATTTGAACTGTACAAGAATAACAACAGCAGGTATAATGTACTTAAAAGCTGGTGTATTTTCTTGTTTCAAAGTGCATAAATTTCATGCAAAAAGAGATGTATCAGATATACCATTATCATGTAGAAAAAAATTCATGCACTAATAATGTAATCAATTTCCCTGACATTGCAAAACCTTGTAATGGTGCTACCTTAAATTTGACAAAAATGTTCATGTCATTCATGGAGGTATACTACCAAAAACATCTGACTATACTTGATATTTGCAGTTTTGACTTTTGACTGATCTAACAATGATACCCTTGTTCCAGCCGCATATCTTAGCTGCAACAATCAAATTTCAGTCTTGAGAACTGGTTGTTGTTCTTCATCCAACATTCATGTAATGATGAAAAATGCATGAAAAAGAAGAAGGAAGAACCTGGGCGTCAATGGTGGTGCCGGAGATGTGAGGGGTCATGGCATGGTTGGGCATATTTCTCCACGGATGGTCCTTGGGAGCTGGCTGCGGATACCATACATCCCCGCTGTACCCTGAAAGTTTGTTTGAATGTGTCTAATTTTTAGGACACATTAGTTTTAACAATTCTCTTATCAAAAACATGAAATACAATCTGAAAATTATCAATACTTGTAAATAAATTTCCAAGTCATTTAAAAATCTTAGAGTAACAGATATTCCAGTTTTATGAAGATGGAGCGCAGATATATATCAAAGCAATCTGCGCTCATTTATATATATATCAAAGCATACAGGGATTCTGCTCTTCTGAAATAACATTAACAATACCTAATAACATAGTTTCAGTAACAAGTAAATCTGAAACGATATGGCGTTGGAAATTGGAATGATGCATAAATATGTTCAAAAACTAGGTATCGGTGTAGTCTAATGAAGTAATCTTTGAGATTGAAGAGGAAAGCTAAATTAATATACTGATTACAAAAAATAATTCGATTGATAGATTGTTAAGAATTGCATACATTAATTGCTACATTTCTTCCTGCTGCTGTACTTTAAGAACCAAAATATCCCATATACAAAGAATTATTGTATATATACACTATAGAGATAGAGCAATATGGTTTCTTTTATGGGAAAACAGAATAGCACCCCTAGATGTTTCAAGCTAGCTAGGCAGAATGTCAGAGTATAGTTCAAGCTCCAATGATTTTCACTTTCAAACATTGAAAGCAGCACATGCATATATGAACACTCAATATAAAAGCTAAATTTATATTCAATAACATTGATTGCTACTAATTATTTCTTATGTTTAAATGAAATGCTACACAAGAACAAATTTGTTTTATGAAAGCGCAACCAATTTACTTAGGCTTCGTTTGGGAGGACTTATTTTCACCGGTCAAGGGTTATGACCACATGAACCGGACCTTAATTATGACCCGGTTCATGCGATCGTAACCGCTTGACCGGTGAAAATAAGTCCCCCGCCACCAAACAGAGCCTTAATCAAGCTGCTCACAAATGTCATATAAAACAATGGTTGGAATATAATTACAATTGAAAGCTGCTCAAAAAAACATCTAAATGCATGATTACAGATTTCATCACTATAATCGGAGTAACAAGAGGGAGTATATAGTGTACATAATCTTAGTTACTCTCTCATATGGCTAAAACATCATATCAGCAATAAAATCTCATATTGCTAATAAACAATCCTAGTTAGTTTGGGCAAGCACTGTATAATTTGAAAGAAGCAGCAAATGTACCGCCTAACGGGCAGTATGTATATATGAATTGCAAACAAGTAGATGTCATTTAACTCGCCAGAGTCATGGAATCAAAATCACGAGTGAGTGATGTAGAACAACCATCAACTGAGAATTTGGAACAACAGAAATGCGGACGGACATGCAATCGGTAGCAGACGGACATGCAATCGGTAGCAGGCGGACAAGCAATCGGTAGCAGACGGAAATGCAATCGGTAACATTAATCAACATAACGACATAGCGTGGATTCAAAATGTTATAACTTATGATCAAGAAAAAGGTGAACTTGCAGAATGTGTGAGTACACATTACAAAAAACATGCTTATTAATCAAAACTCTGCATGAATCCAATATACAAAAAAGTTATATATATAAGGGTTTTATTCAAAACATGCTTGTTCATTAGCCCTAAGTATATATATAAGGGTTTTATTCAGCACTTTTAATATCTTTATATTTAAAAAAAAAGCTATATTTTGTTTTCTATGAAGTTATAATCAGCCCTAAGTATATATATATAAGGGCTTTTCTTGAGCTTTTTTTTTAGCTAGAGAGCTTTGAAGCCATCATCAACAAACCTAGGCTGGCTAGTCCAATGTTCTGGTGGATTCCAGAGCTTTATTATCTAACTAGTTCATCCTAGGATTTTAATTTTTCTTCCATAATTATATTTTGCTACAACAACTACAAAATATATAGGATATTCATTCTTTAACAACATGTATTTTTCTAATTAACCAGTGTTTGATTTTTAAAAGAAATTTAATTAAACAACATTTTTCTCCACATGTAAGCTTTACATACACCATATCACCCCCCTAAACCCTAAACCTGACATATATAATTAGACTACTTATATAATATATGATTAAATTAGAATTTACTCTACTGGCTGTTACTAGGGAATATTTTTTAAAGAAACTTCTATATATATAATTATGAAATGTTATTACTTCCAATCTTAATTCTTACGTTCCTATGTCACAAATCTAAGTTTCTACAATTGAGTATCATTACTACTCTATTAACTTTGACAACCAATGAACAAAATTCAAGAAAAAACAAACCTTAATGCTCTTAATTATGCATGTGCCCACAAATCTTGCATCCTCTGTAATGATCTAAATAATCCAAGTTTACAGTTTATAAATTATTAAATAGTAAAGTTTATATATATTCAAACAAAACAAAGAAAAATACACACAACATAACTACATAATATACAAGACAGTTTAACAGATATTCCAGTTTTATGAAGATGGAGCGCAGATACATATCGTGCCTTTAACCATGTTTTTGTGAAGATGGAGCGCAGATATTGCAGTCAGAATAGTGTGATATTCTAAATTTAAAATGATACCTAAACAATGAAGATATTCCAGTCCAACCACTACTTCAGCAGCATAAAACCTGGAAAGATAGGAATTTATCAGTTTATAACTAAATTGGAATAATAACTATGCAATTTTTATGAAAAATCTCTCATCTTACAGCTTCATGGATTTTCCTGTGTACAATTTACATATTTAAATTAATTAATTGTTTATTACAGTCTGGTACCCATCTGAAAGATCAGTGCACAATGTGGTTTACTCTCTTAAATATGCACTATTCATTGAATCATATTTCAGTCCATTTTGTGAGCAAGACCTGGTGTTATTGTGGCTTAGAGCAAAGATATGACATATTTGTTATGCCATTTTGATATGTATATGCACTGTAGTAACCAATTAGTATGCTAAGAATTTGAGCTCAAAACATTACCAAAATATACTTCCTGGACAGATGTCGGATCTACATTTGCTCTTCTTAAAGCACCTAAGAATTTCAACATAGTTTTGGTAAGAAAAAAAAATCCAACTCACTCTCAATAGCAATTGATCCAAGTTTTGTAGCTGGTAAAGAAGACAAGGCACCAAGGAAGCAGAATAATGATTATATAAGCAGAATAATGATTATAAGCAGTTAATGTTCTTGATCTGATATAAGCAGTTAATGAAATAATATCCAAAGAGAACAACAACATATAATAACATCCAAAAAGAACTAAATAAGTTGCCCATAAATAATCAGTCATCAAGTCCTCCAAAGAAATAATATCCGTAATAACTTGAACATCAAAAAATCTTCATAGTCCATCATTGACCTCCTCATTTGCCTCCAAAATATTAAGAAATTTCTGCACAAAATAAATAATAAATATAATATTATAATACTAAAATTATACGAAGATGTATAACACTATATATACCTCGCCAATATTTGGAACATGTGTGGAAGTAGAAGAATGTGCACGTGGTACACCCACAATCTTTTGTGCACTATTAGCGTCACCGGGAGGTGAGCCCACCATATCGTCCAATGATTCTATATCAATTCCAGTTGGGTTGCTTTGTTGCAACATAGTCTTGAGCACACCTTTTAAGTTGTTTAGTGAATTTTGCATATTATGCATTTTCTCGTTCAACAAAAGCACCTCTTCATTATGTATTTTCCTCAAGGAAGCAATCTCTTCCTTTCGCTTCAAAGATGTTTTTGTAACACCTTTCCCAAAATAGCGCATTGATCCAGAATGTTCTTTCCCAAACACACCTTGAAATGATTCTGCATTTATTTCCTCGTTGCTTGTAATAATATCCTGAAGTTGAGACTAATAAAAATTTGAAATAACTTAATGCATTTATTTCCAAATGATCTAAAGTTTTCAGCTCAATAACTTTTTGACATAAACAACGAAAGAAGGAACACAACCTAATCAAAGGAATTGCAACTTGATTAGGAATTACACCTCTGATTTCTATTTGTAGCAAAAAATGTAGTATAATATGAGCATCATGACTTTTGTACCCCGAAATTTTTCCTTCTTCAACATGCACGCATCGCGAAATATTAGAGGCCATACCATCAGGAAATTTGACATCCTTTAAAACACCACAAAAAATAGATTTCTCTTGTTTTGTTAGGGAGAAACAAGCCTTCGGGAGTTGAGTTTTTTTGCCATCACTTGTTGCCTTCAAATGAAGCTTCTTTCTTATCCTCATATCTTGTAGGTCCAAACGAGCATTTGCATGATCCTTTTTTTTCCCTTCAATCTCTAGAAGGGTCCCAATTATATTATCACATATGTTCTTCTCAATGTGCATAACATCAAAATTGTGACGTAAAGTAGTATCCTTCCAATATGGCAATTGCCAAAAGATGGATTTTTTTTTTCCATGGGCCAAGTTTTTTTTTCTTATCAATCTTTATGAATACGTCAGGAAAGTCTTGTAAATCTTCCAAAATTCTTTTTGAACTTAGCATAGAAGGTGCATGTCTATATTCTGTCTTTCCATTAAAAGAAGTTTTATCTGATCGCCACTTATGATTCGAGTCCAAAAAGGTCCGATGGCCCATATAGCACATCTTTCGACTATGTTTCAAATAAGTAGATGACGTTTCGTAATTACAAGCAGGACATGCTAACCTTCCTTTTGTGCTCCAACCAGATAACATGGCATATGCAGGGTAGTCACTAACTGTCCACAAAAGTGCAGTGCGCATCACAAATGTTTGATTTTTGGAAACATCGTATGCTTCTACCCCAACATCCCACAATATTTTTAGCTCCTCAATAAGTGGTTGAAGGAAGACATCAATAGCATTTCCAGGTGACCGCGGTCCAGGAATAAGTAAAGACATCATGAAATTTTCTGGCTTCAAGCACAAATTTGGAGGATAATTATATATTGTTAATACCACAGGCCATGTACTATGTGATAGACTCATGCTGCCAAATGGATTAAACCCATCACTTGCCAATCCAAGTCTTATATTACGAGCTTCAAGAGAAAAATCTGGGTGATTCACATCAAAATCTTTCCATGCTTGTCCATCAGCAGGATGTCTTAACTTACAATCCTTGGAACGCTCTTCTGCATGCCACCTCATTGATTCAGCAATCTTTGAACATGTATAGAGTCTTTTTAGTCTTGGAATGAGTGGAAAATGTCTTAGCACCTTTGCAGAAATTTTATGAGTTTTCTTAAATACCTCGGACTCACCATTCACTTTGGGATATATAATCCAACGAGATTCACCACAAATATGGCATTTTTCATCTTTCTCATGCTCTTTCCAAAATAACATGCAATTATTTGGACAAGCGTCAATCTTCTTATAATCTAAGCCGAGGTCGCATATCATAGATTTTGTTTTATTGAAAGAGACGGGGATGTTCAAGTCGGGAATAGCCTCTTTCAATAACTCTAGGAGAGATGTAAACGAAGCATTGCTCCATCCATGAAGACACTTCAATAAATATAGCCTAATAGTAAAAGATAATGTAGAGAATTTTTGACAACCCGGATATAATTCCTGATTTGCTTTCTCAACAAGTTTATAAAACTTCTTTGCATCTTCATTTAGGCCTTCATGTACTCCATCTTCTTGAACTGTATCTTTAAATGTCTCAGACAATAAGCCGTCAATATCATCAGAAGAGACATTAACATTAGTGTCTTGATCAAGATCCATATGTTTAATCTCCTCCCCATGATAAATCCAATCTTTATAGCCTGTTACAAAACCCTTACTTATCAAATGGTCAAACACTGTGTCTCTTCTACCCCATACATCATTGCAACAGGTAGCGCATGGACATAAAATCTCTTCTCCTTCGTACAACCCTTTGCTGAATGCAACATCCAAGAAATAATTAACACCATTAATATAATCTTCGTCGTAGCGAGGCAAATTAATCCACTCTTTTCTCATCATCTTTTGTTTTCGAACCTTGAATAATGACAATACCTACACGTACACAAACAAAAAAACAAATACAAATTACATTCTAACACACACCGTCAAAGTAACACACAATCCCATGTATATCATAGAAAAACAACCCACAAATGTTCTTATGAATTAAGAGAAAATTTGAAATTTACACAAGTTTAGGTATACCTATGGTCCAGAAAAAGCTCCACAAAAGCCCCACAAAAACCTCTACAAACCGGCTCCGTAGGGATTGGTCACTCCATGGTTAGATCTTATCTAAATAGAGGATACAAAAGAGGAAGAAAAAGCTTCTAACCTAACATGTTCAGCGAAATAGGTCGACAAAGCGGCGGCAAAATGGGGTTGTAAATAGAGGAGGAAGATTGAAGATGGTGTAGAAAAGGAAATAGAGGAAAAAGGAAGAAGATCTTACCTCCGGGTTGATGAGATGACGAGATCAGAGCAGCTTGCTTGCAGGTTTCGACGAGGAGGAAGAAGAGTCGCGGCGGGCTTCAGCGAGGAACCGAGCGAAGAAATGATCGAGAAGCGAAAGAGCCGGACCCCTAAATCAGATAACCGAGGATAATAAAAAAATTGGAATCCGCCGGTGTAATACGATTTTTAGGTGTGTTAAAATAATTTTTGGATGAATTAAAAATATTAGGCAACACTTTTAAGTGTGTCTAAATTATTTTTTAAAAGGCCAACAAATTATAATTGTTGTCTAAAGTGAATCGTCAATAGCAACATTTCCAATTTGTTCCCTATGAGGGTTCAGGGCACATTTATTGAATGTTGCAAAAAAAGTGTTGTCCAAACATGATAATCTATTACTACACTTACAACTGTTCTCTATGAAGCTTTAGACAACAATTTTGTAAATGTTGTCGGGCAGTTGTTGCTAAAGACCAAAAATGTTGTAGTGAGAAATAGGTTTTGGAAGAGGTTAATACATGTCCATGAGATGTGATAAATAAGGGAAGGTGTAAAGTGGTCCACTGCTTAGAGTCGTGCCTCCCTTCAGGTGGTAATGTGAGATTGGTATGCTGTGTAAGGTGGCTTGCCACCTGTGTAAATAGTAAACCCTTGTGTGTTATGGAAATGTGGAAGGGTTAGAAGTGCGTGTATTCTTACCGCAGTGGATTTTGTGTCGATAAGAGACTCGGCATGGAACCCTTGTGTGTTGTTGAGGACGGGATATAAATAATTTTAAGGGACTCATCATGGAGCCCTTAGATGTGAAATTGCATGCAGTGTGAGTTGACACGTGGTGTCGTAATCCAAGGTTAAGGATAATGTCGCAAATCTATGGGCTCGCCAGTCGTCACAATGACAGAAGTTAACAGATAGACTTGTATGGTTATTCCTTTGTCCTCGGTTTTTACTTCCCGAGGCACCCTCCGTGCTATTTGTCGGTTGGGCTTGGTACTTTGGTGATGCGCTCCCAAAGGCTCCTTCTGTGCTACGATATAGGCCTGTTGGGCTTGGTCTTCGGTGCAAATCTACCCGAGGCTCCTTCTGAGTCGTAATACACATGTGAGCTCTGCTGTTGTGTTCTTAAGGTGGAGGAGTATGGAGGCCTAGGCCAGGTCGTGTGGATGCCAGCCTAGTAGTGGAGATGCCCGCTCTACTATCACCGTCTGGCCATGACAGATGATGCCTGAGAGGTTAGCTACCTACTAGAAATGTGGGAACTACAAGTATGTGTCTACATAGCAGTTGTATGTGTGTGAGCATGGGTGACTCATTTCATTGCATTCATATCATTACATAAACAAGATCCTTTTCGTATAAGTTTGTATACGCACACTTATACAATGAGTTACTTTACTATTGAGCTTATCCTTAACTTATATGTCTGTATGGGCATTCCTATTTGTTAAGTTACTTCCTGTTCTAAATTTATATTTATATACTGTTGTTGATGGTAGAACTGCTAGCATTGGTTGATTTACACTTTTGTTGTAATTACCTTAATATACACTAATAATGATTAATCCTATACCACTGGTTTGTACTACTATATATATATATATATATATATATATATATATATATATATATATATATATATATATATATATATATATATGGTACCCTTGTCCTCTCTCCTACGGGTGCCTAAGAATCGTCGGGGGAGCGGATGTGATAGCCACTTAGTCTTTTGAGTAACAGTTGCTACGTCTTCCTTTTCAGGAGGAAACCACGTAGATAGAGCAGCAGCAGATTATGTAGGAGGACAGCCAGGCCAGGGAAATAGGGCCTGAAGTGATGGTACCATCCCTGCCGTTAGTGACTGATGTGAGATTTTGAGAGATCCATATTGTAGCCTTTTGGCCTTTTTTCCTTTTGTACTCTGATATTATAGAAGCCTTGGTTGCTTCTTTTATTAGTTGTACTTATGGAATTATATACTAGTGTTCAATTTTGACTTTTGTTTATTCTTTATGATTGGTTGGCATTGATGATATGTTTAGCCGGTAGGATAGGCGTCTTATAGTATAAGTTAGCCTATATGCTAACGCTACAGAAAGGCAGCTGTTCTGGGCATAAGACTCTCCTCGACCGTGTTTTGTGCTCCGGGGGGTTACAAATGGTATCAGCTTGCTACGATCCTGAATTAAAGAAGTCATTGAACAATGATGTCACCCCCCGTTCGACTAGTCATTTTGGGGACAAACTGACTTCGAGAAAACAGTGGTGTGCCCATATGTAATTCACAATAAATATGTCCAATTTTGACCCTACGATTAGCCAACCTGACCTTAGGTTTGTACCTAACGTGTAGATCCTAGTGTATATAGAACCAATAGGGGGCACTCCCGCACCTTCTGTACCCACTAAATTTTTGCAATCAGAGCTTGGACAGATTCTCACGGCTATTCTGGATGCCTTTAAGTCTCAACAGGCCCCAGCGCAGCAACAGGAAATGCGCTCAAACTGGTTGAGAACTTTCTGAGCTCTCTCCCCTCCTGCCAACCTAGGGACAGAGTCGGTCGTTGGTGATCGCTTTTCGCTTAAGAAAAGAGAACCGAACTAGCAATCCAATTAGGCAAGTATACCTATCAAACAATAGCTAGGGGACACAAGTGTCGTATTGAAATCTGGGAACTGTTGAGTACACTTACTCACACGAAGACTATTATTTTATCGACGGTAAATCTTTAGGGATAAAGAGAAAATTAAACGCACTTAATGAAAGGAAAATAGCACTAAAGGAGAACTAAATGCAGCTAAGTAGAGAGCATAAAAGAAATGATTACAATGAAGTGTTGGAATAAAGGAATGGAAATGCACTTGATCGAGAATCACCTCGGCTAAAGTCGATTAAAAACAAAACAAGTAACCTAAACTTAATAGGGTGAAGGTCCTTGACCGTGGATGTTCCTAAAGCTTGAACACGCTTCCCTCGAAATCGTGCCCAACTGAGTTTAGGAAGGTCTAACCTACTCTCGTCTAAAACGGAGGCTTAGCTCGCTTTACACGGTGAAACGCACTATTGGATTTTACTCCAATCCTTGAGATTTGGATGTCTAACTCTCGAGGGTGCGTACAACTCTATTTACTCTTGAATTCTCACTTCAAAGTATCGGCCCTTTGGCTAGCCAAGAATGAAAGCTAAATTGGAAATTATATATCGATAATATAATTCCAAACGAGAAAAATCAAGAGTAATTCGAAGGCCTAAACCCTAAAAATAAAAAGTAAATTCAAAGCATCATAACAAAATCAACTCGAACCTCGGATCATCAAGATCGAGTACAAAGCGGATTAGTTAATCATAGCGAAGTGGAGGAGGAGGGATGAGTAGTAAAGCATTAAGAATACAAAGAAAACAAGGAGCACTTATATTAATGAAGAAAGAGAACTACACTTGAAATGAAAGATTACAATTGCATGGAATGAAAATCATATTCTAGATCTACAATTAGCAACTAGAGAAATTACAAAGCTATTATAAAATATTACACAAGGCTAGGGTTAACAAATATACAAAATAAGAAAGAGAGAGAGAGAGAGGGAAGAAAGCATGAAAAAAACACTAAAAGACCAAGGAACAAAGGGGAAGCACCTCCCCCTCTCAACCCAAAACTGTTCTGAAATGGAAGGGGGCCTAGAATTTATAGGAAAAATTCTCGGGTTAGTCATGCCTGAGGTCACGTGCGGGGAGGGCGTGTTAGGGGGCGTGACACGTATGGGGTTGACCTTGGGTTCTAGATTCTGGCGGGAAGGATGATTGCTTCTGTATGATGGCTGACACGCCCTAGGTCACCCCCGTGTAGGGGGGGCATGACACGTATGTCGCATCGAAATCATTGGTCGGAAATCTATCAGTCTTGTAAAAGGGGGCGAACACGCCCTGGGTCATGCCCGTGACGGGGGGCGTGACAGGTACGATTGGCGTGCGGAGGCTAAAATGCAATTAATGCGGTAGTAGACTTTTGGCAGAGGGCGACACACCCCGTATCATGCCCTGGGACACGCCCGGGGAGGATGTGTCAGGGAGTATGATATCCATTTTTCCTGTTATTTGGTCTCTGTCAGCAAGCTTCCTCGGGATCGGGTGACACGCCCATGGAGAGCGTGACAGGGGGGCATGTCAGGTAATTTTTGGCCAAAATTCTTGAAACCTGTAAAAAGATAAGAAAATGTTAGTGGCAATAATATTTACATAAGAAAGATAAAAATTAAGCAAATAAGACCCGATTAGTGCCTTCAAAACATGAAAATATGATAATAGTTTAGGCTACAAAATGTATTATCAAATTCCCCCAAGCTTAAACTTTGCTTGTCCCCAAGCAAAGATATAAAAACTAGCTAACATAAAAAGTGACTAATCAAAATGTTCTAATTATATCTACACAAGTACTATGCGAAATTCTAAGTATGGAGAAGGCGAAACGTAAATCTAAAACAATTATTTAGGTATGGTTTAACTTTTATACACTTTACTTAACGAAAATAAATCATCCAAAATTTTGACGAAATTCTTTAAATAGTTTTAAGCAAAGCAATGAAAATGAAAAAATGCATTAAGTTGTTACTAGATCCAAACAACGCATTATAATTATATAAATTAAATAACAAAAATCTAAGTTTAAATCCAAAACTAATAATGATTTACTTTTATTCTTTTCTTAGTTATAAAATAAAATATAAAAGCATGAATCAAAAGGACTTATTAGGATTGAAACGTTTGGTTTAGGATTATGATTAGGAGTGGAATTCAAAGATAAACAGGGAGGCTTAAAATTACACTAAACCAAACCAAAGAGTTTCAAAAAATTTCATTTTGAACAAAATATTTTTCTTTTTTATTTCTTTTCCATTTTTTTTTTCAAAACAAAGGCCATAAATATTTTTATTTCATTTTGAATTGGCCAAACAAAAGCAAACATTTCTTTTGAGCATACTTTTTTCAAAAACTTTTCCCAAAAATATCACAAAATAACCTATCATAATCATGAAAATTCTTTTTTTTGAAACTCAACAAGACAAGTGTGATTAGATAGGTTGGAAATTTTGGCTTTTGTGAAAATGATATGAAAAGAGGAGCAATCAAATGAAATTTGAATAAGGCTCAAAAGCGGCCATCTAGTAGTGAAAGTTTTTAGGTTGGCAGGAAAGCTCAAATGAAAACAAAAAAGGCCTAAATCATTTTCATGCTTTTAAATTTATTTAAAACATTGATTTGAAAAATTTCAAAAAACAAGTCCTAGATAATAAAAGAAGTTTGATGAAATTATCTTGAAAATGGAAATAATAGGTTACTTGGATCTTTCACATCTACTACGCTATTCAAAAGGTTACCTTACAAAAATTATCCAAAAACGAAAATGAAAATAGTGGATGATGAATTTTTGAGAAAGTAAGAAAATAAAAAACGAAAACCATAATGGAAATGCGAGTTTTAGAAAAAACATTTTTCGTTAACACGCTACCGCGAATTAGAAACACAGCATGACCAACATTTTACTTGTGAAACATAATTAAAAAGGGCGATTAGAAATATTATAATTAATAAAGTTGTTTATATGAGATTTTGAGAAAAACAAAAAAAAATGGGGTACTATTGAAATACCAAAACGTCTAAACTATTAAAGTAATAACAAAAAACATATATTTTTTTTAATTTTGAAATATTTTCTATTTTTTTGGATTTTTAAGATATTTATTTTTTATATTTTTGAAAAATATTCACAAAAAGCAAAATATTCACACATAGCAAAAAAAAAGAGGAAGTCCTCCCCCAAGCTTAAAATGGACATTGTTTTCAATGAAGAAAGGAAGTTGACTTAGAGAGAAAATGAAATTAATGAATTGAAAGTACAGAATTCAAAAACAGGTACTTCCCCGGATTTATTCGCTGCGAATGCTGATTGATGTCGCTCTCCCATGCTTGCGCTTTGGATCTTCATGAAATGTCTTCTTTGGACTTTGTGAGGGATTCAACAATGTTTGGAGCAGGCAATCACAGAAGCTTCAACTTGTCGGAGCCTCCCGAGGAAAAAATTGTAAAATAAAGAAAATAGAAAAAGATAACTTGGTTTAACTCCCAAGAGCGCTTTTTGTTTAAAGCGTCGTTCGAGCTCGATGCAAAAAAAAAGTCCAAAATATTTTGTCCAAAATAATAATTAAAGTTTTTAACAAAAATAGTAGTTCGAAGTTAGTAAAGTTCGTGCAGAAGAAACATAACAATATTTGGACTAACATCATCATCACCAGAAAAATATAGTTGAAATTACCCTTATCAGGGTGTGAAATTAAAACAACACCATAAGGAAAAACTTCTAAAATAGTAAACGGCCCAGACCATCGTGACTTTAATTTACCCGGAAATAAATATAAACGAGACTTATACAAAAGAACTTGGTCGCCCGACTTAAAGTTTTTTGGGTGCCTTAAGTGCTTATCGTGAAAACATTTCGTTTGGTCTTTATAAAATTTTTTGTTCTCATAAGCGTAAGAGCGCCACTCGTCAAGTTCGTTTAGTTGAAATTTTCTAAGGTCACCGATAGAGTGGGGATTGAAATTTAAAATATTAAGGCCCAAAAAGCGCAATGTTCTAATTCTACGGGTAAATGACGCGATTTTCCATAAACCAATTGATATGGCGTACATCCGTGGCCGGTTTTGTATGCTGTTCGGTAGGCCCATAGAGAATCGTCTAATTTGGCTGACCCGTCTTTTCTAGATGTTGAAACAGTCTTTTATAAAATTCTTTTAATTTCTCTTTTTACTAGTTTGACTTGTCCATTAGTTTGGGGGTGATATGCAGTTGAAAGCTTATGTGTAACGCTTTATTTATTAAGGATTTTAGAAAACCGTGCGTTATAGAAATGGGAACCCCTATCACTAACGATGGCTCGCGGCGTACCGAATTGAGAAAATAATTTTTTAAAAAACATAACTACGACTCGGGCGTGGTTTGTAGGAAGAGCGTGGGCTTCTGCCCAATGTGAAACATAATCGACAGCAACTAAAATGTATTTATTCCTGAAGCTAGAAGAAAGGGGGCCAACAAAATAAATTTCCAAGTGGTCGAAGACTTCGCACTCAAGGAAATAATTTTGCGTCATTTCATTTTTAATGGAAATATTACCCGACTGTTGGAAACTATCACACCTACTCACAAAGGCTTGCGCGTCTTTGAACAGGCATGGCCAG
Source organism: Platanthera zijinensis (assembly GCA_039513925.1). Taxonomy (NCBI): domain Eukaryota; kingdom Viridiplantae; phylum Streptophyta; class Magnoliopsida; order Asparagales; family Orchidaceae; genus Platanthera; species Platanthera zijinensis. The sequence goes on from CM077086.1 coordinate 75,579,379, forward strand.
TAAAAACACGCGCTTAACACTTTGTGAGCGGTGCGAGCAGTTTGATAGTGCCCACCTGTCAGTCCTCCATGCAAATGCTTAATAATATCTAAACCTTATTCATTAGAAACACATCTCCTTATCACTTTGTCCGCACAGACTCTGAAAAGATACAGGTCCTCCCAAAAATAGTTCTTCAACTCATAAAAGAATTTCTTCTTTTGTTGAGAGGAGAACTCTTTTGGGAGCACACGAGCCACAAAATAGTTGGTGATATGTGCAAACCAAGGAGAAGTAGATGTGTTAATTGAAAACAGCTTCTCATTTGGGAAGTAATCGTTAAAAGATTTTTCATCTAATTATTCAAGAAACAGATTATCTAATCGGGAGAGATGGTCGGGGGCCAAGTCTCGGCTCCTCGCTTATCACGGATCTCTAAGTCAAACTCCTGGACGAGTAAGACCCAGCGAATCAAGCGCGGCTTGGCAACCGATTTAGAAAGAAGATATTTGAGGGCCGAGTGGTCCATAAAACAATCATTTTTTAAAGTGTAATATAAGGATGGAATTTTTCAAAAGCAAATACTACAGGTAGGATCTCCTTCTCGGTTGTGGTGTAATTTTCTTGTGCCGATGTAAGTGTTTTACCTGCGTAATAGATGGGGTGGAAGTTTTTAGATATGCGTTGACCTAATATGGCTCCCACCGTGAAACTACTCGCATCGCACATAATTTCAAATGGAAGGTCCCACACCTGAGCTATCATAATCAGGGCATTAATTAATTTTTCATTTATTAAATTAAAAGTAGCTAGGCAAAGATCATCAAAAATAAATAGAACATCTTTTTCTAAGAGATGGGTAAGGGGCTTGGTGATCTTGGAGACGTCCTTTATGAAGTGGTTGTAGAAACCAGCGTGACCTAAGAAACTTCTTATAGCTTTTATGTTCGTAGGTGGCAGCAGATTCTCGATAACTTCTATCTTGGCAATATCTACATCAATTCCTCTCGCAAAAATTTTATGACCCAAAACTAACCCTTCCCTCACCATAAAATAACATTTTTCCCAATTTAGGGCAAGGTTAGTTTCTTCGCATCGTTCTAAGAATTTTTTGAGGTTTTCTAAATAGCTATCAAAAACGTCATCGAACACGGAGAAATCATCCATGAGTACCTCCATAATGCTTTCTAGGTACTTTTCAAAGATAGTGAGCATACATCACTGTAATGTAGTTGGCGCATTGCACAATCCAAACGACATTCTTCGGTAGGCGAAGGTGCCGAAGGGATAAGTAAACGTAGTTTTCTCCTAGTCCTCGGGGGAGATGGGGATTTGAAAATACCCCGAGAGGCCATCGAGAAAACAATAAAAGCAATGGCCGGATAATCGTTCTAAAATTTGATCGATGAACGGCAAGGGAAAGTGATCTCTGCTTGTGGCGTCATTTAACTTACAATAATTTATACACATTCTCCACCCAGTCACCTACCGTGTCAGGATTAATTCATTATTATCATTACTAACTATCGTTATCCCTCCCTTCTTCGGCACTACCTGGACTTGGCTTACCCACTTACTATCAGATATAGGATAGATAATTCCTGCATCTAAGAGTTTCATAACCTCGCCCTGAACTACTTCTTTCATGTTTAGGTTTATACGACGCTGAGGTTGTATGGAGTTACGCGAATTATATTCCATTTAGATTTTGTGAGTGCAGAAAGATGGACTTATGCCCTTAATATCAGAAATTTCCCAGGCAATAGCTCAACAATGTTTACGTAAAACTAAAAGAAGTTTATCATTTTGCGCATCCGTGAGGTAGGCCGAAACTATTACTAGTAACTTGGAATCTTTTTCTAAGAAGGCACACCTAAGATGTTCAGGAAGTTCTTTTTATTCTAGGGTATGGGGTTCTTCATAAAAGATTTTAGAAATTCTTTTTTTTCAAATACCATGTCTTTGTAGACCTTTTTTAATGGAAAATTAAAAGGGGTGGGGCTAGTGGCCATGGTGGCTTCTTGCAGAGATTCAGTTGGAAGAGTGGAGGAGGAACAAAAATCAGAAAATTCTTTTTAAAATTCAGAGAGGCGATAGGAGGATTCTTCACTTAAGTGCAGCGATTCAGTTGGATGAGTATAGGAGGAACAAAAATCAGAAAATTCTTTTTCAAATATAGAGAGGCAATAGGAGGATTCTTCACTTAGGGCATCGATGAAAAAAAAGCAGTTGTCATTTGCTAGGGCATTCTTCATCGAGGAGGTGATAGAGAAAGTCACTTCATCGTCTCCTACTCGAAGAAAGAGCTTACCATTGCTTACATCAATGATAGCTCGGGAGGTGGCAAGGAAGGGTTGGCCAAGGGATCAGGGGAACCTCGACGTCTTCTTCGATGTCCAAGATGACGAAGTCCACCGGGAAGATGAACTTGTCCACGTAAACTAAGATATCCTCCACGATTCCTAATGGGTATTTGACTGATCTGTCGGCGATCTGGATACTCATGCGTGTGGGGTTGAGGCTACTAATTCCTAACTTCTTAAACAACGAGAGGGGCATCAGGCTTATACTCACACCTATGTCGGCCAATGCGTACTTGACAAAAAGATCACCAAAGATACACGAAATAGAAAAACTACACGGGTCACTGATTTTCTTTAGAAAACCATTTATCAAGACCGCAGAGCACTCGATATTTAACGTGATATGCGAAAGGTTCTCTAACTTCTTTTTGTTAGTCAGGAGGTCCTTAAGGTACTTAGCGTACTTTGGCATCTAGGAGATCGCTTTGTGGAAGGGCAGATTTATGTGGATTTGCTTGAACATTTCTATGAAGCGGGAGTACTGATCATCCTGACGTTGCTTATTATGTTCGGAAGGGTATGGCGGGGTTGGATTATTTTTAAAGATGGGTGGTGGTGTGAGGTCTTTTTCTAAAATGGGGGTGATAACTTCTTCAGCAGAGGGTGGAATTTTTAAAATGGGAGCGGAGCTTTGATTTTTTAAAACAGGGGCAGAGCTTGCCTCAGGCTCTTCACTAACCCTACCAAAAACTTGCTTCCAACTCCGAAGAGTTATAGCTTTTGCTTGCTATCTTGGGTTGGGCTCGGTATTGGAAGGAAGAGACCCTGCGGGTCGCTCAGAAATTATTTTTGCCAGCTGTCCTAATTGATTTTCAATACTTTTAACACTTCCAGTTAAGGTTCTTATATTAGCGTCAATTGTGGTTATATATTTAGAAAGTAACTCCTCGAAGCTTGGAGGTTTTGGATAGTTTTGAAGAGGTGGTGGTGGTGGAGAAAAATCGTTTTGTGGTGGCGGGCGCATTGCGTTCGAGGGATTACTCCACGAAAAATTTGGGTGATTTCTTAAAGCAGGATTATAACTATTCAGAAAAGTAAAACCGAGCGTAGGAAAATTCGCAGCAGAAAAATTATTAAAAGCATTTCTAGGTATATTATTAATATAATATACTTGTTCGGGAGTAAGAGTTGCAGATTCCCATACCTGAGGGGCGGAGGCAAAGGCCATCTTTGTTATTTATTTGCTTAATATTTCAACTTGCTGAGCGAGCTGGGATACGTTGTCCACTTCAAAGATACTTGCAGTTTTTTTTGTGCGAGACCTAGGCACATTCCACTGATAAGTGTTTATGGCCATGTCCTCGAAAAGCTCAAGAGCTGCTTCCGGGGTCTTATGGATTAATGTACCGCCAGAAGCTGCGTCTATCATTTGCTTTGTATTTTGATTTAGCCCGTTATAAAACGTCTACACTTGTAACCATACAGGAAGCGCATGATGTGGGCAACGTCTTAATAATTCTTTAAATCTTTCCCAAATTTCATATAAGGTTTCAGAGTCTATTTGTCCAAAAGAAGAAATGTCGCTCCTAAATTTTACAGTTTTAGCTGGTGGAAAATACTTCGCCAAAAAATTTTCAGTTAATTGATCCCAGGTTGTGATGTTGTTTTTAGGTAGAGTGTTCAGCCACTGCTTAGCCTTAGTTCTAAGAGAAAAAGGAAATAATCTTGGCCTAATAGCATCATTTGTAACAACATTTATCTTGAAGGTGTCATAAATCTCATGAAAGATTACGATATGTGCGTTCAAATCTTTATCTTGAAGTCTATCATACTACACATACTGCTGCATCATTTGAATTATGCTAGGCTTCAGTTCATAGTTATTATTAGCTATAGCAAGGCGCACTATACTAGACTGTTCGGTCTTTATTCGATCGTGCATAATATGACATAGGCATATGCACGACCTCCTCCATGTGGGGTTCTTCCATTCTTAAAGTAGAAAGTGCCTCGAAGTACTCAACCAGTACTTGGAGAGTTGGGCCTTGAAATCGTGATCTTCTCCGAAGAGTACGCTCAATTTCGTGGTCCAAGTCAAAAATAACCGACGGACTCCCGCGGGTCATGCACTAAAAGAAGAGAAGAGAAGAAAGAGAAATAAATAAACTAGAAAAAAACTAGATTTTTTTTTAATAGATTTTTTTAATAGCTTAACTCCCGAACTTCCCAAGGGCTACCCAATGAAGGGTTCGCAAGGTACTAAACAAGATAGTTGCACTTAAAGACCTTTACCCTTTTCGAGAGAGTTAGGTGGCGTAGAAAAATTGTGAGGTGGGTTTCTATTAAGAGCGGTAATAAAATTTTTGGATTTTAAAATATTTTTAGAAGGAGGATGAGAAATAGAAATGATAAAAGTAATAGGTTCGTGTTTTCGATATATCAACAAAAGTTGCTCCCCGGCAACGGCGCCAAAAACTTGGTGATCGCTTTTTGCTTAAGAAAAGAGAGCTGAACTAGCAATCCAATTCGGCAAGTATACTTATCGAACTGTAGCTAGGGTACACAAGTGTCCTATTGAAATTCGGGAACTGTTGAGTACACTTACTCACACGAAGAGTATTATTTTATCGACGGAAAATCTTTAGGGATAAAGAGAAAATTAAACACACTTAATGAAAGGAAAATTGCACTAAAGGATAACTAAATGTAGGTAAGTAGAGAGCATAAAAGAAAAATTACAATGAAAGGTTGGAACAAAGGAATGGAAATTCTCTCGATCGAGAATCACCTCGGCTAAAGTAGATTAAAAACACGATAAATAACCTAAACTAAATAGGGTAAAGGTCCTTGACCGTGGAGGTTCCTAAAGCTTGAACACGCTTCTAGCGAAGTCGTTCCAAACTGAGTTTAGGAAGGTCTGACCGACTCTCGTCTAAATCAGAGGCCTAAAGCTCGCTTTACGCGGTGAACCCCACTATTGGATTTAACTCCAATCCGGGAGATTTGGACGCCTGCCTCTCTCGAGGGGTGCGTACAACTCTCTTTACTCTTGAATGCTCACTTCAAACTATCGGCCTCTCGGCTAGCCAAGAATGAAATCTAAATTTGGAAATTATATATTGATAATATAATTCCAAGCGAGAAAAATCAAGAGTAATTAGAAGGCCTAAACCCTAAAAATAAAAAGTAAATTCAAAGCATCATAATTTAATCAACTCGAACCTCGGATCATCAAGATCAAGTACAAGGAGGATTAGTTAATCATAGCGAAGTGGAGGAGGAGGGATGAGTATTAAAGCATTAAGAACACAAAGAAAACAAGGAGCACTTATATTAATGAAGAAAGAGAACTACACTTGAAATGAAAGATTACAATTGCATGGAATGAAAATCCTATTCTAGCCCTATCATTTGTAACTAGAGCAATTACAAAGCTATTATAAAAGATTACAATAGGCTAGGGTTAAGAAAAATACAAAATAAGAAAGAGAGATAAAGGGAAGAAAGTGTGAAAAAAATACTAAAAGACCTTAGAACTAAGGGTCAGCATCTCCCCCTCTCAACCCAAAACTGTTCTGAAATGGAAGGGGGTCCTAGAATTTATAGGAAAAATTCTCGGTTTTGTCACGCCCTAGGTCACGCCCGGGGAGGGCGTATCAGGGGGCGTGACACGTACGGGGTTGACCTCGAGTTTTGGATTCTGGCGGGAAGGATGATTGCTTCTATACGATGGCTGACATACCCTGGGTCACCCCTGTGTAGGGGGGCGTGATATAATGCCCCGAAACTTAAAAGTGAAACGGGCGGTGTTCGAACCAAGTTCGGGTCTTGGTAGGGTGAACACGGACTGTGACACGAGCGTGTCACATGGCTGTGTCATGCTAGGGTCGTCGAGTTGAGGTCTACGAGGGTTGAGTGCTCGAACATGTCCTAGGACACGGACGTTTCCCAGGGCGTGTCAGGCACACGACATGTGACACGGGCGTTTCACATGCCCGTGTTATCCTCTGGATGTTTGGGCCTGTGTCGACTTGGGACACGGACCGTAGCATGGGTATGTACTGTATGATATGGGAATGTCAGATTCGGTATGGGCGTGTGGCCACCCGTGTCTACCAAGGGTCGTGCCGGTTGGCATGGCGGTTATTCATGACATACCACTTGTCACGGGCGTGTCAATGACCCGACACGGGCATGTCAGGTTGGGACACGGGCGTGTCCTAACCCATGTGCTTTTCTGTACTCGACAATCGTGTCTGGATCGAGGCACACAGCCTGGGATACGGCTGTGTGCAAAGCCATGTTCGGCCTAGGATAAAGAGATTTTAGGCAAATCATAGCCGTTCGTTTTCTTTAAACAAGATCTGACGGCCCAGATGAGTTCCTGCTTTCTTAAGTCCAGGAATAGAGGATTAATTCCTCGTTTCCTCTTAAATTTTCTCTTTCTAAGAAGTTAGAGAGAGGAGAGAGCAAGGAAGAGGGAAAGGGAGGAATCCGGCCGCTGGCGGAGCATCGGAGCACGAACTTGGGAACCGAGACCAGATCCGTGAAGAGAATTCCCATGCGAAGCCTTTCATCTGGCTAGTTCTTCATGGCACCAAAGCAGACTTCAAGGGTAACGATTCTCAACTTGAGCATGTGAAGCTCTTCTTCATTTACATAGGAAAACTCTCTCACGCAAGTGTGCGGTGAGTTTGCGGTGTTCCTTGGGGTAGAAATGTAAAGTCCCCCTTGTTAGAGTCCGGAATCGTAGTATGGACACAGGCATTGTGTGTGAAGCCTACCCGGATGTGTTTGTCTGGATCGGTGATGTTGCATTTGCATGAGTAGCTGTAGAAGACTCCGTGCCTTTGATTGTTTTCGGGTTTCTATATGGTAGATTGCAGAAGGGATCCATGGGGATTAACTCCAAGGCGCACCCGGAAAATTGGGCGGAAACGTAATTTTGCTAACTTGGCGGTCGGGGAGCCAGCCTTGAACATAACTGGGTTATGTGTTGTTTGGGAATGAATTAGGATCCGGGTTAATCTTGGCCCGTGCGTACATCTTAAAGTGACAAGGCTATATACACTCAGCTCCAATCAAAGCTTTTAGATAGAAACCTGCCAGAGGGTTATCATCCCAACAGTACCATACTAACAATTTATAACTATGTTTAACCTAGACTAGAGATGTTATTACTACCAGGCTAAGACTAATCTGGCCTACTAGAACAGAAAACTGAAGGGCAAAAAGCAATACATGGGTGTAAACACCACTTGCCTCAAGATATATAGAAAATCATTTTTTTATATGGGGGAAATCGTACCCTAATCCAAACAATTTTTGTAAGTTTGAAAATCCTATAGGAAATTACTCCTTGTACAGATCAAGGAAACAAAAGAGAAAGGAAGAACAAGCAAGGGGAAATCACCACTTGCCTCAAATCTCCAGAAATTCATCCAAGCAACGCCCCACCTTACAGATCTAGTCGCAAGAACACTTAAGCAGCAAACCTTAAACTTTTGAGAGGAGAGTAGGGTAAAAACCGCATACCTAGACCTCTAAAAATCCATGAAACTGGGAAAGATTACCATAAAAAATGTAAGTCTAGGAGAGATCTACCCGGATCCACTCTCCAAAGACGAAAATCGAGCACCAAAGCTCCAGAAATCGGCGACCAAAGGATTAGGGATGTCCGCCGCTCTCGTTCTTTCACAACAGGCTGATTGTTTTATGAGGAAGACAATGAATTGGGATTTGACGCGATGGGTTTCTATTTATACTACTTTATCCTATTATTTTAATATAGGATAACACAATTAATTAAATAAAATGTCAAAACGACACGAAAACCAAACATACCTGGAATTTTACGAAAATTGCACCGTAGCTAAGTATTGATAGTATGAATCCAACGACGAACAAGAAATCGAAATCCTACTAACCAATCTCAGGTAAACATCTCCCAAAGATAAAACACAAGCATTCCCAAAGAGGCTCCACCTAGTCACCAAAACAGACCTGTCTCGCTATGAAATCTTGCAAACATACTAAACCCTACCACACACAGAAAACCCAAGAGCTAAAACTCATGCTCTAACAACAGCACACGTCAATCATGCATTAACGTAACACCCTGACGTCATTAATATGCCAAATAAAAGAATTAAATAAACATCAAAAAATCAGGGGCGTTACAAAGATAACTGCCAGGGGTGGATAGGGTCAGTTCAACCCTACAGGGTGGAGGCAGGGACAGAGGCCTCCTCTCCCCGATCAGTGTCAGGCTATTGTGATAGACCAAGGGAGGAGGAGAGCCAGCAGAGGAGAAGGCGGGAAGTCAGGGTGGAGTTGCCCTATTGCAACTTCCACCAGGAAGATGGCCATGCTACAGCCACGTGCCCGGAGTTCCTCGAGATGTGGGGGAATAGGGAGCAACAACAGCAACCCCTCCAGGAGGTGCAGATTGAGGAGGTCCTACCTAGGGGGGAGGAGGACAGGTGCAAGGACCGGGCTGATGTTGGAGCCCGATTAGGGATCAGTGTAATCTATGAGTGGTGGGGGTCGAGGTCGCTCGTAAGGAGAGCCCTCACAACATATACCTTCGGAGCATTGGCTCTACTTCCCAAACCCTACCACTGGATTAGAAGATCGTCTTCTCATGGAAAGATATTTTGGATCATGAGGATCCTTTCTGTGATGTGTTGGTCATCCAGACCTCATCGAGAGTTTTACTATCTCCCGGAATCTTATCGATAATAGGAGCTCGTTCAACGTCATCTTCAAAAATGCATTCGATGCGATGAAGGTGGAGGCCCGGAGGATGTTTGCCTCGGATGGACCTTTGTCTGGGTTCTCGGGAGAGAGTAAGGAGGTGGAATGATTAGTGGGCCTCCATATCATCCTTGGAGGGAAGTCCAGGAACTACATATTCGTCATCATGGATGCCCCCAGCAGTTATAATGCCATTTTTGGGCTGCCCCTCATCAGCGCCTTTAACAGTGTAAACTCCTCCTTCCATTAGTGATTAAAGTTCAACACCAAGGGTATCCAGTTCAGGGTCCGAGGAGATCCCAAAGTGGTAAGGGAGTGTTATGTCACTGTGATCAACTCCATATCTTGGAAGGGGGAGCATATAACACCCCAAAATGGAAATAGAAATTTTGTTAACTATCGCCGGGCGTCAGAAGGTATCATTGTCAATATTGATAGCACTCGATGCACTCAATGCTTTCGAGCATTAAGTAAACTCGAAGAATCATTTAGTAAGGTACTATCGCGTGGCGATAGTGGTTATCGTGTGGCGATACCACTCAATGCACTCAATTCTTTCAACGAAACATTGAGTAAACTCAGCGCACTCGATGATTGCAACGAATCGTCGAGTGAGCTATCGTATGGCATTGTATGGAGATAGTGGATATTGCTAGGAGATACTGCCACGTATGTTATCCAAGTGTCAGATGACCGGTTAATGGTCAAAGTGCGGTGGTTGACTACGGCCAAGGCGTTTATTATCTCTATCGCTAGGAAATAGCCGATATTGAGCGTCGATATCGTTTTGTTTGACTATTCAGCTGAAATCGTGGACTTTGCTTCCTTTTTATGAAATGATCATGTGGCTAGGATTAATACCGAGAACATTTATCTAGTGGAGAGTTGGAGAGAAGTCTCATTTAACTTCTCCCTCTCTCTCTCTCTCTATTTCTCTCTTGGAAAAAGGAGCTAAGGAAGAACTACAGGTTGAGGTTGAGCTTAACAAAGCTTTGTGAAGGAGATCCTGTGTTCGGAAGTAATAATCGAGGCTAGATCCACGAAGAGGAATGTGAGGTGCTCCTTTCCAACCGGATAGAAAGCTTCTCCATGGCTCCGAAACAGATTATGAGGGTAACGATCTTCCTTCTTGGACAAGTTAAGTCCTCCTTTTGCATATGTATGGAATCCCCCACCAAAAGGTGGAGAATCGAGGGAATTCTGATGGGTTGATACGTGATATTCCCGAGTGTTTTTGCATATAGATCCGGAAATCAAAGTATGTAATCGGCATGTTGTGTAAAGCCCATATGGACAGGTTGTCTGGATTGGTGATGTTTTGTTTTACATGTCGGAGAAGACTCCGATTATAAACGAGTATTTTACGGGGTCTGTGGGTTGTACCTATGAAATGAGAGCAGCAGGAAGTACTGGTGATGGCGCGGCTCCTCCAACACTTCTTGATGATGACCCGGTTGCCGCGACGCAACAACATAAAGATTTTAGGCGTCATGACAACGCCACAGGAGCTAACGGAAAGCTGCATTAAAGCCTCCGTCCGCGGCGCGCAAAGCCTACTTGAAGAAGTTTTAAATAGTTTTAATTAGTTTAAATCTATTTGCTTTAAAATATAACTTGTAATATTTTTATTTTAATGTTGGTGTGTTATTTGACATTTGGTGTGCTATTAACCATCAGGATTGATGAGATCTTCATCTCAAATCTTAGATGGTTGGATTTCATTTGTAACTCCTATTTAAAAGAGGCTTTTTATGAGATGAAGAAGATTTGGAAAACCTAGACCCTCCTTGTTAAGGAATTTCGGTCAAGCTTGTGAGAAGCCGCCCATCCCCCTTGTGGTGTGAAGCCGCACCCTTTGCTACCTCCATCCCGTTCAATGCGACTCCGGTGTGGCTTCCTTCGGTGCGACTCCAAGGAAGAAGGTTGTAGCCCCATTCGGTGTGAAGCTGGTGGTTCCGTGGAGAGAGTGATTCTCCCACTTATCTTGTGTGCTTGATCTTCTTGGTTGGGTAAACTCTTTTCTTTCTCTTGTGTATTCTTCTTGTGAGGTTTGTGGAGGAAGAACCATCGTGTTCTCCGCGATTTTAAAATCTCAAACGCTTTCAAATATCTGATTAAATTGATATTGATCGTGTTTCTTTTACGGATCGGGTAGATCCATTTTGCTTGAGCTGATCTTGGCTTGTCGCCTTGGTCTTTTTCTTGAAAAGGATTGGCAACCTTTGCATTTTCTTGGGGAACAAGTCGACTCTTATTTTGATCGTTGTTTTAAAGTTAGCACGCCTTCGATTTGTTTTGGTTGTATGCGGAAAGGAAACGTGTTGTGAGCGATAGATGCTTGAGTAGGTGCGATCGATAAAGAGTGCGTTGTAGGCGGATTAGAGCTTTCCCTGTTTAAATTCTCACGGTGATATTCGCTGCATTAATTTGGTATCAGAGGCGGCCATTTAAACTTCCATGTTGCAAACATCCTCTCTGCGTTCCTTGTTGGTCGTTCGGATCTTTAGAAAATCAAAAAATTTATTTTCTGTGGTCTGTCAATAGCGGGCTAAAATCTTTATTTTTCAGCGAAATTTCAAAAAAAAATTAACGATCTACGTGTTATTGACGTTGGGAATCTATAAAAATATCTTTTTTTTAGTATAGCTACAGCCCTAGGAAAAATCATCTTTCCAAGATTTTTTTAAACCTGAATGAGCACTAGGCTAGGATCGGAATATACGACACCGTCTACGTCTAGGATGTCTACGAGAGAGCATGATGATCCCAACACCCAGGATATAGCAAGTCTACGTACTGAAATGACTGAGCTTAGGAAGATTTTAGCACAGATCCTTCAAAATCAGAAAATACCACCCCCGCCTCCCGCTAATGTTGACCGGCCTAACCGGCACCAACAAAATTCAGATTCAGATTCTGATGGGGACTCCCAATGGGTGCCCCCTAGAAGACACCGCCCTGAGCGAGACATTGATATTACTAGGGCCATTAAGATAAATGACCCCACTTATGATGGCATGGGAGAACCCTAAACCTTCCTTAACTGGACTGTTGACATGGAGTGTTACTTCAAGTGGCACAACCTGACAGATCCCCAAAAGATCCAAGTTGCCCGGATGAAGTTAACAGGTCGTGCAAAGAAGTTTTGTTGAATGAGGAGAAAAGGTTAGGAACCGGACACGGAGCCCCCCTTATAGGTTGGCCAGTGATGAAAAACCTGTTGACCGATCAGTATGTTCCTGCGTACCATCGGACACAGATGTTCGACGAGCTTTCCACTCTGTGGCAGGGCTCAAACTTGGTAGCTTAATATATGGGTGAACTTATGGACCGTATGATGCGATGTGACCTGAGGGAGATCCCCAAAGTCACTTTATCTAGATTTAAACAGGGGCTTCATCCTGATATTCAGCGAAAGCTCTTACGATATGGTCACATGGATCTGAACACGACATTCAATGCCGCCCTCAACATTGGAAAGCACCTAGCCTCTAAGGCTCACTCCCGTTATGCTCATGCGAAGAACAAGTCCACCATTAGGACATCTTCTTCCACATATCCATATAAGGGAAAGTTCAAATCTCTCGAGTCGAAGTCAGTCGTGATCACCGCTAGGAACACCAAGAACCCTGCGAGTGAGTGTATCCATATAGGGAAGGTTAGCAAGGCTAACACAACTTGTTACTCTTGCAGCGTTCAAGGCCACTATGCCTACGACTGCCCAATAAAGACGAAAACACTAGCCTTATTAGATCCAGCTACCGACCTTGACGACTATGTATACGAGGCCGCAGAGGAGAGCGACCCAGAAGGAGTCCTTAGTGACTTGGAGGACGATCACGAACTCATGGTGATGCGTTGTATTTTGACCACCCCTCGTCCTGTAGATGACTGGAAGTGGTCGAGTATATTTACCTTGATCTTTAAGAGTGGCGAGAAGCTTTGCAAACTAGTGATCGATGGTGATAGTTGCGTGAACTCCGTTTCTAAGAACATCGTTAAGCATATGTCTTTGACTACTGAACCGCATCCGACCCCCTATCAGGTTGCTTGGATCAGTAAGGTTACTATTAAAGTAACCCAACGATGTTTAGTCCCCCTGGCATTCAAATCCTACACGGATGAGGTTTGGTGTGACATCCTGCCAATGGATGTTTGTCCTTTGTTGTTAGGCCGCCCCTGGCTCTACGACCGTGACGTGACACACTATTATCGCCCCAATATATATGAGTTCAAATTCAACGGCAAGACCATCACCTTGAGAATGACTGTGCCAAAAGAGTAGGTAGTATTGACTAAGGATACAACCGTCCCTGTATAGAGGAAGGCATATAGTTTAGTTGGTAGGAAAGAATTTGTGAAGGATCCCTTCATTGATGGTATGATGTACGCTCTCATTCTCCTGTGTGCAAAGACTGACATTGGCGTGTTGGATGATTTACCTCGAGAGCTTCGGGTATTGTTGGATGAGTTTAGGGACGTTTACCCGGTCGAGCTGCCCGCGTCATTGCTGCCTCTTAGAGACATACAACATGCCATAGACCTTATCCCCGGATGGTCCCTACCCAACCAACCTCACTATAGGCTTAATCCCGCCGCCCACAAAGAGTTACAAACCCAGATAGAGAATTTGCTGAGTAAGGGATTCATTAGGACGAGCATGAGCCCATGTGCTGTCCCAGCCCTTCTGGCCCCTAAGAAGGATGTCACCTGGCACATATGTGTTGATAGTCGGGCTCTCAACAAAATTACTATAAAATATAGGTTTCCAATCCCACGACTAGATAAACTCTTGGATGTCCTTTCGGGTGCCACTATCTTCTCGAAGTTAGACTTACGGAGTGGTTACCAACAGATTAGGATCCGAGAGCGGGATGGGTGGAAGACAACGTTCAAATCTAAGGACGGGTTGTATGAGTGGCTGGTGATTCCCTTTGGGTTATCCAATGACCCCAACAACTTCTCCCGGATGATGATGCACGTCTTTAGGCCGTATATGGGGAAGTTTGTTGTAGTGTATTTCGACGACATCCTAGTTTTTAGCTCCTCCCCCGCTGAACACATCTCCCACATCAAAGTGATCCTCAGCACCTTAAAGAAGGAGACCTTATTCCTAAACCTTAAGAAATGCACATTTTATGTTTCGGAGGTCGAATTCATGGGTTACATTGTTGGTTCTGATGGTATTCGTGTTGACCCACGAAAGGTTCAAGAGATTAGAGACTGGCCCAAACCCACTAGCCTTCGGAAGGTGCGTAGTTTCCACAGATTAGCTACCTTCTATCGTCGTTTCATACGCGATTTTAGTAGCATTATGGCACCCATTACTGACTTCATGAAGAAGGGCGAATTCACATGGATGAAATCCGCCACATTTGCATTCCGTCATATTAAAGAGCTTATGACCGAAGCCCCAGTGTTGCATCTCCCCGACTTCACCAATGTCTTCAAGCTTATGTGTGATGCATCTGGCGTAGGAATTGGAGGCGTCTTGAGTCAATAGGGTAACTTGATTAGCTATTTTAGTGAGAAATTAGCGGGCGCCAAGTTAAATTATTCCAATTATGATAGAGAGTTTTATGCGATCGTTAGGTGTTTACATAATTGGAGGCACAATCTCCTTTCTAAGGAGTTGGTCATCCTCTCCGATCATGAAGTGTTACGATTCATCAATGGTCAGCACAAAATCTTCCTGCGCCACGCTAAATGGGTATCCTTCTTGCAGGAATACACATTTAATCTTAAGCGCCTTAAGGTGTCCAAAAATCGGTCGCTGGCACACTCAGTCGCCTCACCCTCTTGCTTACCTCCATGCAAGTCCACGTGGTAGGATTCGAGCGCATAAAGGATGAATACGCCACATGCCATGATTTTTAGGAGCCATATTTATCTGCCTATGATAGATCCCCAACGACCATCACGACCTTTTCACTCAGGGACGGTTATCTGTTCAAGCACGGGAAATTATGTATCCCACTCTCCTCTTTGCGACTCCACATCATCTGGGAGTTACATAGTGGTGGCTTGGGTGGACACTTTGGGAGGGACAAAACGATTAAGCTCGTAGAGGAGAAATTCTATTGGCCTAAACTAAAGGCGATGGTTGGGCGGGTTGTTAACAGTTGGCATACGTGTCAGGTTTCTAAGGGATCCAAGTCCAATGTAGGTTTATACACCCCGCTACATATCCCGTCCGTACCATAGGAAGACGTGAACATGGACTTTGTATTAGGCCTTCCCCCCACCCTTCGACGTCACGACTCTATTCTCGTCGTTGTGGATTGGTTCTCAAAAATGGCATATTATATTCCATGTAGTAAGACCGACGACGCTTCTCACAGAGCGAAGCTGTATTTTAAGGATATCGTTAGTCACCGCGGAGTGCCGAAGACTATTGTCTCGGATAGGGACGTAAAATTCACTAGCTACTTTTGGAAAACCTTGTGGATTCTCATGGGAACAAAATTACTATTCTCCGCGGCTTATCATCCGCAAACTGATGGGCAGACAAAGGTAGTAAATAGGAGCCTAGGAAATCTTATTAGATGTCTAGTGAGCAATCACAAAGGCACTTGGGATTTACTTCTTCCACATGCCCAATTGGGCTACAAAAATTCTAAAAATAGGTCCACGGGTATGTCTCCAAACGAGATTGTTCACGGGCACAAGGTCCTTGTGCCTCTTGACTTGGTTCTGTTGCCCCCAACTTATAAAACAAGTCAATTTGCACAATCCTTCGCCCAACACATTCATGATTTACACGCACATATCAGACCAACCTTGACCTCCCAATATGAATCTTATCAAGCACATGCTAATCAACATAGGAGGGTGTCACACTTTCAAGTTGGCGATCAAGTCTTAGTCCGCTTAGTTCCCGAACGAATGCCAACCGACACCGTTAAAAGTTAGCGCCAAAGCGAGCCGTCCATTTCCAGATTATAAAGAAACTAGGCGATAACGCTTTTGTCTTAGATTTGCCTGCTGATTGGGGTGTTTCACCGATTTTTAATGTCTCAGATTTAACGTTGTTTGTTTCGCCTCCACTAGAGCTTACTTCTTTGTCGTCTTCTCCCTCCACTAAAATTTCTAATGGGTTGGGGAGTGGTAGTACGGATGATCTCTCTCCTATGGTCCCCATAGGTATAACATCGGATGGTAAGTTGTCTTCTTTTATTCCTACTGCTGACATGTTTCCCAGGTTCCCGAAGACATTTCTCATTCAAGATGCGAATCTCGCTGCTGAGCCACTTACTACTCCTGATGTTGCTACCTACGTCTTCCTCATCCATTGGCGTGACCGCCCCCCCCCCCTTATGAAGACTCATGGATACTCGCGATAGAGCTTCAATGTTTTTATGTCGAGCTTCTCCGCCGCTATCTCTCGGACCACGCATCGGAGATACGCAATTTTTAGTTGGGGAGGATTGATGGAGCGGCTCCTCCAACACTTCTTGATGACGACCCGGTTGCCGTAGTTCAATAATATAAAGATTTTAGGCGTCATGACAATGCCACAGGCGCTAACGGAATGCTGCGTTACAACCTCTGTCCGTGGCGCGTAAAGCCTACTTGAAGAAGTTTTAAATATTTTTAATTAGTTTAAATCTATTTTCTTTAAAATATAACTTGCAATATTTTTATTTTAATGTTGGTGTGTTATTAGACAATTGGTGTGCTATTAACCATCTGGATTGATGAGATCTTTATCTCAAATCCTTGATGGTTGGATTTCATTTGTAACTCCAATTTAAAGGAGGCTTTTTATGAGATGAAGAAGATTTGGAAAAACTAAACCCTCCTTGCTAAGGAATTTCGGCCAAGCTTGTGAGAAGCCGCCCCCTCCCCCTTGTGGTGTGAAGACGCCCCCTTTGCTACCTCCATCCCGTACGGTGTGACTCCGGCATGGCTTCCTTCGGTGCGACTCCAAGGAAGAAGGTTGAAGCCCCATTTGGTGTGAAGCCGGTTGTTCCGTGGAGAGAGTGATTCTCCCACTTATCTTGTGTGCTTGATCTTCTTGGTTGGGTAAACTCTTCTCTTTCTCTTGTGTTTTCTTCTTGTGAGGTTTGTGGAGGAAGAACCATCGTGTTCTCAACGATTTTAAAATCTCAAACGCTTTCAATTATCTGATTAAAATGTTACTGATCGTGTTTCTTTTTCGGATCGGGTAGATCCATTTTGCTTTAGCGGATCTTAGCTTGTCGCTTTGGTCTTGTTCTTGAAAAGGATTTGCAAACTTTGCATTTTCTTGGGGAACAAGTCGACTATTATTTTGATCGTTGTTTTAGTGTTGGCATGCCTCCGATTGGTTTTGGTTGTATGCAGAAAGGAAACCTGTTGTGAGCAATAAATGCTTGAGTAGGTGCGATCGATCAAAAGTACGTTGTAGGCAGATTAGAGCTTTCCCTATTTAAATTCTCACGGTGATATACGTTGCATCAACTGGAGGTGTGCTCCAGGAAAATACCCAGAAAATACCACAGTTTGCATAACTATTGGATATCGTCGGGCGACAGTGAGTATCGCCGGCGATAGCTCCTAGTGGGCTCTTGTTGATATAAAAGACCACTGTTTTTGGCACTGCAGCATGTTGTAGGGTTTTTTGGATAGATGTTCCAGTTATGATTGAGAATGGAGACAGAAGATAAATATTGTCTTTAATTCTAAGCGATAGTGACTATCGCTGGCGATAGCTTCTAGATAAGAATATACTTGCGCAGCCTATCTCATTGAGACCTTGGGGTTAGCAGGTTAGTTGTGTGCCTGGTTGCCAAGCTTTGATGACCATGAGAGCCATTGTACATAATATTGGTTATGTTTTTATTACGGGAAAGGGGAGGCCGACCCGCGTCATGTGTATTTGAAGGCTTCAGCTTTCGGCGATGGCATGACGATATGAGCAACGGGAAAAGGCTGAACTTTACCTACTCGATGTCGATCGATTAGCCAGACCTAAAGTACAAGGGAGTTAATGGTGGAAAAGAGAGAGGATGTCTTAGGATGTAAGATCGAAAGACAAAAATGCTCATAAATTGACCGTCAAGTCCGAGTCCTCTGAATGGTGGTGGAACTAGGTATTGCTAGTACACCGAGAATGTGGCCTGAGTGCACAGAAAGTTTGGTAGTGACGCAAAAGTTTGTGATTTATTGAAGGGTGCTTAACTGTAACTTCTTTTGATATACTTATATGAATCCTATGCCTACAGGGAAGGAATATCGCTGCCCCGGGAAAGAGGTAGGGTTATTATAAATTGGTAAGCTAAAGCTGACCATTGCCTTGTTTGTCGCCCTTGTGGTGGATTGTCCCTGTGTAGGTGCTGGAGAGCCGAGCGAGTTATAGCGGGTTTCTTCCCTTATTACTATGTTGGCCCTCTAAGGCTGATAATATGTTTTGTAGTTTAAATTACTAGGGTAATTACAAGTTTTTATTATAAATATCATATCTTTTAAAGCTTTATTTTGATCTCCTTTTGTATATATTTTAATTCCACTAATGATTTATCTTTTCTTTGCAGGTTTGTAGTTTTTCATGAATTTCGTCGAGCTCAGTCTATTTCGTCGAGCTCAGCCTATTTCATCAAGCTCAGCCAGTTTGTCGAGCTCACAAGAAATCGTCGATGTCAGCGTTCGTCGACCTCAACATTCGTCGAACGCATTTTCTATATTTGACGAACGGTTCCTTCTACCCTAGTTCGTCGAGCTAAGCTAATTTCATCCAGCTAAGCCCAGTTCGTCGAGCTCGCCAGCATTCATCGACCTCAGCGTTCGTCGACCTCCCCTCCACCTTCTGTGTTCAATGTTCGTCGAGCTCTCCCTCCTTCTCCTCTGATTTCGTCAAGCTCTCCTTCCTTCTCCTTTTATCGTCGAGCTTACCTGCTGCCAGAAGACAAGTCCCGCTTTTTCACAAAATCCTGCTGCCTCCATAAATGCACATCAACCGTACTGAGAAAATCATCATTTCCTGCCAGAATTCATACCAAGGTCAACTCTTGTGCATGGATGGATTCATGGGCATTTCCTGCCGCTTGAAGAATCTATAAATAGAGCCCCTCCCCTTATAAAAAATATAGAATTTTGGGAGAAGGGAAGTGCTGCCATTTTCAGTTCTTCCTTTTTATTCTTCCTCTCTCCCTTTCTCATTTCTATTTTTCTTAGTTTTAGTTTCAGTATTACTCTTCTATAATAGTTAATTTAGTTTCAGTTTCAGTTTTAGTGCTAGCTTAGTTTTCATTTCCTGTAAGTGTACAATTTTATATTTCAAGTTGTAGCTCTCTATTTGAATTAATATAAAGCATGTTGCTTTTTCTTGCCTCTGTTTTGCTTCCATGCAGTCCTACTCATCTCTCTTCCTCCACTTCACCATGAGTAACTATTCATCCTTGTACTCGATCTTGATGATCCGAGGTTCGAGTTGATTATGTTATGATGCTCTAGTTTTCTTTTTATTTGTAAGGTTTAGACCTTGCTTTACTATTGAATAATCGTGTTTGGAGATATATCATCGATATATATTTTCCATCTTTGTTTCAACTCTTAGCTAGCCGAGAGGCTCGTAGTTTGGAGTGAACACTCAATAGTAAAGAGAGTTGCATGCAACCCTCGAGATAGGCAGACGTTAAATCTCCCAGATTAGAGTGAAATCCAATAGTAGGGTTCACAACATAAAGAGAGTTTTAGGCCTTCGATTTGGACGAGAGTTTGGTCGGACCTTCCTAAACTCAGGTGGGCACGACTTCGAGAGAAGCATGTTCATGCTTTAAGAACCTCCATGGTCAAGGTCCTTTGGCTTATTAAGTTAGAGTTTATTATTGAATTTTTGATAAACTTAGGCCGAGGTGATTCTTGATCGAGTGCTTTTCTTTATCATTGTTTAACCCCTTGTTTTAATCGCTAGTTTGGCCTCTCTGACTAAGTGCAAGTGATTTTCATTATGCAAGTAGTCTCTTCTTTTAAATTATTTAACAACCCTAAAAGTTTCTTTGATAAGATAATAGTCTTCATGTGAGTAAGATTACTCAACGGTTCCCGGATTTTTTACGGCACTTGTGTCCCATAGCTACAATTTGATAGGTAAACCATCCTAGTTGGATTGCTAGTTTGGTTGTTATTCTCTTCAGGATTAGCAGAAACAAAGTTTTTGGAGCTGTTGCCGACGAGCAACTTTTGTTGATAATTTGAAAACACGAACTATTACTTTTATCACTTCTCTATCTCACCCTCCTTATAAAAATTAAAAAATTAAAAAAAAAATATTAACGCTCTTAATAGAAACCCACATCACCATTTTTTTACACCACTTAACTCTCTCAAAAAGGGCAATGTGGCTTAAATACCACTATCTTGTCTAGTACCTTGCGAACCCTTTATCGGGTAGCCCTTGGGAAGTTTGGGAGTTAAAACAAAAAAAAAAATCTATTCCAAAAAAAGTAACTCTCTTTTTTTAATTTATTTTTCTCCTTCTTAATATTCTCTTCTGCTAATGCCTAGCTCGTGGAAATCCGTCAGATATTTATGACTTGGACAACGAAATTGAGTGTACTCTTTGGAGAAGATCACAATTTTAAGGTCCTACTCTCTAACTGCCGATTGAGGTTTCCGAGTCTATTTCTACTACAAGAGTGGAAGAGCCCATCGTAGAGGAAGCCCTACATAGGCCTATGCCCTATAATTCACGGTCAAATCTAGAGGGTACAAAATCAAGCATAGTTCGCCCTGCTATAGGTAATCATAATTTTGAACTTAAGCCTAGCATAATTCAAGTGGTGCAGCAGTATAAGCAATATGATGGACTTCAAGATGAAGATCTAAACACGCATATAGCTAGCTTTCTTGAGATTTGTGACACCTTCAAGATCAATGGTGTTACAAATGATGCTATTAGGCTAAGACTCTTCCCTTTCTCCCTTAGAACTAAGGCTAAGCAATGGCTGAATACTCTACCAAAAAACAGCATCACCACCTGGGATCAACTAACTGAAATATTTCTAGCAAAGTATTTTCCGCCAGCTAAAATTGCAAAACTTATGAACGATATTTCTGCCTTTGGAAAAATAGATTATAAAACCTTGTATGAAACCTGGGAAAGATTTAAAGAGCTATTAAGATGATGCTCCCATCACGCGCTGCCTGTATGGTTGTAGGTGCAGACATTTTATAACGGGCCAAATCAAAGCATAAAGAAAATGATAAACGCAGCTTCTGGTGGTACCTTAAACCACAAAACCTCGGAAGCATCTCTTAAACTTTTTGAGGACATAGCCATGAACACATATTAGTGGAATGAACCTAGGTACCTCCTAAAAAAATAGGCAGGTATCTTTGAAGTAGATAACGTCTCCCAGCTAGCTCTGCAAGTGGAAGTATTAAGTAAAAAGATAATGGAGATTACTGCTTACTCCGCCTCTCAGGTATGGAAATATGCAACTCCTGCTCCCGAAAAATTGGATTATATTAATAATATGCCTAAAATGCTTTTCATATATTTTCTGCTATTAATTTTCATGTTCTGGGTTTCGCTTTTCCGAATAGTTATTATCCCGCTTTACGGAACCACCCGAACTTTTCGTGGAGTAATCCCTCGAATGCAATGCGCCCGCCACCACAAAATGATTTTTCTGCACCACCACAACCTCCTCAAAATTTTCCAAAATCTCCAAGTTTGGAGGAAATGTTTTCAAAATATATGAATATTAATGACGCTACTATAAGAAACCTAGCCAGAAGCATTAAAAGTTTAGAGAATCAAGTAGGACAACTCGCGGAAATTATATCTGAGCGACCTGCCGGGTCTCTTACTCCCAATACCGAGCCCAACCCGAGAGAGTAAGCAAAATCTATAACTCTTTGGAGTGGGAAGCAAGTTTCTGGTGTGGTTAGTTAAGAGCCTGAGGCAAGCTCCGCCACCATTTTAAAAAATCAACCCTCCACCGAGAAAATTTTTATCATTTCACCCTCTACTAAAGAAGAAGTTATCACTCCTCTCTCTATTGTAGAAAAAGATATCACTCCACCACCCATCTTTAAAAATTATCCAACTCCACCATACTCTTCCGAACTTAACAAGCAGCGTTAGGATGATCAATACTCTCGCTTCTTAGAAATATTTAAGCAAATCCAGGTAAATTTACCCTTCCACGAAGCAATCTCCCAAATGCCAAAGTACGCTAAGTACCTAAAGGACCACCTTACTAATAAGAAGAAGTTAGAGAACTTATCGTACGTCACACTAAATGCTGAGTGCTCTACGATCATGATAAATGGTTTACCAAAGATGATCAGTGATCCGGGTAGTTTTTTTTATACCGTGTGTCATTGGTGATCTTTTTGTTAAGCAAGTATTGGCTGACTTAGGTGCGAGTATCAACCTGATGCCCATCTTGTTATTCAAGAAGTTAGGAATTGGTAGCCTAAACCCCACACGCATAAGTATCCAGCTCGCAGATAGATCAGTTAAGTACCCGTTAGGAATCATGGAGGATGTCTTAGTTAAAGTCGACAAATTCATCTTCCCGGTGGATTTCGTCATATTGGGCATCAAAAAAAACATCAAGGTTCCCTTGATCCTTGGCAGACCCTTCCTTGCCACTTCCCGAGGTATCATTGATGTAAGCTATGGTGAGCTCTTCCTACGAGTAGGATACGATGAAGTGACCTTCTCTATAACCCACTCAATGAAGAATACCCTAGAGAATGACGACTCCTGTTTTTTCTTAGATTCCTTAGGTGAAGAATCTTCCTACTACCTTTCTGAAAGTGAAAGTGAGATTTCTGATTTTTATTCTTCCTCTACTCTTTTAATTGGATCTCTACAAGAACCCATCATGGCCACTGGCTCCACCCCTTTCAATTTTATGTATAAAGAAAAAGTCTACGAAGACATTATTTTTGAAAAGAAAGAATTTCCAAAACATTGTATGAAGAACCCCCTACCCTGGAATTAAAGTAAATACTCGAACATCCTAGGTATACCTTCTTAGAAAAGGACTCCAAGCAACCAGTGTTAGTTTAGGCCTACATAACTAAATAACAAAATGATAAACTCTTTCTAGTTTTACGTAAACATCGCCGAGCTATTTCCTGGCAGATATCTGATATCAAGGGCATATGCCCATCTTTCTGCACCCATAAAATCCTAATGGAAGATAATTTTCATAATTCAATCAAACCTCAGTGCCGCATAAATCAAAATATGAAAGAAGTCATAAAGGCGAGGTTATGAAACTCTTAGACGCTTGAATTATCTATTTTATATCAGATAGTAAGTGGGTTAGCCTTGTCTCGGTAGTGCCCCAAAAGCGAGGGATAACTATAGTAAGTAATGAGAATAATTACTTAATATTCACAAGTACGGTGATGGCATGGAGAATGTGTATTAAGTACGTAAGTTAAATGACGCCACCCGCAAGGACCACTTTCCCTTGCCATTCATTGATCAAATTTTAGAGCGATTATCCGACAATAGCTTTTACTGTTTTCTCGATGGTCTCTTGGGGTACTTTCAAATCCCCATCTCTCCCGAGGACCTGGAGAAAACTACTTTTACTTGTCCCTTCGGCACCTTCGCTTACCGAAGAATGCCGTTTGGATTATGTAATGCGCTAGCTACATTCTAGCGATGTATGCTCGCTATCTTTGATAATTATGTAGAAAGCATAATGGAGGTGTTAATGGATGATTTTTCCGTGTTCGGCGATGCCTTTGAAAGTTGCTTAGAAAACCTCGTAAAAGTCTTAGAATTAACCGAAGAAACTAACCTTGGAAAAATGACATTTTATGGTTAGGGAAGGGTTAGTTTAGGGTTATAAGATTTCTGCTCGAGGGATTTAAGTTGACATAGCTAAGATAGAAGTTATAGAGAAGCTACTACTGCCTACGAACTTCAAAGCTATATGAAGTTTCCTAAGACATGCTGGTTTCTACTGTTACTTCATAAAAGACTTCTCCAAAATCACCAAACACCTTACTCATCTTCTAGAAAAAGTCTCCCCATTTTTTTATGACCTTTGTCTATATGCCTTTGAATTAATAAAACAAAAGTTAATTAATGCCCCTATTATGATAGCTCTGGTATGGGACCTTCCCTTGGAAATTATGTGCGATGCGAGTAGTTTTGCGGTAGGAGCCGTACTAGGACAACGAATATCTAAAAACTTCCACCCCATCTATTATGCAAGTAAAACACTTACATCGGCACAAGAGAATTATACCATAATCGAGAAGGAACTCCTAGCTATTGTTTTCACTTTTGATAAATTCCTTCGTTATATTACACTTTCCGAAATTATCGTTTTTAGAGACCACTCAGCCCTCAAGTACCTTCTTGCTAAGATGGATGCCAAGACATGCCTAATTCGCTGGGTCTTACCGCATAAGGAGTTTGACTTAGAAATCTGTGATAAGCGAGGAGCTGAGAATTTGGCCGCCGACCATCTCTTACGATTAGATAATCCGTATATTGAGAAATTAGATGAAAAATCTTTTAATGATTTCTTCACCGATGAGAAGTTGCTTTTAATTAACACATCCCATTATCCTTGGTTTGCACACATATCCATCTATTTAGTGGCTCATTTCCTCTCGAAAGAGTTCTACTCTCAGAAAAAGAAGAAATACTTTTTTTAGTTGAAGAATTATTTTTTGGAGGACCCGCATCTTATTTGAGTCTGTGCGGACCAAGTGATAATGAGATGTGTTTCTTTCGCAGAAGGATTTGATATTCTATAACATTTACATGAAGAACAAATAGGTTGTCACTATCAAGCTGCTTGCACCACTCATAAAGTGCTTTGCGCGAGTTTTTACTTGCCTAGCCTGTTTAAAGATGCGCAAGCCTTTGTGAGTAGGTGTGATAGTTGCCAACGATCAGGAAATATTTCTAATAAAAATGAAATGCCGCAAAATTATTTCCTTGAGTGCGAAGTTTTCGACCTCTAGGGAATTGATTTTGTTGGCCCTCTTCCTTCTATCTTTGGGAACAAATACATTTTAGTTGTTGTCGATTATGTTTCATGTTGGGCTGACGCCCAAGCTCTTCCTACTAACAACGTCCGGGTCATAATTATGTTTTTGAAAAAAACAATTCTCGATTCGGTATGCCATGAGCCATCATTAGTGATAGGGATTCACAATTCTATAACGCACAATTTTCTAAAACTATTATAAAATACGGCATTATGCATAACTTTTCAAATTCCTACCACCCCCAAACTAATGGACAAGTCGAAGTAGTGAACAGAGAGCTTAAAAGAATTTTAAAAAAGACTGTTTCCACCTCTAGAAAAGACTGGTCAACCAAATTAGACGATGCTCTATTGGCCTACCATACAGTGTACAAAACTGCCATTGGTTATACGCCATATCGGATGGTCTATGGAAAATCGTGTCATTTACTAGTAGAATTAGAACACCGTGCTTTTTAGGCCTTAATGTTTTTAAATTTTGATCCCAACTCTGTCGACGACCTTAAAAAATTTTAACATAACGAACTCGATGAGTGACGCTCTTACGCATACGAAAATAACAAATTGTATAAAGAGCGGACGAAGCGTTTTCACGACAAGCACTTAAGGCACCCATAAACCTTTAAGCCGGGAGACCAAGTTCTTTTATATAATTCACGATTACATTTATTTCCGGGCAAGTTAAAGTCACAATGGTCTGGGCCGTTTTCTTTTAAAGAAGTTTTTCCGTATGGAACGATTTTAATTTCACACCATGATAAGGGTGAGTTCAAAGTGAATGGGCAGTGTCTTAAACTTTATTTATGTGGTGATGTCAGTCCAAACTATATTAATTTTATTCGCAATGATCTGAATTATGGATAACTTAAGACTTTAATTTTTTTAAAAAAGTTTGAATATTATTTTGGATATTATTATTATTATTGGACACTTTTTGTTGGACAATATTATTTTGTTGCATCGAGCTCATATGACATTTTAAACAAAGGGCGCTCTTTGGAGGCAACCCAAGTAATTTTTCTATTTTCTTTATTTTACACTTTTTGCCTCGGACGGCTCTGACAAGCTGAAGCCTCTGCGATCGCCTGCTTAACCGCTGTTGAATCCATCACAAAGTCCAAAGAGGACATTTCATGAAGTTCCAAAGCACAAGTATAGGGGAGCGACATCACGCAACCTTCCGCGACTCGCAAATCTGGGGAAGCACCTATTTTAAATTGTGTACTTATATTTATATTTTAATTTTTCTCTCTCCTTCCCCTCTTTTCTCCATTGAGGACATTGTCCAATTTAAGCTTGGGGGAGGATTTCCCCCTTCTCTTTTCTTTATTTTGTTTCTTTGAAAAAATAAATCAATATAAAAAATTAAAAAAATTTAGTGCTTTCTCCATTTTCTTCTTAAAGAAAAATCTGAAAAAAAAAGATAATATCTTTAAAAATCAAAAAATAAGAGAATATTTCAAAAAAAATTTATATGTTATTTGTTTAGTTTAAACTAATTTTCGTAATTCAATTGTACCTCTTGCTTTTGTTTTATTTTTCTCAAAATTACATATAACAACTTAGCTTTTTATAATCTTTCTAATCATTTTTTTAATTATGTTTCACAAGTAAAATGTTAGTCATGCTGTGTTTCTAATTCACGGTAGCATGTTAACGTAAAACGTTTTTCTAAAACTTGTATTTTTATTATGGTTTTTGTTCTTTATTTTCTTTACTTTCTCGAAAATCTTTCATCCATTATTTTCCTTTTAATTTTTGGATAATTTTTGTAATGTCAAATTTTGATTAGCATAGTAGATGTGAACGATCAAAGTCGCTTATTGTTTCTATTTTCAAGATAATTTCATTAGTCTTCTTTTAATATCTAGGATTTGCTTTTTGAAATTTTTCAAAGCTTATGCTTTAGATAAATTTTTAAACATGAAAATGATTTATGCCGTTTTTGTTTTCATTTGAGCCTTCTTGCCAACCTAAAAATTATTCCCCTAGTTATCCACTTTTTAGCCTTTTTCCTATTCCATTTGATAGCTGCACTTATCATTTCATTTTTAAGCAAAGCCAAATTTTCAAAACCTATCGTATCACACTAACTTTTTGAGTTTCATAAAATTTCTGATTATAATAGGGTTGTTTTGTGATATATTTGGAGAACATTTTGAAAAAAATTGCTCAAAAGAAATGTTTACTCTTGTTGGGCAAATTTCAAAACAAAAAAGAAAAATAATTAAGGCCTTTGTTTTGAAAAGAAAAAAAAGATAGAAAAAAGGGAGAAAATAAAATGGAAAAGAAAAAGAAAGAAAAGTATTTTATTTATGATGAAATTTTTGAAACTCTTTATTTTGGTTTAGTGTGATTTTTGAGCCTTCATGTTTATCTTTGAATTCCATTCCTAATTATATGCCTAAACCAAACATTTCGGTCCTAAAAAGTCTTTTTGATTCATGCTTTTTAATTTTATTTATTAGCTAAGTAAGAAGAAAAATAAATTAGAATAGTTTAGGATTTAAATTTAGATTTTTGTTATTTGATTGATATAGTTATAATATGTCTCATGGATTTAGTAACAACTCAATACGTTTTTTCATTTTCTTGCATTCTTTAAATTTATTTAAAGAATTTTGTTAAAATTTTTGATGATTTATTTTTGTTAGTAAAGTTTATAAATTGTTAAACCATGTTTAAGTAATTGTTTTAGGTTTACATTTCACCTTCTCCCTACATTGAATTTTGCATATTTTGATTTTTCTGATTAGTCACTTTTATGTTAGCTAGTTTTAAATTTTTGCTTGAGGACAAGCAAAGCTTAAGCTTAGGGGAGTTTGATAATACGTTTTGTAGTTTAAACTTCTATGATAATTAAAAGTTTTTATTATAAAAATCATAGATTTTAAAACTTTATTTTGACCTCCTCTATTATATATTTTAATGTC
Organism: Platanthera zijinensis; assembly: GCA_039513925.1. NCBI lineage: Eukaryota > Viridiplantae > Streptophyta > Magnoliopsida > Asparagales > Orchidaceae > Platanthera > Platanthera zijinensis. Next base: position 75,607,309 of record CM077086.1, read on the forward strand.
ACTAATGATTTCTCTTTTCTTTACAGGTTTGCAATTTTTCAACAATTTTGTCAAGCTTAGTCTATTTCTTTGAGGTAAGCCTATTTCGTCGAGCTCAGCCAGTTTGTCGAGCTCGCTAGAATTCGTCGACCTCAACATTCGTCGACCTCAGCATTCGTCGAACGCATTTTCTACATTCGACGAACGGTTCCATCAGCCCCAGTTCGTCGTCAGCCAATTTCATCCAGCTCAGCCCAGTTCGTCGAGCTCGCCAGCATTCGTTGACCTCAACATTCGTCGACCTCCCCTGCACCTTTTGTGTTTGACGAACTCCTCAGATTTTGTCGAGCTCCGCATTCATTCTGCGTTCGTCAGCCTCAGCGTTCGTCGACCCCCCATCCACTTTCTGCGTTTGACGTTCGTTGACCTCTCCTTAAGTTCAAGTTAATCGACCTCGCCTTCATTTTGTGTTTGACGAACTCCTCAGCATTCGTCAGCCTCCCCTCCATCTTCTGCGTTCGATGAACTCCTCAAATTCATCGAACTCCCTTCCACTTTCTGCGTTCAACATTCATCGAGATCTCCCTCCTTCTCCTCTAATTTTGTCGAGCTCTCCCACCTTCTCCTTCTTTCATCGAGCTTACCTGCTGCTAGAAGAAAAGTCTCGCCTTTTCAAAAAAGCATGTTATCTCCATAAATTCATGTCACTTATACCGAGGCAATCATCATTTCTCGAAAGAATTCGTACCAAGGTAAACTCCCGTGCATGGCTCGATGCATGGGCATTTCCTTTTGCTTAAAGAATCTATAAATAGAGCACCTCCCCTTGTAAAAAAATATAGAATTTTGAGAGAGGGGAAGTCCATTTTCAGTTCTTCCTTTTTGTTCTTCCTCTCTCCCTTTCTCATTTCAGTTTTTCTTAGTTTTAGTTTTATGATTACTCTTTTGTCATAGTTTAGTTTTATTTCATTTTCAGTTTTAGTGCTAGCTTAGTTTTCATTTCTTTCAATTATAAATTTTAATATTTCAAGATGCAGCTCTCTATTTGAATTAATATAAAGCATGTTGTTTTTTCTTGTCTCTGTTTTGTTTCCATGCACTCCTACTCATCAATTTCCTCCACTTCACCTTGAGTAACTAATCCTCCTTGTACTCGATCTTGATGATCTGAGGTTCGATTTGATTAAGTTATGATGCTCTAGTTTGCTTTTTCTTTGTAAGGTTTAGACCTATATTTACTGTTGAATAATCGTGTTTGGAGATATATCATCGATATATATTTTCCATCTTTGTTTCACTCTTAGCTAGTCGAGAGGCTCGTAGTTTGGAGTGAACACACAAGAGTAAAGAGAGTTTCACATACCCCTCAAGAGAGGCAGACATTAAATCTACCGGATTGGAGTGAAATCCAATAGCGGGGTTCACTGAGTAAAGCTAGCTTTAGGCCTACGATTAGGACGAGAGTTCGGTCGGACCTTCCTAAACTCATGTGGGCACGACTTCGAGAGAAGCGTGTTCATGCTTTCGTTACCTCCACGGTCAAGGTCCTTTGTCTTATTATGCTAGAGTTTATTATCGCATTTTTAATCAACTTAGGCCGAGGTGATTCTCGATTGAGTGTTTTTCTTTATCATTGTTTAACCCCTCATTTTAATCGCTAGTTGTGGCCTCTCTAATTAAGTGCAAGTGACTTTCTTTATGCAAGAAGTCTCTTCTTTTAAATTAGTTAACAACCCCAAAAGTTTCTTCGATAAGATAATAGTCTTCGTATGAGTAAGATTACTCAAGGGGTCCCGGATTTTTATACGACACTTGAGTCCCCTAGACACAATTCGATAGGTATACTTGCCTTGTTGGATTGCTCATTCGGTTTTTATTCTCTACACGATAAGCAGACACCAAAGGTAAAGCGATAGCAGTTTAGTGTTTTCATGTGTGGCTGAAAGAGAGGGGATAGATTTGTCTAAACTCTAGAGGGGGGGGTGAATAGAGTGTTTTAAAACTTTGATTAATTTTTATTGCAGAATTAAAATAAGTGATATTAGTGTATATAAAGAGAAGTAAAAACCAAATTATCACAGCACAGTAAAACAGGATATAGAAAAACCAGACGACACAAGGAAATTATAGTGGTTCCCCAAAACTGGGTACATCCAATCTTCTACCACCCTGGTAGGAATCCACAAACAGGTTTTTGATCTAGTGCCCTGCCACCAGAGGTTTTTGCTCAGGTTCCCTGTCACCACAAGATCTATTTCAAGGGAGATCTCACAACCCTATGAGATTTTGATCAGGTGCCCAAAAACTAACCCAAGTCTTTTGATAAGGAGACTAGACAACCAAAAGTAACTTTTGAAGGGAGTTATAAAAACCCTTTATACAATGAGGTAGATAAAAAATTATCTTATCTTCTCTTTCTCAATAACACTTAGAAGACTAGTAGATTGCTCTGATGTCAAAGCACCCCTGAGATGAAGATTTTTTCAGGAAGCTGGAAGCTTTGCACAGGATGTAGGCCTTCAAGTTGGATTGTTGATCTTTTGGATCTTTAGGACAGATATTTAATGTTGTCTATTAAGAAGTCTTGAAGCAGAAACTGAAGATGACTGAAGATGTGTTTAAGCTGTTCTTCTTCAATTTCCTGTATGCAAGATAGTAAAAGCCTCTTCTCTGTGTCGTGTATCAGTAGTTGAGTATATTTGTTTGAACAGAAAAAAAGGTCTTTTATATTCTGAGTAGATTTCAGCCTTTGAATTTTTTGAATAATATCCTTGATTTACTGCTGAAATACTGGGAGTAGAATGGCTGGAATTCGTCTTTGATGTGTTTCCTCAACTGTCAGAGTAAATAAGCCAAGTAATTAACTCTGTGAAAGCTATAATTAATGCTACAATGAAACGGCTATATTCTTGAGAATACGAGCATTAATTATCAGAGAATTACTGCCTTAGAATAACATAATTTGAATTCATGCTGATAGAAAATATGACAAATAGATTTTGAAAAGGAATTTGTCAAACTCAGCAGAGATTTCGTCGACCTAAACTCCAAGTTCGTCGAGCTGAGAAATCTTCTTCGTTGAGCTGAGCTCAGAGATCATCGTTCTGGACAATAACTATCAATACTGTGTTCAATGTTCGTCAGGCTGATATATACTATCGTGGATCAAAGAACCTAAGTAGAAGAAGAAGGATCGTCGACCTTGTCGAGCTCAGCTCAGAGTTAAAACTCTGAGTTCATCAAGATGAGTTCGAAGAACTTTGAACTAATTTTCTGAACTCTTTAAAATTGTATTTCTTCTAAGTATGAGTCTCTAAAATCTTCTGAAGGTTGGATCAAAGTAGTCTAACCTAATCAGGCTAACTTTAATCTTAGAACTAACAGATGACCCTAGGCTATATACGTTGGAACAACAAACCTAATAGTGAATCTAGCTCAAATCCAAACTGGGGTCACAACAATCTCCCCCTATTTGGGTGAGGTCACTAAACCAAATAAAGAAAGTATGAAAACACAAAGCAATATAAATATCTGACCGAATTTAAACTATTCAGCAGATATGATATAGCTAAGTTCATTATACATATAATTCACAGGTAAATAACAAAAAAGAAACAAAAATTTAAGAACTATTAGTGGGAGGAGCAGAAGATGAATTTGCAAAAGCAATTATACTGGTTGGATCTTCAGCTTCCCTTTGAGTCATTTCCATGTCTTGAGCCCCAAGAATTTTCACAAATGCAGCTCTAAGCACTACAGCTTTTGGATGGATCTACATGTTTGCATTAGGTTCAAATAAGTTTCTGTTTACATGAAACCTGTTGAACTCTTCATGTCTATAAGAAGACATTGTTGTATATTTAGATATATCTTCTCCTTCTTCTTTGGCTTTATTGATTTGAGATAGACCAATAGTCTCCTTGAGTCTGGCCATCTCGTAAACTGGATCAAGAACAGGTTCATATGAGTGATAAGGAGATCTCTCTGGATTGGAAATTTGTTCAGCACTCTAAGAAGTTTTCTATGGAGGAATTCTATACTAAATTGATTGCTATTGAAAGTTATTTAGACTAGATCTCTAGTTATGTTGGCTTTGATAATATGACCTTTGAGATTTGCACTGGCTGTACTTCTTAGCTAGTTTGGAGGACTTGTAGTTAGCTGGCCTTTGGGACTGAGAAACATTTCCTGAGGCACCTACAGTAGGAGGAGGAGGAGGTCCTCTCCGGGTCTGCCTTGGTGGAGAACTGTATCTTTTCTTTTTCTTACTTTACTTTAACTCATTTTTAGAATATCTGCACCTATTAGGAAATTCTGGAGTGAGCTTTATATTGTGCATAATATAGTATGGTGTGTTAGTAGAAGGATTTGCTTAGGAACAGCCTTGGGAGGAGCCCTTCTCTTCTTAGATTTCCTCTTCTTAGAACTGAGATCATATGAATCATCATCCTCATCATCATCAGATGTTTCAGCAGGATGAGCATATAGATCATCAATCTCTTTTAGTTGTTCATCAGAAATATGCTTCTTAGCCTAAGGCTCAGAAGATAAATTGGGGATTTGAATGACAGCTGCTGGAACTGTATCTGCTGAATTTTCTTGAGAATCATCCTTGTCTGCAAACAGAGTCTCATCCAAGTCTGGCATAGGACTTTCATCCCAAACAGCCATAAAAGGAGAGTCGGTTGAAGGCTTAATGGATTCAAGAGCAGAAACTAGATCAACAATTTATGTAACCACTGAGGGCTCTATAAACATAAGAACTGCAAAACTTGCCTTTAGTTGTTCCACAACTTCAGGACTTATTGGAGCATTAAAATAAACAATAGATTTAGAATGATCTTGCTGAAGTAATGGTAAAGAATTTATTTATGTTGTATCAAAACAATGTAGCAAAGAGGCTAAATCAACTGTTGGATTTATGATAAAATCACCATTAATGATTATTTCTGGTACCGCCTCTGCATCTGTACAAACCATTTCAGAATCAACTGCTGCTGTAACTCCTTCTGCTACTAGAGAAACTGCTGCTGCTACTGGAGCTGGAGCTTATTCATGGAACATCTCCCCCTGCTTGGATTCAGAAGGTATTGAACCCAGGCCCCTGGAAGAATAAGGGATAGATGAAGAATGAGCAAGATGAGCAGTAAGAGAGGATAGGGAGGCAACAAGAGGTGCAATTTCCTCTACTATGAGTTGCCTGATGATTGGAGTGATAAGCTCTAAGATGTTGGAAATGGAGGAAAAATCCAATTATATAAACTCAGGTAGTGTATGAGTAGATATAGATGGATGGATGGAGGAGGTAGATGGAATGAAAGGAGGAAGACGAATGAAATAAGTCATAATTTAATCCTGAGGTAAAGATAATTATTTTTGAGGAGAGTGAGATGGAGATGGTGATGGTAAAAGAATAAAATTTGGGAATGATAGAATAGTATGTTATGGTATGTCATCAAGGTGAAGTGGTAGAGGAGATTGAGGAGGTGGTGACTGAGGTTGTGATGGTGAGGCAGGAGGGATTTGAGAGTAAGTGGATAGATGTTGGAGGGGAGTTGATGAAGGAAATATTGAATGAGGTGGAGATGGAGGAGGTGCAGGAACTTCTACTTCAAGTGTGGGAGAGGATATTGCTGCCCTGGTGTTCTCTGAAGCTCTAAAAGATTAGGAAACCCTGGATGTCTTAGGGATGATCCTCTCCCATCTACCAAACAAGGCAGAAGTTAGACTCTTGGAGGCAATGATGAACATGGTCTGAGAGACGAATAGTTCAGGAGCCTTGGCCTGGAGGAAGATTCCCAAAATCTTCCCAAAACAAACTTCCTTCTTGGAATTTTTCTTCTTGATCAACTCAAATAACCACACACCCCAATTTAATGATTTCTTATTAACCAAGGCACACATCACCAAGAATTGGTGCCTGGTAATACAATCATGGGCAGTGTGCTTTCCTAGCAAAACTTTCCCAACAACAACAGCCAGAAATTTATATTCTATAGATAAATTTTTCTTCAACAACTTGTTAGGTTTTCCTTCAGTGTGACCCATTTTAATCAACATATCATCATACTCAGAACTATCATGTTCTATGTCATCTTATCCATTAACTAATTCAAAAATTTCAGAAAGTATAACAGGAGTTATAGAAACCTGTTGACCTGCGATGGTGCAAATCATGGTTGTTGCATCTGGGGAAGTTGAGGTATAAACCCATTCTCGTATCTCTATTGTTGGCAGTTTGATCCTTGTAGTCATAAGTTTCTTGAGTTGATGATCTTCAAAGATTTTTAGAATATCCATAAAGACCTGATCAGAATGGATGAAGGAATCAAAGTCAATGTAAAATCACGTGTCATTTTTCATGCTGGAGAGAGTAGTCGCCAAAATCGCCATTACTTTCCTGCAAAAACAAGAGAGAGATCAAGGGAAAGAGAACTTGAAAGCGCGGGATTTAGTTCGATGAAAACCTAGATATAAAGTTTTCAGAATTTGAAGCGGCAAGCTTCATCCTGTGAAAATATAAGATCTTCGAACTCAGGTCGATGAAAAAATTTCATGGAGAAATGATATCGTCGATCTCAGTTTGAAGAGGGGAAAATAGTTCATCGAGCTCAGGTCGACGAAAATATTTTCTGAAGCAAGATCGTAGATCTCCGTTCGAAGAGAATGACTTCACGCAAAGATTTCATCAATCTCAGGTCGACGAAAACTATCAAGAAGAGTTCACAGATCGTCGATCTCCGTTCAACGAAATGTGACCAATTCTTCGACCTTGGACAGAAATCAAATTAAGCCTTCCCATTAATCATACCTAACTGATTTAAGAAGAACTGATGTTTCTTCTCATCCAATGGTTTGGTGAAGATGTCTGCTCTTTGTAAATCAGTAGAGATAAAGACAAGGTTAATTATCTTTTTGTCCACACAATCTCGAATGAAATGATTCCAAATTTCTATATGCTTGGTCCTACTATGATGTATTGGATTTTATGCAATGGAAATTACACTAGTACTATCACAAAATATATTTGAATTATTTATATTGTAACGATATTCCAGGAGTTGGTTTTGAATCCACAATATTTGTGAACAACAACTGCCAACTGTAATGTATTAAGCTTCTACAGTTGAAGTGGACACAGATGTTTGTTTACTATAAAACCAAGACACAATCCTATCACCAAGGAACTGACATGTTCCTAATATTCTTTTCCTTTCAACTCTACATCCAGCAATGTCAGCATCTGAGAATCCAGTTAATTCAAATTCTGACTCAGTTGGATAAAAGAGTCCTTGATTTGGGAAACCCTTTATATATCTCAAAATTCATTTAAGTAAAATATGGTGAGATTCTTTAGGGTTCACTTGGAACCTAGTACAAAGAAATGTAGAAAGCTATATATCTGGCCTACTAGTTGTAAGATACTATAAGGACCCAACAATAGCCCTATGTTTTCTGATTAACTGGCTTGCCATGTTGATCAGAATCAATCACAACATTGGAAGCCATGGGTGTTTTCTTGGCTGAAGCATCAGTCATCCCAAATCTTTTAATTAGCACCTTAGAATATTTGGATTGGGAGATGAAAATGCCATCAGGAGATTGCTTCATTTGGAGACCAAGGAAGTAAGAAAGCTCACCCATGCTACTCATTTCAAACTTAGAATGCATCAGGTCAAAAAACCTTTTGCATATTTGGAATCAGTAGAGACAAAAATGATGTCATCTACATATATTTGTACTAATAATATGTTATTATTATGATGCCTAGTAAACAAAGTTCTATCTACAATGCCCCTAAAGAACTTATGCTCTAAAATAAAGTTAGCTAAGGTCTCAAACCAAGCTCTTGGATCTTGCTTTAAATCATAGAGAGCTTTATGCAATTTGAAAAAAAAGGAGGGATGAGATAGAGAAATAAAACCCGGTGGTTGTTCAAAATATACTTCCTCTTTGAGTAAACCATCCAAGAAAGCACTCTTGACATCCATTTGGTAGACTTTGAAATTTTTTAGGCTACATAGGCAAGAAAAATTCTGATAGCTTCAAGTCTTGCAATAGGTGCAATGGTTTGATCATAGTCAATTCTTGTTCCTGTCTGTATCATTGTGCTACCAGCCATGCTTTGTTCCTTATGATAGCTCCTTGTGCATCCAATTTATTTGTGAATACCCATTTAGTTCCAATGACTTGGAAGTCTTTGGGTCTATAAACTAAATCCCAAACTCTGCATCTCTCAAACTGATTGAGCTCCTCTTGTATTGCAATAATCAAGTGGGGATCTTGCTCTGCATCTTTTATGGATTGGGGCTCAAGTTGAGATATGAAGCAAGCATGCATCAAATTTTAGTTGAGTTGAGGCCTTGTTTACACACCAACTGATATGTCTCCAATCACTTGAGATATAGGGTGATCTCTAAGTGTGACAAGATTAGTTAGAGGAGTTGGTTGAGCAACACCATTGGGAATTAATTCTTCCTGTGGAAATATGTTTGTTGTTGGTGGTTCAGCAATCATTTCAGTGAATTCTTCTTCACTGTCTACATCAACATGTGGAGAAGGATGTGATATAGCCTCATTGGTGAGGTTTAAATAATCCAATTTTTCACACAGTTGGGGTACCTGCAATAAATCTTTGGTAGAAGAATCCTTCTCCTTGTAATACATGTTATCTTAATCAAATGTTATATACATAGATTCTTCCATTTTTAAGGTAGATTTATTAAAAACCCTATAGGTCATGCTGACTTGGGAATATCAAAGAAAACTTCCCACTGCAGCTTTGGATTACAAACTTTCTAAGATGTTTCTTGTTATTATTATGAATGTAACATCTACAAATAAAAATTCTAAAGTAATATATTTTAGGTTGCTTCTCTTTAATTAATTCATAGGGAGTCTTACCCTTAAGTTTATGTATTAAACTCCAGTTCATGACATAATTTGTTGTGCTTACAGCCTCTGCCCAAAAGGATAGGGGCAAGTAAGCATCTACAAGTAATGTTCCTGCAGCTTCAATGAGGGTTCTGTTTTTCCTTTCTGCTACCCCATTTTGTTGAGGAGTTCTAGGAGCAGAGAAGCAATTCCTGATACCTTCCATCTCAAAGAATTCTTGTATAAGAAGAGACTCAAACTCTGTACCATGATCACTTCTGATCAATGCATCTGGAGTAGAGTACTCAATCTTAATGCTCTGAAGAAAGACTGTAAGAAATTTAAAGCTATCTGACTTGATCTTCAAGAAGAACACCAAAGTGAACCTAGAGAAGTCATATACAATAAATAAGGTATAAAATTTTCCTCCAAAGCTCTGTACAGCAATGGGTCCAAATAGATCCTTATGTAGCAAGTATAGAATCCTAGGTGAATCACTCTTATTAATAGATTTAAAAATATTTTTGGTTTGCTTGTCTAATTGACAAGCCCTGTAGAGGCTTTCCTTCCTATAGGGGCCAAAATACAATCCTCTAACAAGGTTGTCCCTAGAGTGTTTAGCAATATTTTTGAGAATTACATGTCCAAATCTTTTATGCATAAATCATTATTATTACTAATTTGAATGAACATGCAAATTTCTGAACTGGCTAACTTAAAATTAACTATATAGATGTTCCCTTGTCTAAGTCCAGTTAAAACAGTTTTTTATCTATAGAAGTAATAAAACAGGTAGATTGGTTAAAAGATACCTGATAACCTTCATCGCATAACTAGCTTATGGATGTAAGGTTATGTTTTAGACCACTCACATATGCTACCTTCCTGAAGGTGATAGCTCCAATGTTGACATTCCCATAGCCTTCTGTTTGGCCATAGTTGGAGTCTCCAAAAATCACCTTTGGTCCAAGCTTATACTTTGGGTTGGTTAAGTTATCCTTGCTGCCTGTCATGTGCTTTGAACATCAACGATCCAGATACCACTGTTCCTCTATGGTAGGATAGTCTTTCACATGTATAGAAACAAATTAGGTGTTCTTGACCCAGGTAACCTTGGATCCTTGATTCTTATCAAATTTAAAGCTAGAGATATAGGAACATTCAGCTTAACTCTTATATACTAGAGGGTGAAATTTCCTAGTTGGAATTATCCACTAAGTAAATTGGTTAATAAATTTTTTTGGTTGATTACTGGTTCTAAAATAATTTAAGTTTCTGTTAAAATGAACTGCGATCGACGAATCTTGATAACTTCATCGATCTGCATTCGAAAAATAGGGATGAGTTCATCGAACTCTGCTTAAAGAATGAAGGTATTCATTTTATGTGCCCCAATATCATCGATCGCAGCTCGAATAACCATATTGGTTTCGTCGATCGTAGTTAGAAGAATAATTATAAGAAAAATTTGCATTCCGAGTTCGTCGATCTGAGTTCGACGGACTGTATGCATTTCGTCGATCTGAGTTCGAATAAAGCTATTGTGCATAGTTTTTATAATAGTTCTTATTTTTCTTTCTCTTTCTTTTGGGTTTCTGAATTATTTAAACTTGTTCATTATTCTCATCTAGTTTTTCTTTTCCCTTTTTTGATATAATTTTTATAAGGGTTGAGAGAATATTTTTCTGACTAAGGTGAGTTTGGCTTGATGAAGCACCTAAGCCTAATTTTCCATTTAGCCTGGCATTAACAGTTTTTGTGATGTTCATCAATTTGATGCTTCTCCCATTCAGGGATTATTCAAATTGCTTAGCCTCACTTAATTCAGTTTTTAATGATATGATTTGTTCTGAGGCTATAACTAGTTCATCTTTTAGCTTTATATTTTCAGAAAACATGTTATCATGTTAAGTTAATTTATCTCTGAGAAGTTTGATTTCCTTCTCAGATTTAATTAGGTCATTACATAATAACTTAAACTCAGTTTTAAAATGATCTGAATTAAAATAAAATTAGGATATTACCCGATCCCCTTCTGATTCAGAATCTTCATTTTATGAATTTTCAACTTTTGAAGGATTGTCTGATGCATTGATAGCCATCAAAAAAATTTCTTTTGCTTTAGCCTCTTCTTCATCTTCACTGGAGCTGGAAGATGAAGTTTCCTCTTTTGTCTCACTCCAAGTTTCTGCAACAATACCTTTTTCCTTCTTCTTATGCTTGCTAGAAGAGGGCCTTCTGTAATGCTTCTTGTATTCTTCTCTTTCCTTTTATCCTTCTTTTTAGCCTCTAGACACTAAGGTAGAATGTGTCCAGGCTTCTTGCAACCATATCAAATATTTTCCTTAGTAGGAGTCTTGTCATATCTTGGTATGTCTTGTTGTCTGGATGATTTCCTCCTGAAATCTTTTCTGGCCATCTTGTAAAATCTTTTGTCCAGTAGGCTTAGGAGGTCATCATTTGCTGATGGAGCTTCTAATTCTTCTGATGCCTTGAAGGCAATGCTTTGCTCCTTTCTTCCTGAAGTAGAAGACTTCTGTTCATCCGTTTCCCTGGTCTTGACAAGTTGCTCATAGGACTTAATCTTGCCTAGCAAAGACTCAGTAGAGATTTCATTTAGGCTTCTAGGCTCCTTGATTGGCCAGATCCTAAAATCCCATGTGTTGGGGAAGCACTTAAGGATCTTGTTATTTATCTCAATCAGGGATATGTCCTTGTCCAATATTTTCAGGCGATTGATGATTAAGCTGAGTCTGTTGTACATATCAGCCACTGACTCTGACTCCTCTTTCTTAAAGTTCTCATATTGAGAAATGAGATTTGATCTCTTATCTTTTCTCGCATCTGCTGATACTGCTACCATTTGTTTTAGGGAATCCCAAAAATATTTTGCTGATGTGCATTCAGTAACCTTCTGGAAGATGTCATCTGACATTGTTTGTGCCAAGATGTTCATAGCCTTAACATCAATAATTTTTGCTTTCTTCTATCCATCAGTCCACTGAGGAGGGGGAACTGCACTTGAACTTGAAGTAATAGCCATTGGAAGTGGACGACCTGTCAAAATGGAATTATTGATATCTTCATCAATTGAGTTCATATATAATCTAATCCTTGCCTTACAAATTCCAAACTTATTAAGGTTTCATACTGGGGGTTTGGTGCTTGAATATTACTTATTCTATTCCATGATATAAAAGAGACACTAGAGGTATTAAGATCTATCAAAGGATCTTTGATTCAGGTATTAGCCTGTGAAACCAAATGAACACCCCTCTGATACCAATTTAAAGAGAGGGGATTGATCTGTCTTAACTTTAGAGGTGGGTTAATAGAGTGTTTTAACACTTTGATTATTTTTTATTGTGGAATTAAAATAAGTGATATTAATGAATATAAAGAGAAGTAAAAAAACAAAATTATCTCAGCACAGCAAAATATGAAATAGAACAACCAGATAACACAAGGAAATTATATTGGGTCCCCAAAACTGGGTACATACACTCTTCTACCACCCTGGTAGGAATCCACTAACAGGTTTTTGTTTAGGTGTCGTACCACCACAGGTTTTTGCTCAGGTTCCCTGTCACCACAAGATCTATTTCAAAGGAGATCTCACAACCCTTTATGCTTTTGATCAGGTTCCCAAAAACCAAACCAAGTCTTTTGATAAGGAGACTCGACAACCAAAAGTAACTGTTGAAGGGAGTTATAAAAACCCTTTATACAGTGAGGTAAAGAAAAAATTATGTTGTCTTCTCTTTCGCAATAACACTGAGAAGACTAATGGATTGCTGTGATGTCAACGCTCCCCCTGAGATGAATATTTGTTCACGAAGCTGGAAGCTTTGCATAGGGTATATGCCTTCAAGTTGGATTGTTGATCTTCAAGATCTTTTAGACAGATATTGATTGTTGTATCTTGAGAAATCTTGAAGAAGAAACTAAAGAAGTCTGAAGATGTGTGTAAGCTTTTCTTCTTCACTTTCCTGTATGCACAATAGCAAAAGTATCTTCTCTATGTCGTGTATCAGTAGTTGAGTATATTTGTCCGAAGAGAAAAAAAGGCCTTTTATATTCTGAGTAGATTTCAGCATTTGAATTTTTGAATAATATCCTTGATTTACTGCTGAAATCCTGGAAATAGAACGGCTGGAATTCATCTTTAATGTGTTTCCTCAATTGTCCCTGTAAATAAGCCAAGTAATTAACTCTATGAAAGCCATAATTAATGCTACTATGAAACGGCTATATTCTTAAGAATATGAGCATTAATTATCAGAGAATTACTGCCTTAGAATAATTTAATTTGAAGTCATGCTGATAGAAAATATGACAAACTGATTTTGAAAAGGAATTGTCAAAATCAGGACAGATTTCGTCGACCTGAACTCCAAGTTCATCGAGCTGAGAAATCTTCTTCGTCGAGCTGAGCTCAGAGATCATCGTTCTGGACAATAACTGTCAATACTTAGTTCCAAGTTCGTCGGGCTGAGATAGACTTTCGTCGATCAAAGAATCTCTGTAGAATAAGAAGGATCGTCGACCTAATCTCGTATTTCGTCGAGCTCAGCTCAGAGTTTAAACTCTTAGTTCGTCAAGCTCAGTTCAAAGAACTGTTAACTGGTTTTCTAAACTCTTTAAAACTATATATGTTCTAAGTCTGAGTCTCTGAAATCTTTTGAAGGCTGGATCAAAGTAGTCTAACCTAATAAGGCTAACCTTAACCTTAGAACTAAAAGATGACCTTAGGCTATACTTGTTGAGTCAACAAACCTAATAGTGAACCTAGCCCAAATCCAAACTGGGGTTCCAACAGTGGCCTGCCTCTATGCTGATGTATGAAAATACTTTTGTAAAAGGCTACAGTTGTAAGGCCTTAAGGCCATTTGGACTTTTGTGTATTTTTGTACTACATTCTTGTTATATTTTTTAGTGGACATTCGTGTGTACTTGAGTTCAAAAATTAACCCTTAAAGCTTTGCTAGAATGCTCTGAGTTAGGATGCATGTAGTTTTGATATTATTATGTAAGTCCACCGACTGCCTGTGGGATATGGCATGGAGCCCCAGCCGGACCCTCTATTATATTTCATGTGACACATGGATGTGTTACAATTTTGGTATCAGCTTTTCTTTGTTTTCCTTCTCTGAATTCGTTGTTAAATTCTTTTGAGGGGTGGAGAGCACATATTTGTGCTTACCATTTTTACAAAAAAATAACTCAAAAATGTCTACTTAGGAATACAAATACACATGTTTGAGGAACATGCGTGTTCCTATTGATTGTTGTTTGCCTTTTGAGTAGTTGCTAAATTGTGTATTTTACACGTATAGGTGACTAGAAGTGGTGCGGGAAATCTGAAACCCAACGTTCTATAGAGAGTGCGACACCAGCTGTGGTGCCCATACCTCCTCCTTTTGTGGAAACAGTGTTCTTAGTTGCTGAGGTAGTGTTTGCAATGATGAATGCACAGCCGATTGGGCAGGCGCCACCCGCAATGGTGCCAGTACAGATTGGTGTACCCGAGCCTATAACTGTTAGGCAAGTGCCTTCTGAGGCTTTGGTTGAGAGCAAATGACTGAAAGGCAGCTGAAGCACTTCATGAGCTTTAGTCCGCCAATGTTTACGGGTGCAGGATCCCCAACGCAGGTAGATGACTCACTTTTATGCGTCAAGAGGATATTCACGGAGATAGAGATAGAGGAGGGACGAGTTGGAAAAAGAGGCTTGGCTTTGGTGGGATGAGTTGGAGTTACCCCACTTTGCGGGCTGACGACTATCAGAGGTCTTGATGGAGTAGTTTTCGATACTATTTTTGGCAAAGCATCTGTTGTCATCGCAGTGGATTACCATGGAAAATGAGTTCAAGCGGTTGACTAAGGGCGAGGGTAGTGTGGATGACTACCTCCATGTGTTCAGCAGGTTGGGACGTTATGCGGGGCCTACTTTCATGGACGAAGAGCGTAAGACCAACCTGTTTTACAAGGGACTTCGAGATGAGATGAGGTTATTGCTCTCAGGTCCGATGAACCAATGTTTCCAAGTGTTGTTGAATACGGATCGTTCGTTAGAGAAGTACATGAAAAGAGTGTAGGGAAAGATGGACTTGGCTATGATAAAGCCCAAGTTCAAAGTGTCGCTTCCTGGAAAATATGGCTACCGCAAGAGATGGAATAAAATGTCCAAGTCTATTGGATAGACTCCATCTACTTTTCCTTCTGGATCAACGTCTGGGCGAACCACTCTTGCATGTTATACTTGCAGAAAGGTGAGCCATATGGCTCGAAACTATTGACATGGTCATTTAGCAGTTGAGAAGAAGGCAGGAGCATCGTATGTTGAAAAGGGAAAGGTGGTGGAGTCCACTACATCCCAACATGCTCCAGCTTAGCTAAGGGTGTACAATCTTGTCCAACATGAGGCCATCAAACAGGCTTATGTCATTACAGGTACGATTAGTATATATTTTTTATGTTTTATACTTTATTCCTTGTGAATTGCTTGTGTATAACATGTTACGTATATGCTTTGTCCTTATTTTGGACTATTTAGCGAGGGCACTGTTCGATACAGGTGCTTCACATTCTTTTCTATCTGAGGACTTCGTATCGCGGATTGGAGTGCCTACTCTTATGTCGATAGATAGATTAAATGTGTTGTTACCTAACGGATGCGTGATGCGTGTGGATAAGTCTTGTTGTCTTGAGGTACAGATTGGAAGTCGTGATTTCGGATTGGAGGAATCTATGCTACCGATATCTGAGTTCAATGTAATCTTTAATATAGACTAGCTCGCAAAGAAGCATTCCTGTATATATTTCAACTCTAAGGAAATCACACTGGGACAGAACACCGAACGAGAGACTAATTTTGCTTGTATGCGTGGATCGAGGAAGATATTGATGTCTGCTCTCTAGGTAGTCAAAGCTGTTCGGAAGAGCGAAGAGTTGTACTTTATGCTATTAGAGGTTGTTGAGCAGAAGTCTAGTTTGAGTGACCGTCCTATTGTATCGGAGTATGCAGATGTGTTTCCTAATTATCTCCTTGGGTTACCGATTTAGCGGGAGATTGACTTCACTATAGATTTGGTGCTAGGTGAAAAACATGTGGCCTTCTCACTGTACCGTGTTGCGCCAAAGGATATGGCAGAGTTGAAAATTCAATTGCAAGAATTACTAGAGTAAGGCTATTATCGTCCAAGTATGTCACCTTGGAGTGCCCCAGTTCTTTTTTTGAAGAAGAAGGATGGAAGCTTGCCTCTATGCATTGATTATCAAGAGCTGAATAAGCTGACGGAGAACAACAAGTATCTGATTCAATGGATTGATGACATTTTTGATCGGTTGGTGGGAACAACTATTTACTCGAAGCTAGATTTAAAGTATGGTTATTATCAGTTAAGAATTCGGGAAGATTATATTCCCAAGACAGTGTTTGGTACACATTTTGGCCATTATGAGTTCAATGTAATGCAGTTTGGGCTAACAAATGCATCATCGAATTTCATGGACCTAATGCATTGAACGTTTAGAGAGTACTTGGACCTATATGTGATCGTCTTTATTGACAATATATTGGTGCACTCTCAGTCTGAAGAAGATCATGAAAAACATTTTCGGATGGTTTTGCACACCCTGAGGAGAAATAAACTCTATGCCAAGTTCTCAAAGTGCGAGTTTTAGCTGTTGTAGGTGACTTTTCTTGGCCATATGGTTAGTGGAGAAGGTATTGCGGTGGATTCAGCGAAGATAGTTACGATACGGGAGTGGTTTGTGTTGTCTTCTGTAGTAGAAGACAAAAGTTTCCTTGGACTTGTTTGCAAATACATGCGCTTCGTAAAGAACTTTTTGCGGATAGCCTTACCTCTCACGATGTTGATGAAGAAAGATCAGAAGTTCGTTTGGATGCCTGAATGCGTTCGAGCTTTTGAGGTGTTAAAGAGTCATTTGACCACGATGCTTATTTTGAGTTCGTCATGTGGTATAGACAGCTATGAGATCTATAGTGATGCTTCATGGAGCGCTTAGGCTGTGTTCTTCTTTAGTTTGGAAAGTTTATTTCTTATGGCTCACGCCAGTTGAAAGTGCACGAGCGAATATATCCAGTCCACGACTTGGAGTTAGCGGCTGTGATTTTTGCACTTAAACTATGGCGTCACTATATATATGGCGTGAAAGTTGACATCTTCACGGACCATGAGAGACTAAAGTACATAATAAATCAAAATGATCTGAATATGCGGCAATAGAGGTGGATTGAGTTCCTCGGGGACTATAGCTTCGAGATACACTACACTCCCGGAAAGGGAAATATGGTTGCAGATGACTTGAGTCGACGGACTCCGCTAAGGGCAAATTGTTTGCAGACGTATGATGGGTGTCTGATGTAATATCCCATTTCCGGCTAGACCCCTAGGAGTCGGTTGGTCGTGACAGAACCCTAGGAAGCCCAAAAATTGAAATAAATCGATCGAGATTTCGGGTCACGGGTTGGTCACGCCCGTGACCGACCCATCACGCCCGTGACTTTGGGCGTGACTACTTCGACGATCATCGATCTCCGTGAGACGATCGTCGAACTTGCTGCCCGGGCTTGTCACGCCCGTGACCAAGGTGTCACGCCCGTGACCTAGGGCGTGACTCCTTCGACGATCGTCGATCTCCATAAGGAGATCGTCGAAATTGAAACTCGGGCCTGTCACGCCCGTGACCCAGGTGTCACGCCCGTGACCTGGGGCGTGACCACCCTTCGACGACCGTCAATCTCAGTTCTACGATCGTCGACCCAGAATTAACCACCCGGGCCTGTCAAGCCCGTGACCCAGGTGTCACGCCCGTGACCACCCTTCGATGATCGTCGATCTCAGTTCGACGATCGTCGAACCCAGAATTGGCTATCCGGGCCTGTCACGCCCGTGACCTATGTGTCACGCCCGTGACCAAGGCCGAAATGTCAGCCAGACTGGAAATTTCGGTAACCGACATTGTAGTCAATTCTGATTATGGGAAGTTACACCCGGAGTATTTATGGGCCGTTTCCTTCTTTAATTATTTAAATAAATAAGGAAATGTTGATCCAATAGGAAATCACCACCTGGCGAACACTCTTCGTTTTCCAGCGTTTCAACTGCCCTGCATCATAACCGAAACGTTAGGGGAGAACATTCATGACCATTAAGGATTCACCCTTTCATCTCCCCACTTGCTGACTTATAAAAGCCCACTTGGAGCAAGAGGAGAAGTTTACACGCTCAATCAAACGGATCAGATCTTTGTTCATGCTGTAGGAGGAGTTCGGCTACGCCACCACTGTGCCATGGCACCCCGTCGTTCATCTCGCCTCCAAACCGCGAACAAGGTCCTCCTCTGCTTCTTCTTTCATGGGTAGATCTTAGGATTCCTAGAAAGGAAGTTCGCACTCAACGGAGCCGGACCCATCTCTCGTTTTCATGGAAAAACCATGAAAAACGTATTCTCGAGTCCGCCGGAAACCGCCACCTCCGGCGGCCAAACCACCGCCGACCAATAGCCATCGCCTCAACGGAGGTGGTGGTGGTGGTGGCTGGCCAGGGAGGTGACCGAACGGCCGGCGACGGATCACGGAAAGCTTACAAGAAAAATGGTTTTTCTGAGTTCTGTTTTCGGGTTCATGTAGAAGATGAACAGTAAAATCAATTTTATAATTATTAAACTAAGTATATAATACATAGAGGAAAGATATATTATCTGAGTATATTTTGAGGCTGCGAAATGAGGTGCTTAGAGGCCGTTTTAAGAAAAATGACCAGTCACGAAAGTTGTAACCCTTCGATTCTATATTAATCTAAAATCGGTTTCATCTCGTTTGGGTAAGCGTTTTGGCCGCAACACCCGTTTTAGTGGGGGCTGCACATAGAGTTGGGCAGAAATTAAAATGGATGCCCACTCTTCATCCCTTGTCCAAATGACCTAAAATTTGGGCAGGGGGTTAACCTTAGTTATACTTAACGGCAGACCAAAAATAGGAATTTTTAGAGATACTTTGCCTAAAGTTTTTGTTTTAATTTAATAAACTTAGAGGAATATATTTAAGTGGTCAAATGACCTCCAAACCCTCCCAAATTTTGGCGAGTGGTCCCTGGCTATTGAACCTAGATCTGTACAAAATTTTAACTCAATTGGTCGAGTTTTGAATAAGGAAGTATGAAGACCTAGATAGGTCTTGGTGAGGGATACTTTGGGGGAAAAGTACGATTGGAAATGGAGTGGACAAATCTCCTCAAAAGAGGCTGATGTTGTGGCCACTGATTTGTTGAGTTTATGTCTACCCTCTTGGGTAACATGGTGTGGATTAGGGTGGATTTTACCCTAAGAGATTGGCTCAAATCCAGTGGGTGGGAGTTTGAGATTTGTGAAGGACATAAGAGCAAAAGCTCTTGTATGCCCTTGAAATTTGGAGGAGAGGGGGATGATATGATGAAAACCCTCTGGTTGAAATAGTGAAGGAATTGGAGGTAAATAGGTACCTCGAAAGTTGAGATTTTGGATTAGGATAGAAATGTAATTTAGTTATTTTAAGCACTAAATTTAATCCAAAAATTATGAAACTCTGGAGGAGCGAGTTTTAGGATGTTTTAGACTTATGGTAATTTTCCTGGAATTTTACGATTAATAAATATTATACTTAATGTGTTAAATGATTATTAGCCCGATTTGTTGTTTCAATTATTTGGAAGTTTTAAATTAATTATAATCAGTTAAAATTCTGGATTTAGATCTTGACTAGTAGAACATTGATCCCTGAATTTTTTATAGAATTTTATGTTGAGAAATTTTAGAGGTTCATTCACAATGTTTTAATATGGGCTTTTGAGCATAAAAATAAATTAGGGCTTGCACAATTGCTGGAAAATTATGATAGTTGGAACTTAAGTTTTTTTGGCCCATTTATATCACTGGGAATTATTTGGGAATTTTTAGAGTTACTGTTATAGCACTTCATTCACAAAGCATGTTAGATTGTAATTTAGTATTTGATTTATTATGAATTAATTACCAGCAAGAAAATTATGGGATTCTGTCAAAGTTATTTTCATGATGAAACCAGCACCCTGTATTTTATTTGAATTATTCGAAGGACAAATTAAGGTAGTTTATTCATTAAGCTTGAAATAACTGAAATAATGATAAAATAAGTTTAGGCCCTTGAAAATCATTGTAAAACTATCAAACTTTGGAAACTTGATATTTAGGCCTACTATTATTTACCTTAATTTTGTGATAGCTGGAATCAACCAGAATGTTATACCTCATGTTCAAAATGATGATATTAGACCCTTAAGAATAAATAAATAAGTTATCGGATTTATTAGGAAAATTCCAATATTTTGGATTTAGGCAAATCTTGTTAGGATAGACCTCCGATAAATAAATTGTGGCATTTGGATGAAAAAGTAAATTACATGTAATCTGGATTATCGTGTAGCCTAGGAGAGTCCCTAGGAGGTTTGGTTTAGCGCTGATGGTAGTTGGAAGATTAGGTGTTACGCGGGTATGGCGGAAGACCGTCTTTCCGTGTGGAGAGGTTGAAGAGTCAAGCTACCCTAGGTTTAGTTTAATGTAACTCTTAAAGGGAAAAAGGTAAGGTGAGAAAACAATTAAAGTAAGTGCCTTGCAAAAGGGAACTTCGGGTCGTAATGCCGCCGTCTTGGTTCCTAGTGCCCCTTGAGAGCCCTTCACGGGGAATACCGGGGGCAGTCCTGGGCTAACGTAAACTGTAATAACAAACTGGCAAGAGTAACTTAGTAACTAGGGCTGCACCTTTCACAAACACTGTTGGCACAGGAAGATTGATGAGAGCTTCGGCTCGGTTGGTTTGGAGACGGACGTTTTGGTCCGGGGAGCTTCGGCTCGGTTGGTTTGGAGACGAACGTTTTGGTCCGGGGAGCTTCGGCTCGGTTGGTTTGGAGACGAACATTTTGGTCCGGGGGCTTCGGCTCGGTTTTTGTGTGTTTACGATTAAACTTGCATGTGCATAAAATAGGGAAAAGTTAAGGTGGTGGGCTTTCGATATTGGGGAGTTCGATTGCACCGACACCGATATCGTTTACTCGGCGAGGTGATTAGCACTTCGCCAACAGAAGTCCGGTGCGCCAGCCGGCAAGAGTACGCAGGCGTCCGCTTAGTGCACCAAGCGTTGAGGCGTACGATAGGTCAGACCAGTGGTGCTTTTACTGGTTTTGAGGTGGGCGAGGCCCAACCCACCGCTTCCGTCCGCCACTACGGAGGTATCCTGGGAGGTAACGGCTCCGAAAGGGGGAACTAAAGGTCTGTGTGCACAGAGTCGGGTGTGTGAGTTGCACTTGCATGTTTCATCATACCCACATACATGTCATAGCATAATCGATTCATTTAACCCTGACACCTATAGTATAAGTGGTATGGGACGCTTATAAATTAGGACCTGCTAAACGACCCCTTGGCCTATAGGCTTGTGTGGGCAAGTTTATAAATCAAAGGTTAATTTCAATATATATATACATGCTGTTGGTTGATAACCGTCACCCCAACGTATAAGTGGTATGGGACACTCTATACGATGGGAGCCTTGCAGAAGATCCGTTGGCTTATGCGCTTTCGCACATAAGTTGAGGTTACTTTTCTTACTTTCTGTTTTCTATCATATTATTATAGAATTGCTAGATTAGTTCCGCTGCCATCTGTTTCATGATTAATCTCTACCTTCATGACCTTCCCTTTCTTCCTCCCCGTTCGGTACCTAGGAGCCATGGGGGAAGGGGTAGGGGATGATAGGGCTTAGTATTTATGACTAACGGTTTTCGAACCGCATCATATAGGGGATCGTGGAGCCCAGCATGGAGGAGCAGCCCCAGAGATCGGTGCGCCTTGAGATGGGGCAGTCTAGCTCCGTAGTTCATACAGCCGGGACCGTGAGTCTCGACCCTGAGTAGTTTCTAGTGTTTTCTTCCGCATTGAGTGATATTGTAGTGAGGACATGATGTAACGGGCATAAGCCCGCATTTATAGTACTCTGATTATTGATATTCTGTGGACACTCCCTTCGTGGAGTTTTTATTCTATATATGTGATTTACCTTCAGTAGACTTACTCTTACTTCAATTACTGTGCTACATTTCTGTGATCGAATTGGCCGGCAGAATCGGCGCCTTGTGGTGATGACCCTTCAGGACGTGAAGGTGTCACCGCAAAGCGGCGATTCTGGGCCTAAGACCCCGGTAGTATAAAAAAAGGGGGGGGGGTCTTACATCTGATTTAGGAGTTGTAGGCCTTAGAGATTTCTTGCGTCGACAAGAATTCTACTGCTAATGAGTGCCTGAACTGGACAGAGGTACAATATGCCTTACAGACAGGGTTCGGCGAGCAACGGAACTCGATGAGAGTATGAAATGATATGCAGTGGATGGGTAAAATTCCCCATTCTCCATTGTGAGATGCGAACTAAAACAAGCCGGAAATGGTATAACTGAAATTTTATTATCAGAAAAAGGTATCTATTACAAAGGTATGGCCTCTCTTATATAGAATGGAGGAGAGGAGAGAGAATACAAATAAGAGATGTGGGACTAAAACTATACCAAAAATCTGGGCGGCTAGAACAACAGACCGGAACAAGCCGCGCGGTTAGACAGAAGGGCTAACCGCTCGGCCACTGCCAGAGAGAGAGACAAGCCGCCATGTGAGACCGTTAGACCGCCCGGTCTCCTGGTCGCCAGTAACAGACCGCTAGACCGCTTGGACCTCAGAACTCAACACAGCAACCAAACCGCTGAAGGCAAACCGCCAAACTGCCCGGTCAATAACCCGCCAAGCCAGACCGACAGACCGCCCGGTCTCTAACTCCAACACTCCCCCTCAAGCTGGAGCATATATGTCGATCATGCCCAGCTTGTCACATATATGAAGAAACGAGGCGGATACTGGCTTGGTGAAGATATCAGCCAGCTCTTTTTCAGACGTGACGAAGGGAGTGGAAATTTGTTCCTTCAGAATCTCTTCACGAATGAAATGACAGTCGACCTCAATGTGCTTGGTTCTCTTATGGAAGACTGGATTTTTGGAGATGTATATAGCAGCCTTGTTGTCACAGAACATAGGTAGAGGATGGTTGTAGACCTCTCCTAAATCCAACATGAGAGCCCGTAGCCACTTTAGCTCGCAAGTGGTCAATGCCATACTCCGATACTCAGCTTCAGCACTGGACCTGGAGACAACAGATTGCTTCTTGCTCTTCCAGCTTACCAGATTGCCCCCAACAAAGGTACAGAAACCGGGGGTAGACTTGCGGTCCCCTTTGTCATCAGCGTAACTCGCATCTGAGTAAGCTTCAACCCTCAGATGATCATTCTTCTGAAAGAGCAATCCTTTCCCAGGGGCTGCTTTGATGTACTCCAAGATCCGCAAGGCGGACTGCAGATGGCACTCCCTGGGAGCTTGCATGAATTGACTCACCTTGCCCACAGCATAGGAAATGTCGGGCCTAGTCACGGTGAGGTATATGAGCTTACCAACTAGACGCCTGTACCGCGAAGCATCTGAAAGAAGAGGCGAACCATCTGTCCAGGTTTTGTCTTCTCCAACAAGCCATGGGACATCGGGCAGGCTTGGCCCCAGTCAATCCTGCTTCCTTTAAAATATCAAGAGCATACTTACGCTGAGAGAGGAGTAAAGAGTTGGGCTTCCGAGAGATTTCGATCCCAAAAAAATACTTCGGAGAACCCATATCTTTCGTGACTAGATGTTGGCGAAGATGCTACTTTGTCAAGGCTACCCCTTCCTGGTCATCACTAGTGAGAAGAATATCATCCACATATACTGCAAGAACCACCAGTCCCGAAGAGGTTTTGCGAATAAATAGAGAGTGATCAGCAGCGCTGCGAGCAAAACCAACGGCCGCCACGATGCCGCTGAACTTGTCAAACCAAGCTCGAGGGCTCTACTTGAGGCCATAGATTGCCTTCTGTAACCGGCATACTCGTGTCTCCCCCGGAGCAACATACCTTGGAGGTTGCTCCATATAGACGGCCTCCTAAAGATCACCATAAATGAAGGCATTCTTGATATCCAGCTAGGAAAGTGGCCAGTCTTTGTTGACCGCCACAGAGAGAAGGACCCGTAAAGTGCTGAGACGAGCCACGGGAGAGAAGGTGTCAAAGTAATCAACCCTATAGGTTTGAGTAAAGCCCTTAGCCACCAGGCGAGCTTTGTAACGGTTCACAGTGCCATCTGGGCCAAACTTGACGACAAAGACCCAGCGACATCCAACAACATCTGTATCAAGGGGAGGAGGGACAAGAGTCCAGGTACCCCGCTCTGTGAGGGTCGCCATTTCCTCATCCATGGCCAGCTTCCAGTGAGGAATGGCAAGGGCCTCCTGGTAGGAATGAGGTGTGGTAGTAGCAGAGATAGCCAATGCAAAGGCCCTGCGAGAAGGGGTAAGATGATCATATGAAACAACATCAGCAAGGGGGTGTAGGGTACACGTCCCCACCCCTTTGCGAAGAGTTACAGGAAGATCCAGGTCGGCGGGCTCCTCGGCATCCAGAGCATCCGTGGCAGAGAGAGCTGGCCCGGGAGGAGAGAGAGACGGCAGTGGAGATGAGGGAGATGGAGGCGGAGAGAGAGGCGGAGGGAGAGGAGTGGGCAGAGATGGAGGAGGAGCGGATATCGCAGTAGGAGATGAGGGAACATACGGAATAACAGGAGAATCAGAGGTGGGGGGAAGAGAAGAGGAGTCATCCGAGAAGTAGGCGGCATTCTCGAAGAAGGTAACGTCAGCGGAGACGAACTGCTTACGAAGAACAGGATCAAAGCAGCAGTAGCCTTTCTGAGTGGCTGAGTACCCCAGAAAGACACATTTGGTGGAGCGAGGGGAGAGCTTATCACGGGCTGCAGATTGGACATACACAAAAGCAATGCACCCAAAGATTCGGAGAGGGAGAGGAAAAGGCTCCTTGCCTGGATAAAGGATGGAAAAAGGGGTTTTGCCCTTGAGAACGAGGAGGGAATGCGATTGATGAGATAGCAGGCAAGAAGAACAGCATAGCCCCAATATGAGCGAGGGACATGCATTTGAGTCATTAATGTGCGAGCAACATCGAGGAGGTGACGGTTTTTGCGTTCCGCCACCCATTTTGTTGGGATGTATAGACACAACTTGTCTGATGAATAACGCCATGTTGCACACAGAAAGAGGTAAAAGCATGACTTAAGTACTCTTTTGCATTATCAGAGCGAAAAGTTTTAACACTAACACCAAACTGATTTTTGATTAAATGATAAAAGGAGGTCCATACATTAAAAAGTTCAGAGCGATCTCGTAAGAGATACACCCAAGTACATCTAGAAAAATCATCAATAAAGGTTACAAAATAAGAACTACCCCGACCAATAGTAAGGGTAGGAGCAGGTCCCTAGATATCAGAGTGGACTAGATCAAACGGATGGGTAGAGCCCCGACCTTGCTTCGGCGGGAAGGAGGAAAGATGATGCTTGCCAAGTTGACATGCTTCGCAGTGGAGAGGAGTAGTGGAGGGAGGGAGGTGGGGCAGAAGCTGATGTAGAAGCCATGGTGGAGGATGACCGAGACAGAGATGCCACTGGAGAAGATCCGTACAAGAAGAAGAGAAGGCGGACAAAGCGGAAACGTTGTCGAGGAGGTAGAGGCTACCGCTCTCAGTCCCAGTAGCAATCGTCCGCTGGGAGCTCGGATCCTGAAAAGAGCAAGAAGATGGAGTAAACGTTACAGAACATTGAAGCTGCTTGCACAAAGAAGTAACCGACAACAGATTGTACGGAAACTTGGGCACATAGAGAGTGTCCTCTAGCCGAAGTGACGGAGTAACATGAACCACTCCCGACCCATGAACCGGGGAGGGAGAACCGTCTGCAATGAGGACCGGGGGCAACCGATCATGCTGTTCGAGGAGAGAGAAGCACTGAGGATTGCCCGTCATATGATTAGTAGCACCGGAGTGGATAAGCCATTTACCTTGAGTGACTATATGCGCACTACCTGATGATGTGACCACGGAAGCAGACGGCTTGGAAGAAGAGGCGGAAGAGTCACCCGAGGGGCGAAGATGGGGATGTTTTGTCCAGCAGCGGTCAAGAGTGTGTCCGGTGCGACCGCAGTGAGAGCAGAGATAACGGGAAGAAGGACGTCCGCCAGACTGATGACTGCGGCTACCAGAGCCACTCCGCTGAGTTTGATGAGCATAGTTTTCCGGAGGAGACGGTGCGGGCAGAAGCGGGCGCTGAAGGAGAGAGGTGACAGCGGCGATGCGAGCAGCGGTGGCATCTAAAGTAGGAGATTCCGCCTCACCCAGAATTTGTTGGCGGATCATGTCATAAGTGTCAGGAAGACGGAGCAGATAACACACAACCAGAAGCTCCTGGAAGTGCTTGTGTTGTTAAGCCAGATCCGCAGAAAAGGGGCGATTCTGAAGAATCTCAGCCCCAAGAGCTTGAACTTGTTGGTAGGTAGCAGTAGGAGACATGGTAGGCCGGGCAAAGAGGTCCGCATACAACGTATAGATGCGGGACGTCTGAGCCCCTTTGGAATACAAAGCAGCAAGATTAAGCCAAGCGGCCTTCACCGTCTCATCATGACAGATGACGGGAAGGCACTCATCAGATAGGATGTTAGCGAGCCAAGTACGCACAAGAGCGTCACTCGCATCCCAGTCATCAAAGAGAGGTGAAGTGGTAGGAGGAGGGTCATCAACGAGATGGTGGCGTTTGCGCTGCGAGCGAAGGAGAAAGGTGAAAGAGACGCTCCAATCCGGGTAGTTGGAGCCGACAAGCTTGGAAACGGTGCCAAGGTTCCCAGAAGGAGTAGGAGGTAGAGGCAGAGCCGGATTGGCTACAGGGGTGGCGGCAGGAGTGGTGGTAGTGGAAGCATCAGAAAGAGGCATAAGAGCAAACAACAGGAAGCCGCGCGGTTAGAAAACAAGTCGCGCGGATAGGCAGAAGAGGAACTGCAGCGGTCAGGATGTCAAACACCAGCGGCCAGAAAGACCACGACCAAGCCGCAGTATCAAGCAAAGGGGAAGAAGTCGAGCGGCAAGCAGACAGTCCGCTCGAACAGAAGCACAAGAGAGGGCAAGGCACACTGCGATAGGTCACGGCGAACAAGGCAACAAATCGCAGTGAACAAGGCAACAAGTCGCGCACACAGAGGGCAACGACAAGGAGACCGCGCGGACAGGGCGCAAGCCGGAGAAGCAGGCCGCGCGGACAGAGAGAAGCACAGAATCAGGAGGAACGGATCGATTCCTCTGATACCATGTGAGAAACGAACTAAAACAAGCCGGAAATGGTATAACTGAAATTTTATTATCAGAAAAAGGTATCTATTACAAAGGTATGGCCTCCCTTATATAGAATGGAGGAGAGAAGAGAGAATACAAATAAGAGATGTGGGACTAAAACTATACAAAAAATCTGGGCGTCTAGAACAACAGACCGGAACAAGCCGCGCGGTTAGACAGAAGGGCTAACCGCTCGGCCACTGCCAGAGAGAGACAAGCCGCCATGTGATACCGTTAGACCGCCCGGTCTCCTAGTCGCCAGTAACAGACTGCTAGACCGCTTGGACCTCAGACCTCAACACAGCAACCAAACCGCTGAAGGCAAAACCGCCAGACCGCCCGGTCAATAACCCGCCAAGCCAGACCAACAGACCGCCCGGTCTCTAACTCCAACATCCATGGAAGACGACCTTTATAGAAAAGATGGTTGTTTGTGTATACTGAATATGGGAAAATTATGGGAGGAATTGATGTATGAGGAACATTTTACAAAGTACTCAATTCACCCAGGGAGCACAAAGATGTACAAGGACATGAAAAAGATATTCTGGGGGCCGGGTCTGAAGAAAGACATAGCTTGTTATGTGGCAAAGTGCCAAACTTGTGCCCTAGTGAAAGAAGAATGTCAGAAGCATGGCAGTTTCCTGAAGTCGTTACCAATCTAGTGTGGAAGTTTGATGATATCTCTATGGATTTCGTGCACGGACTGCCGAGATGACAGAGCGGAAATGATGTCTTATGAGTGATTGTTGACCAATTGAAAAAGGTATCGCACTTCATACTAAACAATAAGGATTATTCAGTGGAAAAGTTGGCTAAGTTGTACATGGACAACATAGTACAATTACACGGTGTGCCCCGTATCATCATCAATGACTGAGATGGGCATTTAACTTCAATTGATTGGACGCTAATGCACAACTTGTTAGGTACTCAATTGAAGTTCAGTACGGCCTTTCATCCGCAGACGGATAGTTAGACTGAGAGGACCAATCAAAAAATGGAGGATATGCTCCGAATGTGCGCCTTGGATTTCGGGAAGAGGTGGGAGGACCATCTCTATATGATCGAGTTTGACTATAATAATAGCTATCAAGCTTGTATTCAAATGGCGCCCTTTGAAGATTTACACGGTAGGAAGTGTCGTATTCCTTTTGCTTGAGCAGAAACAGGCAAATCGAAGTTGTATAAGCATAAGGTGGTCGAAGATGGAAATTCTATTATACGCAGTATAAGAGAGCGTCTAGTGATAGACCAAGATAGGCAAGAAAAGTAATACAATACCAAGCACCGAAACGTGGAGTTTGCGGTGGACGATTGGGTATATTTGAAGATCAAGCCATTCAAATGTGTGTCCAGGATTCGACACTAGAAAAAGGTGAGTTTGAGGTATCATTGTCCGTTTGAAGTGGTTAAGTAAGTTTGAGAATCTGCCTACTAGTTAGCTCTTTTGGCGAAGCTAAGTGTCTTGCACAATGTGTTTCATATATTGGTGCTGCAAAAAGCTGTGATAGAGCTTACTCAAGTGATTGTGGATGATCAAGTACCAGTCGATAGTGGGCTGACAACGAAGGTTAGGCCCATTTGGATTGAGGAAATGGAAATCAAGCAGCAAAGGAACAAGAAAATCGAGATGGTCAAAGTCTGTTGGGACAAGTGTCACCGAGAAGAACTGAAATGGGAGCGTGAGCAAACCATGCCCGATGAGTTTCCCGAGTTGTTTGTAACATAACATTGTAATAGTGTTTTGTGAACAAAAAATATGATATAACATATTAGTTGCTGTTTTTATTACCTACAGAAGAGTAAATTTCGGGATGAAATTTCTGTAAGTAGGCGAGGTTTGTAACACCCCAAAATGGAATTAGAACTTTTGTTAGCTATCGTCGGGCGACAGTGGGTATTGCTGGCGATAGCGATAGAACTCGACGCTCTCGAGTGTTGAGTAAACTCGAAGAATCGTTGAGTAAGGAACTATCAGGTGGTGATAGTGGGTATCGCGTGGTGATACTACTCAACGCACTCAATGCTTTCAACGAAGCATTGAGTAGACTCAGCGCACTCGACGCTTTCAACGAATCGTCGAGTGAGCTATTGCATGGAATCTTATGGCGACAGTGGATATCACTGGGAGATACTACCACATATGCTAGCCACGTGTCAGATGCCCGGTTACGGCCGAAGAGCGGTGGTTACTAGGGTAAAGGCAGTTACTATCGCTAGGCGATAGCTGATATCGCGCGTCAATATCATTTGTTTGACTATTCAGCTGAAATCGTGTCCTTTGCTTCCTTTTTATGAAATGATCAAGTGGCTAGGATTCATCCTGATACCACTTATCTAGAGGATAGGTGGAGAGAAGTCTCGTTTTACTTCTCTCTCTCTCTCTCTCTCTCTCTCTCTCTCTCTCTTTCTCTCTCTCGCTCTCTTGGAAGAAGGAGCTAAGGAAGAACTATAGGCTGAGTCTGAGCTTAGCAAATCTTGGTAAAGGAGATCCTGTGGTTGGAAGCAAGAACCGAGGCTAAATCTACAAAGAGGAAAGTGAGGTGCTCCTTTCCAACAGGATAGAAAGCTTCGTCATGGCTCCAAAACGGATTACGAGGGTAATGATCTTCCTTCTTGTATAAGTGAAGTCATCCTTTTGCATATGCATTGAATCTCCCACCAAAAGGTAGAGAATCGAGGGAATTCTATTGCGTTAATTGGTGATATCCCCGAGTGTTTTTGCATGTAGATCCGGAAATCATAGTAGGGAATTGACATGTTGTGTGAAGCCCATCTAGATAGGTTGGTCTGGATTTGTGATGTTTTTTTTGCATGTCGGAGAAGACTCCGAGTATAAATGAGTAGTTTACAGTGTGTATGATTTGTACCTGTAAAATGAGAGTAGTAGGAAGTATTGGAGGTGTGCTCCAGGAATATACCACAGTTTGCATAACTGTTGGATATCGTCGGGCGGCAGCGATTATCGTTGGCAATAGCTCCGGGTGACTCTGATTGATGTAAAAGTCAAGTGTTTTTAGCACTACAAGATATTGCAGGGTTTTCTGGATAGATGTTCTAGTTATGATTGAGTTTGGAGAAAGAAGAGAAATACTGTGGCTAATGCCAGGCGATAGTGATTATCGCTTGCAATAGCTTCTAGATAAGAATGTGCTTGCGCAGCCTGTCTCATGGAGACCTTGGGGTTAGCAGGCGAGCTGTGTAACTGGGTGCCCAGCTTTGATGGGCATGACAGTCATTGTATATAACATTAGTTATGTTTTGATGATGGGAAAAGGGAGGCTTACCCGCGTCATGTGTATTCAAAGGCTTCGGCTTTCGGTGATGGAACGATGATATGAACAACGAGAAAAGGCTGAACTTTACCCGCTCGATATTGATCAGTTAAACAGACCTAAAGTACGTGGGAGTTACTGGTGGCAAAGAGAGAGGAAGTCTTAGGCTGTAAGCTGGAAAGACTAAAATGCTCATAAAATAACCATCATGTATAGGACCTCTATACGGTTGTGGGACTAGGCATTCCACGTACACCAAGAATGTGCCCTAAGTGCACAGAACATTTGGCAGTGACGCAAACGTTTGTGATATATTGAAGGGAGCTTAAGTGTACTTTCTTGTGATATACATATATGAATGCTATGCCTACAGGGAAGGAATACCGTTGTCCCAGGAATGGGGTAGGGTCATTATAAATTGGTCAGCTAAAGCTGACCGTTGCCTTGTTTGTTGCCCTTGTGGTAAATTTTCCATGTGCAGGTGCAAGAGAACCGAGCAGGAAATAGCAGTTTACTTCCCTTATTCTTATGCCGGCCCTTGAACGCCAAGCGAAGGCGTTTTAGTGTTTTCATGTGTGGTCGGCCTGCGTGCTGATACATGAAACTACTATTGTAAAAGGCAATATTTGTAAGGCCTTAAGGACGTTTGGACTTTTGTGTATTTCTGTACTACATTCCTGTTATATTTTTAGTGTACATTCGTGTGTACTTGAGTTCCAAAGTTAACTCTTAAAGCTTCCGCTAGAATGCTCTGAGTTAGGATGCGTGTAGTTTTTATATTATTACGTAACTCCGCCGATTGTCTGTGGGATATGGCGTGGGGCCCCAGTCAGACCCTCCGTTATATTTCATTTGATGGATGGAGGTTTTATAGAGCCGAATAGATGGAGAAGAGGATGGAGGATCTGTCCAGGTAGGAGGTCGGAGTATAGGTCGAGGAGAAGGAAGTGGGGGAGGAGATCCACACCCAGGTGGAGGTGAAGGAAGAAGTTCTGGAGGAGCCAACTGAGGTGATGGCCATGGAGGAAGTTGAGGAGGAGGTCCAGGTCCCAGGCGAGGGGGATGCTAGAGAGTTGGAGGAGTAGTCTTGGCTAGAGGCTGTAGAGGAGGTGGTATAGATGGAGGTTCTCACTCGTTAAAGCTGGGTGGAGAAGGTACGCATCAGCGGGGGGTTGAGCCCAGAAGACCAGGGGAGGATACTGAAGTGCATCCAGAAGAATGTCGACATCTTCGCGTGGAGCATGACAGATATGTCGAGGATCAATGGGGATGTTTCCTTCCACTGTCTCAACCTGGATCCAGAGGCCCGCCCCATTCAGCAAAAGAAGAGGTGCACCAGGGACAAGCTAGCCGAGCCCATCTGAGAGGAGGTAGCCAAGATCCTCAAGGCTGGGTTTATATCCGAAATCTAATACCACGGCTGGGTCTCCAATGTCATAATGGTAAAAAAAAAGGAGAAGGTCGGTTAAGAATGTGTTTTGATTTTTTCTTTATTGAATAAATCATGTCTTAAGGATTATTACCCCTTGCCTCGGATCAACGCGCTGGTTGACTCAGCCGTCGGTTTTTTTTTGATGAGTTTTTTGGATGTATTTTCAGGTTATCATCAAATTAGGATGCACCAACCTGACATTAAAAATGCCTCCTTCATCACTGGGGATAGCTGTTACTGCTACAAGATGATGCCCTTTGGGTTAAAGAACATAGGGGCGACGTGTCAAAAAATGATGGATCGAATCTTCTGAGCGCAAGTAGGGAGGAATCTAAAGGTGTACATGGATGATCTTATGATCAAGAGCCGGGAGATGGATTCTTATCTCCAGGATCTAGAGGAGACCTTTGGCACCTTGCAGATGTATAAGATGAGGTTGAACCCCTTGAAGTGTGTCTTTAGGGGGAACAGGGGGAAGTTCCTTGGTCATCCTGTTACTCCCGCAGGGGTGGAACCTAATCCTGAAAAATTCAAGGCGATCATGGAGTTAGGATCTTCGCGGAATGCCAAGGAGGTACAGCGGCTGATGGGAAAGTTGCCGGACTTACTAGGTTCCTCTCTCTGGCAGGTGAGAAGTGCTCTCCCTTCTTCAAGGAGTTGAGAGTGGGCCAGAAGTTAGAGTGGTCTCGGGAATGCGAGGAGGCATTCCGAACCTTGAAGCGGTAGTTGACCCAGGCCTCACTCCTCCAAGGGCCTAAGGAAGGGGAAGATCTGTCCCTATAAATTGGGGTCGGTACTGAGGTGGTAAGCATCATCCTAGTCCGGGAAGAGGGGAAGAAGTAGTTTCCTATCTACTATGATAGCAGGGTCTTGAGGAAGGCGGAGCTCCGATATCCGATTCTAGAGAAGCTAGCCTTTGCTTTGATCATCTCTGCCCGGAGGCTCCGACCCTATTTCTAGGCACACTGAATTCGGGTGGTGAATAACCATCCCCTCTGTAACATCTTTGAGGGGGTGGAGCATTCGGGGAGGTTGGCAAAGTGGTCGGTGGAATTGAGTGAGTTCGATATATCCTTTGTTCCCCGCCTCTCAATAGAGGCCCAGGCGATGGACGACTTTCTTGTCAATTATGTGGTCGAGGTAGCGGAGGCGGAACTCAGTCGCCCAGTTCCTTGGAAGATGATGGTGTATGGCGCCTCAGGGAGGAATTCCTTGGGGGTAGGGGTGATCTTGGAGAGCCCCTAGTAAACAAGGATCGAGCAGATAGTGTTTGTGCACTTTCCCATTACTAACAATCAGGCCAAGTACGAAGCAGTAATACTAGGGTTGCAGCTGGCAAGGGAGCTAGGGGTGTATTATGTGGAGGTCCTCACAAACTCCATGGTGGTGGCCTCTTAAATCAATGGGGAGTTTAAGGCAAGGGAGCCTACTCTCCAACTTTATTTTACAAAGGAGAAGGGGGTCATCTGCATGTTCCAGACCTTCTCCATCTGACATGTGATGCAGGAGGAAAATGAGCAGGTCGACCAATTGGCCAAGCATGGACCCTAGGTGGGGGGAACCATCACCGAGTTATTCCGCCCATCCATCGAAGAGGGGGAGCTGATGGAGGTGGATTGGCAAACCTCGTGGATGGATCCTTTTGCAACCTTCCTATCCATAGAGAAGTTCCTGGAGGGGATGAATAAGAAGAGATTCAAGCATAAGTAGGCATACAACCTCATGCACGACGGGCAGTTGTATCAGAAGACCCTCTCGGGGTTATTGTCACTTTGCATGGCCGAGAGGGAAGTCTAAAGGATCTCGGAAGAAGTCCATTCCGGAGAGTGCAGGAGTCACATGGGGAACAAAACCTTGGATGGAAGGATAGTCGGGCAAGGGTAATTCTAGCCGACCTTGGGTCAGGATGTCGCTAAATTAACAAAGAAATGCGAAAAGTGTCATATATTCTCCCCTCTCAAGCTACTACCGGCTCAGCGGCTCAAAAGAATCACGGTACCTTGGCCCTTCACCATCTGGGGAATAGATCTTTTGGGACCCTTCCCCCAGGCCAGTGGTTAGAGGAGGTTCCTGCTTGTCATGATTTACTATTTTTCTAAATGGTTGGAGGTAAAGGCACTGGCCAAAGTGACCTCCCACGTAATCAGGAACTTCGTCTGGGGTGAGATCATTTGTCGGCATGGACTGCCCCAAGACATTGTCATGGAAAATGGGCCACAGTTTTCTAGCACTGAGTTCATCAATTTCTGTGGGAAACTTGGGATTGATCTCAGGTTTGCGTCGGTCCATCATCCAAGGAGCAATGGGAAGGTGGAGGCGCTGAACAAGATCATCGTGAACCTCCTAAAGAATAAGGTGGAGAACTTGAAGGGGAGTTGGTTAGAAAAACTTCCATCAGTCATCTAGGCCCTGAGGACCACTCCCAACATGACCACCGAGAAGACCCCATTCAAACTCTCCTACGGCTGTGACGTCGTGCTCCCAATATAATTCGAGATACGTACACCGCTGGTGGTGGTGGTAGAGGAAGGCATGGAATAATGGAGGGCCGAGAACGAGGACAAGCTTTGGCTCTCCCTTGATATGGTAGAGGAGTTGCGTGACTTGTCAGCTATCGACGAGAAGAGGTCAAGCGGCGAATGGACAAGTATTTTTACGAACATGTTAGATTCAAGCAGTTTGCAAAAGGGGACATGGTAGTGAAGAAGTTCGACGTGGCTGAAAGGTAGGCATCCGTCGGCAAGCTGAATCCGAACTTGGAAGGTCCCTATGTAATCCAAAAGGCCTTGAAGTCAGGGGGATATCACCTCTAAGTTGTAGAGTGAGAACCCCTCAGTCAAGCCTTAAGTAGTGATGACCTAAAATTATTCTACCCATGAAAGTAATAAGATAGCTTTTTTCACGTTCTTATTATTTGCAAATGATTCATTTGCTTGGCAGGAACAACATGAGACTTGGTTGAATAAATAGTCTACTTTATGTTCAAGACCCACCGTCAGGCTCTCACCTAGATGTTTGGGCTAGTGGTAGCACCCGGTGTTTGGCTAAAGGAAAGTCTGGTTAATGCTCAACACCCACCTTCATGCTCTCACCTAGCTAATTGGGCTGGTGGTAGTGCCTGTTGGTTGGCCAATGGAAAGTCAGGTTGATGCTCTATAGTCGCTATCAGGCTCTCACCTAGCTAATTGGGTCGGTGGTTGGCCAAAGGAAAATCTGATTCATGCTCAAGACCCGCCGTCAGGCTCTCACCTTGCTGATTAGGCCGGTGGTAGCGCCTGGTAGTTACCCAAAGGAAAGTCCAGTTGATGCTCATCACCTGACGTCAGGCTCTCACCTAGCTGATTGGTAAGGATCTAGCTCTCGCCATCCCATCCAGAATTATCAACCTTATTTCTAAAGTTGTCCTTGAAAATCATGTTGAAGTTGTCTTCCTTCTCACTAGGGGGAAGCGAGAGGGGATAATAGCTCTAACACCAAGTACCTTATAGTCATCTCCTCAGAACCTTCCGTCAACACCCGTATGTCTCGCATGAATTACAGGGCGTAGTCGGTGGTGCTGATAGAGTTGACACACAGCTTCTTGGCAACCTCCGCCTCGCTGAAGATTTTTGGCCTCTGGACTAGGGCGGATGGTTCGCCAGTAGAGAGGAGGAGGATGATGTCCATTAGCACCTCGCCCTAGAGGCCTTTATTCTGCTCCTCCAACGCCATGTTTTTCTCCTCCAGCTCGGCGGCATGAGTGCGCACGCTGTCCGCGGTCTCGGCATCTTGTAAGGCAAGAACAGGTAAGAAATTGTGTCAATCCCAAGTAAAAAGGAGAAGGCGGTCAGCCAATACTTACCACCTCGCTGGAAGCTTTGGCGAGGAGGCTCTCAGCGATCCCTAGCCGCATCACCAGGTCAGTAGAGTCATCCTTTGCGACATCCCGCTCCTACTTTCCGCCTTCGCCAAGTTGTGGCTGAGGTGTAAGCTCTCATGGGCGAGCCACTGGAGGCTCATGTCATTATAATCCGAGGCATCCTTATGTGCATATAGCCCGTACCCTAGGACATAGGCGTGCCGGCTGGGAGGGTGGCCCTCCAACCAGGAGGTATGGAGGGACGAGTTGGAGACCCTGTGAGTCTTCTCATCCCATTGGACCATCAACTCATCGAGCTGGTCCTTCGCCTTCCCGCCGAGACAAAAGTTCTGGTAGTCCTACGGCAGGATCGGCTCGCGGGCCGCGAATTCCTTGGCGATGTAAGAAGTAGGCAGGTCACCTCCGCCCTGGTCTTTCTCAGGCGACTTCTACGGCGTGGTCTCTGGGGATCTCATGAATATTTGTTGTTGTTGTATCCCCTTGGAGACATCCATCACCTTCTTCATCTTCTTTTGTTGTAGGGGATGCCGAGGCGAGCTGGAGCTCGTGGGGTCAGGTCACTTCTTGATGGATGAGGGCCTGGCAAAACCCAAATCACTTCGACAGTCGTTGGCGGCTACCCTCTCATGCGCGAGTGGTTCGGGGTAAAGTCCTGAGTCCGCAAATGGCGGGTGCTTTGGGATCAGCCGCTCCCCTGCAAAGAATAACTTACAAGAGTTAGAAAATTTTCTTTTTTTGGCAAGCCCAATAAGGAAAGAAGGGAGAGAGCTATACCTTTCATCGGGCAGAACCAGGGTGAGCGAGTTGAGGCCCTTCGAAGGAAGGCGACCTTGAAGTACTTCCCAAGGAAGAACTTTTGGAGCTCGCATTCATTTCCCATCACCGTTGGGGCCAGTCCACCTCCTCGCTCCTCTGCCGAGGCAAGAAGGGTATGTTGTCGAGCTTACCCTTGATGAAGACGAGCTTCGAGAACCAATTGTGGTTCTTGTTGGCCATCTCGCGGACCTTGAAATGCGAGCCAGCCAGGAAGGGAACCCCATCATTGGTCGCTCGGTAGATGAATAGCTTCCTGAAGACTGTTAGGTTGAACTATATCCGCTCTCGGCAGAGGTAGCAGGCGAATGCCACCATCATGGCATTGGCATTCAGGTTCAGTTGGGTCGGGACCACCCCGCATTATTTCAGGATTTTGGGAATCTCTAGCCATAGAGGGATGCGCAACCCCCCCCCCCCCCTCGAAGTGTGAGATAGGGAAGGCAAATTCATCCTCAAAGAATGAGTTGATGGCCTTGTCTGTCGCGGGTCGATGCACAAAGAACTACATGGGGATGTAGTCTGCAATGAAGTAAAGGTATTCTTGCTCGGAGGTGTTTCCCTCGTAGAAGCTATCATCTACAAATTGCTGATAACACTTGGAACTCCCATTGACATCGGGTCGCGTCTTTCCCATTTATCCGAAGGTTCTGGCATGAGTGGAAGTGGCGAGAAGGGAATAAGAAGAGGGTGTAGTTCTGCAGTAAAGGCGATGGTCTCGGGGTAGGTGAGAGGGCCTATGTAACATCCCATTTCTGGCTAGACCCCTAGGAGTCGGTTGGTCGTAACAGAACCCTAGGAAGCCCAAAAATTGAAATACATCAACCGAGATTTCGGGTCACGGGTTGGTCACGCCCGTGACCGACCCATCACGCCAGTGACCTAGGGCGTGACTCGATCTCAGGGAGACGATCGTCGGGCGCAGAATTTTTCAACCCGGGCCTGTCACGCCCGTGACCTATGTGTCACGCCCGTGACCTAGGGCGTGACACCTTCGACGATCGTCGATCCCAGCGGGACGATCGTCGAAGCGCAGAATTTGCGTCATGGCCCTGTCACGCCCATGACCCAGGTGTCACGCCCGTGACCAAGGGCGTGACCCCCTTCGGCGATCGTCGATCTGAGCGAGACGATCGCCGAGCGCGGAATTTGCCTTACGACCCTATCATGCCCGTGACCCATGTGTCACGCCCGTGATCTAGGGCGTGACCACCCTTCGACGATCGTCGACCTCAGTTCGACGGTCGTCGAACCCAGAATTGGTCACCCGGGCCTGTCACGCCCGTGACCAATATGTCACGCCCGTGACCTAGGGCGTGACAACCCTTCGACGATCGTCGATCTCAGTTCGACGATCGTCGAACCCAGAATTGGCCACCTGGGCCTGTCACGCCCGTGACCTATGTGTCACGCCCGTGACCAAGGCCGAAACGTCAGCCAGACTGGAAATTTCGGTAACCGACGTTGTAATCAATTCTGATTATGGGAAGTTACATCAGGAGTATTTATGGGTCGTTTCCTGCTCTAATTATTTAATAAAATAAGGAAATGTTGGTCCAATAGGAAATCGCCACCTGGCAATCACCTCTTCATTTCCAGCATTTCAACTGCCTCTACCATAACCGAAACGTCATTAAGAGAAATATTAATGGCCATGAACGTTTCATCCTTTCCCCTTCCCACTTGTTGATCTATAAGAGACTCCTAAGAGCAAGAGGAGAAGGTTACACGCTCAATCAAACGGATTCAGATTCCTCCCCTTGTTGTTGAAGAATTTCCGGTGACGCCACCACCGCGCAAATGGCTTCCCGACGGTCTGCACGCCTCCAGCCCGCAAACAAGGTCCTCCCCTCCCTCTTCTTCTGCGGTTAGATCTTAGAAATCATTAGGAGAGATATCAGGCTCAAAAGAGCCAGATCGGGTGAGCATTTCCATGGTTTTCCGAAAATTTCATGGTGGCGTATTCGCCGGAAACCGCCTCTCCGGCGGCCGTGTCGCCGCCCGACGGTAGCCCTCACCTCAACAGAGGTGGTGGTGGTGGGGGCCGACCAGGGAGATGGCTGGGTGGCCGGGAAATAGCTTTAGAAAAGCTACAGGTTTTAAGCCTTTTATGGTTGCTGGTTCGGGCTAAAGAAGAAGATGAACAGTAAACATTTTATTATGTTATATATGGTATAATTAGGAATTAATTCCATTTACTGTGCACTAGGTTTAAACTGAAAATTATTGCCCGTAGGGGCTGAAACATAAAAAGTGGTCAACATAGAAAATGTATCCCTTGAAGTCTAGTTTAATTCAAAATTGATTTCACCCTATTTGGAGTCCTGGTTAGACCACAGCACATTGTTATATGAGATCTATCCATAGGGCTGTCTTGACCTTAGAAAAATTCCCCACTCCAATCCAGTCATCAAAATGACTCAAAATTTGGGGTGTGGCCTAATATTATCTATATCTAGATGTTATCCAAAAATTGGGATTTTTGGGAAATATTTTTCTATAATTTTTAGAAAAATTCAATAATCCTAGCATAATTTAATTAGATGGCTAAAAGACTTCCAAACCCTCCCAAATTCTGGTGGGTGGTCCCTGGGTTTATCATAAGGCTCTGGTAAAAATTTTATCTCATTTGGAGATGTTTTGATTAGGTTTGTGTCCAACCCTAGGTTGATCCTTGTAGGATAATTTAGGATCAAACACCCCCTTGGTATTTGAGTGGCCATATCGCCTCAACAGGGGCTGATATTTTGTTCACTGACTTTTTAAGGCATGACACACCCTCCAAGGGAGTTTGGGGTGGTTTGGTGTAGGGTAGCCCTAGAACCCTAGGGTAGGTCCCTTAATGGGGATTTGTAGGGTTGTGAAGGTCATGGGGTCAAATGACCTTGGACTGACTTGAAATTTGGTGGAGAGGACCATAGGGCCATTAAAGTCCTCTGGTAAAAATATTAGGTTATTTGGAGACCTTTAGCCCATCTAAAACCCTAACCCTAGTTTAGGTCACCAACTTTAATTTGAATTATTAAGCTATCTAATTAACTTCAAATCAGGTAAAATTTGGGCAAAGGGATTTTCTGGTCAAAACAGCCATGATATAAATTTTTTGAGATTTTTGGGTTAATTTATATAGTACTTCATTTACAACTCTAATTGTGCCCAAGATATTTATTTTGATGATTATGGAATTTCAATTCACTGGAATATTATGAAAGCTTGGATTAGGACATCTTATAGCTTGATATACCTTCTGTATTTTTCTTGGAAATTTTAACTGATTATTTCTGGTACATATTTTTTTAACGTACTAGTTGTTACATGGAGTCAAAAATACAAATAATGTCCATTTACTCTTTGTAAAATTATGAAATTGGGTCAATGGTGTTTCAAGTTATGATAGCCACCCTGTAATTTTCTCTGGAATTTTAAATGGATAAAAACAGTACCTCCTTCATTAAGTTAGGAAAATTAGTATCTTGCATTAAAATAAATTCTGAGTTCAAATGTTAGAGAAAAATTATGGTACTTGGTTTATGATTGTTTTAGGTCAATATATAGCTTCTATAATTTTCTTGGGATTTTTGGATATATATTTACAGTACTTCCTTCATAATATAGTAAAAGTGGCCTAAAATAGTAAATTAGGAAATGTAGGCCTGAACACCTCTGAAGTTTCTCAAAACTTGAATTGCTGCTTAAATGTCTCATAGGATTTTTACTGATTTTATGATGATTTATTGTTGACTCATTAGTGCACTTCATGTTCATATTAGGGCATTTGGAATCTTAGAATAAATAAATTAAATGCCCGATAAATAGGGAAAATTTGGAAATCTTGGATTTAGACTAATTATGTCATGGTAGACCTCCAGTAAATATTATAGGAGATTCGGAAGACAAATTAGAGTACCTCCCCTTATACTCCTCATGTACCTTACGATGGTCTGCATATAGTAAAACCACGGAAACTGAACTAGAGTAATAATGAGCTTGGGAAATGGAATTTTGGTAGTTGCTGAATGGTTAGGGCAAGCTAAGATTAAGCTCATTGTTGGAGGTCAAGATAAGTAGAGTGTGAGACTGGTTTAAGTTAAGTGGCGTACGGGAATGACGAAAGATCGTCCACCCCAGGTAGGAATGGAAGAGTCTTAATACTCTAGGGTTAGATCTAAAGTAACTAAAAAGGGATCGGGTTAAGGGAGATCAACCAATAACAATAAGTGCCTTGCGAAAGGGAACTTCGGGCCGTAATGCCGTCGTCTTGGTTCCTAGTGCCCCTTGAGAGCCCTTCACGGGGTATGCTAGGAGCAGTCCTGGGCTAACGTAAACCAATAGGAATAATAAATTAAAAGATCAACTAGTATAACTAGGGTTTCACATACACACTCCCCGATAGCTAGGAAGGTAGAATAATTTGTTTGGTTGTCATTCAAACGGTAGCTCTGAAGGTAGATGCACGGACGGGACAGTCCGGGGAGCCAAGGGCTCGAGGGTTGGAGTACAGAATAAAGATGGTGGGTCTTCGATATCTGATTGTCGTTCACACCGGCATCGGTATGTTGACTCGGCGGTGTGGGACACTTAGCCAAAGAAAGTCTGGTGGGTACAGCTAGCAGTAGTACGCGGATACTCTAGGTTGTGTTCTTCTAGGGGCGTACGGAAGGGCTAGGCCTGGTAGTGTGGATACCCTCCTAGGAGTGGGGGGCCCGACCCACTGTCTCCGTTTACCACTACGGAGGTTCCTGGGAGTGAAGCTAGCTGCCCGAATAGGGGGAACTAAAGGTCTGTGCGCTTAGAGTCGTGTGCGTGAGTTGCACTTGCATGAATCATGGCATAGCATATCACTACACTCATATTTGCATACAACCGACACCCCAACGTATAAATCGGTATGGGACTTTTTATACGATGGGATCCTTGCAGAAGACCATTTAACTTATAAGTTTGTATAGGCATTCATATAAGTTAAGGTTACTTACTTATCTACTTGCTTGTTTACTTACTGTTCTCTAGCTGCCTTTTTAAACATTTGATACTTACTACTTCTCTTCTTTACCATTTACTACCATAGGATTCCTAGTTGTACTTTATTTTAAATAATTGTTAGATTAGCTCCCTTATCATCTGCTTGATTATTCTCCACTTTTGTAGCTTCCCTTTCCTCCTCTCCGCCCGGTGCTTAGGAGCCGTGGGGGGAGGGGTAGAGGATGATAGGGCTTAGTATTTATGACTAATGGTTTTCGAACCACAACATTACAAGAGCTCCGAATGGGAGATAGGGACCAGCAGTCCAGGGACCAGAACCAGCGGAGTACGGTGCGCATGGAGGTGGGTCAGTCTAGCACCGGTGCACCTGCGACCAGCTCCGTGAGTGATTAGTATTTTTTATAGCTTCCGCAATGAGTGATTTTTAGTGAGGACTCTGATGTACCAGGCTCGAGCCCATTTATCTATTTCCTGTTATTATCTACTGATGGACTGGATATGATTTCACTTTTATTTACATGTTTCTGTGGACTTGTTTACATTTTATGTATAATTACTTCTCTCTCTTATGATCGAAAAGGGCCGGCAGAATTGGCATTTTGTAGTGGCGGCCTTCCCGTGAGTCGGTGCCACCACAAAGCGGCAATTCTGGGCTAAGACCCCAGTGGTTTAAAAAGAAAAAAGGGGGGGGGGGGGTCTTACAAGTGGTATCAGAGGAAAACCTCGATCGGAAGAGAAGTAGTCCACAAAATCTTGGGCCACCCCCGTACGAGATTAGTTTGCGGACAAACTAGCAGCGGAAGCAGTGGTGTGCCCATAAGGGAAATCACATATGAAAGTAACCTTAACCGGGAAGATGATGAGGGTGCGCCTACCCGATGGATCAGAGATAATGACCTCTGCTCATTGCAATATGGAAGCGATGATCGGCGGGAAGGCATTTGAGACACCAGCGACGGTTTTGAAGATGCCAGATTACGATCTGATCCTGGGCATGTCTTGGCTGTATTGGAACCATGCTGAGATCGATTGCGTGGCGAAGAGGATCACCGTGAGGCACGGCGACTCCTTCATTGTCATCGAAGGTATTATACCAGCACCCCGTACCTTACTATCGTCTGTGCAGGCCGTTAAGGCCCACCTGTAGGGGGAAGAAGTTTATAAGGTCCTTTTTGTGGTGGACGTGGCCAAGGACTCCATTGCAGATATTCCAGTAGTGCGGGACTTCGCCAACGTGTTTCCGAAGAAGCTATCAGGGCTACCCCCGCACCGAGAGAAGGACTTCCAGATTCAGCTTGTACCGAGGGCTAAGCCGGTATCCAGAGCTCCCTATCGAATGGCCCCAAAGGAGTTGGTGGAATTTCGGAGCCAGCTTTAGGAGTTAGTGGAGGCCGGGTTCGATCGGCCTAGC
Source organism: Platanthera zijinensis (assembly GCA_039513925.1). NCBI lineage: Eukaryota > Viridiplantae > Streptophyta > Magnoliopsida > Asparagales > Orchidaceae > Platanthera > Platanthera zijinensis. The sequence continues at coordinate 75,650,269 of CM077086.1, forward strand.
TCTTCACCATGGGGAGCTCCGGTGTTGTTCGTTAAGAAGAAGGACGGGACCCTTCGACTGTGCATAGTTTACCGGGCTCTGAACTGGTTGACTGTCCGGAATACTTATCCCTTACCAAGGATAGATGAGCTATTTGACCAACTGGAGGGAGCCAATTGGGCCTCAAAGCTGGATCTGAGGTCAGGGTACTACCAGCTTCGCATTCGGGAGGAGGACATCCCGAAAACGGCCTTCAGCAGCAGATATGGTTTGTACGAGTTTACGGTGATGCCGTTCGGGCTCACGAATGCACCCTCCGCATTCATGACCCTGATGAATCGGGTGTTCGAAGAGTATCTGGACGTCTTCATTATCGTATTCATCGACGACATCCTTATCTATTCAAGTACGGAGGAGAAGCACCCGAGACATCTAGCCTTGACCTTGGAGAAGCTGCGTGAGCATGAGATGTATGCCAAGTACAGCAAGTTCCAGTTCTAGCTAAAGGAGGTGGCCTTTCTGGGCCATGTCATCAGTGGAGCAGGTCTGGCAGTGGATCCGGCGAAGGTCCAGGCAGTACGGGATTGGCCACCACTAAAGTTGGCCTCGGATGTTCGAAGTTTCTTGGGACTTGCCGGTTACTACCGGAAGTTCGTAAAGGGGTTTTCTCAGATTTCCCTCCCTCTTACGTCTTTGACGAAGAAGTAGTCCCCTTTTATTTGGACGCCACGATGCGAATCTGCCTTCCAGGAGCTGAAGGATCGTCTCACCTCGGCTCCCATCCTTGCTCTTCCATCAGGGAAGGAGGGATTTCAGGTGTATACAGATGCTTCCTATCAGGGGATGGGTGTCGTTCTGATGCAGAATGGGAACGTAATATCCTTTGCCTCCCGTCAATTGAAGCAGCACGAGCAGAACTACCCCGTGCACGATTTGGAGATGGGGGTAGTCATTTTTGCTCTTAAGATCTGGCGACACTATCTCTACGGAGTACATTGCGATATCTTCTCCGACCACAAGAATCTTAAGTACATCGACACCCAGAAGGAGTTAAACATCAGACAGAGACGCTGGGTGGAGTTTCTGTCGGACTACCAGTATACCATGCACTACCATCCGGGGAAGGCGAACGTGGTCGCGGATGCTCTGAGCCGGAGAGCGAGTACGACAGTAGTAGGTCCGTAGTTGATGGCCTTGGAGTTGGTTAGATCATTCGAGGAGATGCAAATTTCACTAGTGTCTGAGGATGACCCGGAGCTATACATGGAGTACCTGGGGTCGATGGTTACTGATGATATTCGAGACCACATCAGAGATGGGTAGATGCTGGATGAGAGAGCTGAGCCGATATTCCGAGCCTTGGAGGAAGGCACGACAGGAGATTACTCTTTGATGGATGGGCTCCTGTGTTTCCGGGGCAGAGTCTACATACCAGCAGGAGGACGGATCTGGGAGGACATTTTGACGGAAGCTCACTGCAGCCGATATTCTGTACACCCGGGGATCACCAAGATGGTAAAGGATTTGAAGAGGACGTTGTACTGGCCGGGTATAAAGAAAGATATTATGTATTTTGTGACGCATTACGAGGCCTGCCAGCTCGTGAAGGCGGAGTGTAGGAACCCGGCAGGCTTGCTACAGCCGCTCCCAGTGCCGGAGTGGAAATTTGAGGATATAGCCATGGACTTCATACATAGGCTACCTTGATCCCGTGCGGGGAATGACTCGATCTGGGTGATAGTGGACATGCTAACAAAGGTGGCCAGATTCATTCCAGTGGCAAAGGACACACCGGTCAGTGTATTAGTACGGAGGTTCATTGAGCAGTTTGTGCATTATCATGGGGTGCCCAAGACTATCATATCGGATCGGGATGGGCGGTTTACATCCAGGGAATGGAGGTCAGTCCAGGCCCATCTGGGTTCTCGGTTGACATTCAGCACAGCTTTTCACCCTCAGACCGACGGACAGACAGAGCGCACCAACCTTACACTGGAAGATCTGTTGCGACTGTGTATTTTTGACCGTGGCGAGCCTTGGGAGAGATTGCTTCCACTGGTCAAGTTTTCGTACAACAACGCTCATCAGTCCAGCATAGGCATGGCTCCATACGAGGCGTTGTACGGAAGGAGGTGCATGACCCCACTATCATGGGTTCAGGATGAGGATCCGCAGGCACTAGGCTCGGAATTTATGGGAGATACAGATGCTCAGATTAGATTGATCCGGGACAGGATGTTGGAAGCCCAGAGCAGACAGGCGAAATACTACGATGCGAGGCATCGTCAAGTGGAGTTCTAGGTGGGAGACCGAATTTTCTTGAAGATACGGCCGATGCACGGAGTTTCGCGGGTGCGCGGGCGGAAGAAGCTCAGTCCGAGATATATGGGGCCTTATAGGATCCTGGAGCGGATCGGCCCCTTAGCCTATAGACTGGAGCTACCGCCGGAGTTAGCGGGATTGCATGACGTCTTACACGTCTCCTAACTTCGGAGGGCTCTGCTACTCCCTGAGCAGCTGATCTCCTCGGCAGATGTCCCGGTGGCCTCGGATCGGTCAGTCAACTTGGAGCCTATCAAGATTGACGATACAGCAGAGCGGGTCTTGCGACGGAAGAAGGTTCCGTTAGTCAAGGTTCTGTGGAACAATCACGGGCAGAAGGAGCATACATGGGAGCCACAGGACTTGATGCGGCAAAAATACCCGGAACTTTTTCGTCAAGTATACCTCACCACCCCTCTGGACAATCAATTTGTCTTCCTGTTTTAAACCAATAGAACTGAAATTTCAAGAATAGGGGCTAATCTTTTGTTTATTGGGGTGTATATACCTAGTTAATTGGGCGAATTAATCTTAGATTTGAAACTGCACAAAGCAAACATAACGTAGAGATGTAATTTTTCAATTCTCATGGGATGTTACAAGCTTCTTTTCCAGATTAGAGTCCCGTAGGCTTAACCTTGATTTCGGGGATGAAATCTTTGTTTTGTTTATTGGGATTTGTAACATCCCATTTCCGGCTAGACCCCTAGGAGTCGGTTGTTCGTGACAGAACCCTAGGAAGCCCAAAAATTGAAATACATCGACCGAGATTTCGGGTCACGGGTTGGTCACGCCCGTGACCGACCCGTCACGCCCGTGACCTAGGGCGTGACTGGATCTCAGGGAGACAATCGTCGGGCGCAGAATTTTTCAACCCGCGCCTGTCACGCCCGTGATCTATGTATCACGCCCGTGACCTAGGGCGTGACTCCTTCGACGATCGTCGATCACAGTGAGACGATCGTCGAAGCGCAGAATTTGCGTCATGGCCCTGTCACGCCCATGACCCAGGTGTCACGCCCATGACCAAGGGCGTGACCCCCTTCGTCGATCGTCTATCTGAGCGAGACGATCTCCGAGCGCGGAATTTGCCTTACGACCCTGTCACGCCCGTGACACATGTTTCACGCCCGTGACCTAGGGCGTGACCACCCTTCGACGATCGTCGACCTCAGTTCGACGGTCGTCGAACCCAGAATTGGTCACCCGGGCCTGTCACGCCCGTGACCCATGTGTTGAAAGTCCACTTAGTGTCAACTACTTACACCTAGGGGGAGAATAGGTGTCTTTGCAGCGTATTTGCGGAATTAAAGTTTTACCTGCACAAGAAAATAAAACAACACAGCACAGAAAGTACACAAGCAATTTATAGTGGTTCCCCAATTTGGGTACGTCCACTTTCCCCCTTTGACCTATCTCCCAACCAGGGATGACTCGGTCACTTCACCAACAGGATTGAAATCCAATCCTTGCACTAACGGAAGGAACCCTTCCACACGTAGGAGTCAACACTCCCACAACTCGGGTTGCACCCAACCCTACAACTAGAGACCAAACGGTCCTTTACAAAGAAATGAAAATAGCTTGTAAGAGATACAAACAACGTATGGAGAATAGGGTGTCCCTCTTCGTTCGACGACGTGTTCTTGAAGTCAACGAAGAGTCCACAACTCTAGATCTCACATGGAGAGAATCTTCTCTAGATCGACGGCTTCAACAAGAGAGACGGTGATGCTATGTAGATCCAATCTTCTTAGCAAAGTCGGCAAGGTCTTCCAACGGTCACACTAGGATCGATCGTCTCGATCGATTCGGATGGGGAAGGTTTCCCGATCACAAATCAAGAGACAAAAGATCTCTGGATAGACGCGTGAGACGCTGTGCCCGACTAGGCTTCTGTCGCCGAGAGAGGTAACGAACACCTCGATCAACGGTGGCGAGCAATTAGCGAGAGGCGGAGCAGGTCGGCCGAGCTCGCTTCCGATCTAGGGCTTGACGGCGGCTTCTTTTTCTTTGATCTGTAATCCGTGTTTTTACTGTTCACAAATACAGAGTATTTATACATTAGGTCAAGAGATGACCATTGTGGGCCCCACCAGCAGTAAGACCAAATTCCGGTTCAAAATCCCGCAGATAACGTGGACCGGTCCAGATAGAGTTGGAAAAATGCCCAAGTCAAATTCGGCGAGAATCGTGAGTGATTCTCGACGAATCGGCGAGAATCACTTACGATTCTCGCCGAATTCTACTTAGAGAATTCAGGCTGCACAGGTTATAGAGGCCGGGGAGAATCGGTGGGAATCGCCTTGGATTCTCGCCGACTCGTCGAGAATGCAAAGTCATTCTCGACGAATCGGCGAGAATCACTTGGTGATTCTCGACGATTCTGCCTTAGATGATTTTTCTGACTGCGTCGAGACAGCCGGCCCAACTCGGCAAGAATCAACTAGTGATTCTCGTCGACTCGTCGAGAATCACTAGTGATTCTCGACGAATCGGCGAGAATCACTTAGTGATTCTCGACGATTTATACTTAGACAAATTCTCGTCTTTCCACCCGTGAGCTGGTCTTTGGCCTATCCTTGCTCCTTGTCTGCTCTTGCTTTATCATAGCCCTGTACTTGAAATTAAGTACACCCCAATAGAGAGAGTACACGTAGGCCAACACACTGATCTGCTCAACGAGGGATTACATTGCACAGACCCGTGTATATTGACCCACTGCACCCTGACTTTGGTGTGTACTTAGCGTGGAATAACTGCAAGCACAACCTAAAGAAATTCATCAAATACATAGTAAATTCATCTTAGCTTGATAGGAGGCTTCCTCAAATCCCGGTGATTGTGGATACAATACCCAACAATCTCCCCCTATTTGACGAAGCCAAAATCCTACTAAGCTAAGATGAATTTCAACATTCCAGATAAAATATGCATTAATCAACAGAGTGAGCAATAAGCGTAATTAGATCAATGTGAGATTCAAATAATAAACCACACACATGTATATATAAATATTAATGTCCACACACAAATGTTCATGGTTTACTTAATAAAAAAGTTTAAATGAGATAATCACAAGAGCTAACATCCTACAGATCTTTGTCCTTAGCTAAGTCTTCTTTGAGTTGCTGAGCTAAGAATCTTTTGCTTTATCGCTCAAAATACTCCTTGGGCTTAGGATAGTATCTCGGAGGAGGAGCTATGTTTGCAGCTTTGTTTGCCCCAGTGTTGCTTCTGAAGAACAAGTTTCTTTTGGCTTCATACAACTTGTGCTGCTCCCACTCGTATTGGCTATATACGTCACTCCTTTTGACTTGCCCTTCTTATAGTAATGCAAAGGTGTCCAAGATGATATTCTTTGATACGGGACTCCACTTTTCATTCCTCACATAATCCTCCTTCAATCTAATCTTCTTTTCAGCTGGTGTTTCCTTCGAAGTTCCTTCTTTGATTTGCCTTTTGCCTTTGGCTTTTGATAAGGCATCTTGGTCAAACCAGCTTCTTCTTTCAACCCTCTCCGCAGCTTTCTTCAACTCGACTTCGCTCAGTTCTACTTCTTCAGCCCTTATATCACCCTCAGTAGTACCAGCACGGCCCTCATCCTCAGGTGGGGCAACAGGGACATTTATTCCCGATGCTTCTTTTACCAGCCAGTGGGACGTTTCAAACACGTACCTATTCGAATTATCGAATTTGTATTTGTCAATTATTATTTATTAAGTTGAGTAAAGGTGCAGTTTTGAAAGGCATTTGAAAGGCATACCTATTGGTCTGGTCGAAATTTAGAAGTACCAACTCTTGAAGCCCCGCCATCTTAGCATTATATGCTTCCTCCCCCTTTTTGGCTTCGACGGCTACAGAGTTTGTATAGGAATGCAAAGAGGCATCAATGTGCTTCACGGTTTTACTGAATTCGTCCAACAGAGATTTCTGATTTGCGTTTAGCATTACCATGTTGGCATCAAATTTTTGTATGCTGTCTGCCACAATATGTGCATTTTTATTGACGACAGCCAGATCGTCAGTATTCTTCTTCAGTCCCTGCATGAGAAGAGATACTGCTGTGCCTGCCTCTGTGTATTTTTCATCAAATTTCTTTTCCATCAAATCCAGTTTGTGGTTGATCTGAACCACATTCTTAAGCATGAGATCCTCAGACTCCCGCAGTCTCTTTAGCACTTTGTTGTGCGATTTCTCAACCGTATCCTTGAGCTCATCAAGCATACCTTGGACAAAATTGACAGTGAGATTTGCTATGCTTTCTTGTAGTGGAGGAGCTGCAGGCAGACCCTGGTCAGGCTCCCCCGCAGAAGTACTGGGAGAGCTGGATAGTAGTATGGAGTCCACAGGGGGAACAAAGGATTGCTCCCCCTCCATCCTTGCATCTAACTGCTTAGGAGCTTGTTCCACAGATGGAACCTCAGCATCCTCCTGAGACTCTGCTACTTTCTCATTCTCTGGTACTTCTTCTTCTATCTCAGTCTCCAAGTGATCATGCTTATCGGCAGAGCTGTGCACATCTTCTTCTACTTCTTCCTCCTCCTCCTCATCAGCCACCTCATCTCCCAGATCATCGTCGATAAGAGCTTCCTCATCGTTCTCAACCTCCTCATCATTTGCTACTTCATCTGCCACCATCTCCATAGCTTCTTTAGCTATCAGAGAAATATCAGATAAGATGTTTGCAGAACCGGTTACAGGCTCCCCCTCAGTTCCTGCAATCAGGGCGTCAGGAACTTCACTGGGTGTTGCCACGAAATCTGCTGAAGTTCTGTTGTCCTCGGCAGGAGATTCTTCTTGTTTAACTACCACTGCAGCTTGCCCTATGAGTCGCTCCCATCTGTCAAAGATGTTGGAGTCCATTTTCTTCAAATAATGCAAAGGAACTCCTTTGCTCATGTTGAACCTATCTCTGTTCAACTGATTGAGAAATAGGCTGATGATTCGTCCAAAACTTGGAGATCTGAGGGTGTCCTTAATCTTCTCAAAAAGCATGGCCCCCCAATTGAATCTCTTTCGGCAGACTATCACCACAAGAATCTTGAACATGTCGGCTGAGATGTGGTCGTGTGAGTCTGGTTTGCATATCAGTACTTTCCCAATGATGTCGGACAAGAGTTTCCCCTCCTCATTCATTTCTTTTCTCTTTATCGATCTGGTGCCCCTAGCTAGCCCATAGAATAATAGGGTCCTGGCTCTATCATGTTCCTCCAGATAATCCTCGTGCTCAGAACTGGAGAGCTGCAAACATTGAGTCAGTTTCCTGGCAGACATCTTGATTCTTGCACCTGCAACCTTACACTTGATGATAGAGTATTTATTCCGAAGTTTGGCGGTTGCGAAGAACTCCATCACTTCCTTATCCAGAATTTTGCAGGGGTGCTCCAGTACAAACGTGAGTCCAGCCTCCTCCAGCATGATGATGATGTTTCTGAACTCATCCGAGGCATGTGAGAACCCGGTTCGAACCAACTCACAGCGAGTGACCAGCCCGGCGGTGGTCCTTTGAGCCATAGCAAACCCAAATGTGGAGGGAGCGAGAGTTGACGGAGACGACGGAAAGCCTGGAGGAGCTCGTGCCCTTGTTTGATCGAAACCGCGGAGAATGGAAACTAGGACGAGCGCCCTGGACGCGAGGAGAGGAGACTACGGAATCCGGAACGAGGTCGACGAGATAGGGAGCCAAGATGCGGGAAGTCACCGGGAGGAGGGAAGGAATATCGACGGGTTTCTGAGGAAGGGTCGGCGGGATTCTCTGCGAAAGGCGGGAGATGAAGAGTCGGCAGCTTTCTAAATCGACGAGTCGGCGGGAGTACATACCGGATTTAGAAATCTTCTAAATATACCCAAGACAATAACCGTGGCAATCAATTTCAATGGGTTATTTCTCGATCGAGATATGCATAATCTTCTATGTCAGTTGTAAGTTTTAGTGACTTCCAATGGCGTATCTTCATTAATTTTCAGTGGGCTGATTTAGGCCTGTTGAGGTTTATTCTCGAATCTACTAGTGTATTTACAGATAAATCTTTAACAATGTATCTAAAGGTTATTTTTGCAATCTTAATCTTTCTTTAGGTGAACAAGCATATAAGTGTAAGTCTATACATGACCATTTACTTTCGAGAGAGGGAATTCATGACTTAATGTGGATATGCAGACATACTTATATACATATATGTAAAAATCGATGCGCTATAGCTCATATATTGAAGCTGATTGCAATTACCTGAGATTAAAGGATGTATCATTTAGAACTTCTGCTCAAGGAACACCAGGTGGTCAACTTGCACGTGCCCGTGTTGATGGCACTGCTCCTTTTCCAGATACTTGTTCCACATCATTTTTGGAACATCTCCTGTCTGGTTCCCATTAGGTTTACGGGAACCTAGACTACCCTGCAAAAGAGTTATCTTGCCTTAGGAACCCAATAAGTATTGGGTCCTAGGTTCCTGTCAGCATAATAATTAGGATGCCTCCCCTCAGGGATCTTGGAGAGAGGACTAACATTGCCTCGAGGATGTGGAAGTCCCCTTGCCTTTGACACAGAAGGGTTGTGCCAACAATCTATGTCAAAATGACCCACTTTGCCACAACACCAACATTCATGAATGTTGTACCGCCGTTTGTGACCTGACCTGGTGACTAAGGTAGTCAAAGTCCTAGGTCTATATGGGATGGGGCCGAATCTGCTAACAGACTTGTCTCTTCCACCTTGACTCATGGATGGGTGGAAAGAGTGCATATGGTAGGCGTCATGAGGCCTGGGAGGAGGTGCCTTCCTTTCAGTCAGCCCCCTTCCAAGGTCCCCATGTGTGCCAACAACATGATTTCTAACCCCCCTTTCTTGAGTCCTAGGGAGGTGAGAGGCGCATTGTGTGCTGATGCTGGCAGACTCATGATTAGTAGGGGCAGTGGCCGAGAATACAAAAGGCTTGGTGGAAGCCTGAGGTATCCTCTTCTGGGTAGCCATGATAGCCCTGGCATTCTGGGTGCTTCCACAAGAGGACTTATCATTATTGCAGTGACCATGGTTATTCCTATGGTCATACCTGAAAGCATGATGAGTGTCCTTCCTACTCGGGGTGGGGGGTCTGAACACAGTTTTGCCATTTCTCCATGACTTAATAATTTGGGAGATCCACCCATTTTCTGCTTTTCTCTTGATAGCATCAATCTTGGAAAAATTAGAAACTATCCTCTTCTCGGTGTCTAGATGACTTTCTAGATCCGAGATCTGTGAGTCCTTTACTTTGATGGATTCCAATTGGAGATTCATCAAGATCTTCAGCTGAGCAATCTCCTTAGCTTGTTCCTCAACAAGTAAGTTGCTCGTCTGAAGGGCACTCTCAAGGGAATCAAGATTATCAATCTTTTGATTGAGGCTATGTGTATCCCTTGCATCATTGGAAGGACTACTCTCAAAACTATTCCTGTCTTCAGGAACATCAAGAGGAGAGGGGCATGAGGAAGAAGTTACCTGCTTCAGGCTTTGTTGTTCATGGTTACCATCCAGATCGGCAGAGACTGTTGAGTTAGCTTCATCAGAACTGCTTTCCTCAGCTTCTTCTTCAGTCTCTGACAAGGACACAGGAGCCCTGATATTGACATATTGATCATGCCCTTCATCTTCAGAAATAAGGACCCCTACATAGGCTTCATCCTCTTGCTGACAACTGGTCCCAGCTTTCTCTGATCCCTCCATGAGGTCAGAGATGGTTTGCCACATGGACTTGGCCGTCTTACACTTGTCCACTCTTGAACGAGATACACCAGACCAGACGTCAGTGATGATCTGACGTATTAACTTGTCTAAGTTGTGCAATGAGAGCTCGGTCTCAGACATCTCTTCGGGACACTTGGGGATTTGGATATCCTCTCCAGAATCAGAAGCCTTCATGGGAATGAAGGGACCCTCTTCCAAGAAGATTGACACCCGAGGGTCGATGGCCTCCAGATGAAACATAACTCTCATCTTCCAGATAGGGTAATACTCTGTTGTGCACGCAGGGAGTCTCAGAGGAGGGACATCAAATTCCAGCTCCATGCTTGAGTCTCGTCTTCTAGTTGACACAGGAGGCAGGATCTTACTCAAGGTGTTAACCTTATTGCTGAGTAACCTTCCTCTGATACCACTTGAAAGTCCACTTAGTGTCAACTACTTACACCTAGGGGGGAATAGGTGTCTTTGCAGCGTATTTGCGGAATTAAAGTTTTACCTGCACAAGAAAATAAAACAACACAGCATAGAAAGTACACAAGCAATTTATAGTGGTTCCCCGATTTGGGTACGTCCACTTTCCCCCTTCGACCTATCTCCCAACCAGGGACGACTCGGTCACTTCACCAATAGGATTGAAATCCAATCCTTGCACTAACGGAAGGAACCCTTCCACACGTAAGAGTCAACACTCCCACAACTCGGGTTGCACCCAACCCTACAACTAGAGACCAAACGGTCCTTTACAAAGAAATGAAAATAGCTTGTAAGAGATACAAACAACGTATGGAGAATAGGGTGTCCCTCTTCGTTCGACGACGTGTTCTTGAAGTCAACGAAGAGTCCACAACTCTAGATCTCACTTGGAGAGAATCTTCTCTAGATCGACGGCTTCAACAAGAGAGGCGGTGATGCTATGTAGATCCAATCTTCTTAGCAAAGTCGGCAAGGTCTTCCAACGGTCACACTAGGATCGATCGTCTCGATTGATTCGGATGGGGAAGGTTTCCCGATCACAAATCAAGAGACAAAAGATCTCTAGATAGACGCGTGAGACGCTGTGCCCGACTAGGCTTCTGTCGCCGGGAGAGGTAACGAACACCTCGATCAACGGTGGCGAGCAATTAGCGAGAGGCGGAGCAGGTCGGCCGAGCTCGCTTCCGATCTAGGGCTTGACGGCGGCTTCTTTTTCTTTGATCTGTAATCCGTGTTTTTACTGTTTACAAATACAGAGTATTTATATATTAGGTCAAGAGATGACCGTTGTGGGCCCCACCAGCAGTAAGACCAAAGTCCGGTTCAAAATCCCGCAGATAACGTGGACCGGTCCAGACAGAGTTGGAAAAATGCCCAAGTCAAATTCGGCGAGAATCGTGAGTGATTCTCGACGAATCGGCGAGAATCACTTACGATTCTCGCCGAATTCTACTTTGAGAATTCAGGCTGCACAGGTTATAGAGGCCGAGGAGAATCGGTGGGAATCGCCTTGGATTGTCGCCGACTCGTCGAGAATGCAAAGTCATTCTCGACAAATCGGCGAGAATCACTTGGTGATTCTCGACAATTCTGCCTTAGATGATTTTTCTGACTGCGTCGAGACAGCCGGCCCAACCCGGCAAGAATCAACTAGTGATTCTCGTCGACTCGTCGAGAATCACTAGTGATTCTCGACGAATCGGCGAGAATCACTTAGCGATTCTCGACGATTTATACTTAGACGAATTCTCGTCTTTCCACCCGTGAGCTGGTCTTTGGCCTATCCTTGCTCCTTGTCTGCTCTTGCTTTATTATAGCCCTGTACTTGAAATTAAGTACACCCCAATAGAGAGAGTACACGTAGGCCAACACACTGTTCTGCTCAACGAGGGATTACGTTGCACAGACCCGTGTATATTGACCCACTGCACCCTGACATTGGTGTGTACTTAGCGTGGAATAACTGCAAGCACAACTTAAAGAAATTCATCAAATACATAGTAAATTCATCTTAGCTTGATAGGAGGCTTCCTCAAATCACGGTGATTGTGGATACAATACCCAACATGTGTCACGCCCGTGACCTAGGGCGTGACAACCCTTCGACGATCGTCGATCTCAGTTCGACGATCGTCGAACCCAGAATTGGCCACCTGGGCCTGTCACGCCCGTGACCTATGTGTTACGCCCGTGACCAAGGCCGAAACGTCAGCCAGACTGGAAATTTCGGTAACCGACGTTGTAATCAATTCTGATTATGGGAAGTTACATTAGGAGTATTTATGGGCCGTTTCCTACCCTAATTTTTTAATAAAATAAGGAAATGTTGGTCCAATAGGAAATCGCCACCTGGCAATCACCTCTTCGTTTCCAGCATTTCAACAGCCTCTACCATAACCGAAACGTCATTAAGAGAAATATTAATGGCCATGAACGTTTCATCCTTTCCCCTTCCCACTTGCTGATCTAAAAAGACTCCTAAGAGCAAGAGTAGAAGGTTACACGCTCAATCAAACGGATTCAGATTCCTCCCCTTGCTGTTGAAGAATTTCCGGCGATGCCACCACCGCGCAAATGGCTTCCCGACGGTCTGCACGCCTCCAGCCCGCGAACAAGGTCCTCCCCTCCGTCTTCTTCTGCGGTTAGATCTTAGAAATCGTTAGGAGAGATATCGGGCTCAAAAGAAACAGATCGGGTGAGCGTTTCCATGGTTTTCCGAAAATTTCATGGTGGCGGGTTCGCCGGAAACCGCCTCTCCGGCGGCCGTGCCTCCGCCCAACGGTAGCCCTCACCTCAACAGAGGTGGTGGTGGTGGTGGCCGGCCAGGGAGATGGCTGGGTGGCCGGGAAATAGCTTTAGAAAAGCTACTTGTTTTAAGCCTTTTATGGTTGCTGGTTCGGGCTAAAGAAGAAGATGAACAGTAAACATTTTATTATGTTATATATGGTATAATTAGGAATTAATTCCATTTACTGTGCACTAGGTTTAAACTGAAAATTATTGCCTGTAGGGGCTGAAACATAAAAAGTGGTCAACATAGAAAATGTAGCTCTTGAAGTCTAGTTTAATTAAAAATTGATTTCACCCGATTCGGAGTCTTGGTTAGACCACAACACATTTTTTTATGAGATCTATCCATAGGGCTTTCTTGACCTTAGAAAAATTCCCCACTCAAATCCAGTCATCAAAATGACTTGAAATTTGGGGTGTGGCCTAATATTATCTATATCTAGATGCAATCCAAAAATTGGGATTTTTGGGAAATATTTTTCTATAGTTTTTAGAAAAATTCAATAATCCTAGCATAATTTATTTAGATGGCTAAAAGACTTCCAAACCCTCCCAAATTCTGGTGGGTGGTCCCTGGGTTTATCATAAGGCTCTGGTAAAAATTTTATCTCATTCGGAGATGTTTTGGTTAGGTTTGTGTCCAACCCTAGGTTGATCTTTGTAGGATAATTTAGGATCAAACACCCCCTTGGTATTTGAGTGGCCATATCGCCTCAACAGGGGCTGATATTTTGGTAACTGACTTTTTAGGGCATGACACACCCTCCAAGGGTGTTTGGGGTGGTTTGGTGTAGGGTAGCCCAAGAACCCTAGGATAGGTCCCCTAATGGGGATTTGTAGGGTTGTGAAGGTCATGGGGTCAAATGACCTTGGACTGACTTGAAATTTGGCGGAGAGGACCATAGGGCCATTATATTCCTCTGGTAAAAATATTAGGGTATTTGGAGACCTTTAACCCACCTAAAACCCTAACCCTAGTTTAGGTCACCAACTTTAATTTGAATTATTAAGCTATCTAATGAACTTCAAATTAGGTAAAATTTGGGCAAAGGGATTTTCTAGTCAAAACAGCTATGATATAATTTTGTTGAGATTTTTGGGTTAATTTATACAATACTTCATTTACAACTCTAATTGTGCCCTAGATATTTATTTGGATGATTATGGAATTTCTGTTCACTGGAATATTATGAAAGCTTGGATTAGGGCATCTTATAGCCTGATATACCTTCTGTATTTTTCTTGGAAATTTTAACTGATTATTTCTGGTACATATTTCTTTAATGTACTAGTTGTTACATGGAGTCAAAAATACAAATAATATCCATTTACTATTTGTAAAATTATGAAATTGGGTCAGTGCGTGTTTCAAGTTATGATAGCCACCCTGTAATTTTCTCTGGAATTTTAGTTGGATAAAAACAGTACCTCCTTCATTAAGTTAGGAAAATTAGTATCTTGCATTAAAATAAATTCTGAGTTCAAATGTTAGAGAAAAATTATGGTACTTGGTTTATGATGGTTTTATGTCAATATATAGCTTCTATAATTTTCTTGGGATTTTTGGATATTTATTTACAGTACTTCCTTCATAGTATAATAAAAGTGGCCTAAAATGGTAAATTAGGAAATGTAGGCCTGAACACCTCTGAAGTTTCTCAAAACTTGGAATTGCTGTTTAAATGTCTCATAGGATTTTTACTGATTTTATGATGATTTATTGTTGACTCATTAGTGCACTTCATGTTCATATTAGGGCATTTGGAATCTTAGAATAAATAAATTAAATGCCCGATAAATAGGGAAAATTTGGAAATCTTGGATTTAGACTAATTATGTCATGGTAGACCTCCAGTATATATTATAGGAGATTCGGAAGACAAATTGGAGTACCTCCCCTTATACTCCTCATGTACCTTAGGATGGTCTGCATATAGTAAAACCACGGAAACTGAACTAGAGTAATAATGAGCTTGGGAAATGGAATTTTAATAGTTGCTGGTTGGTTAGGGCAAGCTAAGATTAAGCTCATTGTTGGAGGTCAAGATAAGTAGAGTGTGAGACTGGTTTAAGTTAAGTGGCGCACGGGAACGACGAAAGATCGTCCACCCCGTGTAGGAATTGAATAGTCTTAATACTCTAGGGTTAGATCTAAAGTAACTAAAAGGGGATCGGGTTAAGGGAGATCAACCAATACCAATAAGTGCCTTGCAAAAGGTAACTTCGGGCCGTAATGTCGCCATCTTGGTTCCTAGTGCCCCTTGAGAGCCCTTTACGGGGTATGCCGGGGGCAGTCCTGGGCTAACGTAAACCATAGGAATAATAAATTAAAAGAGCCACTAGTATAACTAGGGTTGCACATACACACTCCCCGATAGCTAGGAAGGTAGAATAATTGGTTTGGTTGCCATTCAGACAGTAGCTCTGAAGGTAGATGCACGGACGGGACAGTCCGGGGAGCCGAGGGCTCGAGGGTTGGAGTACAGAATAAAGGTGGTGGGTCTTCGATATCTGATTGTCGTTCACACCGACATCGGTATGTTGACTCGGCGGTGTGGGACACTTAGCCAAAGAAAGTCTGGTCGGTACAGCCAGCAGTAGTACGCGGATACTCTAGGTTGTGTTCTTCTATGGGCGTACGGAAGGGCTAGGACCGGTAGTGTGGATACCCGCCTAGGAGTGGGGGGCCCGACCCACTGTCTCCGTTTGCCACTACGGAGGTTCCTAGGAGTGAATCTAGCTGCCCGAATACGGGGAACTAAAGGTCTGTGCGCATAGAGTCGTGTGCGTGAGTTGAACTTGCATGAATCATGGCATAGTATATCACTACACTCATATTTACATACAACCGACACCCCAACGTATAAATCGGTATGGGACTTTTTATAAGATGGGAGCCTTGCAGAAGACCCCTTAACTTATAAGTTTGTATGGGCATTCATATAAGTTAAGGTTACTTACTTATCTACTTGCTTGTTTACTTACTGTTCTCTAGCTGCCTTTTTAAACATTTGATACTTACTACTTCTCTTCTTTACCATTTACTACCATAGGATTGCTAGTTATACTTTATTCTAAATAATTGTTAAATTAGCTCCCTTGTCATCTGCTTGATTATTCTCCACTTTTGTAGCTTCCCTTTCCTCCTCTCCGCCTGGTGCTTAGGAGCCGTGAGGGGAGGGGTAGGGGATGATAGGGCTTAGTCTTTATGACTAATGGTTTTCGAACCACAACATTACAGGAGCTCCGGATGGGAGACAGGGACCAGCAGTCCAGGGACCAGCACCAGCGGAGTACGGTGCACATGGTGGTTGGTCAGTCTAGCACCAGTGCACCTGCGACCAGCTCCGTGAGTGATTAGTATTTTTTATAGCTTCCGCAATGATTGATTTGTAGTGAGGACTCTGATGTACCGGGCTCGAGCCCATTAATCTATTTCCTGTTATTATCTACTGATGGACTGGATATGATTTCACTTTTATTTACATGTTTCTGTGGACTTGTTTACATATTATGTATAATTACTTCTCTCTCTTGTGATTGAAAAGGGCCGGCAGAATTGGCGTTTTGTAGTGGCGGCCTTCCCATGAGTCGGTGCCACCGCAAAGCGGCAATTCTGGGCTAAGACCCCGGTGGTTTAAAAAAAGGGGGGGGGGTCTTACAGCCTATTTATAGAAAATGAATTTAATGGTCGAGCCGACAAGTCAGTCCAGCTCACTGAACCCAACTCGCTAACCCCCACTCACTTACCCTGGCGCGTTGACCCCGACTCGCCGGCCCTACGACCTGTCATATCCTATGGTGAGCTGAATCTAAAGAATAGCATATTAAGTAAAATCAATAAACAGTAAGATCTAAAAATTATCCAAGTTATTACAGATAGCAGTTCTCGCAATCCAGGAAAAGAAAGTACAAAAAAACAAGCAGAAGAATAGTTATTCAACACGCGTGAGCTGGGGGCTAGGGGCAAGTGCCAGTAGGATCAGCTAGGGAGACATTTCCATCTTCCCTAGCCTTGCATCCCCATCCCTGGAGGCCGGGGCGGGTTGTTGAACTCGCATACTAGCTCCAAATCCTAGTCGATGAATCGCATGTTCTCGCTGATCTAGTCCATGAGCGGGGTAGGAGACGTCATCCAGCTTACCAAAATGCACTTCACCTTATCCGCGAGCAGCACATAGTCCTTCTTTAGTGCCTACAACCTCTACTCATTGAGATCATTCTCCTCCTAGATCCTGCGTAGTGCGAGCCCCTTCTTCTTAAAGACCTCCACGACTCGCCTCCTCATCTTGGTGGAGTCTAGCGACACATCCAGGAAGTTTTCTATCGTGTTGGGGGAAGGAGGTGGTGAATGTCAAGTCGGCTCAGAAGATTCTTTTGCCTCGGATTGGCCAGGGAGACCTGCAAGGACAATTAATCCCGGTGAATAATAGGTTAGTGCTTCAAAAGATTTATGCGAGATTGCCTTATACAGGGGGAACTCACGTGATGAGCATGGCAGCCCCCGGAAGATATATGCGAGGGGGGAAGGTGAAGCTCTTGTCACGAGCCGCAAGATGAGATCCTCGAGAGATGAGCTCAAAGCTCGGGATAGGGATGTCCATGCCAACTCTCCCAGCGAGTGTAGGAGCAGGTTTGTGTTTACGAGAAGGTGCGCAAACTAGCGACTTTGGCCTCAGCGAGCCCAGCCCCGTAGTAACAAAGTGGGTAGATGGTTCTCGCAAGCAGGTAGTAGGAGAAGTTTTAGGCCGCGAGGAATCACGGGGGCGTCAACTCGCGGTGTGGAGGCTTCGTCGTCAATCTGATGGCAGTCCGGGCCAGCAGGAATCTCGATGATCCCCTTCCCATTATGGCGAATCCAAGATCTGGGGTGGAGGCCAGATTACGGCAGACCGACACTGCATCTTTTGGAGCTGTATTAGCCTTCTTGTTAGGTTGAGGATTTGGGGACTTGTGCAGCAAGGCTCTAGGAGATACAGCGACCAGGCTGGCAGCGCGAGCGGCGTTGAGCCAACGAGCATGGTCCAGCATCTCTTGGAGATATTTTGAAAGATACATCGCATCAAGGTCAAAATAACGGGAATGGCAAAGGTCGCCTAGGTACGCGGGCGTATATATATATAACTATTTGTGGATCCTACTAAAAGATTCTCTCTTGCACCTGCCACACTCACCGTATTTTGTAGGGTTTAATGTTTCTTTCTGGGCTTGGGGAAACCTTGCAAAAAGGGGGGATTGTGTACAACCCCACATTCGACGAGTGGGAATCGACAGGTGCCAAACTAGTCAAGTCAGGCGAGCCGGGCCCCTAGCGTCATGTCCACTCGATGCCTTTCAAGGGCATCGAGTCCACTAGACACCTTCCACCCTTGCGTCGAGTAAGGCTCGTTCCCTCGATGCTTCTTAGCAATTAGTGACATCCCGACATTTGTCGGCTCGCCCAGGTGGGATTGAGCGGAATAGGGGCGAGTGGAGCAGCAGGCTCGAACTCGCCCATAGATCTCGGTAAGCCGTTGGCGAGTGGGGTAATTCTGTCCTGCACTCTCCCAGTACCATAGGGAGGTGGCGAGTGCTAGCACCATTGAGCACTTGCCACCCCATGCGAGTGGAGGTTTTCAAGGTCTACTCTCCTAAGTGTTGGATAATGTATTTTTTACCATTTTACCCCCATTGGCCTGCCCATAGCCTTTCAGAACAACAGAGTTACGCTATTCGCAGGCCAATCTGGACTACATCTAGCTGTTTGGAATAGCATAGGTTGGCTGTTGGCAGACCATTTTCAAAAAACTATAAATAGACCTAAGGGGCTACCTCAGAAGGTATGCTTACTTGTGCCTTTGTCTTCTTGCGCTTTCTGAGGTATCCTTAGCTCAACACTTGGCTAAGGAGGGGAAGTTCTCTAAGAACTTTTTTGTGTGTGGCGGGACCTCCGTACTAGAGCCTTGGTTCCTTTTCTTATTCTAAGTCTCTAACTGTTTAAGTTTGAGAGGGAGAAGGAAGTGTGAGATCACCCCTTCCCCAACGGTTTGAACTCCACAGAAGCCGATTTTCAGTTTCAACAAAGCACACAACCAATGTGCACACATGAATTTATAGTGGTTTCCCAAAGTTTTGGTACATCCACTTTACCTCTACGCATATCTAGCAATGAGCTAGACTGAATAATCTCCTCGAAAACTCACCTCCTTGATCTTATCGTACAAATCCCTTGGGATTTCTCAGATCTCCTCAGGGATCCTACCTCAGGCACACATTCCCTATAGATATGAGATATCTTACTCCTACAACTCAAAAACACACTTGGTTTCCTAACTCAGACTTATCACCAAGTACTACCTCAAATTTACATAAAAATCATACAGCTCAAGCAGGGAGTACAACCCTATAATTCAGGTATAATGGCCCTACAGCTCTGATCTAAACTTAGATCCTATATAAAAAGTATAGTTGAATATTAAAATAGAAGTATTAAAGAAATTAGACCTTGAAGCTTTAGATCTTATACTGTTATTGCTTTGATGATAAGTAACGGGAGCAGGTCCCTAATAGACTAATCCTCAGGTTGCACAGGTTAGGGTTTTCTCCTCTTTGATATTCTTCTATAACAGTTGGAGGAATATCTAGCTTTGAGTCTTGATTGACTCTCTCTGTTCTTCTGAACTCAATCAGGAAGAACTAACTTGCATCTAGTACGCTGCTTTAGGTTTATGCGATTTATGAGTAACGACACTTGTTTGTGTGTACTGTTCTATTTCCCTAGCTTATATCTCTTATACCTTTTACTTTTGCAACGGTCTTGGAATGCTTCTTGTCATTGCCGTAGGTAGGAATAGAATAGTATATCCTTGCTTTCGGCGCCAGCACCAATCTTGACTTCTGTCAAACTGAACAGACTTGAACGGTAACATTTTGAATCTTCTCCACTGTAATGTTGAGTAGAAACTTCATTCTCAATGTTATCTTCTTTGGCACTTAGATCTGCGGCTTTCAGCGACTTCTCCACAGTATCGTTGAAATGAGACTATTCTTAGAATTTTTACAATGAAATAGTTGACCTATGATATACCTACTCAACAGTATATCAACGATACTATTGACACATATATACCTTCTCAGTGGTATAACCCATCTTTGCTCTAAACCTATTTTAGAGTCAATAATCTTGCATATACATGAATTAGATATGCTATTAAATACAATATTCACTTTGTATTATAGGTGATGCTTTTTCAAATCAAGGATTATTGAGGGAAATATTCCCAACATTTATGATACATCCTTTGATTTCTATCCCTTTCTAGAGAACCTGTAACGAGGCCCATCATTATATTTAGAACTATACCAATCCTTAAAGCCTCAAATTCAAGCTTGAAGAGGACGATGATAGATCTTTCACTAACTATTAAGATTCTTGATGCTATATAGTTTTCTGAGACTACCTTTATGACAACGATATTGTTAAAAAAGTTCGAAGTCTTTGGATGATCATCTTTGTTAATAAAGACATCTCCTTGCGTTAGGGCCAAAGAATAGGGTTTTGTTTTTCTTATCAAACATTCTTATTATAATGCTCTTTCGTGAGGATTTGAGGCTAACCCCCTTTGGGTATAGTTTACATGCACTTTATGGCTTTAATCGAAATCTTCAATGCATTCATTCACATAATTGATACTCCCAAGGGAGTCAATATCATCTACTTCCATACATTCCCATTGACCTTGAAGGTGAACTTCAGTAACTTCCTTGCCCTTGGTGGAAACTCGCGTATTGCCCTCCTTTCAGACTACTAGGTCATGGTCTGCAGTTATTGAAAAGATGTCTTCTTCCTAGTGGAATTCATAAAATAAAGCCCAATTCCAACTTCTCTAGTCAGACTTAAGATGAGATGATCTATCAAAACGAAGCTGCATTTCCAAGATATGGACTACCTCTTCCATTTGAAGGGTAAAGTTAGTATATGATTCTTGCAAATCATCATAATTATTGGAACATGCATTCTACATCACTTGGTTTGAGAATAACAAATATCAGTGCGTATTTGATCACGTTTGTTGTGTGTTTATAGTGTGCAAGTTTATAGGAATGAAGACATCATGGTTCCACTTTCTGTGACCTATAGTCGAGCGGTAGGACTACCGCTGACGCTAGTTGTGCGGGATTAAAGTTGGGCACGAGATGATTCATGTCTGTGACCTATCATTGGGCTCTATCCCTACCGCTGGTTCTAGCCATTTCTATGACTATCAAAATAATAATGTCAAGAAGAAACCATTGAGAAAGATTTTCCACAGGGCGCTAGCCTTACTTCATTGTGCTATCCAAAAGCGGCGAGAGAATATTTTAGGATATTTTCATAATTTGAGGGATAGCTGGCGACACCGCATGAAAAGACATATAATGCCCCAAAAATCCAGAAAAAGGAAGGATTGGAATTTAACGCGTGGCGCTAGTGTTAACGCCAATGGTAGCCTTAGAATTAAATCGACTGACATCTCGAGTATCTACCGTGCGGCGGAAGAACGGTACTGCATGGTGCTATCACTCGATGCACTCAACGCTTTCGATGAAGCGTTGAGAGGCTACCTCGGGGCGGTAGTGAGCTACCGCGTTGCACTATCACTCGACGCACTCGATGCACTAAATGCTTTTGATGAAGCATTGAGAGAGTACCACGGGGAAGTAGCGAGCTAACGCGCGATGATAGCTGATTAAATTGGCATATGCCTCGGGAAGGTACCACTCGGCGGTAGTAATTTAACCTCGGTGGTAGCTTAGAGCGTTGGAGGTTGCTTTGGGCAACATAGTGTTGTCCATTAGGCCAAGCGGCGACCGCCTCAGATACCGTGTGGTGATAACAAATACCGCATGGCGATAGCTTGCTATTAAGGACTGGATTTGAGATTTCATTCTCATTTTCCTTTCTCACACTTTCTCTCTTTGTTCTTGAACTTTTGAGGGAAGAGGAGGAAGAAAAGTCCACGAGGCTAAGAGTAGAAGCGATCCAAGGTGTGCTTGTGATTGGAATTACAAGTAGATGCTAGATCGGCTAAGAGGAAGATGTGTCGATCAGTTCCATCCAGATCAAAGAATAAGGGCATGGCTCCTAAGCGATCGATAAGGGTAACGACTTTCTCCTTAGACAAGTCAAGTGCTCAATTTTCATATGTGCATGGAACCCCTCACCAAAAGGTGAAGAAAAGGTGGTTTCCAGTGGGTAGATCATGGTGATCTCCGCAAAACTTGATATTATATCAAGAATCAAAGTATTAAATAGGCATGCAGTGTGAAGACCATCTGGACAGGTTGGTCTGGATTGGTGATGAATTGATTTGCGTGCCGGAGAAGACTCTGTTGATAAAATGTCTGGTTAAACGTGTAGAATCTGGGTTCTGTTGGTGTGGAGGATGCTGCAGTGATATTACTGGAGGTTATCTCTCAGAAAACACCAAAAAATGGGGAAGAAGCGAATTATATCCCTACCACACGGTCGTAGTGCTACTGCCGGTGATAGCTTCATGTGTGCTATGGGGCCTATCTAAGGGGAGACCTGGTGTAATTATTTGAAGCTGAGAACCTTGTGATCCCAGCTTAGGTGGACATGCGTGCCAGCCTGAATGTTATTGCGAAGCCTGTGTCCGTGAGACAAGGTGCCTAGCATGAGAAGCTATAAGCTTGGAGAGCCCAACTATTGTCCATGAGAGCCATATATATCATTACAGGCTCAGGTCCAGGGACATGTGAGCTGCAATTGAAGCTCAGAGCCTGGACTGCCCATAAAAAATTCTAGAGAGCCGAACAGGCAAGGGGAGGGTTACCCGCATCTTGTCTTTCGCCATGATGGCTATGACCCTCGGCGTTGGCATGGCGATTTGAGCAACGGACTGTGGCTAAACTATACCCGCATTATGTCGTTTGAACTAAGATCTCCTAAAGTAACTTGCTTTTGTCGTTTGTATAATGAGAGTCTTAGGCCCCATCCTGGAAAGACTAGAATACTCTAGTGAACCATCAAGTCTAGGACTGTGGATGGTGGTGGGACCCGAAAAGTCCGGTACACCAAGAATATGCCCTCAGTGCTTGGTTTGTATGGCCGATCGAGCCCGTGTCTTTGTGAATAGTGCTTTAACGCACATGGTTATTGCAATAATATATATATATATATACTGTTGTTTGCAGGGAAGGAGAACCGCCGCCCCGATTGAGGGGTGGGGTCATTATAAATTAGTCAGCTAATGCTGACCGTTGTTTTATTTGCCACATTTTGGTTGGTCATGCTATGTAGGTGCTGAGAGCCAGGTGGAAAATAATGGGCTAAAGTCCCTTATGCTGCATTTGGCAGGACCTTGAAGGCTCAAAGGAGAACTTTTACTGTTTTATGTGTGGCTGGCCTGCATGCCGATGTATGAAAACACTTTTTGTAAAAGAAACATTTGTAAGGCCTTAAGGTCAGAACATTAGGTGTATTTGGTTATCATTCCTATATATGTGTAGTGGAAATTTAAGGGTTATTGGTTCTACAAGTAAAAATTCTTCTGTTAGAATGCGCTCTATGTTAGGATGCGTATACGATAATATGGTATCCATGAGTAGCCCTGTCGACTGTCGGTGGAATATGGCGTGGGGCCCTGGCCAGACCATCTTTTATATTTCATGGGACGGATGGAGGTATTATAATTTAGTGTCAGCTTTTGGTGTCGTTATTTCTTATTCGAATTTGTGGTTGAATTATTTTAAGGGGTGGTGAGCACGTGTATGTGTGTTACCATTATAACATGAATGAACCCATGAATGTCCACTTCGGAATAAAAATACACATGTTAAAGGAAATTGCGTGTTCCTATAATTGCTTTTAGCCATATTGCGCATTGCTTTATTGTGTGTTTAATGATTATAGACAACGAGAAGTGCTGAAGGGCAGTAGGAACCCCAGTGCTCGATGGAGAGTAATGCACCAACTAAGGTGCCAACACCTACTCCTTCTGTGGAAATTATATGGTTGGTTGCTGAAGCCATGCTCGCATTAATCAATGCACAACGAGAAGGGAGAGTACAACCTCCTACCCCTGCGGTGGTTGATGGACGTGAGGCCGACTATTATTTAGGTGGTTGGTTCGATTAGTCGAACGTTGCGGACTGCTAAAAAGCGAGTTTTTAACGAAAGGAGGCATATGCACCTATCACATATAGTACTCGATATTCGGTGGGAATATCGAGGTCGTATTGTTCTCGGGGATGGGTTGATTATTTTTACTCTTCCCGGAGTAACTATTATTTTACTGAAAATATGGTGGGGAATTTTAATGAACTAAGGCGATAAAATAATGGCATGAAAACGAGTTAGGAAATTAGATGAAGGGTTAACTCTCGACATCGAATCAGATCGAAACTAAAGTGACTCTTAATAATTATAGAACTTAGTTTTCAAATTAATTAAAGGCAACTTGGTCGTGGAGGTTCCACAAACATGAGCTCACCTATCTCTAAGAATATCGCACACCTGAACATTAAGACTATTCGACCGAACTCTCATCCGACGAAGGATTCCTCTTAATGCTCGCTTTACATTAAGAACCCCGCTATTGGGTGGGGAACCCAATCTGGTAGAATTACGCTTCTCCTCTCTCGAAGATATGCACGCAATTCTTTTTACCTAAGGGCAATCAGTCCATACGCACGGCCTCTCGTCTAGCTAGCGTATGGATAACGGAAATAGAACCCATACATCGATATGGGGTTCTACGCATCTTATAACCTGGGCAAACCGTAAGCCCTTTAATAAATGTGAGAAAAAGATCCTTTAATTATTTAGAGTGATTTCATATGTCCCAATGCTCTTCGATGTCGAGGGCTAAGAATGATAAGACACTCATCGGTATGGGGATGGTTTATGATTTTATTGAGGCGTGAGTTCGATACTAAGCGCTAAAGGGTTACAAAAAAGGGACAGAAATGAACGTAACATTAGAAAATTATAAAAATAACTAAAACGAGAACTCATACCTTTCAAAATCATAAAATTAAAAGCTAATTTATAAATAAGAGAAATTACAAGTCCTACTCGAATGAGTAGGTGGGAAATTAATTCATTACAAGTCCTACTCAAATGAGTAGGTGGGAGATGACAAGTCCTACTCAAACGAGTAGGCGGGAAACGAAAAGTCCTACTCAAACGAGTAGGCGTGAAATGAAAGCGAGTTCTACTCGAATGAGTAGGCGAGAAGTAAATGCACACACACACACACACACACACTCTACATAATTGAGAAAGCAATAAAGAAAGCAATAAAAGAAAGCAAGAAAAATTATCTCATACACTCATACACTATACATAATTGAAAGAGCAAAATGAAACTTATTCTCATACACTCACACACACACAATAAAAAGAGAAAGAAAAATTACTCATCCCAAAATTAAAATAAAAACTTTTTCATTGTAATAATTTTATAAAGAGTTTAAAAGTGGAAAAAAACGTTGAAAAAAACAAAAGTTTTACAAAAATAAAAAGGCTATATAAAAAAAACAAGAAGATAGATGCCACTTTGAAAACACTTGTATAAAACAAGAAAAATGAAATTAAAGTACTTTAAACTAAACCTAAACCTCAATAAAGAGAGAAGAAAATAGAAGCTATCAAAACTATGAAAACATAAAAATATAACAACATCAAATTAAACTCATACACCCACACACAAAATTTGAAAATTAAAACAAAGTTACTTACTGAAAGAGAGGCACTCAGAGGCATTCCAGTACAATATGTGGATGAAAAAAAACTAATATATTTTATTAAGTAAAAAAGTTTGATTACATAAGCTAATACAAACACAAAGAGAAGAGTTGGGGGGGGGGGATTATCCTTACATTGTACCAAAAGCAACTAAGTAGTAGTCCAACAGCAAAACGGCTAAAAAGTTTGAACCCGTGGTCATTAAAAAAATTTTACATTTATAGACAAAAAAATTCAGGAGGTAGCAAGCTGGCATGCAGGGGAAGATTGAAATAGTGACGACAGGCCAGGTTCTGGAAGTATCGGGAACGGGATAGCTTAATTTAATTCTTCATTGGAATCATCGAACGCAGCTGACAAATTTTTGTCGAGCGGAGAATTCTGGCAGAAATTCGTCGAGCTCTGGAAGCATCGAGTGCAAGGGATGGGGAAAACTCGTCAAGCACTGGTAGCATTTCGTCGAGTGCTGGCAGTGTTTTGGCGGGCTGAGATCGACGAACGTCGATCTGCCGTTTGATTGAAAAGCCGATCGAGTTGAGCTTGACAAACGTCAAGCATTGACTTTCTGGAGGCGTTGAGTGTTGATCGTTGAGTCAGCTGGCGAAGCATCGAGCTGAGATCGATGATCGTCGATCTGCAATCAACGAAAGGATGGTGAAGCGTCGAGCTGAGATCGACAATCTACGATCGACGAAAGGCTAGCGAAGCGTCGAGCTGATCTTTGCAGAAAGAAAATTTTTGCTGGAATCAAAGTAACACGCCCAGGTCACGGGCGTAACTAATTTGACACGGGCGTGTACCTTTAAATTTTTGCGACTTTTCTACAAAATTACAAAAAACAAAATAAACATAAGTTTTAGAAGAGTATTTACAAAAAGAAACAAATTATTTAAGAAAATTAACTAAAAACTATAAAGATAACCTAAAACTTGTTATATAAAGTAGTAAAAAGAATGAATATTTACAATTCATCAAATACCCCCATACTAAAGCTTTTGCTATTCCAGAGCAAAAGTTGGAGATATACTTATAAGGAATTAAAAAAACCCTAAATTTAGCTACCGCTTAATTTAATTAGAAGAGAGATCAAAATAAAAATATGAGGCATAAGAGTTGAGTCCTAAAATTATGAACATGATTTAAATAGAGAAAAAGTTTTGGACAAAAGACTTCTTGATTTAATCAAATAGAAGCAAAATTTTTTAATCGTTAGCATAACAAAAATAGTTTGGAATTATAAAAACTTTAGCTTGTGGGAGTTTTACGGGAAATAATGCAATTTAAAAATTATGCTCTCAAAATGATTTTAAATGAAGTCTAGAATCATTGAAATATGCTAGGGGTTATTTTGGTTTATGAAGAGGGCTTAGATTTAGAGGTGAGGTAATTTTTTTTCAAACCTCTGATAATTTTTTTTGCAATTGGATGTTTTAGGAAAATGATATCTTATTTTCCTTAACATATAAATTTTTTAAACAACTTCAAATTAACCCAATGTATATGTATAGAAGTAATGAATTTTATCCACTTACTCCGTGACATATAATATTTTTTAAAAAATATTGGATGCCTATGTTTACAGAACGAAATCTTGTTCCCATTGACATAGGTTCTTTTAGGGTTAAAATTTTGTTATCTTGCCAAGTAAAGCAAGACAAATAAGAAAGTTTGAGAGCAACCTTTATAAGGAAGAACTAGATATTAATAAGAAAGTTTGAGAGCAACCTTTATAAATTGAACGTTCATGTGCTTCAGAAATCTAGAAGTAAACAAAATTGAATCATATAGTTGTCTATTTATAACATAATACGCGTGCTCTATTTATGATAAATTAGAAGTAGTGCCGAAAATGAGTCCCCTATCTTAAGAACAAAGTATAATAAATTCTTTAAAACTTAACCTCAGATATTTAAATCTATAAATTTATAATTAATAAACGAATAGTAAATAAAGAATTAATGAAATTCACTTATAAATAAACTTGCAACTATATTTTTGGAGAGCAAAAAGGGTTAAGAATGGAATATTCGATTTATTTATTTTATAATTATTTGGATTTTTAAAGTTATCATTTTTGTGTGTTTTTAATTTATTTCTTTAATATATACTTACTAAAAATACGAAAAGATATATATACATATATATCCTTTTTTTGATTTTATTTTTTGGAATATTTTATGTTTGTTTTCTAAAGTTTTTGTATTTTTGGGATTTTTAAGCAAACATTTACAAGAGAGGAAAAAGGGAAAAGTTATTTACAAAGAGGAGGAAGGAAGGACGAGGAGAGAGACCAAAGAATATTTACAAAAATATTTAAAAATATATATATACAAAAATATTTACAAAGAATATTTACAAAGAAAAACTAAATATATTTTTTTGATTTTTTTTTGTTTTGTAATTTTTTTGAAGATTTTGATGATAAAAAAAGTATTTTTGGAGTTTTCATTTTATAAAAAATTTTTGTGTTTTGTTTTTTCATTTTAAAAAAAAAATAAGTGCGGAAAATGGAAGTGCAGATAAAAAAGCACGAAAACACCATCATACTTTATTCCAACATTGTCCCCAATGTTGTAATATAAGTATGCGGAACAAAAAAGAAATGAAATGCAATATGTACAAAAATAAAATGGGAGGGTAGGAACTTCCCTGGAACGTGTTCGGGGAGGCTCAATTAAAAACCCTGCATTATTAGAACAAGTAGGAAACAAAATAAGGAAAGAGCAAAAAAGGTAGATGTGGGTTGCCTCCCAGGAGCGCTTTGTTTATAGTCATGTAGCTTGACTATTATGGCGGGGTTATGATGTCGAGGAGGGTTATGATTTCATTAAAACCGATCACTGGATCGCCTGCTATGTAAAACTTTAACCAATGACCGTTTACTTTGAAAGAACCTCTTTTAGGGTGGGAGACGAGTACGATCCCATATGGCCAAACCTCTTCAACATTGAAGGGGACGGATTATTGCAGTTTTAGCTTACCCGTAAAAAGTCTAAGACGAGAATTGTAAAGAAGGACAAGATCGCCCGAAGAAAACAATTTTGGGGACTTTATTTTTCGATCGTGAAAGAACTTAGAACGCTCCTTACGGAATATATTGCTCTCGTAAGCGGTCGCAAGCCATTCATCGAGCTCGTTTAGTTGTAGTTTTATATCCTGAGCGACTAAGTTAGAGTCGAGATTTACGAGTTTTAAAACCCAAAGTGCATGATGTTCTAATTCTACGGGTAGATGGCACGCTTTGTCATAGACTAATATAAATGGCGTACAACCAATTGCAGTTTTGTATGCCGTAAGATACGCCCATAACGCGTCGTCAAGTTTAACGGACCAATCTTTCCTATTAATCGAAACATTTTTTTTCTACTATACACTTATTCTCTCGATTAACTACCTCGACTTGCCACTTATTTGTGGGTGGTAGGGGTGATAAGTTTATATGTGACTCCGTATTTAGCAATTTGGGCGTTACAGAAATGCGTTCCCCTATCACTTACAATAGCGCGAGGTGTGCCGAAGTGAGAAAATAGTTTTTTAATGAAGGTAACGAAGACTCGCGCATCATTGGTGGGGAGAGCTTGCGCTTTCGCCCACCTTGATACATAGTCGCCCGCAACTAAAATAAAAAAATTTTTAAAAGACGGAGGTAGGGGCCAAAAAAATCGATGCCCCACAAATCGAAGACTTCGTACTCTAAAAATAAATTTTGGGGCATCTTGTCGCGATGAGAGATGTTTCCTGACCACTGACAACTATCGCATGGGCCCACATAATGTTGAGCATCTTTAAAGAGAGTGGGCCAAAAGAAGCCATCCTCCTGTGCCTTCCGAGCGGTCCGGTTGGCTTAATAGTGCCCACCGGCTGGACCCTTATGGAAATGCCTAAGTATTTGAAAGCACTCCACACCCGCGACGCATCTTCTGACCGCTCAGTCCGCGCAGATACGAAAAAGAAAGGGGTCCTCCCAAAAGAAATTTTTCAAGTCAAAAAAGAATTTTTTTCTTTTGCTGGCTTGAAAAGTCCTTTGGAAGCACCCGCGCAACTATGTAGTTAGGAAAATCTGCGAACCAAGGAAAGGAAGACGAGATATTAATTGCTAGGAGGCATTCCTCGGGGAATCTATAATTTATGTCAGATTCAGCGAGCACTTCAGTAGCCGGATTTTCTAAACAGGAGATGTGATCGACGGCTAAAATTTCTGCACCGTTCTTATCCCAGACCTCCAAATCAAATTCTTGCAGGAGGAGAACCCATTGAAGAAGGCGATGCTTAGCGTCCATTTTAGCTAGTAAATATTTTATGGCGGAGTGGTTGATAAATACGTTAACTTTAGATAACATTATATACGAGCGAAACTTATCAAATGCGAAAATGATGGCTAAGAGTTCCTTTTCCGTCGTTGTGTAATTTTCTTGTGCGGAAGTGAGCGTCTTGCTAGCGTAATAAATTGGATAAAACTGTTTGTCTACGTGTTGGCCAAGAATGGCACCTAAGGAAATATCACTAGAATCGCACATAATCTCGAACGGAAGGGACCAATCGGGCGCCACTAAAATGAGTGAATTGATAAGTTTTGGTTTTATGAAATTAAACGCGGACTCGTATTCGCTACTAAAGACAAAATGTGATTCCTTTTCAGGAGGTGAGTAAGCGTCTTTGTAATTTTTGAATTTTTTTGAATAAATCGTCTATAAATGCCCGCATTGCCTAAGAAACTCCTAATGGATTTAATGTTAGTTGGCGGCGGAAGTTTTTCTATAATTTCTACCTTAGCCTTATCTACCTCCAACCCGTTAATCGAAATCCTTTGGTCGAGAACCAAACCTTCTCGAACCATAAAGTTACATTTTTCCCAATTTAAAACGAGATGCGTGTCCTCGCATCGCTGGAGTACATGATCTAGATTTCGAAGACAATCCGGGAAAGAGCATCCGAATATAGAGAAGTCATCCATAAAGATTTTCATGATGTGTCCAACTAGCTCGCCAAAGATTATTAGCATACATCTTTAGAATTTTGCTGGCGCATTATAGAGGCCAAATGACATTCTTCGGTAGGCGAAGGTGCAAAACGGGCGGGTAAAAGTTGTTTTTTTTGGTCATCGGGGGAAATGGGGATTTGGAAAAACCCGATAAACCATCAAGAAAACAAAAATACGGATGACCGGATAAATGCTCAAGAATTTGATATAAAATGGTAGTGGGAAATGGTCCTTACGGGTGGCATCTTTAAGTTTCGTATAATCGATGCACACCCGACAACCCGTAACAGTACGAGTTGGGACGAGTTCATTTTGCTCATTTTCCACTACGGTTAGACCACCCTTCTTGGGTATGACATGAACGGGACTAACCCAAGCACTATCTGAAATGGGATAAATAATCCCCGCATTTAATAATTTAATTATTTCATCTTTAATGACGTCTTTCATGTTTGGGTTAAGACGTCACTGTGGCTGAATGGCTTTGCGGCAATTATCGCTAAGGAAAATCTTATGAGTGCAAAAAGAGGGTTTAATCCCCTTTAGATCAAAAATTTTCCATGCAATTGCGTGGCGATGTTTAAATAAAACTTCCAATAGATTGGAAGTCTCTGAATCACTCAAATGCGAAGAAATGATAACGGGAAGGGTATCATCTTTTCCCAAAAAGGCGTTGAAAGTTTAACTTTCAAGGCAGCCTAAACACCTAGAGGGGGGGGGTGAATAGGTTCTGCTTTTCTTATAAAAACTTCTAGGCAGAATTCAATTCAATAGCTAACACAATTGGCACAGCAATCACAGAAAATAAAACATCACAGATTGCACAATGTTTTATAGTGGTTCCCCAAGGTCTGGGTACATCCACTTTCCCCCTTCACCTATCTAGCAGTATGCTAGATTCGGCCAAACTTCCACTTATCTCAGATCAACAGATCCTATAACTCAGAACCCAACTGGTTCCTACAACTCAGGCACAACTGCCCTACCTCAGCCTTGCACCAAGGCCTACAACTCAGAGAATATCCTTCTCCTACACTCAGGCAAACTGCCCTACCACTCAGAGTTCAACACTCCTACACTCAGCCTTTATAACATAGGCTTACAACTCAGATCTGTGTAAACAGATCCTACAGAAATATAGAAAAGATTATTAAACTGTCTTGACAAAGTTGAGAGAGAAAAGGCCAAGACAATTCTTGATCAGCTGATGCAATCAACTGTATCTGAGCCTTCTTCAAAGCTTCTTGAAAATGAACTTAGCTGAGTTGATTCCAAACAGCTTCTTGAGAATCCACTGGTGGTTTCTTTCTTCTTCTTCTAATTCTGGCTTGATCTCTCTCTATCCAGCACTTTGAATGATTCTTCTGAATTCTGATTAGAACTCTTCTTAGATCTATCCTTAGATAGTCTTCTTAGATCTCCCAGAGAAGATCTTCTTAAGTGACTAGCACTTTCTTGAAATGAATTGGATTGTGATCCTTCTCTTCCTTTTTGATTCAAAGTTATTCAAAAGGACTATCTGTTGTGGTTTTTTTGTTCTCCTTCTGAATCTGTCTATTTATAGACATTCTTCATGGTAACCGGCTGATCCGGTTTCTAACCGTTTTCTGACAAGTCTGACAGCTTCAGTTAACCGGTGGTAACCCACAGCTGTCAAGTCTTCAAATAAGTCCTGTGCCTTAGTCTTGAACCACAAGTTGTTGAAACAGTCTGTCAGAAAGTGTCGAGACCATCTGTCTATCTGTGTCGACACAATTGACTTTGGTGTCGACACAGTCTTCAGTGATGTCGACTAAGTTGCCTTTGAGTCGACACAGCTTCTTCTGAAAATAACTTGGTCTTGACTCTTCAGTGTGTCGACACAAGTCCTGTGTGTCGACACAGTTGTTGTAGAATCATAACTTAGTAAGTGTCGACTTAGCCTTCAGGTGTCGACACATTCATTTCTTAAATCTGCTTTAATGTGTCGACTTAATCACAATGTGTCGAAACATTCTGCTGGTGTCGACAAACTTGAGGTCGACTATTTTCTTCTGTGTCGACACATTCAGTTGATGTCGACAATCTTGAGATCGACTATACTCTTCTGTGTCGACACATTCTCCCAATGTTGAGGTCGATGCTTTTCTTCTGTGTCGACACAAATTCCCAGAGTTGTGTCGACTCTTTTCTTTTGTGTCGACACAAATTCCCAGTGATGTGTCGACTTACTTCTTCTGTGTCGACACTTTTTCCCAGTGTAGTTGTAGACTAACTGCTATGTGTCGACACTGCTTCCCAGTGTTGTGTCGACTATTTTCTTCTATGTGTCGACACTGCTTCCTCTGTGTCGACACTTGGACTTAGAATTTTTTCTGCATACTTTATCAATTCTTCACCTGCACATGTCAACTTAAAACAACATCAAATACACCTTGATGTATATCATTGAGCTAGGTTGGGCTTCTTCAAATCAGGTACACATTTTCCAATGTACCCAACAATCTCCCCCTATTTGGAGAAGTCATAACCCCTATAGCCAATGATATACACCATTTATAAACAGTACTAAATGATGATTAATGACATAACAGGAATACTTTAATATAAACAAAACATAAAAACAATTCATCACAGAATGCACATTATAATATGCCAAACAACATTTTGTTTATAACTGGGTAATGTTTGATTACAATGTTTTACATTTAATGATTACATCACAACATTACAAAACTCTATAAAAGAACTTAAAACATAATCAGGATTGATCAGGCTCTCTAATTATAATCCCTTTGCCAGATTGAATTGTAGCTGTCACAGGAGCTTCTGATTCTTCAGCTATCTTCTTTCCTTTAAGATCAGCTTTCTTCTGAGCTTCTTCCTTGATCCTTTGCCTTTCAAAATAATGAAAAGGCTTTGGGAAGTATTTGCTTGGCTCCTTAGCATCTGATGGCAGTCTTCCCAGCTTAGCTTTCCTTCTGAATTGTACTATTACTTCTTGTCTTGCCTCATACTTCTGCCATTCTATTTCATTGTACCACTTGCCTCTCTCATGAACTTTATCTTGTACAGCTTTCCATGCAGTGAGTATTATGTTCCTTGAAGTAGGACTCCACTGCTCATAATCTGACTTAAGTACAGCCTGCTCTCTGAATTTCTTCTTTGCTAATAGAGCATCTTGCTGTTCTTTTAGAGTAGCCTCAGGCTTATCAACCTTTCCAAAGACAATATTAGTAACCTCCTTTGGAGGACTATACATTCCTTGAACTTTCTGATCAATTATGTCAAAATCTGGAGGGGGTAAATGACTTGGGCAACCTCAGGTTGATTGCCGTCAAGTAGATTTGATTGTATTCCTGACTCAGCCACCATAGCATCATCACACAATGGGGGATATCCCAAAGTGGCTCGAATGCTATTGGTCACCCATTTGGTGTGCTCTGAGCCTGCATGAATTACCATCCTCTCCCCCTTTATGGCTTCTCTAGATACATGATCTCTTAGATCTTCCTTTTGAAATCGGATTTGGCCATCCAAATAATTCACACCCTCTTTGAAAAATGGTTTTAACTTTTGAAGCTTTTCAGATATTTCTTTTTGAGAGGTTGTGATGGCAGTCTTAACAGATGCAATGGCAGCTTGAAAATTCTTATCAAATTCTTCCCTTTCTTTGGCTCTATCTGCAGGCAGACCTGGAACAATCTTCTTTACCTCCTCAACGATCTCATTATGAGATTCAGTTAAATTCTCATTCATTCTGATCTGATTTTCCAAAACATAACTTTGCTTCAAAGCAATGTCATCCACCTTTGTAGTAATAGCCTCCTGTTGTTTAGCTAGATAAACCACAGCATTGCCACCCTTGTGGAAGCAATCTGTCATTTCAGTTTTATGCATGTTGACCTGAAACTGGATGGACTTTATATCCTGAGCTAAGTCAAACTGATGTGACTTGCTATTTTCATCAACATACTTTTCCATAGCCATCCTTTGTTCATCCAATTTTACTTGTAGATCTATCATAAATTTGTTGTAATCAAAGGCTGGAGATACTTGTAGAGGTGTGGTCTGTAAAGCCTGCTTATAATGCTTGCTTCTTCTCTTAAATACAACAAGTTTTCTTTTCTTTGCCACCCTGGCATCTTCAGTTTCTGTTTCAGATGAAGTATCTACATGAATTCTTTCTTGAGGATGATGAATTGTATCTGTTCCAGGGGTCTGTTGCTCAGCTTCAACATCCACTGGCTCACCCTCAACCTGTGGCTCAACTTCAGCTTCCTGATCAATGTCCATACCTATGGACTTCTCAATATCTGGTCCACCTCCTACTTTATCAGCAGTAGTATCAATATCAGGGAATAACTCCTGCATAGTAAATTCCAATTGAGCTGTAACTTCTGCAGCAGTTAAATCTTGAGACAAGTTTAACTGTGCTTCCTCTTGTACTTGCACTTCAGTATTTGTAGTATCTGGAGTAGGAGTGGACACTAGCTCCCCCTGAACCGGTGCAGTAATAAGAATATGAGCAATGTCTTTTATAGTAAAATACATTAGCTCCCCCTATACCTGAGCAGTTGTAAATACCTTTGGAGCAGGAGTGGAAACTGGCTCCCCCTGCATCTGTGCAGGTGTTGACACTTCCTGGACTATAGTTGAGTCAAGCTGTTTTTCAACCTGTGTCCTCAGTGGGTCTTCTTGTAATTGTTCAGATTCTTGATTCTGTGTAGGGGATTTCACATGGGTGTCTGGCCTGCTGTCTTCAGGCACATCCTTGGACAGCACCCTATCCCACCTAGAGAACAGTCTCATATCCATTCTTCTCATATGATTAATCTTACTCCCTTGCAGTTGCTGCATCACTTCAGGAATCACTCCAGTGAGGTACATGCTCATGATCCTAGCCATGTTAGGCTTCTTGATTCCTTCTTTGATCTTGTCAAAGATCACTCCTGACCAATCAGTAGGAATAGTAAAAACAATCCTGGTCATCAGGCTGAACATATAGGCAGAAATCCTATCATGTCCACCTGTCTTGCAGAGGATTACTTTCCCAACTACTTCTGACAAGAACTTCCCTTGCTGATTCATACCCTTCCTGTTGAATGTAGCTCCAATCTTCAATCCTGAGTCCAGTACACACCATTGAAGGGCTTCCCTTGTCTTAGATATAGGAACTTCCTCTTCATTCTCAACTACTTGCAATTGAAAGATCTTTCTTAAACTTCTTTGATTAATCTTCACCTTAGTCCCTTGAACAGTGGACTTAATCTTGAGGCCAGTAGAGTGGACTGATGCAGAGATAAAGAACTCATGCACCTCCTTCTTCCAGATTTTAGTAGGTTCTGAGATGAGAAATTCTAACCCTGACTCAGAGAGGAGGGTGATAACTCCTTGAACATCTGGCGGCGCCTCTGCAAAGGCCTGGCGCACCAACTCATACCCTTCATTTATGTTGTCTTCAATCCTTGGCGCCATCGGTTCGTCGAGAAAGCTTGAGAGAAGAGAGAAAGATAGACTGTCGACACAGGGTTTTAGTCTCGAAAACCTTGGAAGCGTGTCGACAGAATGAGTTTTTGACCTATTTATAGCCTCAGTTGAAAGAAGTTCAAAAGGCGCCAAAAACAGTCAAAATGTGTCGACAAAGACGGAATGTGTCGACACAAACTTCTATTGTCTCGACATTACTTCAGCCTACTATGTGTCGACACCAATTTGTGGTTATGTCGACACCTTAGATAAACAGAAATTCTGTGTCGACTCTAAGGATAAGTGTCGACACATATTCTGTAAGTGTCGACACCATTTTCCTGGTTGAGTCGACATTACATTTCTGGTTAAGTCGACAATATAACTCTTAAGTGTCGACACATATTCTCTGTGTCGACACAATATTTCTGACTTGTCGACATAATTTCTCTGAGTCGACACATTATTACTGAATGTGTCGACACATTCTTACTTAGCCAATTTCTGTAACTTCAATGTGTCCTTTTTAACACTTGATTATGTTGTTATTACTTTTACTTACTTATATACCACTTCAATAGCATTGTTAATGATTTTGTTAATACATTAATCAATGGTTAACATACCTAATTCAATTTTGAATTTATTGAATTTGGTTTCATCTAAAGGCTTAGTAAATACATCTGCTATTTGATAATCTGTTTTTACAAATTCCAATGAGATGTCTCCTCTTTCTACATGTTCTCTAAGAAAATGGTATTTGATTTCTATATGCTTAGTTCTACTATGAGAAACTGGATTATTAGCAATAGAAATAGCACTCTTTGAATCACATAAAAGGGGTGTTCTACTTACCTGAATACCATAATCCTTAAGCTGATGCTGCATCCACAATAGCTGTGCACAGCAGCTTCCAGCAGCAACATACTCTGACTCAGCTGTGGAAATTGCCACACTGGTCTGCTTCTTACTACTCCAAGATATTAGTCTTCCCCCCAGGAATTGACAAGTACCTGTAGTACTCTTTCTATCCTCTCTACATCCTGCAAAATCTGCATCTGAATAGCCTGTTAGTTGAAAATCTCTATTCCTAGGGTACCAAAGACCTAGAGTAGGAGTGCCCTTTAGATATCTCAGAATCCTTTTGACTGCAGTATAATGAGATTCTTTAGGGCAGGCTTGGTACCTAGAACAGACACATGTTGCATACATAATGTCAGGTCTACTAGCAGTGAGATATAGTAGAGACCCAACTATTCCTCTATACAATGATTCATCAACAGGTTTACCTGTCTCATCTTTGCATATAGGCATACTTGTTCCCATAGGAGTTCTCATGGTGGAGGATGACTCCATACCATACTTCTTAATTAATTCTTTGGTGAACTTAGACTGGGATATGGACAATCCATCATCAGTCTGTCTTACTTGGAGTCCCAAGAAGAACTTAAGTTCACCCATACTGCTCATCTCAAACTTCCCTTGCATAAGTTTGGCAAACTTTTTACAAAGGTTGTTTTCAGTAGATCCAAAGATTATGTCATCAACATAGATCTGGACTAAGATGATCTTTCCTTTGGATTCCCTAAGGAATAGAGTTTTGTCTATCTTTCCTCTTGAGAATTTATTCTCAATGAGGAAGGTAGACAGGGTTTCATACCAAGCCCTTGGAGCTTGTTTTAACCCATACAAAGCTTTCCTAAGCTTATACACATAATCAGGTTTAAGAGGATCTATAAAACCTGATGGCTGCTCTACATATACTTCTTCTTTAAGATCACCATTCAGAAATGCTGACTTCACATCCATCTGGTATACTTTGAAGTCTTGGTAGGCTGCATAGGCAAGGAACATTCTGATTGCCTCCAGCCTTGCTACTGGAGCAAAGGTTTGATCAAAGTCAATTCCTTCTTCCTGCCTGTATCCTTTTGCAACTAACCTTGCTTTATTCTTCACTATTATCCCACTTTTATCTAGCTTGTTCCTATAGATCCACTAAGTGCCAATTATGTTGTGGCCTCTTGGTTTAGGAACAAGCTCCCAGACTTTGCATCTTCTAAATTGATTCAGCTCCTCTTGCATAGCATCAATCCAGTGCTGGTCTTGGATAGCTTCTTCAAACTTCTTAGGTTCCATCTGGGATAAGAAACTTGAATGCAAAACTGTGCTTTGATTTCTGCTTCTAGTTTGCACTCCTTGTCTTGGATCACCAATTATCTGATCAGTTGGATGATCTCTTAGATATCTTATAGCTGGAGGAAGATTCCCTTCAGGTTGAGCATCTCCAGCTTCTTCATTCTGCTGAGCCTCTTGGTTTTCATCAGTTTCCATTATCTCTTGTACTCCCCCTGGACAGCAGCCTTCATTTTCCAATGCTCCATCTTCCTTTGAAGCTTCAGCAATGGAGAGCTTGTCCATCTTCTTGCTTATACCTGTTGAGTCATTTGATCTACAAGACAACTCACAATTGATTAATCTTGTTTCATCAAATACAACATGCACAGATTCTTCAACCACTTGAGTAGTTAAGTTGAAGACTCTATAGGCCTTACTATTTGTGTTGTACCCAACAAATATCCCATCCTGGGATTTGGCAGCAAACTCAGTCAAATATGACTTGCCATTGTTAAGTATATAGCACTTGCAACCAAAGATCCTGAAATAGGATAGATTTGGTTTTCTGCCTTTCACAATCTCATAGGGAGTCTTTCTGTGGCTTTTGGTGATAGAAGCCCTATTGATGACATGACAAGCAGTGTTAACTGCCTCAGCCCAAAAATATTCTGGGAGAGAGGTGTCACTCAATAGAGTTCTACCAGCTTCAATTAATGTTCTATTCTTTCTTTCAGCAATTCCATTTTGCTGAGGTGTTCTTGGTGAGGAGAACTCTTGGAAAATCCCAAAGTCTTTACACAAATTTGTTATGCTTTCAGAATGAAACTCAGTACCATGATCACTTCTGATTTTGACCACTGTACTTTTCAGTTCATTCTGAATTTGCTTTACAAAATTAAGTAGTACAATTGGGGTTTCAGATTTTTGTCTTAGAAAGAACACCCATGTAAATCTAGAATAGTCATCTACAACCACAAAAGTGTAGACCTTCCTACCTAGACTATGAACTGGCATAGGACCAAAAAGATCCATATACAAGAGGTATAAGCACCTCACAGAATCCTTGTTTTCAAGGCTTCGAAATGAGGATTTTGTCTGCTTGCCCTTTTGACAAGCTGAGCATACCCCTTCCTTTATACACTTAACTTGAGGCCCATTCCTCACTAGTTCTTTACTAATGAGTTGGCCAATTGTCTTGTAGTTTAGATGAGCCAATCTCTTGTGCCACTTAACACAATGGGAAGCATTGTCATCAGCTACAAGACAAATAGGGGAAGCCTTATTTTCACATTCAAAATTAAGGCAATATACATTTCTCTTCCTATACCCAGTCAAAATGATCTCTTGATCACTTGACCTTTTGATATGACATCCATCCTTACCAAATGAAATGTCATATCCTAGATCACTCAGCTGGCTTATGCTTATTAGATTATGTTTCAAACCTTTTACATAGGCCACTTGGGTGATAGTAATTAGGTTAGAAGAAATGTTACCAAACCCTTTGATGACTCCTTTTTCAGATCCACCAAAGATCACTTTATGTCCATCTTTGACAGATGAATACTCCTTCAGCAGCCCCTTTGTTCCAGTCATGTGCCTGGAACAACCACTATCCAAGTACCATATAGGGGCATGGTTACTTGGATTCACCTGCAATACAGAATTACTTACCCTTAGAACCCAAGTAAGTCTTGGGTCCTTGGTTTAGGTTAGCATTAATAAAGTTATCATAACCTCTTCTAACAGGTAGACTCTTATTCTTTATAACACTTGTGTTATACCAGCAGTCCAATGCAAAATGGCCCCTCTTGCCACAGCACCAACATTCAAACTTATTGTATCTAGATCTAGATACATCCTTGTCAGAAGAATTTCTGTTCATTGCTGGTGCTGTTGCAACTTCACCTACTGATTTCTTAAAACCATTGGGTTTATGACCATAGGTAGGCCTGCTTGCCTTAACACCCTTGTTCTTCAGAACATTTGTCTTAATATGACCTTGAATGTCTTCATGATCATATATGTTAGAAGGCACTTTCTCCTTACTAAACTTTATGGGGACTGAAAGGTTTAGTTGCTGAATAGGGACTTTGCCTTTCCTCTTGAATCTGCCAGCCCTGGAGTTACCTTTAAATCCTAATCCAGCCTTACCCTTCTGAGTGACAAATTCATCTATCAAGGGTAAGACAGATTTTGGCTTAGAGTAACTAGCCACTAAATCCCTTTCAATTCTAAGTCTGGCCTCCAGACTCTTTACTTGATCATTAGTATAATTAATTGTGCCCATCTGAATAATAGTTATATTCTTCAGCTTGGCAATTTCATTTAATTTTTGATCAAGGACTTTTTCTAACTCAGTTGTTGCTACCCTTAGTTCAGCAATTTCCTGAGCCTATGTTTTAACCAGGTTCTTGCTTTTCTTAAGGGCCTGCAACAAGTCCCCATACTTGTCTATCAATTGATAGACATCTCCTTCAGATCCAGATGCATCTTCATCACTTG
This sequence comes from Platanthera zijinensis, assembly GCA_039513925.1. Classification (NCBI taxonomy): domain Eukaryota; kingdom Viridiplantae; phylum Streptophyta; class Magnoliopsida; order Asparagales; family Orchidaceae; genus Platanthera; species Platanthera zijinensis. The sequence goes on from CM077086.1 coordinate 75,690,838, forward strand.
ATGCAGATGTAGCTGATTCTTCACTTGTACTACAAACAGATGTACAGGAAGGACAGTTTACCTCATTAGGACCAGACTGATTCTGGCATATGTCCTCTTCTGATCTTATCATCAAACCCATGCGTTGATGTTCATTGATGGAGTCTAGCAACTGCATAAACTCCTCTTCCTCAGATGCAGCATATAGTCCAATATATGCTTCAGCTTCAGATCCTGATTCTGAAGTTGACTGGTCTGACAGACTTTTATCTTTCTTTGCTACAAAGGATTTCTCCTTCTTGCCTTTCTGATAAGTCTTCTTCTTTTCTGAAGATTCCTTCCTTTTGTCAGGACAATCAGCCACTACATGTCCAGGCCTATTGCAACAATAGTAGACAATCTTTGAAGTAGTGGCTTTGCTGGGCTTTGATCTGCTTTTCTCTTTCCTTGATGACCTTCTCTTCTGATAATAGTCATCAACTTGCTGTGATGTGGAAGGCCTAGACTTCCATTGCTTCTTTTTCAAGAACCTTTGGAATTGCCTTGTGAATGCAGCAAAGTCTGCATCTGAATCACAGCTTTCTGAACCCTTATTTGAATTTTCAGAACTATCTTCTTCAACTTCTTTAGGAGGAGATGGTGATTTCCTCCTACTCTTTCTAGTGGCTTCAGCATTAAATGCCACAGTCTTTTCTCTATGCTCTCCTTTTGAGTTTCTTTCCTCCTCCTTCCTTACCATAAGTTGCATTTCATAGGATAACAGCTTTCCAAACAGGGTTGGAGGAGATATCTCTGCCAATTTAGCCACTTCTCTTATGGCACAGATCTTTGTATCCCAGTCCTTTGATAAGGATCTTAAGAATTTGTCATTCAGTTCATAGGTACTGAAGACTCTTCCATAGGAGATTAGCTCATTCACAATTCTATAGAATTTCTTATAGCACTCAGTTATGCTATCAGATTTTCCTTGTCTAAAGCTTTCATACTCCTGATTTAGCATAGACTTTCTGTCCAGCCTTACTTCTTCAGATCCCTCCATGTAAGCAATCAATGTGTCCCACATCTCCTTGGAGGTCTTGCAGTGAATCAGATTTTGAAATGTTGAATCATCTATGGCACTAACAATGATGCTCTGTGCCCTTTTGTCCATGGTTGCCAAGATGATTTCATCCTTGGTCATTTCTGAATAAGTCTTTGGTATTTGGATATTTGCATCAATAACAGATATCTTTATTGGAATGAAGGGCCCTTCCTGTACTGTGATGTAAATCCTTGGGTCAGATGCTTCCATAAACAATCTGACTCTTTCTTTCCAGATCCCAAAGATTTCCTTCTTGCATATGGGTAATTTCATAGACCCTAGCTCCTTATGATTCTCTCCAGAACCCATCTTCTTGATTCTTGAATCTGCCTTTCAGATCTATCTCAGACTGTTAAGTCCTTTTTGAGTAACCTCCCTCTGATACCACTTGATAGTTTAACTTTCAAGGCAGCCTAAACACCTAGAGGGGGGGGGGTGAATAGGTTCTGCTTTTCTTATAAAAACTTCTAGGCAGAATTCAATTCAATAGCTAACACAATTGGCACAGCAATCACAGAAAATAAAACATCACAGATTGCACAATGTTTTATAGTGGTTCCCCAAGGTCTGGGTACATCCACTTTCCCCCTTTACCTATCTAGCAGTATGCTAGATTCGGCCAAACTTCCACTTATCTCAGATCAACAGATCCTACAACTCAGAACCCAACTGGTTCCTACAACTCAGGCACAACTGCCCTACCTCAGCCTTGCCCCAAGGACTACAACTCAGAGAATATCCTTCTCCTACACTCAGGCAAACTGCCCTACCACTCAGAGTTCAACACTCCTACACTCAGCCTTTATAACATAGGCTTACAACTCAGATCTGTGTAAACAAATCCTACAGAAATATAGAAAAGATTATTAAACTGTCTTGCCAAAGTTGAGAGAGAAAAGGCCAAGACAATTCTTGATCAGCTGATGCAATCAACTGTATCTGAGCCTTCTTCAAAGCTTCTTGAAAATGAACTTAGCTGAGTTGATTCCAAACAGCTTCTTGAGAATCCACTGGTGGTTTCTTTCTTCTTCTTCTAATTCTGGCTTGATCTCTCTCTATCCAGCACTTTGAATGATTCTTCTGAATTCTGATTAGAACTCTTCTTAGATCTATCCTTAGATAGTCTTCTTAGATCTCCCGGAGAAGATCTTCTTAAGTGACTAGCACTTTCTTGAAATGAATTGGATTGTGATCCTTCTCTTCCTTTTTGATTCAAAGTTATTCAAAAGGACTATCTGTTGTGGTTTTTTTGTTCTCCTTCTGAATCTGTCTATTTATAGACATTCTTCATGGTAACCGGCTGATCCGGTTTCTAACCGTTTTCTGACAAGTCTGACAGCTTCAGTTAACCGGTGGTAACCCACAGCTGTCAAGTCTTCAAACAAGTCCTGTGCCTTAGTCTTGAACCACAAGTTATTGAAACAGTCTGTCAGAAAGTGTCGAGAACATCTGTCTATCTGTGTCGACACAATTGACTTTGGTGTCGACACAGTCTTCAGTGATGTCGACTAAGTTGCCTTTGAGTCGACACAGCTTCTTCTGAAAATAACTTGGTCTTGACTCTTCAGTGTGTCGACACAAGTCCTGTGTGCCGACATAGTTGTTGTAGAATAATAACTTAGTAAGTGTCGACTTAGCCTTCAGGTGTCGACACATTCATTTCTTAAATCTGCTTTAATGTGTCGACTTAATCACAATGTGTCGACACATTCTGCTGGTGTCGACAAACTTGAGGTCGACTATTTTCTTCTGTGTCGACACATTCATTTGATGTCGACAATCTTGAGATCGACTATACTCTTCTGTGTCGACACATTCTCCCAATGTTGAGGTCGACGCTTTTCTTCTGTGTCGACACAAATTCCCAGAGTTGTGTCGACTCTTTTCTTCTGTGTCGACACAAATTCCCAGTGATGTGTCGACTTACTTCTTCTGTGTCGACACTTTTTCCCAGTGTAGTTGTAGACTAACTGCTATGTGTCGACACTGCTTCCCAGTGTTGTGTCGACTATTTTCTTCTATGTGTCGACACTGCTTCCTCTGTGTCGACACTTGGACTTAGAATTTTTTCTGCATACTTTATCAATTCTTCACCTGCACATGTCAACTTAAAACAACATCAAATACACCTTGATGTATATCATTGAGCTAGGTTGGGCTTCTTCAAATCAGGTACACATTTTCCAATGTACCCAACAGGCGTATTTAAGTGATTCGGGTAGGGGTTTGAGGTCTAGGATGGGCGGTTCTTCTAACGAGGTTTTAATTCTAATGTCCTTCAAACTAATTGGTTCGAAAGGCAAACCTATAGAGGAATCCTCTTCGCATTTAAAAATTTTGAGAGCAAAAATATTGTTGTTAAGAAAAATTGACTCAAAAACGGGAGAAGAACGATCTCCTAAAAAAGTATCTAAATTATAACAAAAATCATCGCTCGATGATGAGTCCTCCATCGTAGGATTAATTGAGAAAGTAACCTAATCATCTCCCACCCGAAGGAGGAGATGACCATTACTCAAATCAATTAATATGTGGGAGATGGCAAGAAAATTGCAACCGAGTATAATTGGTACATCGGTGTCCTCCTCGAGGTCTAAGATGATGAAGTCTACCGGAAAGATAAACTTATCAACTCGGACAAGGACATCCTCCACTGCCCCAATAGGGAACTAAGCTGAGTGATCCGCTAATTGGATACGCATATTAGTAGGGGTCGGAGTGCCCAAACCTAATTTTTGAAAGAGCGATATCGACATCAAATTAATGCTCGTGCCTAAATTTGTTAGAGCATATTTCACTAATATATTGCCAAAAAGTCACGGAATAGAAAACCGTCCCGGGTCATTTTGTTTTGGGTGCAATTTATTAGTAAGAGCCGCTGAGTAGTCTGCGTTGAGAGAGATGTGCGAAATATTTTCTATTTTTTATTTATTAGAAAGAAGTTCTTTCAAATATTTAGCATATTTAGGAATCTACGAGATCGCCTCGCAGAATGGAACGTCAATCTGAATTTGTTTCAATAGTAAAATAAATATTTTGTATTACGCATCCTTACACTCACTATCAATCTTATGCGGATACGACAGGGCCTTGTTTAAATTTTTTTTTTGTTTAAAATCGTTAAAGGCGGCGCAATCAAAGAAGGGGGAAGAGGGGTCGGAGGATAAATATGTACTTGAAGATCGACCACTTCCTTATCGCTACAGAGGGTTATAGTATTGTCATTCTCTCGAGGGTTGGGCTTCGTGTTCCCTGGCAGGGCCCCGAGCGCACGCTCGGACATCATTCTCTTTAGCTGTCCAACCTATTGTTCAAGATATTTTAGCGATCCTGTGATGTTCCAAATATTTGACTCGTTGGATGCTACGTATTTATAAAAAATTTCCTCTACCGGAGAAGTTTTCGGAGGAGGAGGTGGGAAAAATGCGGGAACAAAAGAATAAGGGAGGCTCTGCGCAATGTTCGCATTGCTCCAAATGAAATTGGGGTGATTCCTCTAACCCAGATTATAGTTATTACTATAAGGGTTTTTGTTGGGGTTGAAGGAAGGATGACCCGAATTTCCTATGAAGTATATGAACTCATCGTACACGCAAACATTGGGGAGAATAAAACAAGGTGGAGTGGAGGAGTCATTATTCATCTCCGCAACCTGCTTCGTTAACCTTTAGACTTGAAGGGTTAAGAGAGCAGTGGCATCCATTTAAAAAAGGTTGGCCACCTGCTTGGCGCGTCCCTGCGGGACGTTCCATAGGTAGGCGTTCATAGCCATCTCTTCGATAAGCGCTTGGGTTGCCTCAGGGGTTTTATTATTTAAAGTGCCCACTGCAGCCACATCAATCATTTGACGCGTCTGATAGTTAAGCCCATTATAAAAGATTTGGACCTACAACCACGCAGGCAACGCGTGGTGTGGACACTTACTGAGGAATTTTTTAAACCTCTCTCAAGTCTCAAATAGAGACTCACAATCGTTATGCACGAACGAAGAAATGTCCGCGCGTAACTTTGCAGTTTTTGCGGGAGGAAAATACTTCGTTAAGAACCATTTTGCAAGCTCGGCCTAGGTGGTGATACATCCTCGCCAGAGGGAATTCAACCACGCCTTCGCTTTGTATTTAAGGGAAAAAGGAAATAAGCGCAAGCGAATGGCGTCATAAGTGATGCCATTAATCTTAAAGGTGTCGCATATTTTTAAAAAGTTAGACAAGTAAACATTTGGGTCCTCATCCGGCAGTCCATCGAACTGCACAACGTTTTTGATCATTTAAATGACACTCGATTTTATTTCAAAACTATTATTCGCCACCATAGGGCGAACAATGCTAAAACCAGTATCATCAAGGTTAGGTCGGTCTTAATAAGACATAGTACGCTCAGCCGCTTGGGCAGGGTTAGGGTCGGCCATAACTACGGCAGAGGGTTCTCCGATAGATTATCCGGGGTCTAAAAAAGGATTTTTGCATTGAGATCGAATACGCACAAGGGAGCGTTCGATTTCAGGATAGAAATATAAATTTTCAGACTCCGAGGGTTGTCCACGGGTTATACACCCTAAAATAAACTAAATAATTAACTATTTTTTTTTCTTTTTTTTGATATTTTAAATAGAGTTCTTAAGTTTTTTCCTTTTTTGGGGGGAGTTTTAATAAGATAGGTAAAAGTAATCGACTCCAAAATTCAAAATAACAACTCAATGCCTCCTCCACAACGGTGCCAAAAACTTGATGGCCGCGAGGCCGACTCTTATTTAGGTGGTTGGTTCGATTGGTCGAACGTCGCGGACTGTTAAAAATGAGTTTTTAACGAAAGAGGAAAATGTACCTATCGCATGTAGTTCTTGATATTCGGTGGGAATATCGAGGTCATATTGTTCTCGGGGATGGGTTGATTATTTTTACTCTTCCCTGAGTAACTATTATTTTACTGAAAATACAGTGGGGATTTTAATTAACTAAGGCGGATAAAATAAAGGCACGAAAATGAGTTAGGAAATTCGATGAAGGGTTAACGCTCGACATCGAATTAGATCGAAACTTAAACGACTCTTAATAATTATAGAACTTAGTTTTCACATTAATTAATGACAACTTGTCCGTGGAGGTTCCACAAACATGAGCTCACCTATCTCTAGAAATATCGCTCACCTGAACATTAAGACTATTCGACCGAGCTCTCGTTCGACGAAGGATTCCTCTTAATGCTCTGTTTACGCTAAGAACCCTCCTATTGGGTGGGGAATCAAATCTGGTAGAATTACGCTTCTCCTCTCTCGAGGGTATGCACACAACTCTTTTTACCCAAGGTTGATCAGTCCATACGCACGACCTCTCGGCTTGCTAGTGTATGGATAACGAAAATAGAGCCCACACATCGATATGTGGTTCTACTCATCGTATACCAGGGACAAACATTAAGCCCTTTAATTAAAGTGAGAAAAATATCCTTTAATTATTTAGAGTGATTTCATATGTCCCAATGCTATTCGATGCCAAGGGCTAAGAACGATTAAAAACTCATCGGTATGGGGACGGCTTATGATTTTAATGAGGAATAAGTTCGAGACTAAGAGCTAAAGGGTTACAAAAAAGGGACAGAAAAGAAAATAACTTTAGAAAATTATAAAACTAACTAAAACGAGAACTCACACCTTTCAAAATCATAAAATAAAAAGCTAATTTAAAAAGAAGAGAAATTACAAGTCCTACTCAAATGAGTAGGCGGGAAATAAATGCATTACAAGTCCTACTCAAACAAGTAGGCGGGAGATGACAAGTTCTACTAAAACGAGTAGGCGGGAAATGACAAGTCCTACATAAACGAGTAAGCGGAAAATGAAAGCGAGTCCTACTCGAATGAGTAAGCGGGAAGTAAATGCACACACACACACACACACTACATATTTGAGAAAGAGATAAAGAAAGCAATAAAAGAAAGCAAGAAAAACTATTTCATACACTCACACACTCTACATAATTGAAAGAGCAAACTAAAACTTATTCTCATACACTAACACACATGTAATAAAAAGAGAAAGAAAACAAACTCATCTAAAAATTAAAATAACAAATTTTTTACTATTATAATTTTATAAAAGTGTTCAAAAAGTGGAAAAAAAGTTGAAAAGAACAAAAGTTTTACAAAAATAAAAAAACTAAGTAAAAAAACAAGAAGATAGAAAGCCACTTTGAAAACACTTGAATAAAACAATAAAAATGAAATTAAAGTACAAAAAACTATACCTAAACCTAAACAAAGAGAGAAGAAAATAGAAGCAATCAAAACTATGAAAACTAAACAATATAACAACATCAAATTAATCTCATACACCCACACACACAATTTTAAAATAAAAAACAAAGTTACTTAAGATTGTTGAAAGAGAGGCACTCAGAGACATTCCAGTACAATATGAGGATGAAAAAAAACTAACATATTTTATTAAGTAAAAAAGTTTGATTAGATAAGCTAAGACAAACACAAAGAGAAGAGGGGCAGGGGCGGGGGGGGGGGGGGGGGGGGGGGGGGGTGGGGGGGGGGGTGGTGGGGGGGGGGATTATCCTTACGTAGTACAAAAAGCAACTAAGCAATCTTCCAACAGCAAAATGGCTCAAAAGTTTGAACCCTTGGTCATTACAGAATTTTTACATTTATAGACAAAAAAAATTCAGGAGGTGGCAAGATGGCATGCAGGGGAAGCTTGAAACAGTGATGACTGGCCAGGTTCTGGAAGTATAGGGAACGGGACAACTAAAATTAATTCTTTACTGGAATCGTCGAACGTAGCTAGCAAATTTTTGTCGAGCGGAGAAGTCTGGAAGAAATTCGTCGAGCTCTTTAAGCATCGAGTGTAGGGGCTTGGGAAAACTCATCGAGCGCTAGGAGAATTTCTTCGAGCGGATCTCGATGAAAGTCGAGCGGAGAAGCGCTGGCAGTGTTTCGATGGGCTGAGATCGATGATCGTCGATCTGGCGTTTGATTGAAAAGTCAATCGGGTTGAGCTCGACGAACGTCGAGCGTTGACTTGCTGGAGACATTGAGTGTTGATCGTTGAGTCAGCTGGAGAAGAATCGAGCTAATATCGACGATCGTCGATCTGCGATCGAAGAAAGGATGGCGAAGCGTCGTGCTGAGATCGACGATCGTCGATCTGCTATCGACGAAAGGCTGGCTAAGCATCGAGCTGATTTTTGCAGGAAGCAAATTTTTTCTGGAATCAAAGTTACACGCCTAGGTCACGTACGTGAACAATTTGACATGGGCGTGTACTTGAAATTTTTGCGGCTTTTCTGCAAAATTACAGAAAACAAAATAAATTTAAGTTTTAGAAGAGTATTTCCAAAAAAACAAATTATTTAAGAAAATTAACTAAATACTATAAAAATAACCTAAAACTACTTATATAAATTAGTAAAAAGTATGAATATTTACAATTCATCAGTGGTCCAGGAATCGGTTGGCATAGTTGAGCATGTGGCGATACGATAAGTGGTTGTTGAGATAGTGACTGCAAGGCGAGCGACGGAAAAGCAATTAGAGCATGTAATGAGTATAAATACTCCTATGTTTGCGGGTACTGGAACCCTAACACAAGCCGAAGATTGGCCCTCAAGAATAAAGAGAATCCTGATGGTAACTAAAATGGAAGAGTGGAAAAAAAATCAATGTACCTACCTTCTTGTTAGATGGTGAGGCAAGGCTATGGCGGGATGAGCTAGAGCTGCACAAGTTTGCTGTTCTGTCGTTGATCGAGATCTCAATGGAGGAATCCTCAAAGTGTTTTCTGGCGAGATATATTCCATCTACACAGCGGATTGCAATGGAAAACTAAATTCAAAGGCTAACTCAAGGAGAGATTTCTGTGGATGACCACTTATAAGAGTTTACGAGGTTGGGAAGGTATGCAGGCTTTACGTTTGCAGACGAGGAACAAAAAACAAATCGGTTCTATGAAGGGCTGAGCGAAGACTTGCGATCGCTTCTCTCAGGACCGATGATGCAAGGTTTTCTTACTTTGGTCAATACGGCTCGTTCCCTCGACAATAAATGAAATGTGTGCAACGTAAGAATGACTTGGCAGTGAAGACACCAGCGTTTAAAGTACCTAACTCGGGAAAGTTTGGGTATAAAAAGTGGAAGAAGAAGGCTAAGTCTTCGGGAACAGCATCTTCTAAGAAACCTGAAATGATGACAGAGCGAGGTCCACTCACTTGTTACACATATGGCAAGGTGGGACATATTCCCCAAGACTTTCGGAGTGGCCCAAAAAAGACGGAGAAAAACATGGGTGCGACTTATGCTGAAATGGGAAAATAGTTCTGGAGTCAACTGCATCTCAAGCGCAACCTCGAGTCTATAATCTTGGCCAGCAGGCCATAAAACAATGTGACGTCGTAATAGGTATGAGTTAAGATACAGTTTTTACTATTTTCCATACTTAGTACCTTGTGCGTTGCTTGTGTATGATTTGTTTGTATTTGTATTTATCATGATATCGGAACATCCGACGAGAGTATTGTTTGATACAGGAGCTTCTCAATCCTTTCAGTCTGAGGACTTCATGGTGTATATCGGAGTGCCTTTATTTATACCAAAAGATCGAGTGAATGTATTGCAACCTAACGAGTGCTTGATGCGTGCGAATCGAGCCTGCTGTGTTGAGGTGCGGATAGGAAGTCATGACTTTGATTTGGAAGCATCTGTGTTGCTGATATTAGAGTTTGATGTAATCTTTGGTATGGACTGGATCTCGGAGCAGCGTGCCTATATAGATTGCAACTCTAAGGATGTCATACTAGGGCAAAACACCGAACATGACACTATTTTTGTGGGTATGCGAGGATCAAGCAAGATATTGATGTCTGCCCTCCAGGTAGTCATGGCAGTTAGGAAGGGCACAAAATCTTTTTTGATGCTATTGGAGCCTATAGAGCCGAATCCCAGTTAGTGTGATGTTCCTATTGTATCGGAGTTTGCATATGTTTTTCCTAAGGATCTACCTAGTCTTCCACCCCAGCGAGATATTGACTTTACTATTAAGTTGGTGACAGGAGAAAAACCTGTGTCACGCTCACCGTACCGAGTGGCGCCAATGGAAATGGTAAAACTGAAAGTTCAATTGCAAGAGTTGCTAGATCAAGGATATATACCTCCTAGTATATCACCATGGAGTGCACAGGTGCTCTTTATAAAGAAGAAGGATGGAGGCTTGCGTCTATGCATTTATTATCAAGAACTGAACAAGCTTATAGAAAAGAATAAGTATCTGATTCCTCGAATCGATGATCTGTTTGATCAATTGATTGGATTGACTGTCTACTCGAAGTTGGATTTGAATTCAAGCTACTGGCAGTTGAGAATTTGGGAAAGTGATATTCCCAAGATAGTGTTTGGTATACACTATGGTCATTATGAGTATACTGTGATGCCTTTTGGACTTACTAATGCGTCATCAGTATTCATGGATCTGATGCATAGGACTTTTTGATAGTATTTGGACCTGTTTGTTATTTTCTTAATTGACGACATATTGGTATACTCTTAGTATGATGAAGAACATGCGAAACATCTGAGGTTGGTTTTGCATACCCTGAGAAGAAATAAACTTTTTGCCAAGTTCTTAAAGTGTGAGTTTTGACTGTCTTCGGTGGCTTTTCTTGGCCATGTGGTTAGTGGAGAGGGAAATGCGGTGGTTCAGTCAAAGATTCTTGCTATACGAGAGTGGATTGTGTTGTCTACTGTAACGGAAATAAGAAGCTTTCTTGGACTTGCTGGGTACTCCAGGCGCTTCGTGGAGAAATTTTCGTGGATAGCCTTACCTCTCACTACACTGACGAGGAAAGATCAGAAGTTCGTTTGGATGTCAGAGTGTGCACGGGATTTTGAGGAGTTAAAGAGTCATTTTTCTACGACACCTACCTTGAGTTCGCCATGTGGAACGAATGGCTATGAGATATATAGTGATGCTTCAAGGAGTGGCTTAGGATATGCTCTTCTACAATTTGGAAAGTTAAAGCTTATGGCTCACTCCAGTTGAAATTGCATGAGCGAAACTATCCAGTCCATGACTTGGAGTTTGCGGCTTTGATTTTTGCACTTAAGCTGTAGCATCATTACTTATATGGCGTGAAAGTGGATATCTTCACGGACCATAAGAGCCTTAAGTACTTAATAGATCAGAAGGATCTGAACATGCGACAATGGAGGTGGATGGAGTTCCTCGAGGACTACACCTTTGAGATAAATTACACTCCTGGGAAGGGAAATGTGGTTGCAAATACCCTTAGTCGTAGGACTCCAATATGGAAAAGGTGGCTACAAATGCATGATGAGCATCTGATCCAGGAGTTGGAGGCTTTAGATATTTCTTGTGTTGACAAGAATACCACAGCAAATGCGTGCTTGAACTGGACAGAGGTGCAGTATGATCTCGCGGATAGAATTCGATATGAAACGGAACTCGATGAGAGTATGAACTGCTATGCAGCGGATGGGTCAAATTCCTAGTTCTCTTTGTATGACGGTCTTTTGCAAAAAGACGGTCATTTGTATGTCCCTAATGTGGGTAAATTGTGGGAGGAGTTGATGTATGAAGCACACTTTACTAAATACTCAATCCACCCAAGGAGCACAAAGATGAATAAGGACATGATAAAGATGTTCTTGTGGCCGGGTTTGAAGATGGACATAGCTCTTTATGTGCCAAAGTGCCAAACTTGTGCTTTGGTAAAAGCTGAAAGTCAGAAACCTGGTGGTTTCCTGAAGTCATTGACAATTCTGGTATGGAAGTTCAATGATATCTCTATTGATTTTTTGCATGTGTTGCTGAGATCACAGAGCAAAAATGATGTTGTGTGGGTGATCATTAACTGATTGACAAAAGTATCGCACTTCATACCGAATAAGAAGCGTGATTCAGTTGAAAAATTGGTTAAGTTGTATGGTTATAACATAGTAAGGCTGCAGGGTGTGCCCTATAGCATCGTCAGGGATAGATATATGAGTTTTACTTCTAATGATTGGAGGATAAGCCACCAGTTGTTAGGTATGAAACTTAAATTCAATACGACCTTTCATCCGCAAACGGATGGTCAGACCGAGAGGAACAACAAGACAATGGAGTATATGCTCTGTATGTGTGCCTTAGATTTCAGGAAGAGGTGGGCGTACCATCTTTATATGATCGAGTTTGCCTATAATAATTGTTATCAAGCTAGCATTCAGATGGCGCCTTTCGAAGCTTTATATGATAGGAAGTGTTGTACTCTTTTAGCATGGGCGGAAACAAGCGAATCCAAGCTGTATAAACGTAATGAGGTCAAAGATGAAAATTTGACTATACATATTATACAAGAGCGATTATTAAGGGCTCAGGATAGACAAGAAAAGTACTACAATGCCAAGCACTGAAATATGGAGTATGCGGTAGGTGATTGGATATATCTAAAAATAAAGCCATTTAAAGGTGTGTCAAGGATTCGACACTTGAAAAAGCTGAGTCTGAGGTACCTTTATCCATTTGATGTGATTGAATGAGTTGGCGAAGCTTCTTATCGACTAGATCTTTTGATGGATCTAAGTGGTTTTCATGATGTGTTTCATATCTCGATGTTGTAGAAGGCTATGCAAGTCCCTACGTGAAAGATAGGGATAGATCTTATGTTTACTCTAGAGATAAATATATATAAGGAGAAAAAGAAATCAGAGCACACAAATAAAGAAATAAATAAGCAAGCACAGACGACACAAGGATTATAGTGGTTCCCCAAAACTGGGTACATCCACTCTTCTACCACCCTGGTAGGAATATACTACAGGATTTGATCAGGTGACTACCACCACAATATCTATTTTCTAAGGGAGATATTGAAACCCTTTGAGCTTTTGATCAGGTGCCCAAAAACCAAACTCAAGTCTTTTGGAAGGTGACTTGTGAACCAGGATAACTTTTGAAGGGAGTTCAAACCTTGTACAGTAGGGTGGGAAAGAAAGTGATGTTAGTCTTCTCTTTTCTCAAAACAACTGAGAATACTTTGTGTGGCCTCCAAATCTTGTCAAAGCTCCCCCTGAGATGTAGAGTTGTTCAGGATGATGAGAGCTTTGCTTCAGGGTGTAGGCCTTCAAATCTGATGTTTCTCTCCAGCAAGCTTCTAGACTGATATTGTATTTGTTGTCTCTTGAAAGCCTGGAGCATATGATGAAGAACACAATATGAAAGAAAGCTGTGTTGTGTTCTTCAGAATCTCTATTCTGACTGCTGCATCGTTTTGTTGTCAGTAGCTTCTTCTATATCTACAAACCTCCAATCCGAATATATTACCCAGATCCGTATTCAAACATTAGAATTAACTCTATCTTGAAATGGATGAAGCATTCCCAAGAGAGAAAGATGCTTGGGGGATTAATCACATTAACTGCTGCTGTTGAACGGCTATATGCACTAAATCTGAGGGATATTAAATGCCTTAAACAATAATTAATTCTATCAACTGTTAAAGCCTCTCTCTATAAAACTGCACAGGATTCGTTGACCTCAGTCTGTTATTTGTCGACCTAAGCTCAGAGATCGTCTACCTGAATAATCTTTGCGTCGAGTTGATATTTTGTCTTGAGATTCAGCTATTATCGACTGGAGCTCAGAGATCGTCGAGCTCAACTCAGAGATAGAACTCTGAGTTTCGTCAACCTGAGTTTGACGTTCGTCGAACTGAGTTCGACTATCGTCGAAATGATTTTCTGCTTTTGACAAAACTGATTTCTGCATGATTTCTTTCTGCAACATTTCTCAGGAGACTCTTGAGGCAGACTTGGAAGAATAACCTATGACCCTAACTATACATTTTGCGTCAATCTAAAACATCCTAATAGTACTCCTTGCCCAAATCAAAACTAGGGTTCCAACAATCTCCCCCTATTTGGGTGAGGATACTACTTACACAAAAGGAATACAAAGAAAATATAAAATAGGTGCTTTGAGAAATAAAATAAACAACAACAAAGTTTTTAAATATAAATATGAAAAACTTCTTATATGCTCTATTGCTGTTCTTTTGCTAATCTTTAACTGAGCTTATTTTAGATATGCTGAAATGTGGTTCCAACAATTTTCCTTAAAATCATCTTCCAGATTCCTGAATAATTGAGACTGCTGCTGTATCCTCTACACCAATCTCCCCCTACATAATCTCCCCCTAATAAAGCTGTTGCTGACTATGACCAAGCTTTTGGTTACTATCAAATGCCACTATTCCTCTATGGTAAGATAGGTCTTTTCCTGAGAAGAGAGGTTAGGAGTTCTGGACCAAGATTACCTTGGGTCCTGGTTCTTTTTCATAATAATTAGATATAAAAGAACATACAGGTTGATCTTTGTAACCTAGAGGGTGAAATTTCCTATAATGTATGAACTACTTGGTAAAAGGATTTTTTAATATTTGAGTTTGATTATAATTTTCAAAAGGATAAAAATTTCCGTTCTGAAATTTTGAATTCGACGAAAAATAATTTCGTCGATCTGAGTTCGACGAAGAGTAGTGAGATCATCGATCTCTATTCACAGAATGATAACATTTGTTTTTTGTGTTCCACGATCATCGAGCTCGGTTCGACGAAGTATATTGATTTCGTCAATCATAATTTCCAGACCGGTTAAAATAAAAATCTTTGTTCAGAGTTCGTCTACCAGAGTTCGATTAAGAGTATTGTTTTTGTCGAGCTCTGTTCGATGAATTATGTTGACCACAAATTTTCTGAAAATGTTTAGTTAGTTTTGATATAAATTCAGTTATTTTATCTAAGTCTATTATCATTTCTTTGCCTTTTACTGATTCTAATGAAGCTATTTTTTTTGAAATAATTGTTATGTCTTCTTTGAGTTGAATGTTTTAAGAAGATAAATTAATTACTTTTTCTCTGAGAAGTTTTATTTTCTTCTCAGATTGAATCAAATCATTGCATAAAATTTTAAAATCTTCTTTTAAATGTTTTGAAGAGAAATCAAAGGAAGAGATAACATGACCCTCTTCTGACTCTGCTTCTGATTCTTCATTAGATTCAGATTCTTCATCATAACTGCTACAAGATGCATTGATTGCCATCAAGCAGAATTCTCTAGCTCTTGTTTCTTATTCATCCTCAGTTATACAGGATGAAGCTTCAGAATCACTCCAAGTATCAGCTTCATATTTTCTCTTTTTAGCTGATCCAGCAACCATTGCTGTGAGGGAGTCCTAGATGTCCTTTGCTGAGGAACATTCAGCAATTTCCTGAAAAATGTCATCAGACATTGATTGAGAAAGAATGTTCATTACTTGTGCATCAGCCATCTTTAGCCTTTTCTAGGATTCTTTCCATTGAGATGATGGAACAACATTCATGCTTGTTGTTTCCAATGGTTGATAAGGACCTGTCAAAATGGAATTGAAAATAGCTTCATCAAAAGAATTTATAAACATCCAAATCCTAGTCTTCCATAGTGCAAGCTTATCTAGATTGCACATAGGAGGTCTAATGTATGAAAATTCTTCATTTTGTGCCATGATAAACTCAAAAAAAATAAGATCTATCAGATCGTTTTGGTTCAGGTGTTATCCTGTACAACCAAAGAAACAACCCTCTGATACTAATTGAAAGATAGGGATAGATCTTATGTTTACTATAGAGATAAATATATATAAGGAGAAAAAGAAATAAGAGCACACATGTAACGACCCCATCCGTTACATGACGTATAATAGAAGGTCCGGCCGGGGCCCCACACTATATGCCACAAACAGACAGTGAGGTCACAGGATAATACCAAACCATACACGAATCTTAACTCAGAGCATTCTAGCGGAAGCTTTAAGGTGTAAATTAAATTCTAACCAGGAATGTCCAAGATATATAAACCACAGTTATATATACAACCACGAAATGTACAACAAAGGTTTGGCCTTAAGGCCTTACAGTTCCTCTTTCCATACAACATGGATTACAAACCTCGGCGCGCAGGCCGGCCATACATGAGGAAAACAAAACAAACAAAACCATTTGCTCAGCCTTCAAGGGCTAGCCGCAGCAGCAGCAGCAACAGCAGTAGGGCTTCAGCCCTTCACTTACCACTTGGCTCTCCAGCACCTGCATAGGGACAATCCACCCAAACGAAGGCAAACAATGCAACGGTCAGCATTCAGCTGACCCAATTATAACAATCCTACCCCTTTCTCGGGGCATTAGCATTCTTTCCCTGCATAGCATGGCATCATCATATAGCAACTATGTGCGCGCAGGCACATTCAAGCCATCACAACCATCGGCCACACGGCCTGACAGTCCGTGCACTCAGGGCACATTCTTGGTGTACCGGAATACCAGGGTCAACACCACCGTCTACACGGTATTTGAGCATTCTAGTCTTTCCGGCGCGGGGGCCTAAGACTCTCATTAGGCGCTCCAACAAAACCCATAACCAGGCTTCCAAGTCGAACGGACCTAACGCAGGTACGGATCAGCCACCCCCCGTTGCTCAAGTCGCCGTGCCACCTCGAATACGGAAGTATCCATGGCAATTTATAGGCGCGGGTCGGTTTCACCTTTCCTGTTCGGCAATCTGCCTTTTCATCGAGTTGCAGCCCAACGGCTCAACCGCACACAAAGTGGCAATGCACGGCCACAAGAGTTGCATCCAACCCTCTTCATTTCCTGGACTTCATCCAGTACTTCCTGCTGCACCAAGCCAACAGGTAGGCACAAGGCAAACAAGCTGTTGGGTACATTGGAAAATGTGTACCTGATTTGAAGAAGCCCAACCTAGCTCAATGATATACATCATGTTGTATTTGATGTAGTTTTGAGTTGACATGTGCAGGTAAAGAAATGTTAAAAGTTAAAGTTTACAGAAAAAAATTCTAAGTCCAAGTGTCGACACAAAGGAACATGTGTCGTCACATAGAAGAAAGTTGTCGACACAACACTGGGAAAGTGTGTCGACACAGAAGGTGTAAGTCGACACTACTCTGGGAAAAGTGTCGACACATAACATAGTCTACAACAACACTGGGAATGTGTGTCGACACAGAAGAAGTAAGTCGACACAGCACTGGGAAATTGTGTCGACACAGAAGAAGTAAGTCGACACAGCACTGGGAAAATTGTGTCGACACAGAAGAAAAACGTCGACCTCAACATTGGAAGAATGTGTCGACACATTGTGAGTAAGTCGACACATTATAGCACAGCTAAAGAATGAATGTGTCGACACCTGAAGGCTAAGTCAACACTTACTAAAGTTATGATTCTACAACAACTGTGTCGACACACAGGACTTGTGTCGACACACTGCAGAGTCAAAGACCAAGTTATTTTCAGAAGAAGATGTGTCGACACAAAGGCAATTTTGTCGACATCACTGAAGGCAGTGTCGACACCAAAGTCAATTGTGTCGACACAAATAGACAGATGGTCTCGACACTTTCTGACAGATTGTTTCAACACTAAGGCACAGGACTTGTTTGAAGACTTGACAGCTGTGGGTTGTCACCAGTTAACTGAAGTTGTCAGACTTGTCAGAAAACGGTTAGAAACCAGATCAGCCGGTTACCATGAAGAATGTCTATAAATAGACAGATTCAGAAGAAGAAAAAAAAAACAACATATAGAACTGACCTTTTGAAATACATTGGATCAGAAAGTGGAGAAGGATTACATTCTACTCATTTCAAGAAAGTGCTAGGCACTTAAGAAGATCTTCTCCGGGAGATCTAAGAAGACTATCTAAGGATAGATCTAAGAAGAGTTCTAATCAGAATTCAGAAGAATCATTCAAAGTTCTGGACAGAGAGAGATCAAGTCAGAATTTGAAGAAGAAGAAAGAATCCATCTGTGGATTCTCAAGAAGCTGTTTGGAATCAACTCAGCTAAGTACATTTTCAAGAAGCTTTGAAGAAGGCTAAGAAACAGTTGATTGCATCAGCTGATTAAGAATTGTCATTGCCTCTTCTCTCTCAACTTGGCAAGACAATTTAAAACAATCTTTTCTATATTTCTGTAGGATCTGTTTATACAGATCTGAGTTGTAAGCCTATGTTATAAAGGCTGAGTGTAGGAGTGTTGAACTCTGAGTGGTAGGGCTGATTGCCTGAGTGTAGGAGAAGGATATTCTCTGAGTTGTAGGCCTTGGGGCAAGGCTGAGGTAGGGCAGTTGTGCCTGAGTTGTAGGAACCAGTTGGGTTCTGAGTTGTAAGATCTATTGATCTGAGATAAGTGGAAGTTTGGCCGAATCTAGCATACTGCTAGATAGGTGAAGGGGGAAAGTGGATGTACCCAGACCTTGGGGAACCACTATAAAACATAGTGCAATCTGTGATGTGTTGTTTTCTGTGATTGCTGTGTTTTTGTATTAGTTAATAAATTGAATTCTGTCTAGAAGTTTTAGAAAAAGAAGCAGGACCTATTCACCCCCCCCTCTAGGTGTTTTAGGCTGCCTTGAAAGTTAAACTATCAAGTGGTATCAGAGGGAGGTTCCTCAAAAAGGACTTAACAGTCTGAGGTAGATCTGATAGGCAGAATCAAGAATCAAGAAGATGGGTTCTGGAGAGAATCATAAGGAGCTAGGGTCAATGAAATTACCCATATGCAAGAAGGAAATCTTTGGGATATGGAAAGAAAGAGTCAGATTGTTTATGGAAGCATCTGACCCAAGGATTTACATCACAGTACAGGAAGGCCCCTTCATACCAATGAAGATATCTGTTCTTGATGCAAATATCCAAACACCAAAGACTTATTCTGAAATGACCAAGGATGAAATCATCTTGGCAACCATGGACAAAAGGGCACAGAACATAATTGTCAGTGCCATAGATGATTCAACATTTCAGAATCTGATTCACTGCAAGACCTCCAAGGAGATGTGGGACACATTAATTGTCTACATGGAGGGATCAGAAGAAGTAAGGCTGGACAGAAAATCTATGCTAAATCAGGAGTATGAAAGTTTTAGACAAGGAAAATCTGATAGCATAACTGAGTGCTATAAGAAATTCTATAGAATTGTGAATGAGCTAATTTCCTATGGAAGAGTCTTCAGTACCTATGAACTGAATGACAAATTCTTAAGATCCTTATCAAAGGATTGGGATACAAAGATCTGTGCCATAAGAGAAGTGGCAAAATTGGCAGAGATATCTCCTCCAACTCTGTTTGGAAAGTTGCTATCCTATGAAATGCAACTTATGGTAAGGAAGGAGGAGGAAAGAAACTCAAGAGGAGAGCATAGAGAAAAGACTGTGGCATTTAATGCTGAAGCCACCAGAAAGAATAGGAGGAAATCACCATCTCCTCCTAAGGAAGTTGAAGAAGGTAGTTCTGAAAATTCAGATAGGGGTTCAGTCAGCAGTGATTCAGATGCAGACTTTGCTGCATTCACTAGGCAATTTCAAAGGTTCTTGAAAAAGAAGCAATGGAAGTCTAGGCCTTCCTCATCACAGCAAGTAGATGACTATTATCAGAAAAGAAGGTCATCTAGGAAAGAGAAAAGCAGGTCAAAGCCCAGCAAAGCCACTACTTCAAAGATTGTCTGCTATTGTTGCAATAGGCCTGGACATGTAGTGGCTGAGTGTCCTGACAAAAGGAAGGAATCTTCAGAAAAGAAGAAGACTTATCAGAAAGGCAAGAAGGAGAAATCCTTTGTAGCAAAGAAAGATAAAAGTCTGTCAGACCAGTCAACTTCAGAATCAGGATCTGAAGCTGAAGCATATATTGGATTATATGCTGCATCTGAGGAAGAGGAGTTTATGCAGTTGCTAGACTCCATCAATGAACATCAATGCATGGGTTTGATGACTAGATCAGAAGAGGACCTATGCCAGAATCAGTCTGGTCCTAATGAGGTAAACAGTCCTTCCAGTACATTTGTTTGTAGTACAAGTGAAGAATCAGCTACATCTGCATCAAGTGATGAAGATGCATCTGGATCTGAAGGAGATGTCTATCAATTGATAGACAAGTATGGGGACTTGTTGCAGGCCCTTAAGAAAAGCAAGAACCTGGTTAAATCACAGGCTCAGGAAATTGCTGATCTAAGGGTTACAACAGCTGAGTTAGAAAAAGTCCTTGATCAAAAGTTAGCTGAAATTGCCAAGCTGAAAAATATAACTATTATTCAGATGGGCACAATTAATTATACTAATGATCAAGTAAAGAGTCTGGAGGACAGACTTAAAATTGAAAGGGATTTAGTGGCTAGTTACTCTAAGCCAAAATCTGTCTTACCCTTGATAGATGAATTTGTCACTCAGAAGGGTAAGGCTGGATTAGGATTTAAGGGTAACTCCAGGGCTAGCAGATTCAAGAAGAAAGGCAAAGCCCCTATTCAGCCACTAAACCTTTCAGTCCCCATAAGGTTTGGTAAGAAGAAAGTGCCTTCTAACATATATGATCATGAAGACATTCAGGATCATATCAAGACAAATGTTCTGAAGAACAAGGGTGTTAAGGCAAGCAGGCCTACCTATGGTCATAAGCCCTATGGTTTTAAGAAACCAGCAGGAGAAGTTGCAACAGCACCAGCAATGAACAGAAATGCTTCTGACAAGGATGTATCTAGATCTAGATACAATAAGTTTGAATGTTGGTGCTGTGGCAAGAGGGGTCATTTTGCATTGGACTGCTGGTATAACACAAGTGTTATAAAGAATAAGAGTCTACCTGTTAGAAGAGGTTATGATAACTTTATTAAGGCTAACCTGAACCAAGGACCCAAGACTTACTTGGGTTCTAAGGGTAAGTAATTCTGTATTGCAGGTGAATCCAAGTTACCATGCCCCTATATGGTACTTGGATAGTGGTTGTTCCAGGCACATGACTGGAACAAAGGGGCTGCTGAAGGAGTATTCATCTGTCAAAGATGGACATAAAGTGATCTTTGGTGGATCTGAAAAAGGAGTCATCAAAGGATTTGGTAACATCTCTTCAAACCTAATTACTATCACCCAAGTGGCCTATGTAAAAGGTTTGAAACATAATCTAATAAGCATAAGCCAGCTGAGTGATCTAGGATATGACATTTCATTTGGTAAGGATGGATGTCATATCAAAAGGTCAAGTGATCAAGAGATCATATTGACTGGGTATAGGAAGAGAAATGTGTATTGCCTTAATTTTGAATGTGAGAATAAGGCATCCCCCATTTGTCTTGTAGCTGATGACAATGCTTCTCATTGTGTTAAGTGGCACAAGAGATTGGCTCATCTAAACTACAAGACAATTGGCCAACTCTTTAGTGAAGAACTAGTGAGGAATGGGCCTCAAGTTAAGTGTATAAAGGAAGGGGTATGCTCAGCTTGTCAAAAGGGCAAGCAGACAAAAACCTCATTTCAAAGCCTTGAAAACAAGGATTCTGTGAGATGCTTATATCTCTTGCATATGGATCTTTTTGGTCCTATGCCAGTTCACAGTCTAGGTAGGAAGGTCTACACACTAGTGGTTGTAGATGACTATTCTAGATTTACATGGGTGTTCTTTCTGAGACAAAAATCTGAAACCCCAAGTGTATTATTTAAGTTTGTAAAGCAAATTCAGAATGAACTGAACAGTACAGTGGTCAAAATCAGAAGTGACCATGGTACTGAGTTTCAATCTGAAAGCATGACAAACTTATGTATAGACTTTGGGATTTTCCAAGAATTCTCCTCACCTAGAACACCTCAGCAAAATGGAATTGCTGAAAGAAAGAATAGATCATTAATTGAAGCTGGTAGAACTCTATTGAGTGACACCTCTCTCCCAGAATATTTTTGGGCTGAGGCAGTTAACACTGCTTGTCATGTCATCAATAGGGCTTCTATCACCAAAAGCCACAGGAAGACTCCCTATGAGATTGTGAAAGGCAGAAAACCAAATCTATCCTATTTTAGGATCTTTGGCTGCAAGTGCTATATACTTAACAATGATAAGTCTTATTTGACTAAGTTTGCTGCCAAATCCCAGGATGGGATATTTGTTGGGTACAGCACAAATAGTAAGGCCTATAGAGTCTTCAACTTAACTACTCAAGTTGTTGAAGAATCTGTGCATATTGTATTTGATGAAACAAGATTAATCAATTGTGAATTGTCTTGTAGATCAAATGACTCAACAGGTATAAGCAAGAAGATGGACAAGCTCTCCATTGCTGAAGCTTCAAAGGAAGAGGGAGCATTGGAAAATGAAGGCTGCTGTCCAGGGGGAGTACAAGAGATAATGGAAGCTGATGAAAACCAATAGGAACAAGCTAGATGAAAGTGGAATAATAATAAAGAATAAAGCAAGATTGGTTGCAAAAGGATACAGGCAGGAAGAAGGGATTGACTTTGATCAAACCTTTGCTCCAGTAGCAAGGCTGGAGGCAATCAGAATGTTCCTTGCCTATGCAGCCTACCAAGACTTCAAAGTATACCAGATGGATGTAAAGTCAGCATTTCTGAATGGTGATCTTAAAGAAGAAGTATATGTAGAGCAGCCATCAGGTTTTGTAGATCCTCTTAAACCTGATTCTGTGTACAAGCTTAGGAAAGCTTTGTATGGGTTAAAACAAGCTCCAAGGGCTTGGTATGAAACCCTGTCTACCTTCCTCATTGAGAATAAATTCTCAAGAGGAAAGATAGACAAAACTCTATTCCTTAGGGAATCCAAAGGAAAGATCATCTTAGTCCAGATCTATGTTGATGACATAATCTTTGGATCTACTGAAAACAACCTTTGTAAAAAGTTTGCCAAACTTATGCAAGGGAAGTTTGAGATGAGCAGTATGGGAGAACTTAAGTTCTTCTTGGGACTCCAAGTAAGACAGACTGATGATGGATTATCCATATCCCAGTCTAAGTTCACCAGGGAATTAATTAAAAAATATGGTATGGAGTCATCCTCCTCCATGAGAACTCCTATGGGCACAAGTATGCCAATATGCAAAGATGAGGCAGGTAAACCTGTTGATGAATCATTGTATAGAGGAATAGTTGGGTCACTACTATATCTCACTGCTAGTAGACCTGACATTATGTATGCAACATGTGTCTGTGCTAGGTACCAAGCCTGCCCTAAAGAATCTCATTATACTGCAGTAAAAAGGATTCTGAGATATCTAAAGGGCACTCCTACTCTAGGTCTTTGGTACCCTAAGAATAGAGATTTTCAACTAACAGGCTATTCAGATGCAGATTTTGCAGGATGTAGAGAGGATAGAAAGAGTACTACAGGTACTTGTCAATTCCTGGGAGGAAGACTAATATCTTGGAGTAGTAAAAAAACAGACTAGTGTGGCAATTTCCACAGCTGAGTCAGAGTATATTGCTGCAGGAAGCTGCTGTGCACAGCTATTATGGATGCAGCATCAGCTTAAAGATTATGGTATTCAGGTAAGTAGAACACCCCTTTTATGTGATTCTAAGAGTGCTATTTCTATTGCTAATAATCCAGTTTCTCATAGTAGAACTAAGCATATAGAAATAAAATATCATTTTCTTAGAGAACATGTAGAAAAAGGTGACATCTCATTGGAATTTGTAAAAACAGATTATCAAATAGCAGATGTATTTACTAAGCCTTTAGATGAAACCAAATTCAATAAATTCAAAATTGAATTAGGTATGTTAACCATTGATTAATGTATTAAACAAAATCATTAACAATGCTATTGAAATGGGTTATAAGTAAGAAAAAGTAGTAACAACAATAATCAAGTGTTAAAAAGAACACATTGAAGTTACAGAAATTGGCTAAGTAAGAATGTGTCGACACATTCAGTAATAATGTGTCGACTCAGAGAAATTATGTCGACAAGTCAGAAATATTGTGTCGACACAGAGAATATGTGTCGACACTTAAGAATTTTATTGTCGACTTAACCAGGAATGTAATGTCGACTCAACCAGAATCGTGGTGTCGACACTTACAAAATATGTGTCGACACTTGTCCTTAGTGTCGACACAGAATTTCTGTCTTTCTACTATGTATCCAAGGTGTCGACATAACCACATATTGGTGTCGACACATAGTAGGCTGAAGAAATGTCGAGTTAATAGAAGCTTGTGTCGACACATTCCGTCTGTGTCGACACATTGAGACTGTCTTTGGCGCCTTTTGAACTTCTTTCAACAGAAGCTATAAATAGGTCAAAAAGCTCTTTGTGTCGACACGCTTTCAAGGTTTTCGAAACTCAAACCCTGTGTCGACAGTCTTTCTTTCTCTCTTCTCTCAAGCTTTCTCGAACACAACGATGGCGCCAAGGATTGAAGACAATGTTAATGAAGGGTATGAGCTGGTGCGCCAGGCGTTTGCAGAGGCGCCGCCTGATGTTCAAGGAGTTATCACCCTTCTCTCTGCATCAGGGTTAGAATTTCTTGTCTCCGAACCATCCAAGATCTGGAAAAAGGAGGTGCATGAGTTCTTTATCTCAGCATCAGTCCATTCTACTGAATTCAAGATCAAGTCCATTGTTCACGGGACTAAGATTAAGATTACTCAAAGAGGTTTGAGAAAGTTTTTGCAATTACATGTGGTTGAAAATGAAGAAGAGGTTCCTAGTTCTAAGACAAGGGAAGCCCTTCAATGGTGTGGTTTGGATTCAAACATGAAGATTGGTGCTGCATTCAATAGGAAGGGTATGAATCAGCAAGGAAAGTTCTTGTCTGAAATAGTTGGGAAAGTAATTATCTGCAAGACAGGTGGACATGATAGGATTTCTGCCTATATGTTCAACCTTATGACCAGGATTGTCTTTACAATTCCTACTGATTGGTCAGTAATCCTATTTGACAAGATTAAAGAAGGGATCAAGAAGCCTAACATGGCTAGGATCATAAGTCTATATCTCAATGGAGCAATTCCTGAAGTGATGCAGCAACTGCCAGGATCTAAAATCAATCATATGAGAAGGATGGACATGAGACTATTCTCCAGGTGGGAAAGGGTGCTGACTAAGGATGTGCCTGAAGAGAGCAGGCCAGACACCCCTGTGAGATCCCCTTCTCCAGCTCACGAGACTGAGCAACAACAAGAGGACCCACTAAGGATACAGAGTGAAGAACAACCTGCCTCCACTACAGTTCATCAAGTAGATACATCTGCACAGATGCAGGGGGAGCCTGTTCAATCTCCTGCTCAAAATGTATCTACCCCTACTCAGGTACAAGTGGTACAGGTGTAGGGGGAGCAAATGTATTTTACTATAAAAGACTTTCTAAAAGTTTTTTTTCTCACTGCACAGGTTCAGGGGGAGCATGTGTCTTCTCCTACTCCAGATATGCAGCTGCCTGAGAATGTGCACAAGGATGCACCTAATGACTTATCTTCAGATGCTCCAGTTCAAAAGGAATACACTCTGGATGAGTTGTTTCCAAATGATGACATAGCTACTGATAGAATAGAAGAGGACCAAGATGTTGAGCAGCCTCTTGACATAGAGCTAGAACAAGGAGTGGAGAAAGTTCAAGAGATTGAAAAAGTACAAGAAGTAGAGGGGGAGCAAAGAATTGAGGGGGAGCCAGTACATGTTGAAACTGAGCAACATGGCACTGAAGCAGATAGAGTTCACATTGAGAGTACTTCTGAATCTGAGACTGAAGAAGCCAGGTTGGCTAAGAGAAGAAAACTGGTTGTATTTAAAAGAAGAAGCAAAACTTATAAGCAGGCTTTACAGACAACACCTCCACCTCCACCTCCTGAAGTTGATTATAACAAGTTCTTGGTGGATTTACAGGTGAAATTGGATGACCACAGGGTGGCCATTGAGAAATATGTTGATGAAAGAAACAAAACTCTGCAGTTTGACTTAGCCCAAGATATCAAATCTATCCAATTTCAAGTCAACTTGAATAAAACTGAAATGACAGATTGCTTCCACAAGGGTGGCAATGCTGTAGTTTATCTGGCTAAACAACAGCAGGATATCTCTACAAAGGTGGATGATATTGCTTTGAAGCAAGGTTATGTTCTGGAAAATCAAATAAGAATGAATGACAATTTAACTGAATCTCATAATGAGATTATTCAAGAGGTGAAGAAGATTGTGCCAGGGATGCCTGCAAATAAAGCAAAAGAAATGGAAGAATTTGATAAGAATTTTCAAGCTGCTATTGCATCGGTTAAGACTGCCATCACAACCTCTCAACAGGAAATATCTGAAAAGCTTCAAAAGTTAAGACCATTTTTCAAGGAGGGAGTGAATTATTTGGATGGCCAAATAAGATTTCAGAAAGAAGATCTTAGAGATCATGTAGCAAGAGAAGCCATAAAGGGGGAGAGGATGCTAATTCATGCAGGCTCTGAGCATGCCAAATGGGTGACCAATAGCATAAGAGCCACATTGGGATATCCACCATTGTGTGATGATAACATGGTGGCTGAGTCTGGTCTACAAACAGGACTACTTGAAGGTGACCAACCTGAGGTTGCCCAAGTCATATACCCTCCTCCAGATTTTGATGTATTGGATCAGCAAGTGCAATATATGTATAGTCCTTCAAAGGAGGTTGTAAATGTTATCTTTGAAAAGGTTGATAAGCCTGAGGTAAATTTGCAAGAACAGCAAGATGCTCTACTGTCAAAGAAAAGATTTAGAGAGCAGGCTGAGCTGAAGCCAGATTTTGAGCAGTGGAGTCCTACTTCCAGAAATATAATACTCACTGCATGGAAAGCTGTCAAAGATAAAGTTCATGAAAGGGGCAAGTGGTACAATGAGCAGGAATGGCAGAAGTATGAGGCAAGACAAGAAGCCATTGTACAATTCAGAAGGAAAGCTAAGATGGGAAGACTTCCAACTGAAGCTATTGAGCCAAGCAAATACTTCCCAAAGCCTTTTCACTATTTTGAAAGGCAAAGGCTCAAGGAAGAAGCTAAGAAGAAAGCTGATCTCAAGGGAAAAAAGATGGCTGAAGAATCAGAAGCTCCTGTGACAGCTAAAATTAAATCTGGCCAAGGGATTGTTATTAGAGAGCCTGATCAATCCTGATAATGTTTTAGTTCTTTCATAATGTTTTGTAATGATGTAATGTGATCAGTCAAAGAAAAACCATGTAATCAAACATTACCCAGTAATAAACAAAATTTTGTTAAATCTGTGATAGATTGTTTTATCCATGATGTTCTTATTATTTTGTTTATAATTAAGTATCCCTGTGTATTGTCATATATCATCATTTTATACTATTTATAAATGGTGTATATCATTGGCTATAAGGGTTATGACTTCTCCAAATAGGGGGAGATTGTTGGGTACATTGGAAAATGTGTACCTGATTTGAAGAAGCCCAACCTAGCTCAATGATATACATCATGTTGTATTTGATGTAGTTTTGAGTTGACATGTGCAGGTAAAGAAATGTTAAAGTTTACAGAAAAAAATTCTAAGTCCAAGTGTCGACACAAAGGAACATGTGTCGTCACATAGAAGAAAGTTGTCGACACAACACTGGGAAAGTGTGTCGACACAGAAGGTGTAAGTCGACACTACTCTGGGAAAAAGTGTCGACACATAACATAGTCTACAACAACACTGGGAATGTGTGTCGACACAGAAGAAGTAAGTCGACACAGCACTGGGAAATTGTGTCGACACAGAAGAAGTAAGTCGACACAGCACTGGGAAATTGTGTCGACACAGAAGAAAAACGTCGACCTCAACATTGGAAGAATGTGTCGACACATAGTGATTAAGTCGACACATTATAGCACAGCTAAAGAATGAATGTGTCGACACCTGAAGGCTAAGTCAACACTTACTAAAGTTATGATTCTACAACAACTGTGTCGACACACAGGACTTGTGTCGACACACTGCAGAGTCAAAGACCAAGTTATTTTCAGAAGAAGATGTGTCGACACAAAGGCAATTTTGTCGACATCACTGAAGGCAGTGTCGACACCAAAGTCAATTGTGTCGACACAAATAGACAGATGGTCTCGACACTTTCTGACAGATTGTTTCAACACTAAGGCACAGGACTTGTTTGAAGACTTGACAGCTGTGGGTTGTCACCAGTTAACTGAAGTTGTCAGACTTGTCAGAAAACGGTTAGAAACCGGATCAGCCGGTTACCATGAAGAATGTCTATAAATAGACAGATTCAGAAGAAGAAAAAAAAAACAACATATAGAACTGACCTTTTGAAATACATTGGATCAGAAAGTGGAGAAGGATTACATTCTACTCATTTCAAGAAAGTGCTAGGCACTTAAGAAGATCTTCTCCGGGAGATCTAAGAAGACTATCTAAGGATAGATCTAAGAAGAGTTCTAATCAGAATTCAGAAGAATCATTCAAAGTTCTGGACAGAGAGAGATCAAGTCAGAATTTGAAGAAGAAGAAGAAAGAATCCATCTGTGGATTCTCAAGAAGCTGTTTGGAATCAACTCAGCTAAGTACATTTTCAAGAAGCTTTGAAGAAGGCTAAGAAACAGTTGATTGCATCAGCTGATTAAGAATTGTCATTGCCTCTTCTCTCTCAACTTGGCAAGACAATTTAAAACAATCTTTTCTATATTTCTGTAGGATCTGTTTATACAGATCTGAGTTGTAAGCCTATGTTATAAAGGCTGAGTGTAGGAGTGTTGAACTCTGAGTGGTAGGGCTGATTGCCTGAGTGTAGGAGAAGGATATTCTCTGAGTTGTAGGCCTTGGGGCAAGGCTGAGGTAGGGCAGTTGTGCCTGAGTTGTAGGAACCAGTTGGGTTCTGAGTTGTAAGATCTATTGATCTGAGATAAGTGGAAGTTTGGCCGAATCTAGCATACTGCTAGATAGGTGAAGGGGGAAAGTGGATGTACCCAGACCTTGGGGAACCACTATAAAACATAGTGCAATCTGTGATGTGTTGTTTTCTGTGATTGCTGTGTTTTTGTATTAGTTAATAAATTGAATTCTGTCTAGAAGTTTTAGAAAAAGAAGCAGGACCTATTCACCCCCCCCCTCTAGGTGTTTTAGCTGCCTTGAAAGTTAAACTATCACAAGCCATAATCACGAAGACTTCTCCGATATGCAAACAAGCATCACCAATCCAGACCATGTCCAGATGGGCTTCACACAACATGCCTAGATCCGTACTCCAATTCCGGACTCTAACAAGGGGGACTTCACATATCTACCCCAAGGGACACCACAACCCACCGCACACTCGTGGGGAAGGGTTTTCCCTATGCAATGCAGAAAAGAAGGACTTCACATGTCCAAGAAGGGAGATCGTTACCCTTGTCGATCTCTTGGGAGCCATCGAAAACTAGCCGGTGAGAAAGAACCGCAGCAGCTTTGCCTTCACCACGCTGGCCTCGGATCACGAATCGGACAACGGGAGCTCCACCGGCGGCTTGATCTCCTCCTCCTTCTTCTTCCTCCTCTCTCTTTCTCTCTTCCTTAATGAAATGAAGAATGACTTTCTTCATCAGCCTCTGCTGTTTAAATCCAGCCAGGAATCACCTGAGCCCTTGGATCCAAAGAGAGAACTTAAACGGCCACGATTTGCCCGAAAACACACATTTTTGCCTGACATGGCCTGTGACACGCCCGTGTCACAGGCCGTGTACCCTTAAGCGGCACACGCGGTATTCGTACCGACTGATATTTACCAGAACACGGGCATCGACACGCCCGTGTCGAACCTGACACGCCCGTGTCAGTCATGAGACACGCCCGTGTCCCCCTGCTTCATCGAGCTCCAAACTCAACCAGCAGTACACGGGTAGGCACACGGCATCTGACACGCCCGTGTCCAATCTGACACGCCCGTGTTCAAGGCTTGGTTCCAGGCCGTGTAATCTTCTGACTCAGAATGCATTTTATTTGAGTGACACGCCCTGGGACACGCCCGTGTCCCAGGCCGTGTACCCTCGACACGCCCTGGGACACGCCCGTGTCCCAGGCCTTGTAAAATGACCTGCACCTCAAAACCATTTTTGAGTCTTTTTGGGGTGTTACAATCCCCCCCCCCCTAACAAAATTTCATCCTGAAATTTGCACGGTAAGGAAACAAGAACCAACAATGCTATAACTTGATAACTCTGTTATAACAAGAGGTACACGGTCTCCAGGTTATACAAACAACTCGGGAAATTCAGCTCGCATGGTCTGCTCTCGCTCCCATGTTAGCTCTTCACGGCCACAATTGTCCCATCGGACCTTGACCATCCCGATCACTTTGTTCCGCAACTGTTTCTCGGCTCGATCCTCGATCCGAATGGGTCTAACCCTCGTCGTTAGCCCATACTCGACCGGTACCCGATCATTCTCCACTACTTGAGCTGGATCCGTCACCGCCTTACGAAGGACTGAGATGTGAAATACATCATGTAATCCACCCAAGTCTGCTGAAAGTGCTAGTCGATAAGCAGCTTCCTCAACTCGCTCCACCACCTAAAATGGACCAAGATACCTCGGACTTAGCTTTTTCAAATGCAGAATCCTGGACACGCCTTTGAAGGGTTTGATCTTCAAATATACCCAATCACCCACCGCAAACTCCACATTCCGATGTTTGGCATTGTAGTACTTTACTTGACGATCTTGGGCTATCAATAGCCTCTCCCGAATAGAGCGTATGAGCGAGGTAGCTTCTTCAACTTCCTTTTTCCCACTCAGCTTAGATTCGCCTGCTTCTGCCCAAGCTAACGGTGTACGTCATTTACGACCATATAAAACCTCAAATGGTGTCATACCGATGCTCGCTTGGTAGCTATTATTATAGGCTAATTCGACAAGAAATATATAATCTTCTCATCTCTTACCAAAGTCTAGGGCGCACATGCGGAGCATATCCTCCATCGTCCTGTTGGTTCGTTCAGTCTGGCCATCCGTTTGGGGATGAAAGGCCGTACTAAACGCCAATTTTGTACCCAACATTTGATGAACTAGCCGCCAATCATTCGATGTGAATCGCCCATCACGGTCACTAACGATGCTCCGAGGAACACCATGCAGTCGAACAACCTGCTCCACATAGAGCTTGGCCAAGGTTTCCACTGAATCGTCTCTTCTATTTGGAAGGAAGTGCGCCACTTTTGTCAACCGGTCCACAATCACCCAGATTGAATCCTGACCGCGTTGCGATCTCGGCAACCCGTGCACGAAATCCATCGAAATGTCATCGAACTTCCACTCCGGAATGGGTAACGACTACAGGAACCCGCCTGGCTTCTGGCATTCCGCTTTCACCAATGCACAAGTATTGCATTCCGCCACATACCGTGCTACATCTTTCTTTAATCCGGGCCACCAAAACAGCTTTTTCAGATCTCTGTACATCTTTGTGCTCCCTGGGTGAACTGAGTACTTTGCAAAGTGAGCTTCGTACATCAACTCTTCCCTCAATTTACCCACACTTGGGACGCACACTCGACCATTTATTCGTAACAAACCGTTATCTCAAGAGAATTGGTCATCCAGCCCATCTTGAGCATAGCGCTGGAGACTTTCATCAAGCTCCGTTGCTCGCCGAACTCTGTCCGTAAGGTCATATTGAACCTCCGTCCTGTTCAAGCATGCATCGGTCGACGAACCCTTGTCAACACAGGATATCTCCAATGCTTACAATTCCTGGATTAAACGCTGATCATGCCTCTGCAACCAGCTTGCCTGTACCGGAGTCTTCCGACTTGAAAGTGAGGGTAAGATATATCTCAACTCTAGAGGGGGGGTGAATAGAGTATTTTAAAATAGTTTTTCACAGTTGAAAAGAACAGCACATATAAAGTTCAATTTATGATAAAGTGTAGAGTGCTAGTGAGAAATTAAAAACCAAGAAGTAAAGAGCACAGCACACAGCAAACAAATCACACAAACAAACCAGAAGACACAAGGAAATATAGTGATTCCCCAAAAACCTGGGTACATCCACTCTTCTACCACCCTTGGTAGGAATCCACTCAGGATGAGTTGATCAGGTGTCCTGACACCAATGAGCTTTTGACAAGGTGCTCAAAAACCAAAACTGGATTTTTTGATAAGGTGTCTTGCCACCACTGAGTTTTGACAAGGCTCTCAGAACCAGACAAAACTTTTGAAGGGAGTTCAAAAACCCTTTACAGCAGGAAAAAGAAAAAGGTAAAGAGGTCAGATTGTCTTCTCTGTTCTCAAATCAAATGAGAGAAGACTAGTGGATCTTTTGTTGTCAAAGCTCCCCCTGAGATGTTGAATGAATCAAGAATGAAAGCTTTGCTCTAGGGTGATAGGTCTTCAGATCTTTAGATCTCCAGCAAAGAATTGATTCAGTAAAGAGGCTAAAAGATGAGGTGTCTGGAGTTCTTTGAGATGAAGCTTTGATCACTTTTCTGTAAGCAAGTGAATGGTTATCTTTTTCAACTTAATTCTTCTTGTTCTTCTGTATCAGTGTGTCTCTTGATTCTATATTGACTCTGGATTAATTCTCTGAGTATAATTCTTCCAAGATTGCCGTTATCAGACATTAAATGTCTTCTATAAATGATTTGTCTTCTAGAGGAAAGTCCAATGAAACATTCCTGAATAATTCCTTGAAACTTGTTCCAAAATAAATGAGAACGGCTGGCAAATCTTCTTAAAATTAAATGCAGAGAGAATTCAAAAATATTCCAAAGACTGGCAGTAATTGAATCCTTAAGAACATCGATCTCTCAAAATAAGCGTCGATCTGAGCTCCACGATCGTCGACCAGAGCTCAGAGAAGGAATATATCATTCTGACAGAAAACGTCGATCTGAGCTCGAAGATCGTCGACCTGAGCTCAGAGATATTGAAGATAAGCAGTAGACAGAAAACGTCGATCTGAGATCGACTATCTAAGTTCTTGGTCTGACAAAAATAGTCGATCAGATTAAGACAGAAATCGTCGACCTAGACTTCAACAGAAAACGTCGACCAGAAGCAAACAGAGATCGTCGACCTAAACTTTCCCAGAAATAGTCGACCCAAGCACAGCCAGAGATCGTCGACCAAAGCTCGACGATCGTCGGACTGAAGCTCGACGATAGTCGACCGAAGCCAGCTACAAGCAGAAGGCTGAGGACATAAGTAGTCGACCAGAGCTCGACGATCGTCGACCTGAGCTCGACGATAGTCGACCGTCGTTCGACTATTTTTATCTCTTTACTTAGCTTGAAATTCTGAGCTTGAATGGTCCTTGGGGGCAGCTTCAAACCTAAGTTCTAAGCCCTAGACTCATTCTAATGTTGACCTTTACACTATACAACTAGGTCAACCTGGCTTCCTAAGAGACATAGTGATCCTTGCCCAAATTAGTAATAGGGTGTTCCAACAATCTCCGCCTATTTGGGTTAGGATTACTATTTACAGACAGTAATAGGAAATAAATAAGCATACATCAACACAAAAGCTAAATCAATACTGCAGAGGAGATATATAGCAGTAATGCAGATCATAGATAAAGAGACAGCAAATATCCAAGGTAGAATGATGTTCAGCTTACACAGATCATTTCTTTTCAGTTCCCTTTTTAAACACAATTTCTCTGTTAGGATTCTGACTTTCTTTCTTTAACCTTCTGTCTTCCTCTGCACCTAGAGAAGTTTGAGATTTGGGCCTTGGAACAACAGCCTCAGGGTGCAGCTTCATATAGTCTTCTGGATTAAAGAATTTCCTTGATGTATATCTCTCTAGTTCTTTCTTTCTCTGCTCTGATAAAGTTGTTATATTTGAGATGTCCATGTCTTGCTCTCTGGCTTTCTTTAATTGATCAATAGCAGCTAGTTCTTTCATTCTTGCTGTCCAAGATAAAGGATTGTTTTCAGGCTCCTCAAAAGGAACAGGAGGTTCATACCTGTTGAGAGATTCAGAAGCAGGAGGGGTCCTGGAAACAATTGAGTCTTTCAGCCTGTAAGGGAAAGGACCTGAAGAAGAGTCAGAGTGGCCTTGTCCTTCCCTTTGATAAGATCTTTGTCCTCTTTGATTTCCTCTATATTGATCTCTCTTGGATTGATATCCCCTTTGATGCTGTCCCCTTTGATAGGATTTCTGATAGGACTGGGAATAACTGTGTCTGGAAACTGGAGCTTGAGGGGCTGAGCCTGAGCCATAATCTGGAGGAGGAGGAGGAGGAGGTTGAAACTGAGAAGGTCCTTTTTCATATTTGTCTAGCTTCCTCTTCTTCTTCATAGCTTTTAATTGATTCTTGGAGTACTGCATCCAAGGCTCAGATAAGGGGCAGTCATGCAAAATATAGTAGGGAATATCATTGGAGTCCTTTGCTTGAGCTGGGGAAACAGACATCATTGCTTTGCTTCTAGCTTTTCTTTTCTTGGCAATAGTGCTAGCAGAATCATCAGAATCTGTCCTGTACTGATCACTTTCAGAACTTTGAGGTTGATCATACAGATCATCAATTCTTCTGATATACTCTTCTTGAGCTTTAAGCTTTGCAGAAACAGCAGGAGCAGGAGGAGAAGGAGCAGCAGTAGGGCAAACAGAAGCAGCAACATAAGCATCAACAAGCATATCAGAGTCAACAGCAATATCAGCAGAAATATCTACAACAGTAGTAGCAACATCATCAACTAGAGGCACAATGGCCTTAGTAACAGCATCAGATATGGACAAAATAACATCCACAGCCTTCCAAGAATTTATATATGCTTCAATAAGGCTGGGATTACAGACAGAAATAGGCACAATGGCCTTAGACAGATCTTCAGTGTGAGGAACTGGCAGAAATCTGAACTATCCAGCATTAAACTTGGAGAGCAGGCTCTGGAGGTTCATTGCAAAAACAACTTCATATGTCATCTCCCCCTGCCTTGGTTCAGAGATAAGTGAATCAAGGCACCCAGAAGATGAAGTTGCCTGAGAGGAGATGAAAGAAGATAGCTTAGAAGACAGCTCCTTGACATGGGTCAGGAGTGGAGCCAGAGAGGTCTCCAGTAATGAGGTTAGCTTTGGAGCTAACAGCTCATATAACCTGTCAGCCAGGGCTGAGAGATCTACATGCTCAAGAGGGGCTTGAGCAGAGGTAGGATAGAAGGTTGTTGAAGGGATGTTTGCTGGAGCTGGTGGCATGGGGAAAGAGGAGATAGGAGGTAAGGGAATGGATGGTTCTGATATAGGAAAGGAGGAGATTGAGTGAAGTGAGGTGGAGATAGAAGGGGTATGAGAAGGAGTGAAGATGGGTTGAGAGAAAATGTCTTCCATCAGTTGTTGGAATGAGGAGGTAGAGGGAGGCTCAGGAGGAGAGGAAGGGTGAGAATCATCCATGAAGGATTCATCTAAAAGAGAATATGATGGAGTGGTAAAGGATGGGTAAGAGAAGAGAGGAAGAAATACCTCAGAGGTAGATGCTGGAAGGGATGAAACTGGTGAAGAGATGCTAATTGGGGAAGATATGGCTATGGTAGAGATTGGAGGTGAGGATGAAATGGCTGGGGTATAGACAGCTGAAGGAGAAGGAGGAGCAGGCAACCCTTCTACTGGTGCAGAGACCAGGGGTGGAGTGACTAAGATAGTCCTTGTGCCTGAAGAAGTAGTTGATGTAGTAGCTCTGGAGGGATTGATGATCTGACTGTCCCATTTGCCAAAAAGGGCACAGGAGAGCCTCTTGGATGCATTGATGAACATCCCAGAGGAGGTCAGCAACTCAGGGCATCTGAAATGCAGATAGACCCCTAGAATTCTTCCAAAGCTGACAGCAGACTTATTCAGCTTTTTCTTAATCAGATTGAAGAAAATTGATCCCCAGTTCAGGTGTTTGTTATCCAGCAGAGCTCCCATCAGACAAAACTGATATCTTGATACTGTATCATGGGCAGAGTGCTTGGCCAGCAACACTTTCCCGACTACATCAGCCAAAAACTGAAATTCCAAGGACAGATTCTTCTTCAGCAGTTTATTAGGATTCACAGCATTATGACCCATCCGATCAGGCATGGAATCATATTCTTCTCCAGATAATTCGATAGAGTCTTCTCCAGTACTGAGATGAAACACTTCAGTTAAGAGGGCTGGGGACAGTTGTACCTGGGTCCCTTTTATGAGGCCGATGACAGAATTCTCATTCTCATCTGTCGTAGAATAGCACCATTCTTTTATTTCATCTGAAGCAATTTTCATTCTGGTAGACATTATTTCCAACAGCTGCTGATCTCTGAACAAACTGAGAATGTCCTTGAAGCGTTGATCGCTTCCATCAAACGAACTTATATCGATATCAAAACCGGTATCAAATTTCATCTTCGAAAGGGCAGTAACAGTTGAAGCCATTTGTACCTGCAAAGATTGAACAAACGCGACCAAGTGTAGAAGGTTTGGAGGGAAAAATAATTTGCAGAGAGTATGAAGGCGTAAACGACGAGCGGCGGCCGAAAAATGATTTTATATTAGGGTTCGACGCGAAAAAGGAAAATCGTGGAACTCAGTTCGAAGAAGCGTCGAACTCAACTCGACGATTTGGGCTGCAGAAGGAATTTGAAGAGACGCCAATAGCGTCAAACTCCGTTCGACGTTATTGAGAGCGTCGAGCTCCGCTCGACGACCAAGGAGCAGACAGAAGGAAAGCCTAGATCCAACGGCGGCGCTGAACTCAGATTGACGTCTCAAGAACCGTCGATCTCCGGTCGACAATTTTGTGGAAAATCGTCGATCTCCGTTCGACGTTTTCTGGGAAAACGTCGAGCTCAGTTCAGGGACAGAAACTATCCTACAGACACAAAAAAGAAAGAAATTTTTAGCCTAGTCTTGGTCTGTTTTAGCTTTACAAAATCTTGTAATTTAATTTAGGCTTCCTCCATCTAACATGCCTAACTGATTTAGGAAGAAACTGTTGTTCTTTTCATCCAAGGGTTTGTGAAAATATCTCCCCTTTGCAAATCAGTAGGAATATATTGAAGTTCAATTTTATTTTTCTCTACATTATCTCTTAGAAAGTGATGCCTAATTTCTATGTGTTTTGTCCTACTATGGAGGACTGGATTTTGTGCTATAGAGATAGCACTAGTATTATCACAGAAAATTTTAGACTTCTCTAAGTTGTAGCCATGGTCTAAGAGCTGATTCTGTATCCACAATATTTGTGAATAGCAACTGCCTGCAACCATATACTCAGCTTCAGCAGTTGAGGTTGACACAGATGTTTGCTTCTTACAAAACCAAGAGACAAGTCTGTCACCAAGGAACTGACATGTTCCACTGGTGCTTTTCCTGTCTATTCTGCATCCAGCATAATCAGCATCTGAAAATCCAGTTAAGTCAAATGCTGAATCTTTTGGATACCAGAGTCCTAGATTTGGACAACTTTTCACATACCTAAGAATCCTCTTAACTAAGATTAAGTGTGACTCTCTAGGGCTAACTTGGAATCTAGCACAAATACATGTAGCAAACATTATATCAGGCCTACTAGCTGTAAGGTACAATAAAGAGCCAATTATTGCTCTATATGTTGTCTGATCAACAGGTTTCCCATGTTCATCAGCATCTATTACAGCATTTGAGGGCATGGGTGTTTTCATACATGATGCATCAGACATACCAAATTTCTTAACCAATTCTTTTGCATACTTGGTTTGAGAAATAAATATGCCTTCAGCATGTTGCTTGACTTGCAGGCCTAAGAAGAAGGATAGCTCACACATGCTACTCATTTCAAATTTAGAATGCATAAGCTTGGAAAACTTTTTGCACAATTTTGAATCAGTAGAACCAAAAATAATGTCATCTACATAAATTTGCACTAGTAGGGTATGGGACTTATGGGTTCTAATAAAAAGAGTTTGGTCTACTCTCCCCCTAACAAAATCATTTTCTAGAAGAAAGCATGCTAGGGTCTCATACCATGCTCTAGGAGCTTGCTTGAGACCATATAATGCTGATGGCGCCGCCATCCCCCGACATGTTGACTTGGAGCGTCCCCCACCGGACGACGTTGGTGATCCGGTACATGTCATAAATCCGCGTCATATTGCCGAAGAAGATCCCCTTCCAGATGATTATGGTGACCCGGTTTATGTGGGTGCCGACTCAAGCTTGATGTTCCTTTGCCGCCTCGAGATGAAGATTTGTCACGACATCCTCCGCCATCGCCGCGTCATTTTAATGTTGGAACTTTGCCGCGACATCCACCGCCATCGCCGCGTCATTTAAATTATTATTTCATATTTTATAATTATGTTTTTAATTGGCCTATGTTTAGCCAAAGTTTTAATTATTTGTCATTTCATTTTCAGATTTTAATTATGTTTTTATTTGGCCAATGTTTAGCCAAAGTTTTAATTAATTGTCATTTAATTTTGGCCTTTGTTTAGCCACATTTGGGGTGCTTATAACCCTTGTCTTTGTAAAGCCTATATAAGGCTATGTTGTATTGGATTTTAAGAAGAATGAATGAAAATTTAAGAACCTAATTTCAGATTTGGAATTATTTTCCCCTCTTCCCTCTTCCTCTTGGCCGCCCCCTTCCCTTCTCCTTCCCTCTTTGGCCGCCGACCTCCCTCCTCCCCTTCCAAGGCTTCGGCCACCTCCTCTCCTCTTCCCTCCCCTCTTTCTCCTTTCTCTACTCAAGGGATACCCCTAGCCGCCTCCCCATCCTCATCCCAAAACGAAAAAAAGCCATCCCCTCCATTCAAATCCGCCGGCCACCCTTGGCATCCCCTCCAAAAAAAACGATTCCTTTGGTGAGATCCAAATCAGCCCCATCTTCTAATCCAAGAGAAGAATCGGCCAAAGCTTGCGGTGAATCTTGTGAAACTTCAACGGCGTCGGAAGGCAACGAAGAACTTGGAGTTTCCCTCCAACCACCACGCTTTCGGTGGATCCGGAACGGAGCGATCCAAAGAGAGTTAAATCGGAATCATCCATTCCGGTTGGGTAACGAACGTCTCCACTCTTGTGTGTTTCTCTCTTAGATCTTTTCTTTGGGCATTTAGCATATCGTGTGATTTGTGATTGGTAGAATTTTCGTGGATAATATCTATTAAATTATTGTTATTGTTATTTGATTCCCATTTGAATTCGTGAGGCGTGGCGGCCCTCATTTTATTTCGTTGGGAGAGAACCACCCGTTATCCGAATCCTTATTTTCGGTGGTGTCTCTTTTGGTACAACGTACGCTCGATCGAACCGTGTGGGTTCATTTCGCTTGAGAGGATCTTGGCCTATAGCCTTGATATTTTCTTAAGGGGCCTAGCGAACCCCCCGAATCCTATTAAATTAATTGTTGCAACTTGCGTAGTGGCTGTGTTTAATCTTCGTGTGAGCGTAATAGTAATTATAATTAAGCGAGCGTGTGAATCCATTAGCCGTTACGGTGTCGAGACCCGTGGCCTACATCAATTTGGTATCAGAGGGAGGTTCTCGTCAATTTCCTAATTGGCACTCCTCCCCTTCTCAAAATTTAAAAATTCAAAATTCAAATTTCGAAATTTCAAATCTCAAATTTCAAATTTCAAAATTCAAATTTCAAAATTCAAATTTCAAATTTTGAATTTCAAATTTCAAAATTTAAATTTCAAATTTCAAATTTCAAATTTCAAATTTCAATTTCAAATTTCAAAATTTAAAATTCAAATTTCAAATTTCAAATTTCAAATTTCAAATTTCAAATTTCAAATTTCAAATTTCAAATTTCAAATTTCAAATTTCAATTTCAAATTTCAAAATTTCAAATTCAAATTTCAAATTTCAAATTTCAAACTTCAAATTTCCAATTTCCAATTTCAAATTTCAAATTTCAAATTTCAAATTTTTCTCCAAATTAAAACAAAAAAAAAATTCTGTGGTGTGCCAATAGCAGGCTAAATTTTATTTTCCGCAATAAAAAAAATAAGAAAAAATTTAATTAATAATCTCCATATTTTTGCCAGCAAAAATATCAAAAAATATATATATATTATTTTGAAATATTAGCGGGAACAAATCTATCTTTGAAAATTAATTAGGATCAGACTATATTTCTTTATATTTGTGCACTTACTCCGCGTAGCCAATCCTCATTTTCCCGCTGAAAATTAAAACAAAAAAATGGCCTACGATGTTCACGTTTCCCGAATGAAATATTTAGGTTCCGTCATGAACGTTAGAAAGCCTTTCCATTGCCCGGTAGTGGAAGAGATTAAGGGGTTGATTGGCCAACTAAAGGCTAATCAAGTTACACCGCGCACCTCTAGGCGTGTTAGGATTCCTGCTCCGACATATGATGGGCTAGGTGGACCGCGAGTGTTTCTATGTTGGGTGAATGACATGGAGCATTATTTTGAGCAATATCGTGTTGTGGATCCCCACAGGATTCCCGTTGCGAGACTGCAATTATTGGGTCGAGCCCATACTTTCTGGCTCAATGAGGAAAGACGTTTAGGAATGCCCTCCGTCGACCCACGTATAGGTTGGCAGATTATGAAGAATTTATTAACGGATGAGTATTACCCTCCATACTGCCGTTCTCCGTCTACTGATTATCTGAGTGAGTCGCCGCCCATGATTTTGCCTACATCGAACCAGCCTGTTCCCTCGTACTCCCATATGAGGACGTCTCATGATTTTATTTCTCCCCGCCTGGGCACTAGACCCTTTCCTATTTATGAGAGTGTTCCTATCAGCGTGAAAATGGTATCTGAGCTTGCGATTACGAGTACGCCCGTCACTGAGGCCGATGCTATTAATGTTGACAACATGAGTGACGATGAGGAGATTGGTTACCCGAGTGACTTGGATGAGGATTTCTCATTTGAGGAACCCTCTTTACTCCCTTTCGACGACATTTTGGAACCATCCCCTTTGGCTGTTGTGGAGCCTTTTGATGATCCTAAGTCGATTGATATTCTAGCTGAGCCAGAAGAGTTACAGTCTGCTGAGAGCTTACCCAGTCGTGATTCATTTGACGATCTGTTAGGACATGAGCTTGCTATTTCTAGTCCGAGACGTATCGAAGTGCCCATTTCTGAGATTTTCACTGTAACTGATGTCAGGACTGATGTGTTGGAAGATTGTTCTAGTAAAGGAGTTAAACTTTTGGAATACGATATTGAAGTGGAACTGGTTGAGCATCCCTTAATGCTAACTCCTTTACCTAAACTTGAATGTGATTTTAACTCTCTACCGTTTGTAACGCCTGATCTCGTTGTAGCGTTGCCGATCTATAATCCGATCACTGAATCTGAAATACATGATTGCCCACATGATTTAGAAGACATGTCGGATGATTTTTCCGTAAGAGCGAATCCACTGTTTGAATTTTCTTACGACTTTATTGGGTTACGACTGGATGATCTTTATTGGAAGTCAAATCCGTGTTTTGAGGTTTCGAATTGGATTACTAGTGGTACCTTGGCGATGGTGCCTTATGACGTGATGTCCCCTCGACAAACTTATTTGCCAAGCTCGGTCGCACGCATTTATCCCTCGCCTTTTGATGACCTGTGCACGCACACGCTAGTGAACGTAGTTGCGAATGTTAAGTTGTGTTGCCCGCACGTCATGTCAAATCCGGGAGCGCCCCGTTCTATATATAGTGATGAGTGTCTTCCGTTAGCTTTTATTCATAACGTTTTAAAATTTAAATTTAAGTTTAAATCTAAAACTACGACGTTGTATGGCGTTAATTTCACCACTGCTTTATTAGCACCTGTGCCACCTGACTTGGTCCCGTTACTGCCCACTGTTAGAGCAATTCACATTGCACATGAGTTCTCCCCACACAGTTCTAAGATTGTTTGTTGGAATCGGAGAGTATCCTACCGTTATATAAGTGATTTGGTTTTGGTTTGTCTCGTCCCTTAATGGATGCCTCCGGGCACCTCAGAAATATATATGAACCGGCCAGTCCATTATTTGCGAATCTTATGGAAATTTAGTAGCATGACATTTCTTGTAGAATTTTCCATTGATTGGGGCATCGCTCCTATTTTCTACTTTTCATACTTTACGCATCATGTTTCTATGCCCCTTGAAAAGTCTATCTCTCCGTTTACATATTCCACTATGCATTCTATTGGGTTGGGTGGTGATAGTTTGTTTGGATCATTCTCTTCTCCGGTCTCTATCGGAGGTATGTTGGTTGACGTTGTGGAAATACTTTGTTCTTATTTGTCTAATGCGTCTGTGAGGTCCCTCCAAGACCACCTTTTGCTTTGCAGGTTCCTCTTCCTCAACGAATATACCCGGGACAACTCATCAGTGATGAGTATTTTTGAGAGGGGGAAGATTGATGGCGCCGCCATCCCCCGACATGTTGACTTGGAGCGTCCCCCACCGGACGACGTTGGTGATCCGGTACATGTCATAGATCCGCGTCATATTGCCGAAGAAGATCCCCTTCCAGATGATTATGGTGACCCGGTTTATGTGGGTGCCGACTCAAGCTTGATGTTCCTTTGCCGCCTCGAGATGAAGATTTGTCACGACATCCTCCGCCATCGCCGCGTCATTTTAATGTTGGAACTTTGCCGCGACATCCACCGCCATCGCCGCGTCATTTAAATTATTATTTCAGATTTTATAATTATGTTTTTAATTGGCCTATGTTTAGCCAAAGTTTTAATTATTTGTCATTTCATTTTCAGATTTTAATTATGTTTTTATTTGGTCAATGTTTAGCCAAAGTTTTAATTAATTGTCATTTAATTTTGGCCTTTGTTTAGCCACATTTGGGGTGCTTATAACCCTTGTCTTTGTAAAGCCTATATAAGGC
Source organism: Platanthera zijinensis (assembly GCA_039513925.1). Taxonomy (NCBI): domain Eukaryota; kingdom Viridiplantae; phylum Streptophyta; class Magnoliopsida; order Asparagales; family Orchidaceae; genus Platanthera; species Platanthera zijinensis. Next base: position 75,733,499 of record CM077086.1, read on the forward strand.
TATGTTGTATTGGATTTTAAGAAGAATGAATGAAAATTTAAGAACCTAATTTCAGATTTGGAATTATTTTCCCCTCTTCCCTCTTCCTCTTGGCCGCCCCCTTCCCTTCTCCTTCCCTCTTTGGCCGCCGACCTCCCTCCTCCCCTTCCAAGGCTTCGGCCACCTCCTCTCCTCTTCCCTCCCCTCTTTCTCCTTTCTCTACTCAAGGGATACCCCTAGCCGCCTCCCCATCCTCATCCCAAAACGAAAAAAAGCCATCCCCTCCATTCAAATCCGCCGGCCACCCTTGGCATCCCCTCCAAAAAAAAACGATTCCTTTGGTGAGATCCAAATCAGCCCCATCTTCTAATCCAAGAAAAGAATCGGCCAAAGCTTGCGGTGAATCTTGTGAAACTTCAACGGCGTCGGAAGGCAACGAAGAACTTGGAGTTTCCCTCCAACCGGCACGCTTTCGGTGGATCCGGAACGGAGCGATCCAAAGAGAGTTAAATCGGAATCATCCATTCCGGTTGGGTAACGAACGTCTCCACTCTTGTGTGTTTCTCTCTTAGATCTTTTCTTTGGGCATTTAGCATATCGTGTGATTTGTGATTGGTAGAATTTTCGTGGATAATATCTATTAAATTATTGTTATTGTTATTTGATTCCCATTTGAATTCGTGAGGCGTGGCGGCCCTCATTTTATTTCGTTGGGAGAGAACCACCCGTTATCCGAATCCTTATTTTCGGTGGTGTCTCTTTTGGTACAACGTACGCTCGATCGAACCGTGTGGGTTCATTTCGCTTGAGAGGATCTTGGCCTATAGCCTTGATATTTTCTTAAGGGGCCTAGCGAACCCCCCGAATCCTATTAAATTAATTGTTGCAACTTGCGTAGTGGCTGTGTTTAATCTTCGTGTGAGCGTAATAGTAATTATAATTAAGCGAGCGTGTGAATCCATTAGCTGTTACGGTGTCGAAACCCGTGGCCTACATCAAATGCTTTATGCAATTTGTAAACATAATCAGGGTGAGTTAGAGAGATAAAACCTGGAGGTTGTCTAACATAGACTTCCTCTTTGATGTCCCCATTGAGAAATGCACTCTTTACATCCATTTGGTACACTTTGAAACCTTTGTGAGCAGCATAGGCTAGGAATATTCTGATGGCTTCTAACCTTGCAACTGGCGCAAAGGTCTGATCATAGTCTATTCCTTCTTGTTGAGAGTATCCTTGAGCAAATAGCCTTGCCTTGTTTCTGACTATAACTCCTTGATCATCCAGCTTGTTCCTGAATACCCACTTTGTTCCAACAATGGGATGATCTTTTGGCTTAGGCACTAGTTCCCAAACCTTGTTCCTTTCAAATTGATGCAACTCCTCTTGCATTGCAATGATCCAGTGTGGATCTTGCTCTGCATCTTGAATGGATTGAGGCTCAATTTGAGATAGGAAGCAAGTGTGCATCAGGTTCTGGTTGACCTGATTTCTAGTTTGCACACCAGCTGAGATCTCTCCAATTACTTGGGTGATTGGATGATCTCTTGTTGTTACTAAATCAACAGGGAGTGTTGATTGTTCACCAGCCTGTGTTGTTGTCTCCTCTAGTGGAGCAGCAACTGGCTCTTCAGGATGATTTTCTTCAAGATGTTGAACTTCTTCTTCATCATCACTGCTCTCATTCTTTTCAGCAACTTGCAATTTGTTCAAGTCTTCAGCTAGAGAATGTACCTGCAAAGGTTCTATGGTAGAAGCATTCTTCTCCTTGAAAGACATGTTAGCTTCATCAAAAATAATATGAACAGATTCTTCAATTTTACAGGAAGATTTATTATAAACCCTATAGGCCTTGCTGATCATGGAGTATCCCAGAAACACTCCTTCATCAGCTTTAGCTTGGAATTTTGCTAGATATTTCTTGTCATTATTATGAATAAAACAAGTGCAACCAAAAACTTTAAAATAGCCTATTTTAGGTTTCTTCCCTTTGAGCAATTCATAGGGAGTCTTGCCCTTCAGCTTGTGTATCAGGCTTCTGTTCAACACATAGTTGGAGGTGTTCACTGCCTCAGCCCAAAAGGATAGAGGTAGGTGAGCATCTGCCAATAATGTAGTTGCAGATTCAATGAGTGTTCTATTTTTCCTTTCAGCTACCCCATTTTGTTGAGGAGTTCTAGGAGCTAAGAAGGTGTGCCTGATCCCTTCACTTTGACAGAACTCTTGCATGAGAAGAGAATCAAACTCTGTCCCATGATCACTTCTGATCAGGGCAATGTGAGTGTTGAACTCAATCTGAATGCATTTGAGAAAATCTGTCAAACACTTGAAGTTATCAGACTTCTTCCTCAGAAAGAATACCCAAGTGAATCTTGAGAAGTCATCTACAATCACTAAAGTATAGGATTTCCCTCCTAGGCTTTGTACAGATATGGGTCCAAAAAGATCCATGTGCAATAGGTACAAAATCCTAGGTGAATCACTCTTATTAATTGATTTAAAACTGCTTTTAGTTTGCTTGCCTAATTGACAAGCCTTGCAAGGTCCTTCCTTCTTGTAGGGACCAGAAGGTAGTCCTCTAACAAGGTTGTCTTTAGATAGCCTAACAATGGTTCTAAGGTTAATATGCCCTAGTCTCTTATGCCATAAAATATTAGATTTTGAAATGGAATTGAACAGGCAAATATCTACTGTAGGTGAATGAAAATCCACTAAGTAAATGTTACCTCTTCTGTTACCTGTCAACACAGTTGTGTTGTCCTCTGACTTGACCTTGCATATGGCTTTGTTGAATGTCACTTGATATCCTTCATCACACAGTTGACTGATACTTATTAAGTTGTGCTTGAGTCCTTCAACATATGCCACCTTCTTGAATGTGACTGAGCCAATTTGGACTGCACCATATCCTTTTGTAGTTCCAAATCTTGAGTCTCCAAAAATTACTTTGGGTCCAAGCTTGGCTTTGAAGGAAGTGAAGTTGTCCTTGTCCCCTGTCATGTGCTTTGAGCACCCACTATCCAGATACCATTGATGGTTTGATGCTGGATAGGTCTTCACCTGCACAAAACCAACTTGTTTGTTTTTGACCCAGTTAACCTTGGGACTAGGTTGATATCCCTTAAATTCTGAAACAAAAGACATCCCAGGTTGATCCTTATAACCTTCAGGATGGTATCTCCTAGGAGGTACTATCCATTCAGTATAGGGATTAAAGCTTTGGGATGTGGGACTTCTAGGATTGAATCTAGATGTGTCATTGAGGGAATGTTCACAGTCCTGATTTCTGTTCGACGATCGTCGAACTGAGGTCGACGATCTTGGGTCAGATCGTCGATCTCTGTTCAAAGATCGATTATGCTGAAGTTCAGGGTTTGGATATCGTCGAGCTGAGGTCGACCATCTGTAGTTAGATCGTCGAGCTCTGTTCGACGATCGTCGAGCTCTGCTCGACGCCATCTGTTGAACAGAATTTTTCTCTGACAGATCTGCATTCTTCCTGGTACCTCTATTACTCCCTTTCCTTTGTCAGAGACAAACTTGATTGGAGTTGTCAATATTATAGGTTGGCTGGATGAGGCACCCAAGCCCAGTGTGCTATTAAATCTAGAGTTCACTGTGCTTGTGATGTCCATCAGTCTGATACTTCTCCCATTTAGGGATTCTTCAAACTTTTTGGCCTTTGATAGTTCACTTTTCAGTGAAGCTATCTCCTCCCTACAGCATTCTAACTCCTCAGAGAGTTTGAGGTTCTTTGAGTTTATGACACTATGCTCAGATAATTGATTCCTGAGAGAGATTATCTCCTTCTCAGATTTTAATAGATCTAGGCACAGTGTCTTAAATTCATCTTTGAAGTCCTCAGAATTAAAATCAAAAGAGTTGATTACCTGATCTTCATCTGGTTGAGTTTCTGAATCTGATTCTGATTCTTCATCAGAGTTTTGCTGTGAGGCATTGATAGCCATCATGCAAAATTCTTTTCATCTTCATCATCCTCATCATCACTGGAACTGGATGAGGCTTCAGATTCCTCTTCAGTCTCACTCCATGTCTCAGCAACAAAGCCCTTCCTTGTATGTTTGTTCTTGATGGAGGAGGATTTGTCTGAGCTATTCTTCTTGTAATCCTTTTCTTTTCTTCTTTCTCTTCTTTCCTTCTTGTCCTTATTCTTGTTTTCTGGACAGTCAGGCACAATGTGGCCTGGTTTCCTGCAACCAAAGCATATAATTTCTTTATTGCTGTTTGATTTATCATACCTTGGTTTATCATGACCCTTGTATGGTCTTTCTAAAGTCTTTTCTGGCCATCTTGTAGAATCTTTTGGCCAGTAGGCTTATGAGCTCATCATTTCCTGTAGCTTTATTTTCAGGCTCTTCTTCTGCAGCTTTGAAGGCAGTGGTCTTTTCTTTCCTTGTGGCTGGAGAAGTAGCCTTTTGTTCTTCTTCTCTATTTTTAATGAGCAGCTCATAGGATTTGAGCTTGCCCAGGAGAGCTTCAGTGGTGATCTCATTTAGACTTCTGGCATCTTTGATTGGCCAGATTCTTGAATCCCAAGTGCTGGGGAAGCACATCAGGATTTTGTCATTCAGCTCAGTCAGTGAGATTTCTTTGTCTAGGGTTTTTAACTCATTGACAATTAGACTTAGTCTATTGTACATGTCAGCCACTGATTCAGCTTCTCCCTTTTTGAAGTTCTCATATTGGCTTATCAGATGAGATCTTCTATCTTTCCTTTCATCAGCAGACCCTGAGACAATTTCAGAGAGCTTGTCCCAAATTCCTTTAGCTGAGTTGCAGTCAGCTACTTTCTGAAATATCTCATCAGACATTGTTTGGGCTAAGATGTTCATAGCCTTAACATCTGCAGTCTTCCACTTCTTTATATCTGCATCTGTTCCAGAAGGAGGTGGAACAGCACTTGTACTTGAGCTTGCTGGTGGAGTTGGACACACTGTCAAGACAGAATTAAAAATATCCTCATCAATAGAATTCATGTATAATCTAATCCTTGCCTTCCAGAGTGCAAACTTGGAAAGGTTGCACACTGGTGGTCTGGTGCTTGCATAATCTTTGTTCTGTGCCATGTCTTTAAATAAATAGATAGATGTATAGAAAATAATCCTCTTAAGAGATTGATCTTATCAAGGATCTTTTGGTTCAGGTGTTAGCCTGTATGAGCAACCAACCTCCCTCTGATACCAATTGAAAGTGAGGGTAAGATCTATCTCAACTCTAGAGGGGGGGTGAATAGAGTATTTTAAAATAGTTTTTCACAGTTGAAAAGAACAGCACATATAAAGTTCAATTTATGATAAAGTGTAGAGTGCTAGTGAGAAATTAAAAACCAAGAAGTAAAGAGCACAGCACACAGCAAACAAATCTCACAAACAAACCAGAAGACACAAGGAAATATAGTGGTTCCCCAAAAACCTGGGTACATCCACTCTTCTACCACCCTTGGTAGGAATCCACTCAGGATGAGTTGATCAGGTGTCCTGACACCAATGAGCTTTTGACAAGGTGCTCAAAAACCAAAACTGGATTTTTTGATAAGGTGTCTTGCCACCACTGAGTTTTGACAAGGCTCTCAGAACCAGACAAAACTTTTGAAGGGAGTTCAAAAACCCTTTACAGCAGGAAAAAGAAAAAGGTAAAGAGGTGAGATTATCTTCTCTGTTCTCAAATCAAATGAGAGAAGACTAGTGGATCTTTTGTTGTCAAAGCTCCCCCTGAGATGTTGAATGAATCAAGAATGGAAGCTTTGCTCTAGGGTGATACATCTTCAGATCTTTAGATCTCCAGCAAAGAATTGATTCAGCAAAGAGGCTGAAAGATGAGGTGTCTGGAGTTCTTTGAGATGAAGCTTTGATCACTTTTCTGTAAGCAAGTGAATGGTTATCTTTTTCAACTTAATTCTTCTTGTTCTTCTGTATCAGTGTGTCTCTTGATTCTATATTGACTCTGGATTAATTCTCTGAGTATAATTCTTCCAAGATAGCCGTTATCAGACATTAAATGTCTTCCATAAATGATTTGTCTTCTAGAGGAAAGTCCAATGAAACATTCCTGAATAATTCCTTGAAACTTGTTCCAGAATAAATGAGAACGGCTGGCAAATCTTCTTGAAATTAAATGCAGAGAGAATTCAAAAATATTCCAAAGACTGGCAGCAATTGAATCCTTAAGAACGTCGATCTCTCAAAATAAGCGTCGATCTGAGCTCCACGATCGTCGACCAGAGCTCAGAGAAGGAATATATCATTCTGACAGAAAACGTCGATCTGAGCTCGAAGATCGTCAACCTGAGCTCAGACATATTGAAGATAAGAAGTAGACAGAAAACGTCGATCTGAGATCGACTATCTAAGTTCTTGGTCTGGCAGAAATAGTCGATCTGATTAAGACAGAAATCGTCGACCTAGACTTCAACAGAAAACGACGACCAGAAGCAAACAGAGATCGTCGACCTAAACTTTCCCAGAAATAGTCGACCCAAGCACAGCCAGAGATCGTCGACCAAAGCTCGACGATAGTCGGACTGAAGCTCGATGATAGTCGACCGAAGCCAGCAACAAGCAGAAGGCTGAGGACATAAGTAGTCGACCAGAGCTCGACGATCGTCGACCTGAGCTCGACGATAGTCGACCGTCGTTCGACTATTTTTATCTCTTTACTTAGCTTGAAATTCTGAGCTTGAATGGTCCTTGGGGGCAGCTTCAAACCTAAGTTCTAAGCCCTAGACTCATTCTAATGTTGACCTTTACACTATACAACTAGGTCAACCTGGCTTCCTAAGAGACATAGTGATCCTTGCCCAAATTAGTAATAGGGTGTTCCAACACGACTCAAAGCATCAGCGACCACATTTCCCTTCCCGGGAGTATAGTGAATCTCGAAGGTGTAGTCCCCAAGGAACTCCATCCATCTTCGTTGTCGCATATTCAGATCCTTCTGATCCAACAAATACTTTAGGCTTTTGTGATCTGTATAGATATCCACTTTAATGCCATAAAGATAGTGCCGCCACAACTTGAGCGCAAAGATTACCGCCGCCAACTCCAAATCATGGACGGGGTAATTCCGCTCATGCACTTTCAATTGGCGCGAGCCATAAGCAATCACTTTCCCAAACTGCAGAAGAACGCAGCCTAAGCCGCTCCCAGAAGCATCACTATAGATCTCATAGCCATCTGTACCACATGGCGATGTCAACACAGGCGCCGTGGTCAAACGACTCTTCAAGTCTTCAAAAGCACGCGCACACTCCGGCGTCCAAATGAACTTTTGATCTTTTCTCGTCAGCATAGTTAGAGGTAAAGCAATCCGTGAGAAGTTTTCCACAAACCGTCTATAGTAGCCCGCAAGTCCAAGGAAGCTCCTGACCTCGGCCACTGAAGACATCACTGGTCAATCCCGAATGGCACTTATCTTCAACGGATCCACCGCGATACCCTCTCCACTTACCACATGGCCCAAAAAGGCTACTGAAGAGAGCCAGAACTCACACTTTGAGAACTTGGCATAAAGCTTATTCCTCCGCAGGGTATGCAAGACCAACCGCAAATGGTTTGCATGATCCTCTTCCGACTGAGAGTATACTAAGATGTCATCGATAAACGCAATCACGAACAAATCCAAGTACTCTCGGAACGTTCAATGCATTAGGTCCATAAATACCGAAGGCGCATTACATAGGCCAAATGGCATTACCGTGAACTCATAATGACCGTAGCGTGTTCCAAACGCCGTCTTGGGAATGTCACCTTCCCTAATCCTCAGCTGATAATATCCCGATTTCAAATCCAACTTGGAATAGACCGTTGATCCTGCCAGCTGATCAAAGAGGTCATCAATCCGTGGGATCGGATATTTGTTTTTCTCCGTCAGCTTATTCAATTCGCGGTAGTCAATACATAACCGTAAACTACCGTCTTTCTTTTTCACAAATAGAACAGGCGCGCTCCAAGGTGACATACTTGGGCGTATATATCCCTGCTCCAACAACTCTTGCAATTGGACTTTCAACTCAGCCATCTCTTTTGGCGCGACGCGATATGGTGAGCGGGCCACAGGTTTCGCACCTGGCACCAACTCAATAGAGAAGTCAATCTCCCGCTGGGGTGGTAACCCAGGAAGATCTTCAGGAAACACATTGGCAAACTCTGACACAACCAGAACTTCATTGACACTGGCCTTTGGCTCAACAGCCTGAATTAGCATGAAGAATAACTCCGCGCCCTTCCGAACAGCATTGATGACTTGGAGTGCAGACAACAGAGTCCCGCCAACTCCTCGCATACCAGCGAACTTCGTCACAAGTCCGGTATTCTGGCCCAGTGTGATCTCATGGCAGTTGCAATCAATAAAGGCACGCTGCTCTGAGAGCCAGTCCATACCAAAGATCACATCAAACTCCGATAACGGTAGCACCGCTGCACTCAAACCGAAATCCCGACTTCCTATTTGAACATCCACATCGCAAGCCCTATCCACAAGCATCACACAGCCATTCGGCAATAGCACCCTTGTACTATCCACCGCCACATGACTCGGTACCCCAATTCGAGATACGAAATCCTTAGACAGAAAAGAATGCGAAGCACCCGTATCAAACAGGGCTCTCGCCAAATTATTCCGAATCAGGACAAAGCCTGCAACACACACACATCATGCACAAGCTATACATAACCAAAAGCAATATCACTTAAGCAAGTAAGCTAATCACTCGTACCTGTGACGACGTCACTTTGCTTAATCGCCTCCTACTGGCCAAGCTGATAGATTCGGGGCTGTGCCTGAGACGCAGAGGAATCAACCACCGCTTTGCCCTTCTCAGCATAAGACGCACCCGTCTTCTTTTCCCCTTTGGGCTGAACAACCCGACAGTCACGGGCTATATGCCCCACTCAGCCACAGTTATAGCATGTACGAGAATCCGGCCTTGATGTCGCCCCCGACACAATGGTCGTAGTCACTTGCCCAGACAGCTTGGACCTCTTGCCCCCTTTCTTCTGGTAGAACGATTTGCTCGGGCGAGGTGCTTGAACCTCTGGCTTTGACACAACCAAGCCCTTATTCCCTTGCACCCACCGCATGTCCTTCTCCAACGCACATGCAGTATCAACCAACGCCTGAAACCGTTGGTTCAATGAACTCGAAAGCAGGAACCTCAACTCATCCCGCAATCCTTCATAGAAACTATTAGTTTTCCTTTGATCATCCGCGAAGATTGTTCCCGCATACCGCCCCAACCTAGTAAACTCATGCAAGTAGATATCCACGCTATCTTCTCCTTGCTTTAACCGTTGGAACTCATTTTCCATGACAATCCGCTGCGCCGCTGGGACTTGCTTCGCCAGAAATATTCGAGAGAACTCCTCAATCGACACTTGCGTTAATTGCCTGCCCTCCAAATGGTGTACCTCAACCTCGTCCCACCACAACTGCGCCTCGCCTTCAAGCATGAAGGTGGCCAAGGTGACCTTTAGAGTTTCCTCCGCCCTGATCGCTGTCATGATCCGCTTGACATGCGATAACCAATCCTCTGCCTGCGTTGGGGATCCCAGTCCCGTAAACATAGGCGGACTGAAGCTCATGAATTGCTTCAACTGTCGGTCAGCTGCTCGTGGATCTACAGCCTCAACCGGCTCGGGTCTTACAACAACACGAACTGGCTCGACTGCCAGCTGCGCTTGCCCGGTCGGCTGAATCATGGCAAATAGCGCCTCAACAACTAAGCGAACAGTTTCCGCAGATGGAGGAGGTGTTGGCACCTCAGCTGGTGCCGCACTCTCATCAGAGCGTTGGGGCTCAGACTGCCCAGCACCACTACACGTCACCTATAGGTGGACAAGACACACATTAGCGATCGTATGCAAGCAAAACAACACAAAAAGGAACGCGCAGATTCCTCAAACAAGATTATGTACATTCCTTAGCGGACATTCCAGAGTTCATTAGCGTTACAGCAGGGCGCACAAACACGCGCTCGCCACCCCACAAAAGAATTCGACCACGAATTCGAAAGAGGAAGACCGAATGAAGCTGATACCAAAATGTAACGACCCCATCTGTAACATGACGTATAATAGAAGGTCCGGCCGGGGCCCCACACTATATGCCACAAACAGACGGTGAGGTCACAGGATAATACCAAACCATACACGAATCCTAACTCAGAGCATTCTAGCGGTAGCTTTAAGGTGTAAATTGAACTCTAACCAGGAATGTCCAAGATATATAAACCACAGTTATATATACAACCACGGAATGTACAACAAAGGTTTAGCCTTAAGGCCTTACAGTTCCTCTTTCCATACAACATGGATTACAAACCTCGGCGCGCAGGCCGGCCATACATGAGGAATACAAAACAAACAAAACCATTTGCTCAGCCTTTAAGGGCTAGCCGCAGCAGCAGCAGCAACAGCAGTAGGGCTTCAGCCCTTCACTTACCACTTGGCTCTCCAGCACCTGCATAGGGACAATCCACCCAAACGGTGGCAAACAATTCAACGGTCAGCATTCAGCTGACCCAATTATAACAATCCTACCCCTTTCTCGGGGCATTAGCATTCTTTCCCTGCATAGCATGGCATCATCATATAGCAACTATGTGCTCGTAGGCACATTCAAGCCATCACAACCATCGGCCACACGGCCCGACAGTCCGTGCACTCAGGGCACATTCTTGGTGTACCAGAATACCAGGGTCAACACCACCGTCTACACGGTATTTGAGCATTCTAGTCTTTCCGGCGCGCGGGCCTAAGACTCTCATTAGGCGCTCCAACAAAACCCATAACCAGGCTTCCAAGTCGGACGGACCTAACGCAGGTACGGATCAGCCACCCCCCGTTGCTCAAGTTGCCGTGTCACCTCGAATACGGAAGTATCCATGACAATTTATAGGCGCGGGTCAGTTTCACCTTTCCTATTCGGCAATCTGCCTTTTCATCGAGTTGCATCCCAACAGCTCAACCGCACACAAAGTGGCAACACATGGCCACAAGAGTTGCATCCAACCCTCTTCATTTCCTGGACTTCATCCAGTACTTCCTGCTATGCCAAGCCAAAAGGTAGGCACAAGGCAAACAAGCCATAATCACGGAGCCTTCTCCGATATGCAAACAAGCATCACCAATCCAGACCATGTCTAGATGGGCTTCACACAGCATGCCTAGATCCGTACTCCAATTCCGGACTCTAACAAGGGGGACTTCACATATCTACCCCAAGGGACACCACAACCCACCGCACACTCGCGGGGAAGGGTTTTCCCTATGCAATGCAGAAAAGAAGGACTTCACATGTCCAAGAAGGGAGATCGTTACCCTTGTCGATCTCTTGGGAGCCATCGAAAACTAGCCGGTGAGAAAGAACCGCAGCAGCTTTGCCTTCACCACGCTGGCCTTGGATCACGAATCGGACCACGGGAGCTCCACCGGCAGCTTGATCTCCTCCTCCTTCTTCTTCCTCCTCTCTCTTTCTCTCTTCCTTAATGAAATGAAGAATGACTTTCTTCATCAGCCTCTGCTGTTTAAATCCAGCCAGGAATCACCTGAACCCTTGGATCCAAAGAGAGAACTTAAACGGCCACGATTTGCCCGAAAACACAAATTTTTGCCTTACACGGCCTGTGACACGCCCGTGTTACAGGCCGTGTACCCTTAAGCGGCACACGCGGTATTCGTACCGACTGATATTTACCAGAACACGGGCATCGACACGCCCGTGTCGAACCTGACATGCCCGTATCAGTCATGAGACATGCCCGTGTCCCCCTGCTTCATCGATCTCCAAACTCAACCAGCAGTACACGGGTAGGCACACGGCATCGGACACGCCCGTGTCCAATCTGACATGCCCGTGTTCAAGGCTTGGTTCCAGGCCATGTAATCTTCTGACTCAGAACGCATTTTATTTGAGTGACACGCCCTGGGACACGCCCGTGTCCCAGGCCGTGTACCCCCGACACGCCCTGGGACACGCCCGTGTCCCAGGCCGTGTAAAATGACCTGCACCTCAAAACCATTTTTGAGTCTTTTTGGGGTGTTACAACACAAATAAAGATATAAACAAGCAAGCCCAGACGACACAAGGATTATAGTGGTTCCCCAAAACTTGGTGCATCCACTCTTTTACCACCCTGGTAGGAATCCACTACAAGTTTTGATTAGGTGACTGCCACCATAATATCTATTTTCTAAGGGAGATATTGCAACCCATTGAGCTTTTGATCAGGTGCCCAAAAACCAAACTCAAGTCTTTTGGAAGGTGACTTATTAACCAGGCTAACTTTTGAAAGGAGTTAAAACCCTGTACAGTGGGGTGGGAAAGAAAGTGATGTTAGTCTTCTCTTTTCTCAAAACAACTTAGAAGACTTTGTGTGGATTCCAGATCATGTCAAAGCTCCCCCTGAGATGTAGAGTTGTTCAGGATGATGAGAGCTTTTCTTCAGGTTGTAGGCCTTCAAATCTGATGTTGCTCTCCAACAAGATTCTAGACTAATATTGTATTTGTTATTTCTTTAAAGCCTGGAGCAGATGATGAAGAACACTATATGAAAGAAAGCTGTGTTGTGTTTTTCAGAATCTCTATTCTGACTGCTGCATCATTTTGTTGTCAGACACTGCTTCTGTATCTGCAAACCTCCCATCCGAATATATTCCCCCGAGCCGTATTCAAACATTTGAATTAACTCTATCTTGAAATGACTGAAGCATTCCCGAGAGAGAAAGATGCTTGGGCGATTAATCACATTAACTGCTGCTGTTGAACGGCTATATGCATTAAAACTTAGGGATATTGTATTGCTTGGGCGATTATTCCTCTTGAGATAGGACTCCGCACCTCTGCCATTTCCCTATCTCTGACTGGTGGTTCTCTAACAGGTTCTGATCTTATAGTAGAAGGGCCTTCGCCATACTTTTTCTTTTGTAGACTGGAGTAGGATGTACATCTTTACTAAGTTGAACTTTTGCAGCATCAACAGTAGTAACAGCATTTCTGTCTTGAGAGAAATCCTGTGTGTATATCCAAAAATGAGTGTAATTCTCAGTAGGATGAACTTCATCATTAACAAGAACAATAGGTACTTGAGCTTCTTGACCTGGCCTACTAAAAATCTCCTTGTGATGTCATGAGAAATTTTAATAGTTGTAATCATGTACCACCTTAGCTTTAATGGCCTCCTCCTCCTATCTGACTTCTGTAGCTAGAGCATTTGCATATGCTTCCATGTTCATGTCATAATGAGCCATTGATTGATTATGAGCTTCAATCTTTGTTTTGGCATTTGTATCAACAATCCATAGAACATTCAAATTGCTCTTTAATCCGTTCATGACAAAATCAAACCCTTTTTTGCCTTGTGTAAACCACAAGTCTAGCTTGGCATCTAGCTTATCAAATCTTACCTTAACCTCTATTAGGCCATTGTTCAGATCTTTTTTTGTTTCCATAACCTTTTTCAGAACTCTTTGCTTGGAAGAATATAAATAAGCTTTCTGCTTGGCCAACAATGCTTCTATGCTCTACAGGATTGAATTATCAGCACTAGAACTTTGGATATCGGGAATAGGAGTGCTAGGCAGATCCTTAATAGAATACTAATCTATCAGAGATTAACGAGCTTTAGAAGTTGTACCAAGGTCTTCAGTAGTAGTTCGAACTGGAGTCTGCTCGTCTGCATCTCCCTCCTCATCTTAAAGATCCACAACCTCCTCTTTAGTAGCAGGAGGTGCATCTGGCATCTTGCCTATCATTTTCTCAAGGTTACGCATGAGCCTAGCAACCTTAGTAGCAATTGATATTGAGGGCCTAGTCACCTCCCCCTTAGAAGATGAAGTAGGAACAATTTCTGGGAGAGGGACAATTAGGTTCTCTTCTGACACTTCCTCAGAACCATCATTTACATTATTAATAGCTTTGGTCTCATTAGCAATAATCAGTACCTTATCGGTATCTGTCTAAATTCATCCACATGTAAATCCTCCTCAGCATCAATATTAGCCTTGACCTCCTCAAGCACTAACTCGTCATCAATAGTCTGATCCATCTTGGCAACCTCTGTTATCTGATTCTCTGTCTCTGCAACTATCTAAACTAGCTCCCCCTCCTCTCCTATACTCAATCTCTCAAGAGTTTCCCTAGGGGTTGGAGTCGGAATCATTTCTACAGGAACTTGATCTTCCTCCTCCACAGGAAAATCTTGGGCTCCCCCTTGCCGCAAGATCCTCCTATCCAACCTTTAGAAGATTGATGTCTCAATCTTCTTCAGGAGATGGATAGGAACTCCTTTGCTCATATAAAACTGGTCACCATCCATCTGGTTCTTGTACAAGCTGATAATCCTACCAAAGTTGGGAGTGCTGAGACTGTCCTTGATTTTCTCAAAAAATAGTGCACCCTAGACCAATCTTTTCTTGCAGATGATTGTCACTAGAACCTTGAACATTTCTGTTGATAGGTAGTCATGGGATCTTGTCTTGCAAAGCTGCACTTTTCCAATAATTTCTTTCCTTCTTCGTTCATTCCTTTCCTTTTGATTGCTTTTGTACCTCTGGACAAACCACAAAATAATATAGCCCTTGCGAAGTCTTCCTCTTCGAGGTGATCTGCTTCATCACAACCTGCGAGCCTCATGAGCCTGGTGAGATGAGATACCTTCACCTTAATGCCAGTTCCATGAAATTTTCTCTTGATTACCATATCCTCATGCCGGAGCTTTGCATTCTTAAATAATTCAAGAACGTCCTTGTCCAATATTTTGCAAGGATGTTCGAGGAACAACGAGAGATCGGCTATCTCTAGCATCAGGATTACATTTCTGAATTCATCATAGGCTGCGACAAAGCCTATTCGAACTAATTCTCCACCCCCTAGCAATCCACTAGTAGTTCGAGGAGCCATGGATAATCACAAGAAATCTCTAGACTGTTCTGACTGTAGAAATTGTTTGCTGTCACAGACGGTCGACGAGATCAAGCGAATGATCGGTGAAGCTGTTATTGGAAATTGACTTAAAGGAAATCTTTGCTGGAACTCGACTTGGACTAACGTCGCTGACCTAATGAGGAGAACGAGAACATGGTCGCAGGAAGGAGATGGCGAATTGTTTGCGGGAGCCGAAGTGTCGGGTGAACAGTTCGGCGAGTCTGTTTGTATTGTTTCAACGAAATGGAGTGCGGTTGCCCCTAACCCTCCTTAATATATATATATATATATATATATATATATATATATATATATATATATATATATAAATTTAAATTTTAAGACATGGAAAGGCGCATACCTGATTAGCCGAGATACATCGGATCCAATATAGGAAAGAAAAGTTAGCCTAAGTGAACTCAGTGAGTTTCACCCAATGCAAAGTTAAGTTTGGCGAGTTTTGGTGAGTATATCCGTGAATATTTGACGAATTGACGGCTTTTGTTGACCGATACTCGTCGATTTTGCCTTAGAAAAATTTCTTCCTTAATGAATTTCCCGAGTGATTTCCTCTTGTTGGCCTTCTTCATGAATCCTTGTTCAGCATGCCTAGTTCCGTTTTGAAGAACGATAACTTGGCCTCATCCAACAGCTTCGTGAAAATATCTGCGATCTGTTTATCCGCAGGGACATAGCTGAGGGCTATATCCTTGTTCTCCACATGCTCCCTGATGAAATGATATCACACTTCAATGTGTTTTGTCTGGCTATGAGAGACATGAATATGCACAATTGCTAATGTGCTGGATGAGTCGTAATAAATAAGAATCTATTCAAAATTTAGGTTGTAGTCTTCAAGTTGATTCCTATTCCATAGAAGTTGTGCACAACAACTAACCACAGAGATGTACTCTGACTCGGTAGTAGAGGTTGTCACACAATTCTGCCTCTTACTGCTCTATGAAATAATCCGTCTTCTGAGGATTTAGTATGTCCCAAAAGTGCTTTTCCTATCATCCCTGCTTCCTACAAAATTGGCATCTGAAAAACCAATTAGCTCGACATCAATATTTATCGGGTACCATAAGACAGGATTGGGTATACCCTTAAGGTATCTTAGAATTTGCTTTGCAGTGATGTAATGAGATTCCTTTGAGTTCACCTGAAATCTAGCTTATGAGCATGTTGAAAACATTATGTCTAGTCTATTTGCAGTAAGGTGGAGCAAGGATCCAATTATGCTTCTGTACTTGGTTTTATCAAAAGGTTTTCTTTTCTCATCCTTGTCCAGAGACACAGTTGAACCCATTGGAGTCTTCATAGAGGTTGTGTTCTCCATTCCGAATTTCTTTGGTAACTCTTTGGTGAACTTCGTCTGAGAGATGAAAATTCTATCTTCAGATTGCTTCACCTAAAATCCTAAGAAATAATTCAGCTCTTTCATACTGCTCATTTCAAACTTCCCTTGCATAAGTTTGGAAAACTTCTTGCAAAGGTTGTCTTTCATAGAAGCAAATATAATGTCGTCGACATAGATTTGCACTAGTAGAAACTTGCCTTTTACTTCCCTAAGAAATAATGTCTTGTTTATCGTTCTTCTTATGAACTTGTTCTCAATAAGAAAGCAAGACAACATCTCATACCAACTCGTGGAGCTTGCTTTAAGCCGTAAAGAGCTTTCTTTAAAAAGTAAACATGTTCAAGAATGGTGGAATTGACGAAACCTCAGGGTTACGCTACGTATACTTCCTCTTTCAGATTCCCATTGAGGAATGCTGACTTCATAACCATTTGATGGACCGTGAAGCCTTTAAGGACAGCATACGCAAGAAACAACCTGATCGCCTCGAGCCTGACCACTTGAGAAAAGGTTAGGTCGAATTCGATCCCTTCTTCTTGTCTATAGTCTTGAGCTACAAGCCGGTATTTATTCTTTATGACTACGCCATTCTCGTCCAGCTTGTTTCTGAAAACCCACTTGGTGCTGGTCATATTCTGTCCCTTGGGTCTATGCACCAACTCCAAGACTTTACATCGTTCGAACTGGTTCAGCTCCTCTTGCATTGCCATAATCCAAGAGGCATCCTTATTTGCTTCTTCAAATTTCTTTGGCTCGACCTAACATTGAAAACTAAGATGCAATAGCTCATTTGTTGTACCTCTTATAGTTATAACACTATTGTTTGGCTCTCCAATGATCTGATCAACTGGATGATCTCTTAGGTGCTTGAAATCTAGATTTCTTCCTCTTACTCGAGCAGGTTTTGCTGCATCTGGAGGATCCTCTAGTGTTAGTCATCTAGATGTTCTTCATCCACCATGCTTGGATCGACGACCTTGACTGAACTTGGAGCATAGTCTTTGACTGCTTAATCCAAGCTCAGTTCCTTGAACCTGGTACCTACATCTTCACCAATAATACTAGATGAGCTGCTTTGGAGCATGCTTGTCTCATCAAATACAACATTAATAGACTCTTCTAACACTAGTGTTTTCTTATTAAAAATCCTATATGTCTTACTATGGCTACCATATCCTACGAAAATACATTCAAAACATTTTTCACTAAACTTTGTGCGGTAATACTTCCCATTATTAAGTACGAAGCATTTACTTCCAAAGATTCTAAAGTAGGGCACAGTCGGTTTTCTGCCCATCAGTAGTTCATAGGGAGTCATACGGAGGTTCTTGTTGATTAGAGCTCTGTTTTGCACGTGGCAAGCTGTAAATACTACTTCAGCTCAGAAGTACTCCGGAAGTGAAGCATCATTCAAAATAGTTGTACATGCTTTAATGAGGGTTCTATTCCTTCTCTCAGCAACTCCATTTTACTGTAGAGTATATGTGGAGGAAAACTCATGAAATATACCTTGCCTTTCACATAATTTTGTCATGGCACCAGACTCAAACTCTGTTCCGTGGTCACTTCTAATTTTGACAACTAAGCAGTTCAATTTGTTCTAAATTTGTCAGACAGAATTAGTGAAAGAATCAAAGGTGTCTGACTTGTGTTTCAGAAAGAACACCCATGTAAAATGAGAGTAGTCATCAACAATTACCAACGTATATACTTTACCTCCTAAACTGTGAATTATCATGGGACCGATTAAGTCCATATGAAGTTAATACAAACTTCTCGAAGAATTATTTTTAGCAATACCCTTGAAGATAGTCCTTGTCTACTAACCCATTTGGCATGAGTGACATGGACTCTCTTTAAGGCACTTAATGTCGGGGTCATCGCGCACTAAGTTGTGAGAAAATAACATATTTAAGGTTTTGAAATTAATATGTGCTAATCTCTTGTATCATTGGTCACAAAGAGACGCACTACTTTTAGCCAAAAAACACACAGAGGTAGAATTGTCTAAACATAGAAAATTTAGATAAAATATATTTCTACTCCGAGTTCCTGTTAAGATCATCTCCAAATTAACAGACGACTTTATCAGACACTTGTACTTATAGAACTCAACGATATAGCCTTTGTCACAAAGTTGACTTATGGTTATAAGATTATGTTGTAATCCTTCAATAAAAGCCACGTGTGTGAAAGAGACTATATCGTTGAAAATCATACCATAGCCTTCAGTAATTCCCACGTCTGACCCTCCAAAGATGACTTTTGGTATGTCTTTGACTGGGGTAAAGACAAGCAATAGGATTCTTTTCCACGTCATATGCCGAGAGCATCCGCTGTCCAAATACCATATGGGATTTTTGTTGGCCTTTGGACATACCTGCAATGACAAATCACTTTACCATAGGAACCTAAACATATTTGGGTACTTGGTTGCTTATCATCTTACCACCACTAGGAACATTAACTTTGCGAGAGGTTTTTATCGCAGGTTTAACTCGTGGAGTTTCAAAATTAGTAGTGTTAATCCAACAATCTGCGTCAAATGACCAATTTTGCTGCAGCACCAACAGTCAAACCTGTTCTACCTTCTCTTGCATTCCTTCTTTACCATTTGAACGTGAGGTCTAGTAGGGGAAACATACTTTGAGGTGGAAGCCTCCTAATTATAACATATATAGGTCTTCTCCATCCCATTTACCTTAGGTACAAAAGTTTTGGCTTTTGGTGCCCTCTTATGGTTATATCCATAAATATAATGATCATAACTCTTTAGTTCAATCTCTTCATAAGTTGCTTTGAAAACACTGGCACCATAGTATCTGGAATGGGTCCATCCCTGGTATCACTACTTGGGCTCTACATAGGTAGGCCTATCAAGATGATCGTAGGACGATTTAAGGTCAAACTTGTTAGTTGGGAAGATTACCTTCCTAAATGAGTGTTGACCTAGTGGTCCTTACACTTTTCTTTGGCACTGGCTTTCTTGACAGCCTTACCTTTACCAGCTTTGTGGCCAAGACCACTACCCTTCTTTGGAGCTGAAAACTCTTCGATGAGAGGAAGAATAGTCTTCATCTTGGAGTAACTTTTGTAACACCCCAAAACCCCAAATTTGAGTTTTGGTTGGGCAACAAGGCCTGGGACACGGGCGTGTCCTAGGGTGTGTCCTGCTTTATTTTCTTGAGTGTGATTTTTAGTCTCGCGAGTGTCTCGAGTAAGGAACATGGCCTGGGACACTGGCGTGTCCTTAGCAGTGTCCTTCTCTGTGTTGTCTCGATTACTTGACTAAATGAGCTCGACGTTTGTCGAGAGGGTCCACGACCAGAGACACGGGTGTGTCCTCCTCGGGTTTTGGCTAGGTTTATGCGCCCTATTAAACATGGCTGGGCAAGGGTGTGTCTGTAGCTGTGTCTAGGCAGACGTACTATGACACGGGTGTGTCACGGGGCCGTGTCCTTCTCTTGTTTGGTCCAGGGCATTGAGGTCTGGTTAATACAGGCTTGACACGAGCGTGTCTGAAGCCGTGTCAGGATACACGGCCTGTGCATGACATGGGAACGTCACATGGTCATGTCCTGTTCTGGATAATTCGGTTCGGGTGCCGCTTATAGTACACGGCCGGTGACACAAGCGTGTCACAATCCATGTCAGCCCAAAAATAGATATTTCAGGGCAATTTGTGGTCGTTCATTTCCTTTAGAAGGGATCTAAGGGTCCAAGCTTCTCCCTAATGAGATAAGTCCAGTAATTGAGAGAGAGATCTCATTCAAAGCTTGGATATTCTCTTTCTAAAAGAATAGAGAGAAGGGAGAGCAAGGAGGAAGAAGAGAAGAGATCCAACCGCCGGTAGAGCTTCAGCGTTCGGAATTGCGAACTGAGTCCAGATTTGTTGAGGCAAGAGCGATGCGGTGCTTGTTATCCAGCTAGAATTCCATGGCTCCCAAGAGATCGTCAAGGGTAACGATCTTCCTTCTTGGACATGTGAAGTCCTCGTTTTGACATGTCTGTGGATTTCCCCCACCAAAAGGTGGCTGTTGAGGGATTTCCTTGGGTTGATTCTTGTAATCCCCAGTCTTGCATATAGATCTGGAAGTTTGTAGTACGGAATAGGAATGTTGTGTGACGCCCATGTTGACAAGTTGGTCTGGATTGGTGATGTTGCATTTTGCGCACCAGAGAAGACTCCGCGTATAAACGTGTAGTTTGTGGAGTCGATGGGTCGTGCCTGTGAAGGGTAGTAGCAAGAAGTACTGGAATGAAATTCCAAGAATATGCCCTCATGATTCTTGTGATGTATGTCATGTTTGGGTGAGTTTAGATGTAGAAAGTGAGTTCTGCTAAACCCGCCAAGCGACCGTGTGGAACGCTGGCATTATCTCCCCTTTTTGAAATGTAAAGCCAGTCCTTTGTGGACAGTGTGGATATTGTGATCTGCAAGCTCTTAAAAGAGCTTAGTGTCGAACAGGAAAGGTGAAACCGACCCGCGCCTATAAATTGGCCATGAGTACTTCGTTATTCGATGATGGCATGGCGACTTGAGAAATTGGAGGTGGCTGATCTGTACCTACGTTATGTCTGACCGACTGGTAGACCTAGTTATTGGTCTCGTTAGAGCGCATAATGAGAGTCTTAGGCCTGTGCGCCATTAAGACTAAATGCTCAATACCGTTGGTTTTCGGACCTTGAACGGAGGTGGGACCCTGGTTCGCCGCTACACTAAGAATATGCCCTGAGTGCACGGATCGTCTCGCTGCGTGGCCGATAGTTGTGATATGTTGATTGTGCGTGAGTGCATATTGAATGAAATATCTGCTTGTTAAAGCTATGCCTGCAGGGAAGGAATACCACTGCCCCGGGAAAGGGGTAGGGTCATTATAAATTGGTCAGTTGAATGCTGACTGTTGCCTTGTTTGCCACCAAAATGGTGGGCTGTCCCTGTGCAGGTGCTGAAGAGCTGAGCGAGAAATAAAGGGCTGAATCCCCTGCTACTACTGTTGCTGGCCCTCGAAGGCTAAGAAAAGGCTTTTGTTATGTTCATGTGTGGCAGGCCTGCACAGCGATGTTTGTAATCCAGACTTGTAAAGCGTAATTGTAAGGCCTTAAGGCCAAACTCATGAGTATGTGTTGTACATTCCTTCGTGAGTATATATAAATGTGGTTGTTTATATATAGTGGACATTCATTGTTTGAGTTCGGTTTAACTAAAAGCTTCTGCTAGCATGCTCTGTGTTAGGGTGCGTACATATTTTGGTATTAACCTGTGGCCTCCTCACCTGTTTGTGGCATATAGTGTGGGTCCTCGGCCAGACCTTCTATTATATGTTATTGAACGGATAGAGTCATTATATTTTGGTATCATCTTGTCTCGATCTTCCTCTTTCGTGGTCGAATTCTTTTGTGGGGGTGGCGAGCACGTGTAAGTGCGATCCGCTTTAACATTTATAAACTCTTGAATGTCCACAAAGGAAGGTAATACTCCTTTTTGAGGAACTTATGCATTCCTATATTGTTGTGATTGCTTGTGCAAGGTCGCTAAAGTGTGTCTTGTTCACCTATAGGTTACTCATAGTGCTGCTGGGCAATCGGAGCCCAAGCATTCTGATGAGAGTGCGGCACCAGTTGAGGTACCCAAACCTCCTCCTTCTGCGGAAACAGTCCGCTTAGTTGCTAAGGCACTATTTGTTATGATTCATGCATAACCTATTGGGCAAACGCAACCGGAAGTGGTGCCAGAACGGGTTGTTGTAAGATCAGAACCTGTTGAGGCTGTTGATCCTCGAGCAGATGAGCGGCAGTTGAAGCATTTTATGAGTTTCAATCCTACGACATTTACGGGTGCGGGAACCCCAGTACACGTGGAAGATTGGTAGTCGTGCGTCAAGCGTATATTGACGGCGATAAGGACGTAGGAAGATCAAAAGGTCACCTTGTCCACCTTCTTATTGGAAGGAGAGGCTCGGCTGTGGTGGGATGAGATAGAGTTGCATCACCTAGTAGGCAGGCAATTAACAAAAGTCTCGATCGAGGAGTTTTCGAGACTATTTTTGGAAAAGCACCTATGAGCAGAAAAATGTATTGCCATGGAAAATGAATTCCAACGTCTAACGCAAGATGAAAGGAGTATAGATACTTACCTGTATGAGTTTACAAGGTTGGGTTGTTATGTGGGGTCTATCTTTGCTGATGAACAACAGAAAACCAATAGGTTCTATGAAGAGTTGCGGGACGAGTTTAGATTCCTGCTCTCGAGTTTGGTGAACAAAGGATTTCAGGTATTGGTTGATACTGCTTGTGCGCTGGACAGTGATATGAAATGGGTGCAAGGAATGAGGGATTTGGCTATAACAAAGTTTGAGTTCAAAGTGCCCCATCCTGGAAAATCAAACTACCAAAAGAAGTGGAGTAAGAAAGCCAAATATTCTAGACAGTCCCCTTCTTTAGTTGCATCGGGAGCAACGTCAAAGAAAGAGTCTCATACCTGCTTTACATGTGGCAAAGTGGGACATATAGCCCGTGATTGTCGGGTTGGTCCGCCAAAGGTGGAAAAGAAGATGGCAGCGTCTTATGTTGAGAAGGGAAAAGCAGTGGTGGAGTCCTCTGCATCCCAAGCGCAGCCCCGAGTCTATAATCTTTGCCAGTAAGAGGCCATAAAGCAAAGTGACGTCGTCACAGGTACGAGTTAAGATATTGATTGCTTTACATGTGTCGGAGTTTGCCGATGTGTTTCCTAAGGATCTTCCTGGGTTACCACCCCAGCGGGAGATCTAATTCTCTATTGAGTTGGTGTCGGGTGCAAAACCTGTGGCCCGCTTGCCATATCGCGTAGCGCCAAAAGAAATGGAAGAACTAAAGGTTCAGCTGCAAGAGTTGCTGGAATAGGGTTATATACGCCCAAGTATGTCACCTTGGAGCGCACCAGTTCTATTTGTGAAAAATAAGGATGGTAGTTTACGGTTGTGTATTGATTATCGTGAATTAAATAAGCTGACAGAGAAAAACAAGTATCCGATTCCGCGGATAGATGACTTGTTCGATCAGCTCGCGGGATCAACCATCTATTTTATGTTGGATTTGAAATCTGGATATTACCAATTGAGAATTTTTGAAGGTGACATTCCCAAGACAGCATTTGGAACACGCTACGGTCATTATGAGTTCACTGTATTGTCGTTTGTTCTATGTAGTACGCCATCAGTATTCGTGGATCTAATGCACCGAACATTCCGAGGGTACTTGGATCTGTTTGTGATCGTATTCATTGATGAAATCTTTGTGTACTCTCAATCTGAAGCTGATCATGCGAACAAATTACGGTTGGTGTTGCATACCCTACGGAGAAATAAGCTTTATGTCAAGTTCTCAAAATGTGAGTTTTGGTTGTCGGCAGTGGTTTTTCTTGGCCACTTGGTAAGTGGAGAGGACATAGCAGTGGATCCGTCAAAGATAAGTGTCATATGAGAGTGTCCAGTGTTGTCTTCAGTGGCCGACGTCAGGTGTTTCCTTGGACTGGCAGGCTACTACTAACATTTTGTGGAAAACTTCTCACGGATCGCTTTTCATCTTACCACATTAACGAGGAAAGATCAGAAGTTTGTTTGGACACCAGAATGCGCGTGAGCTTTTGACGAGTTAAAGAGTCGTTTAACCACGACGCCTATTTTGGCATCGACATGTGGTACAGACGACTATGAGATTTACAGTGATGCTTCAGGGAGTGGCTTAGGCTGCATTTATCTACAGTATGGAAAGGTTTTTGCTTATGGCTCATGCCAGTTGAAAGTGCATGAGCGGAATTATCCCGTCAACGACTTAGAGTTGACGGTGGTGATCTTTGCACTTAAATTATCGCGGCACAATCTATATGGTGTAATTGTTGATTTTTTTTTACAGATCATAAGGGCCTAAAATATCTATTGGAACAGAAGGACCTCAATATGCGACAACGGAGGTGGATGGAGTTCCTCGGGGACTACACCTTTGATATTCACTATACTCCCGGGAAGGGAAATGTTGTCGCAGATGCCTTTAGTCGTAGGACTTCGGTAAGGCCAAATTGGTTGTGGATGCATGATGAGCGTATGATCCAAGAGTTGGAAGCATTAGAGATTTCTTGTGTTGACAAGAATTCCATATCCGATGCATGCTTGAATCGGACGGAGGTACAGTATGACCTTGCAGACAGGGTTCATCGAGCAACTGAGCTTGATGAAAGTCTCCAACGCTATGTAGTGGATGGTTCAAATGACGAATTCTCCTGGGATGACGGACTTTTGAGGAAAGAGAGTCATTTGTGCATCCTAAGTATGGGTAAGTTGAGGGAAGAGTTGATGTATGAGGCTCATTTCATTAAATACTCAATTCACCCAGGGAGCACAAAGATGTACAAGTATATGAAAAAGCTGTTCTGGTGGCCAAGATTAAAGAAAGACATTGTACAGTATGTCGATCAATGTCAAACATGTGCCTTGGTAAAGGCAGAATGCCAGAAGCCCGGAGGTTTCCTGAAGTCATTACCTATTCCGGAAAGGAAGTTCAATGATATTTCGATGGATTTTGTGCACGGGTTACCGAGATCTCAATACGAGAACGATTCGGTTTGGGTGATCGTAGACCGATTGACTAAAGTTCCTGACTTCCTACCGAACAAGAGGGATGATTCAGTGGAAGTCTTGGCAAAGCTCTATGTTGAGTAGATGGTATGATTGCAGGGTGTTCCCCGTAGCATCGTAAGTGACAGTGATGGGCTCTTCACTTCGAATGATTGGAGGCTAATCCATCAGTTGTTGGGCACAAAGTTATCAAACAGTACAGCCTTTCATCCCCAAACTGATGGCAAAACTGAGAGGACCAAACGAACAATGGAGGACATGCTCCGAATATGCGCCTTTGATTTCTGAAAGAGATGGGAAGATCACCTCTATATGGCAGAGTTTGTCTATAATAATAGCTACCAAGCGAGCATCAGTATGACACCGTTTGAAGCTTTGTATGGTCGGAAATGTTGTACACCGTTAGCTTGGGCGGAAACGAGCGAATCTAAACAATATGGGCATAAAGAAGTCGAAGAAGCTAATTCGACGATATGTCCTATTCGGGAGAGGCTACTTATAGCCCAAGATAGACAAGCCAAATACTAAAACACTAAGCACCGAAACGTTAAGTTTGCGGTGGGCGATTGGGTCTATTTGAAGAACAAACCCTTCAAAGGTGTGTCCAGGATTCGGCGTTTGAAAAAGTTAAGTTCGAGATATATTGGTCCATTTGAAGTGGTGGAGCGAGTTGAGGAAGTTGCCTATCGGCTAGCTCTTTCGGCAAACTTGAGTGGTTTGCATGATGTGTTCCACATCTCAGTGCTTTGAAAAGCCGTGAAAGATCCAACTCAAGTGATTGCATACGATTATGTACCGATCGAATTTGGGCTAACGACGAAGGTTAGGCCCATTCAGATCGAGGATAGAGCCGATAAACATTTGCGGAATAGGACAATCGAGATGGTAAAGGTCCGATGGGGGCAAATGTGGTCGTGAGGAGCTAACATGAGAGAGAGTGCAGACCATGCGGGCTGAGTTTCCCGAGTTATTTGTGTAAACTGTTGTACAGTGCGTGTCAAGTTGTATCAAACTTTTATGAAGTTATAACATCTTGTTTGTTATTTTTCCTTAATGTGTGCAAATTTCTGGATTGAAATTATTGTAAGGAGGGGAGGGTTGTAACACCCCAAAATCCCAAATTTTAGTTCTTGTTGGGCAACATGGCTTGGGACAAGGGCATGTCCTGCTCTGTTTTCTCGAGTGTGATTTTTGGTCTCGAGAGTGTCTTGAGTAAGGCACACGGCCTACGATACGGGCGTTTCCCAAGCCGTGTCCTTCTCTGTCACATCTCGAGAACTCGATGAAATGTGCTCGACGTTTGTCAAGAGTATACATAGCCTGAGACACGAGCGTGATAGAGGGCATGTCCTCATCGGGTTTTGGCCAGGTTTGTGCAACCAATTGAACACGGCTGGGCAAGGGCGTGTCTGCAGTTGTGTCTAGGCATACGGCCTGTGATACGGGCGTGTCATAGGGTCATGTCCTTCTTTAGTTTTGTCCAGGGCATTGAGAACTGGTGAATACGGGCAAGACACAGGCGTGTCTTAAGTCATGTCAGGACACACGGCCTGTGACACGGGAGTGTCATATGGCCGTGTCCTGTTCTGGGTAAGTCAGTTCGGGTGTCGCTTACAGTACACAACCTATGATACGGGCGTGTCATAGGCCGTATCAGCTCAAAAAAAGATATTTCAGGGTGATTTGTGGTCGTTCATTTCCTTCAGATGGGATCTAAGGGTCCAAGCTTCTCCCTACTGAGATAAGTCTAGGAATTGAAAGAGAGATCTCATTCAAAGCTTGGCTATTCTATTTCTAAAAGAATACAGAGAAGGGAGAGCAAGGAGGAAGAAGAGAAGAGATACGGCCGCCGGTGGAGCTTCATCGTTCTGAATTGCGAGACGAGTCCAGATTTGTGGAGGCGAGAGAGTTGCGGTGCTTGCTATCCGACTAGAATTCCATGGCTCCCAAGAGATCGTCAAGGGTAACAATTTTCCTTCTTGGACATGTAAAGTCCTCGTTTTGGCATGTCTGTGGATTTCCCCCACCAAAAGGTGGCTGTTGAGGGATTTCCTTGGGTTGATTCTTGTAATCCCCAGTCTTGCATATAGATTCGAAAGTGTGTAGTACGGAACAGGCATGTTGTGTGAAGTAAATCTGGATTGGTTTGTCTGGATTGGTGATGTTGCATTTTGCGCATCGGAGAAGACTACGTGTATAAACATGTAGTTTGTGGAGTCGATGGGTTGTGTCTGTGAAGGGCAGTAGCAGGAAGTACTGGAATGAAATTCTAGGGAAATGCCCTCATGATTCTTGTATTATATGCCATGTTTGGGTGAGTTTGGGTGCACAAAGTGAGTTCAGCTGAACCCCCCAAGCAACCGCGTGGAACGCTGGCATCATCTCACCTTTTTGAAATGTGAAACCAGACCTTGGTGGACAGTGTGGCTATTGTGAGCTGCGAGCTCTTAAAAATGCTTAGTGCTGAACAGGAAAGGTGAAACCGACCTGCGCCTGTAAATCTGTCATGATTACTTCGGTATTCGATGATGGCATGGCGAATTAAGCAACGGGGGTGGCTGATCTGTACCTGCATTATGTCTGACTGACTGGTAGACCTAGTTATTGGTCTCATTGGAACGCACAATGAGAGTCTTAGGCATGCGTGCCATTAAGACTAAATGCTCAATACCGTTGGTTTTCGGACCTTGAACGGAGGTGGGACCCTGGTTTGCCGGTACACCAAGAATGTGTCCTGATTGCACGGATCGTCGGGCCGCGTGGCCTACTGTTGTGATATGTTGATTGTGAGTGAGTGCACATTGAATGATATATCTGCTTGTGAAAGTTATGCCTGCATGGAAGGAATATCACTGCCCCGGGAAAAGGGTAGGGTCGTTATAAATTGGTCAGCTGAATGTTGACCGTTGCCTTGTTTGCCACCAAAATGGTGGGTTGTCCCTGTACAGGTGCTGGAGAGTCGAGCGGGAAATAAAGGGCTGAATCCCATACTGTTGTTGCTGTTGCTGTTGTTGGCCTTCGAAGCCATAGAAAAGGCTTTGTTATGTTCATGTGTGGCCGACCTGTACGCCGATATTTCTAATCTACACTTGTAAAGCATAACTCTATGGCCTTAAGGCAAAACTCTTGAGTATGTTTTATACATTCCTTCGTGTGTATATATAATTATGGTTGTTTATATATAGTGGACATTCATGGTTTGAGTTCAGTTTAACTAAAAACATCCGCTAGTATGCTCTGTGTTAGGGTGCGTACCTTTTTTTGTATTAACTTGTGGCCACCCCACCTGTTTTTGGCATATAGTGTCGGTTTCTAGCCGGACCTTCTATTATATGTCATTGAATTGATGGAGTCATTATAAATTTCCATAAGTTTTCTGTCCACCAAGAGCTTTTCTTCTAGCTCATAAACGTATTTCTCCTTCTGACTCATTGTTTCTGCAGAGCCTTTAAGTTCCTCTTTCAAGGAGTGGACTTTCTCTCTGAGAGGAAGTAATTTTGCAATTTCCTCCTTCAGATTAGTTTCCACTGCCTTGAGTGTGGCAATCTCTTTAAACTGTGTTTTCACTACCTTGCGGCATTTTTCAAAACCTTTCAAAAGGTTCTCGTGCTGAATCATTTATTTAAAATCATCTTCCTCAAAAGAATAGCCTTCATGACCATTTTAGGACCTATCCGACTCAGAGAGTATTGTGTGCGAGTTTTGTAACATCCCATTTCTGGCTAGAGCCCTAGGAGTCGGTCTGTCATGACAGAACCCTAGGAAGCCCAAGAATTGAAATACATCGACAAAGATTTCGGGTCACGGGTTGGTCACGCCCGTGACCAATCCGTCACGCCCGTGACCTAGGCTGTGACTCCTTCGACGATCGTCGATCTCAGGAAGACGATCGTCAAGCTCAGAATTTGGAACTCGGGCCTGTCACGCCCGTGACCTACGTGTCACGCCCGTGACCTAGGGCGTGACCCCTTCGATGATCGTCGATCTCAGGAAGACGATCGTCGAGCTCAGAATTTGCAACCCGGGCCTGTCACGCCCGTGACCTACGTTTCACGCCCGTGAACTAGGGTGTGACCCCCTTCGACGATCGTCGATCTCAGAAAGATGATTGGCGAGTGCAGAATTTGCTACCCGGGCTTGTCACGCCCGTGACCTACATGTTACGACCGTTACCTAGGGCGTGACCCACTTCAACGATCGTCGATCTCAGGAAGACGATCGCCGAATTGTGAATTTTCAACACACCTGTCACGCCCGTGACCTACATGTCACGCCCGTGACAAAGGACGAAATGTCAGCCAGGCTAGAAATTTCTGTAACCCAAGCCATAATTAATTCTGATAATGGGAAGTTACCCCAGGATTATTTATGGGTCGTTTCCTTCTCTAATTTCTTAATAAAATGAGGAAGAGATGACCCAATAAGAAATCGCCACCTGGATCAGTCATTTCATCTTCAACCTTCTCCGCTCCCTCAACCATAATTGAAATATTATTAAGAGAGAGCATTCATGGCCATGAATGCATCACCCTTTCCCCTCCCCACTTGGAGATATATAAAAGCCCCCTTAGAACAAGATGAGAAGGTTACAATCTTGACCAAACGGATTCAGATTATTGTTCTTGTTGTAGGAGAAGTTCGGGAATGCCACCACCGCGCCATGACAATCCAACATTCATCTCGCCTCCAAACCGTGAACAAGGTCCTCCTCTACTTCTTCTCTTATGGGTAGATCTTAGGATCTTAGAATGGAAGTTCGTGCTCAACGGAGCCGGACCTATCTCGAGTTTTCATGGAGAAACCATGAAAAATATATTTTTGGGTACGCCGGAAACCGCCACCTCCGGTGGCCGAACCACCGCCAACCGATAGCCATCTCCTCGACGGAGGTGGTGGTGGTGGTCGGCCAGGGAAGTGGCCGGACGGCCGGCGACGGATTATGAAAGAGCTACAGGAAAAATATATTTCTGAGTTCAGTTTACGGGTTCTGTTTGATAGGGAAGATGAACAGTAAAAGCCTTTTTATTATTTAAAAATTATGTAAATAATTTATATAGAAAAGGTACATTAAATGGGCATATTTTGATGCTGCAAAACGAGGCACTTCTAAGCCGATTTAGGAAAAATATCCCGTTACGAAAGTTGTAGCACTTTGAGTCTAGATTAATTTAAAATTGACTTCAACTCGTTTGGGTAAGCAGTTTGACCGCAGCAACTGTTTCAGTAGTGGCTATACCTAGAGTTGGGCAGGAACTAAAATTAATGACCACGCTTCGTCCCTTGTCCAAATGACCTGAAATTTGGGCAGGAGGTTACCCTTAACCATTCCTAAAGGCTGTCAAAAAATGGAAATTTTTGGAGACACTTTGCCTAAGTTTTTTTTTATAATTTAATTAAGTTATAGGAATTTATTTAAGTGGTCAAATGACATCCAAACCCTCCCAAATTTTGGTGAGTGGTCCCTGGCAATAAAACCTAGCTCTATTAAAAATTTCAACTCCTTTGGATGAGTTTTAGATAGGAAGTCACATATTCCTAACTATGCATTAATGAGGCATTTTTGAGTAAAAGTGCACTAAGAGCTTGGAGCGGTCAAATCACCTCAACAGAGGCTGATATTTTGACCACTGACTTAGAGGGGTTATTATAACCCACTTGGAGAAAATGGTGTGATTTAGGGTTGGTTTACCCTAGGATCCAAACTCAAACCCTAAATGGAGGGTTTTGAGGGTTGTGAAGGACATGGGGTAATTGCTCTCGTATTGCCTTGAAACTCTGTAGAGTTGACAATAACATAATATAAATCATCTGGATGGAATCTTGGAAGATTTGGAGACAGGTATATACCTCAAAATCCTAACCTTAGCTTTAGGGTAAAATACCAAATAAGTAAAATCTGTCACTAAACATTATCTAAAAGCTGTGAAACTCGGGTATAGTAAGTTTTGGGGCGGGAAGAATCTATAGAAATTTTACTTGAATTTTATGATGTCTATTTCTAGCACTTTATTATAACGTTTGATATAGCCCTAATTGATGTTTTAATTATTTGGATCTTTAACCCCATAAAATCTTTGAATTAATTTTTTTAGGTCAGAATTGATGCTCCTGAATTTTTGTATAATTTTTAGTTGAGTAAATCTAGTACTTCCTTCACAAATGTTAAAAAGGGTTTTATGGTTTAAAATTTAATTATGGATTATATCGCTGCTAAAAAATTATGAAACTTGGCCAATGCTATTTTTAAGGTTTTACATGCATGATATAATTAATTTATAATTTTTGGATGGATATTCTCTATACTTGATTCATAAATAACGAAAGATAGAAAATATTGCTAAAATAGTTTTAGTGCTCTTTTGATGATAGAAAAATTGTGATAATTTGGATTTACCATATTGAGATAGCAAAATATTTATAATAATTTTTGTTGGACATCTTGCATGAGTACTTAGGGTAGTTCATGTTCAAACCGGTAGCCCTTGGAATTTCTGAGGAAATTAATTAAATGCCGTATAAATTAAGAAAATTACCATTTTTTGGATTTAAGCTAATTATATCATTATAAGTCTCCAGGAAAAAATTTAGGGCGTTTGGATGATTATCCAGGTTACCTCCTATTTGGTTCGTCATATAGTCTAGGTTTGTCTGCATATAGCAAATTGTTAAATTGCATTAGGACGTGATCTGGGATAGTTGTAGGAGTTAGTCATTTTTTTGGGTGGACAGCTGTGGATGATATCGCAATAGAGTGATATGAAGAGTAGGGAGAAGTGGTTTGGCTAGAGTTTAGAAGTGCTCGGGTTCGACGAAAGATCGTCTTCCCCGAAGAGAGGAAGGTTAAAAATCACACTAGGTTAGTACATCGTAACTTGAGAAGGGAATGGGTAAAGGGAATCAACCAATAACAATAAGTGCCTTGCAAAAGGGAACGATGAGCTTCAGCTACAATCATAGTTCCTAGTGCCCTTTGAGAGCCCTTCACGGGGAATATTGGGGGCAGTCCTAGGTTAACGTAAACTATAATAACAAACAGAAAAGAGTAACATAGTAATTAGTAACTCACATTTCACAAACACTGTAGCACAGGAATATAGTTGGGAGCTTCGGCTCGGTTTGTTAAGAGACGGACAGAATGGTCCGGGGAGCTTCGGCTCGGTTGGTTAAGAGACGGACGGAATGGTCTGGAGAGCTTTGGCTCGATTGGTTGATACGTTAAACTTGCATGTGCATAAAAGGAAAGAAAACTAAGGTAGTGGGTCTTCGGTATTTGAGGGTTGATGCACAGACGCGGATACGCTGACTCAGCAAGTGTGGTTAGCACTTCGCCAACAGAAGTCCGGTGCCCCAGCCGGCAAGAGTACGCAGGAGTTCGCTTCGTGCACTAAGCATTGAGGCGTACGATAAGCCTGATCGGTAGTGCTTTACTGGCTTAGAGGTGGGCGAGGCCCAACCCACTTCCGTCTGCCACTACGGAGGTATCCTGGGAGGTAACGGCTCCGAAAGGGGGAACTAAAGGTCTGTGTGAACAAAGTCAGGTGTGTGAGTTGTACTTGCATGTTCCATCATACCCACTTGCATGGCATAGCATAATCGATTCATTTTATCCTGACACCTAAAGTATAAGGGGAATGGGACAGTTATACATTAGGACTTGCAAAACGACCCCTTGGCCTATAAGCTTGTGTGGGCAAGTTTATAAATTAAGGTTAAATTCTATAATTATATGCTAATGTTTGATAACCGACACCCCAACGTATAAGTGGTTTGGGACACTTTATACAATTGGATCCTTGCAGAAGATCCCTTGGCTTATGCGCTTCCGCACATAAGTTAAGGTTACTTTACCTACTTTCTATCTCTGTCATATTTATTATAGAATTGCTAGATTAGTTCCGCTGCCACCTGTTCCTTTATTTTAATCTCCACCTTCATATCCTTCCCTTTCTTCCTCTCCACTCGGTACTTAGGATCCATGGTGGAAGGGGTAAGGGATGATAGGTCTTAGTCTTTATGACTAACGGTTTTCGAACCGCATCATTTTAGGGGATCGTGGAGCCCAGCACAGGAGAGCAATCCCAGAGACCGGTGCGCTTGGAGATGGGGCAGTCTAGCTCCGGAGTTCATACAGCTGGGACTATGAGCCTCGACCTTGAGTAGATGTTTTGTTTTTGCTTCCGCATGTGTGACCTGTAGTGAGGATTATTGTGTACCGGGCATAAGCCCGTATTTTAGTACTCTGATGTATCATTTTGTGGACACTCCCTTCGTGGAGATTTTATTTTATTTCTATATATGTGATTTTCATGAGGACTTGCTTGTACTTCATTTTTCTACCTTTCTGTGATGGAATTGGCTAGGAGAATCGACGCTTTATGGTGATGACCCTTCAAGGCGTGAAGGTGTCACCGCAAAGTGACGGTTATCGGCCTAAGACCCCGGTGTTTTAAAAGAAAAAAAGGGGTCTTACAAATGGTATCAGAGGAAACATCGATCTGAAAAAGGTAGCAGTCCACTAACCCTAGGTCACCCCCACTCGAGTTTAGTTTGGGGACAAACTAAGAAGCGGAAGCAGTGGTGTGCCCATATGGGGATCACATATAAATTGTCCACTTTTATTTAAGATTGAACGTTTTCTCAATATGGGTTTTGGTACGCAGCCTCCAGCACAGCCTACGCCACAAGGTGGAGTTCAATAGGCTCAGGATATTGCACCACCTCCACCGGTCCCCACGCCTTTCCTTCAGTCAGATATGGGATAGACTCTGACAGCCATCCTGGAGGATTTCAGGGCCCAGCAAGTTTCGGTCCCGCAGCCAAACCCGGGGGCTAACTAGTTAAGTATCTTCCGAGGACTTTCTCCCCTGTCCTACTTGGGGACAGAGTCGGCAGTTCGGACGGAAGAGTGGCTTGATATTATGTACGAGATGCTGACCGGGATACGGTGCCCCTGGGAGGATAGGGTGGCTCTAGTTATCTCTTTCCTGGAGTCCCATGCCAAAAGGTAGTGGAAGATGCTGCTGGACACGACGTTTGCCGATAGGGAGGTTGCGGAAGTTACCTGGGAAGAGTTCAGGGCCGTGCTGCTGGAGCATTTTGTTCCGCAGTCAGCCTGGGATGAGTTGGAGGAGCGGTTCTTACAGCTGAAGTAGGGCACCCGGACGGTGGTGGAGTACCATCGGGAGTTCGACCATTTAGCTCGATTTGCAGATTCTTACCAGCTGGACGAAGCATAGTACATTAAGAGGTTCTATATGGGCCTGTGGGAGGACTTGAGAGAGGCTTTGTTGTTTGTATCCAACGGGCCTATCTCCCGGATTTTGGAGATGGCAAAGAGGATTGAGGCCAATCGGCACACCACTCAGGGACGGAAGTGGCAGACGGAGGATCAGGGCCGGAGAGAAGGAAATGACCAGCGGCGAGGTGCTATGCCAGAGGGGAGAAGGACAGAGGACCAGCCTCGTCAGGAAGTGAGGCGGGAGCCGAGGGGGAAGGTGATATTGGCCCCTCAACCTCTCCGGATGCAGGAGATGTCGAGACTCGGGGGAATGGCGTATCCCCCACCAGAGTGCTTCCATTGTCATCAGATTGGGCACCTCCGGAGGAACTGCCCCATGAGGGGGGCACCACCTCAAGAACCACAGGGTGGCCCACCAGCTCAGCATTTCAGAGGCTGAGGACGCTGATGA
Organism: Platanthera zijinensis; assembly: GCA_039513925.1. Classification (NCBI taxonomy): domain Eukaryota; kingdom Viridiplantae; phylum Streptophyta; class Magnoliopsida; order Asparagales; family Orchidaceae; genus Platanthera; species Platanthera zijinensis. The sequence continues at coordinate 75,768,077 of CM077086.1, forward strand.
GGTCATGGATACTAGGGGGAGATCGTAGACAGAAAAGGGAGCAGGTGTATGCTTTTGACCTTGCGCAGCCTCGAACTCTAGAGCATGTCATAGCAGGTACGCTGCAATGTTTTGTTATTTTCATATAATATCCTTCTCAGTTGTTAAACTTTAGAACCGCACTAGATAGATTAACAAGGAAAAAAATCGTTATAAAACTCTAATACATCTAATCACCCCAGGTATAGTCTTCATCAGCGGCAAGCCTGCCCGCATGCTTTTCGATAATGGAGATACTCACTCCTTTGTGTCGGAGACGTTCGTAGAAGGACTAGAAGGCATGGAGTGATTCACGGGCTCGAAGATGAGGGTGCGACTATCGGATAGATCTGAACTCCTTACCTCGGACCACTGCAATATGGAGGCAAAAATTGGTGGAAATGCATTCGAGGCTCCAGCGATGATTTTGAAGCTGACGGACTACAATCTGATTTTGGGCATGGCATGGCTGCACTGGAACCATGCCCAGATTAATTACCAAGCGAAGAGGATCACTGTGAGACACGGGGACACTTTCAGTGTCATCAAAGGTATAAGATCTGACTCACATATACTCTTATCTTTGGTACAGGCCGTTAAGGCCCATCTGTAGGGAGAAGAGGTTTATCAGATTCTATTTGAGATGGCGGAATTCAAGGAGTCTGTGACAGACATCCCGGTGGTTCGAGATTTCGATGACGTCTTTCCAGATAAACCGCCAGGACTACCTCCACACCGAGAGCAGGACTTCCAGATACAGCTTGTGTTGGGGGCCAAGTCGGCATCTAGGGCCCCTTACAGGATGTCCCCGAAAGAGTTGACAGAGTTCTGAAGTCAGTTGCAAGAACTATTAGAGGCAGGCTTTGTCCGGCTGAGCTCCTCACCATGGGGAGCTCTGGTATTGTTCGTCAAAAAGAAAGACGGGACACTCAGGTTGTGCATCGACTACCGAGAACTAAATTGGCTGACGGTCCGGAATACCTATCCACTGCCACGGATAGACGAGCTGTTCGACCAGCTGGAGGGGGCGCACTTCTTTTCGAAATTGGATTTGATGTCAAGCTACTACCAGCTTCGTATTCGAGAGGAGGATATTCAAAAGACTGCTTTTAGTAGCAGATTTGGATTATTTGAGTTTACGGTGATGCCCTTCGGGCTCACGAATGCACCTTCAGCAGTCATGACCCTCATGAACAAGGTATTCAAGGAGTACCTAGATGTGTTTGTCATTGTGTTTATTGATGAAATCCTCATCTACTCGAGAACGGAGGAGGAGCACACTCGCCATTTGGTACTGACCCTACAGAGACTGCGGGAGAATCACTTATATGTAAAGTTCAACAAATGTCAGTTCTGGTTGAGGGAGATGGGCTTCCTAGTCCATATTATCAGTGGAGCCGGGTTGCCAAGGATAGACGAGCTATTCGACCAGCTGGAGGGGGCGCACTTCTTTTCAAAATTGGATTTGAGGTCGGGCTACTACCAGCTTCGGATTCGAGAGGAGGATATTCAGAAGACTACTTTTAGTAGCAGATATGGATAGTTTGAGTTTACGGTTATTCCCTTCGGGCTCACGAATGCACCTTCGTCGTTCATGACCCTCATGAACCAGGTTTTCAAGGAGTACCTAGATGTGTTTGTCATTGTGTTTATTGATGACATCCTAATCTACTCGAGAACGGAGGAGGAGCACACTCGCCATCTGGCACTGACCCTATAGAGACTGCGGGAGAATCACTTATATGCAAAGTTCAGCAAATGTCAGTTCTGGTTGAGGGAGGTGGGCTTCCTAGGCAATAATATCAGTGGAGCCGGGTTAGCAGTGGATCCGGCAAAGATTTAGGCAGTTCGAGATTGGCCGCAGTTGAAGACAGCCACCGATGTAAGAAGTTTCTTAGGACTTGCCGGTTATTAACGGAAGTTTGTGAAGGGGTTCTCTCAAATTGCCCTCCCACTCACATCTTTGATGAAGAAGGAGGTACCTTTCGTTTGGACCCCGCAGTGTCAGGCTGCTTTCTAGGAGCTGAAGGATCGAATCACCTCGGCTCCCATACTTACTCTCCCCTCGGGGAGAGAAGATTTTCTGGTCTACACCGACGCTTCCTACCAGGGTATGGGAGCTGTACTGATGTAGAAGGGCCACGTGATTGCATATGCGTCTCGCCAGTTAAAGAAGCACGAGCAGAACTACCCGGTGCTCGTCCTTGAAATGGGAGCGGTCGTTTTTGGTCTGAAGGTCTGGCGCCACTACCTTTATGGACTCCACTGCGACATCTACTCCGACCACAAGAACCTGAAATACGTGGACACACAGAAGGAGCTGAATATTAGGCAGAGGCGCTGTGTGGAGTTCTTAGCGGATTACCAGTATGAGATGCACTACCATCCAGGGAAGGCAAACGTGGTGGCTGACGCGTTGAGTCGGAGAGCTGCCACTTCCGAAGCCGGGCCCCAGGTTATGTCCATGGAGTTAGTCCGGTCATTCAAAGATATGTAGATATCACTAGTATCCGAGAATGACCCATAGCTGTATAGGGAGTATCTAGCATCGATGGTGGCCATAGATGATATTCGGGACCGCATCCGGGACAGACAGAGGACAGATGCATAGGCAGAGCCGATATTTTGAGCCTTGGAGGAGGGTTCGACGGGAGATTATTCACTGAGAGATGGATTGCTATGTTTTATAGGCAGGGTATATATACCCACAGGAGGCCGGATTCGGGAGGAAATCATGGCGGAGGCACATTGTAGCAGATATTCTATACACTCGGGGATCACTAAGATGACGGCAGACTTGAAGAAGATGATTTTTTGGCCAGGGATGAAGAAGGACATTACGTACTTCGTGACTCATTGCGAGGCATGCCATTTGGTGAAGGCGGAGTACAGGAACCCCGCTGGATTGCTACAGCCACTCCCGGTACCGGAGTGGAAATTTGAGGACATCGCGATGGATTTTATTCATGGACTCCCCCGATCACGGACGGGAAACGACTCGATTTGGGTCATTCTCGATCAGTTGACGAAGGTGGCAAGATTCATTCCGATCAGGAAGGATGACTCTGTGGGAGTACTAGTGCGGACATTTGTGGAGCAGTTTGTTCGATACCACGGGGTGCCCAAGACGATCGTGTCGGATCGGGATGGCCGGTTCACTTCCAGGGAGTGGAGATCCGTGCAGGCTTACTTAGGCACGCGATTGACCTTCAGCACCGCATTCCATCCCCAAACGGATGGGCAGAAGGAACGTACCAATCGAATGCTGGAGGATCTTTTGAGGCTATGCATTTTGGACCGCGGGGAACCATGGGAGAAGCTCTTACCCCTGGTCGAGTTCTCCTATAACAACAGCTACCAGTCAAGCATCAGGATGGCGCCTTATGAAGCCTTGTATGGAAGGAAATGCAGAACCCCGCTTTCCTGGGTTCAGGACGAGGATCTGAAGGCGTTGGGATCAAATTTTGTTGAAGACAACGAGGCTCAGGTGAGACTGATCAGAGACAGGATGTTAGAAGCGCAGAGCAGACAGGCTAAGTATTATGACGCCCAACATCATCAGGTGGAGTTTTTGGTGGGGGACCGAGTTTTTTTGAAGATCCGTCCCATGCATGGAGTTTCACGGGTGCGTGGTCAGAGGAAGAAGCTCAGCCCTAGGTATATGGGCCCTTATAGGATCCTGGAGCGGATTAGGGACCTAGCTTACAGGCTGGATTTGCCACCATAGATGGCAGCCATGCACGAAGTCTTCGACATTTCTTCACTGAGGAGGGCTCTACTACGCCCGGAGCAGCAGATTTTGACCACTGAAGGGCCGGTAGCTTCAGACCGATCTGTTCACTTGGAGCCGGTTCGGATCGATTACAAAGGAGTATGGATCTTGCGCCGCAAAAAGATCCCCTTAGTCAAGGTTCTGTGGAGGAACCATGGTCAGGAGGAGCACACCTGGGAACCGCAGGACCTGATGAGGCAAAAATACCTGGAATTGTTCAGTCAGGTATACCTCACCACCTCTTGGTATACTATAATTACCTTCTTGTATTGAATTGGTAGGACTAGATAAGGGAAATTGAGAACCTAGGCATGCGCAGGAAAGTAGGGGCTAATCTTTTGTTTATTGGGGAGATTGCCTTCATTTATCAAACAATTAATCTCGCTTTGACTCAATAGGAAAACCATATGGGATGTTACAAGTTTATTTTATTTCGGTAGAAATCCCCGTAGGCTCAACCTCAATTTCGGGGACGAAATTTTTGTTTTGTTTATTGGGATTTGTAACATCCCATTTCCGGCTAGACCCCTAGGAGTCGGTCTGTCGTAACAGAACCCTTGGAAGCCCAAGAATTGAAATACATCGACCAAGATTTCGGGTCATGGGTTGGTCACGCCCGTGACCGATCCGTCACGCCCGCGACCTAGGGAGTGACCCCTTCAACGATCATCGATCTCAGGAAGACGATCGTCGAGCTCAGAATTAGCAACCCGGGCCTGTCATGCCCATGGCCTATGTGTCACGCCCGTGACCTCGGGCGTGACCCCTTCGTCGATCGTCGATCTCAGGAAGATGATCGTTGAGCTCATAATTTGCAACCCGGGCCTGTCACGCCCGTGACCTACGTGTCATGCCCGTGACCTACGTGTCACGCCCGTGACCTAGGGTGTGACCCCCTTCGACGATCGTCGATCTCAGAAAGAAGATCGACGAGTGCAGAATTTGCTACCCGGTCCTGTCACGCCCGTGACCTACATATCACTCCCATGACCTAGGGCGTGACCCACTTCGACGATCGTTGATCTCAGGAAGACGATCGCCGAACTCTGAATTTTCAACACACCTGTCACGCCCGTGACCTACGTGTCACGCCCGTGATAAAGGCCGAAATGTCAGCCAGGCTGGAAATTTCTGTAACCCAAGCAATAATTAATTCTGATTATGGGAAGTTACACAAGGAGTATTTATGGGTCGTTTCCTTCTCTAATTACATAATAAAATGAGGAAGAGTTGACCCAATAGGAAATCGCCACTTGGATCAGTCATTTCATCTTCCACCTTCTCCTCTCCCTCCACCATAACTAAAATATTATTAAGAGAGAGCATTCATGGTCATGAATGCTTCACCCTTTCCCCTCCCCACTTGGAGATCTATAAAAGCCCCCTTTTAACATGATGAGAAGGTTACACTCTTGATCAAATGGATTTAGATTATTTTTCTTGTTGTAGGAGAAGTTCGGGAACGCCACCACCACGCCATGATAATCTGACGCTCATCTCACCTCCAAACCGCGAACAAGGTCCTCCCTTACTTCTTCTCTTATGGGTAGATCTTAGGATCTTAGAATGGAAGTTCGTGCTCAACGGAGCCATACCTATCTCGAGTTTTCATGGAGTAAACATGAAAAAAATATTTTCGGGTACGCCGGAAACCGCCACCTCCGGCGGCCGAACCACCGCCGACCGATAGCCATTGCCTCGACAGAGGTGGTGGTGGTGGCCGGCCAGGGAAGTGACCGGACGACCGGCAACGGATTACGGTAGAGCTACAGGAAAAATATATTTCTGAGTTCAGTTTACGGGTTCTGTTTGATAGGGAAGATGAACAGTAAAAGCCTTTTTATTATTTAAAAATTATGTAAATAATTTATATAGAAAAGGTACATTAAATGGGCATATTTTGATGCTGCAAAACGAGTCACTTAGAAGCCGATTTAGGAAAAATGGCCAGTCACGAAAGTTGTATACCTTCGAGTATAGATTAATTTAAAATAAATTTTAACTCGTTTTGGTAAGCCGTTTGACCGCACCACCCGTGTTAGTACAGGCTGTACCTAGAGTTGGGCAGTAACTAAAATGAATTCCCATGCTTTGTCCCTTGTCCAAATGACTTGAAATTTGGGAAGGTGGTTACCCTTAGCCATACCTAGAGCTATCCAAAAATGGGAATTTTTGGAGACACTTTTCCTAAGGTTTTTGTTTTAATTTAATTAAGTTAGAGGAATTTATTTAAGTGGACAAATGACATCCAAACCCTCCCAAATTTTGGTGAGTGGTCCCTGGCAATAAAACCTAGCTCTGTACAAAATTTCAACTCATTTTAACAAGTTTTGGATTGGAAGTCACCAATTCCTAACTATGCATTAATGAGGCATTTTTGAGAAAAAGTGCACTAAGAGGTTGGAGCAGTCAAATCACCTCAACAGAGGCTGATATTCTGACCACTGACTTAGAGGGGTTATTATAACCCACTTAGAGAAAATGGTGTGATTTAGGGTTTGTTTACCCTAGGATCCAAACTCAAACCCTAAATGGAGGGTTTTGAGGGTTGTGAAGGACATGGGGGCAATTGCTCTCGTATTGCCTTGAAACTTTGTAGAGTTGACACTCGCATAATATAAATCATCTGGATGGAATCTTGGAGGATTTTGGATTTCTGGATGGAATCTTGGAGGATTTTGAGACAGGTAGATACCTCAAAACCCTAACCTTATCTTTAGGGTAAAATACCAAATAAGTAAAATCTATCACTAAACATTATCTAAAAGCTGTGAAACTCGGGCAGAGTAAGTTTTGGGGTGGGTAGAATCTATAGCAATTTTACTAGAATTTTATGATGTCTATTTCCAGCACTTCATTTGTAACGTTTGATATAGCCCTAATTGATGTTTTAATTATTTGGATCTTTATGTTAATTGAAACCCCATAAAATCTTGGACGTAAATGTTTTAGGTTCGAATGGTTGCTCCTGAATTTTTTTTTAATTTTTAGTTGTGTAAATTTAGTTCTTCTTTCACAAATGTTAAAAAGGGGTTTTATGGTTTAAAAATTAATTATGGATGATATCGCTGCTAAAAAATTATGAAACTTGGCCAATGCTATTTTTAAGGTTTTACCTGCATGATATAATGAATTTATAATTTTTGGATGGATATTCTTTGTACTTGATTCATAAATAACGAAAGATAGAAAATATTGCTAAAATAGTTTTAGTGCTCTTTTGATGATAAAAAAATTGTGATACTTATGATTTACCATATTTAGATAGAAAATATTTATAATAATTTTTGTTGGACATCTTGCATGAGTACTTAGGGTAGTTTATGTTAAAACCAGTAGCCCTTGGAATTTCTGAGGAAATTAATTAAATGCTGGATAAATTGAAAATTACCATTTTCTGGATTTAGGCTAATTATATCATGATAAGTCTCCAGTAAATAATTTAGGGCATTTGGATGATTATCCAGGTTACCTCCTATTCGGTTCGTCATATAGTCTAGGTTGGTATGCATATAACAAATTGTTAAATTGCATTAGGACGTGATCTTGGATAGTTGTAAGAGTTAGTCATTTTTTCTGGGTGGATAGCTGTGGATGATATCGTAATAGAGTGATATGAAGAGTAGGGAGAAGTGGTTTGGCTAGAGTTTAGAAGTGCTCAGGTTCGACGAAAGATCGTCTTCCCCGGAGAGAGGAAGGTTAAAAATCACACTAGGTTAGTCCATCGTAACATGAGAAGGGAATGGGTAAAGAGAATCAACCAATAACAATAAGTGCCTAACGAAAGGGAACGATGGGCTTCAGCTACCATCATAGTTCCTTGTGCCCTTTGAGAGCCCTTCACGGGGAATACCGGGGGCAGTCCTGGGTTAACCTAAACTGTAATAACAAACTGAAAAGAGTAACATAGTAATTAGTAACTCACATTTCACAAAACACTGTAGCACAGGAAGATAGTTGGGAGCTTCGGCTCGGTTGGTTAAGAGACGGACAGAATGGTCTGGGGAGCTTCGACTCGGTTGGTTAAGAGACGGACGGAATTGTCCGGAGAGCTTTAGCTCGATTGGTTGATACGTTAAACTTGCATGTGCATAAAAGGAAATAAAACTAAGGTGGTGGGTCTTCGGTATTTGAGGGTCGATGCACCGACGCCAATATGCTGACTCGGCAAGTGTGGTTAGCACTTCGCCAACAGAAGTCCGGTGCGCCAGCCGGCTTGAGTATGCAGGAGTCCGCTTCATGCACCAAGCATTGAGGCGTACGATAGGTATGATCGGTAGTACTTTACTGGTTTAGAGGTGGGCGAGGCCCAACCCACCGCTTCCGTCTGCCACTACGGAGGTATCCTCGGAGGTAACGGCTCCGAAAGGGGGAACTAAAGGTATGTGTGCACTGAGTCGGGTGTGTGAGTTGCACTTACATGTTCCATCATACCGACTTGCATGTCATAGCATAATCGATTCATTTAACCCTGACACCAAAAGTATAAGTGGAATGGGACACTTATACATTTGGACTTGCAAAATGACCCCTTGGTCTATAAGCTTGTGTGGGCAAGTTTATAAATTAAGGTTAAATTCTATAATTATATGCTGATGTTTGATAACCGACACCCCAACGTATAAGTGGTATGGGACACTTTATACGATGGGAGACTTTTAGAAGATCCCTTTGCTTTTGCGCTTCGGCACATAAGTTAAGGTTACTTTACCTACTTTCTGTCTCTATTATATTTATTATAGAATTGCTAGATTAGTTCCGCTCCAACCTGTTCCTTTGTTTTAATCTCCACCTTCATGTCCTTCTCTTTCTTCCTCTCCGCTCGGTACTTAGGATCCATGGGGTAAGGGGTAGGGGATGATAAGGCTTATTCTTTATGATTAACGGTTTTCGAACCGAACAATTTTAGGGGATCGTGGAGCCCAGCACGGGGGATCAGTCCCAGAGACAGGTGCGCTTGGATATGTGGAAGTCTATCTTCAGAGTTCATACAGCCAGGACTGTGAGTCTCGACCTTGAGTAGATGTTTTGTTTTTTCTTCCGCATGAGTGACCTGTAGTGAGGATTATGTTGTACCGGGCATATGCCCGTATTTTAGTACTCTGATGTATCATTTTGTGGACACTCCCTTCGTGGAGATTTTATTTTATTTTTATATATGTGATTTTCATGAGGACTTGTTTGTACTTCATTTTGCTACCTTTCTGTGATGGAATTGGCCGGCAGAATCGGCGCTTTGTGGTGATAACCCTTCAGGGCGTGAAGGTGTCACCGCAAAGTGGCGGTTCTGGGCCTAAGACCCCGGTGTTTTAAAAGAAGAAAAGGGGGTCTTACAAGTTTACATTCCCATGGTACTCATAGTCGCCATCTTCCTCATCTTATTGAGCCATAAACCCAAAGTACGCTTCCTCATTCTAAGAGCTGGACTTGCTCGAGTCGCTGTCACAAAGAATCTTGAACTTCTTGGCAACGAAGCTCTTTTCTTCTTTTCTCTTGCCCTCTATAGATCTCTTCTCCTCTTTCTTGGAGCCTTCCTTCTTCTTGTATGGACACTCCGCAATCATGTGTCTTGCCTTATTGCAATAATAACATACAACGGCAGAGGAAGATTGTTTGTTCTATTTAGATTTGTACCTATCCTCTCGATGTAGCTTTTTCTGGAATGATCACCATCACAATAGGATTTCCTGAAGTCAGATGAGGATGAATGATTCTTCATTTGTCTCCTCTTGCTGAGCAGTTTCTTGAACTGCTTAGATATGAGAGAAAACTCTCCATCTGATAACTCAGAGCCTGATGTGCTAGGCTCGGAGTCTTCTGGAGTGTCCAGGGCACGAGTCCTTACTTGTGACATATCTTTGGACTTTATTTAACCTTCAGCCTTTAGATATTGTTGGGTATTGTATCCACAATAACCTAGATTTGTATGAAGTCACCCTTAAACTAAGATGAATTAAATTATATTTGATTTCTTGTTTGAGTTATGGGTATGCAAGAATTAATTGCCAAGTGTAGACCAATGTTAGTCTACAGTGGGTCACTAAACACATGACCATACAATGTAATCACTCATTGTGTTATCCATGGAGTTGACTTATGTATATCATCTCTATTTGGATACACTTCATTTTCAAGCACTATACTTATTGGAGAAAGACATGTTGCTGATTCCATTGAAGAAAGAAAACTTTTCAGGAAATAAAATTTTTCTAAGTATTTTACTCGAGAAGAACTTAAGTACTCGAGTAGATTCTTTAATAGTTTTCGAGTAAGTTAAGTCTGGATTTCGAGTAAGGGAAATAGTTCTCACGAAGATTGAACATAGTTCTCGAGAATCCAGTTCCATTACTCGAGTAGATCCTTTCTTATTCTCGAGTTAACAAAATTCCTATCTCAGAATTTTCTAAGTCCTATACTCGAGTAGTTAAGTTTATTTCTCGAGTAGCTAAGTACTTTGTCTCGAGTGACAGAAGACAAGTACTCAAGAAGTGTCTATCTTACTCGAGTAATGAAGTACCTGTACTCGAGAAGTCTATCTACTTCTCGAGAAGTCAAACTCCGATACTCGAGTAGCCAGATTTCTTCTCAGAATTTTCCTTAAGTCTTCTACTCGAGAAGATAACTTCCATTTCTCGAGTAACATATTTAGTACTCGAGTAATGATGTATTCTTTCCTGATGTTTCCTTAAGTTTCTTATCGAGAATCTTGCAGATGTATTCTCGAGAATATGAAGTAGTACTCGAGTAATCCGTTCTTCACTCGAGTAATGAAGTTAGTATCTCTCTGAAAATAGCTAAATATCAGGACGCATTTTTCAAAATGATTTCCTTAATATTGGTCCACAGGTCGAAATCATTTATGATTATGACCGTTAGTTAAACTCCTATAAAAGGTCTAATAATTTTTTACTAAACCTAAGGAAGAATAACAGAGAGAAATCGAAACTTTCTGATCCATATTTTTATTTCATTTCGGGAAGATCAGCCACTGTTCTTCATCTTCTTCGACTCTGATCGTCTCGATCCAAAAGATTCAAGGCAGTTGATTCACAGGACAAGATATTCTACAATCGACAGATCCTATTCTTGATCTTGTGATTCAAGATATTTCAGATCAGAGATCTTCTCATGTCTTCTTCAATCTTTCTGACAGAGCCGCAAAGTTCAAGAAAGAAGACCTAGACAAAAGTTTCTAGATCTGAGAAATATTACTGTTTGTATTTATTATTTCAATTTATTATTGAAGGAGATTATTCTCCGAGTGTAGGAGCTTTGTTCTCCGAGTTGTTGTACGAAGTTTTTACCATCCGAGTGTAGATCCGTTTTGTGGACTGAATTATAGGAACATTGTTCCGAGTTGTAGGGTGGTTTTTCAATCTGAGATGAGTGGAGTAGCCGAGTCTAGTGCATTGCTAGATCGGTGAGTTGAAAGTGGACGTACCCAAGGTTGGAGAACCACTATAATTTTTGGTGTCATCTGTTATTGCTTGGTTATTTTTCTGTGCATAGTTTGCTAAATTTCTATTCCGCAAAAAGACGCTCAACTCACCTATTCACCCCCCCTCTATGTGATTTAGGTAGACAACTTATACATTTTTCAATTGGTATCAGAGGGAGGTTGATCATTAAAAGGTTAACATCTTGATCAGATGTAATACCCCAAAAAGCTCAAAATTGGATTTGAGGTGCAGGTTGCTTAACACGGCCTGGGACACGGGCGTGTCCCAGGGCGTGTCGGGGGTACACGGCCTGGGACACGGGCGTGTCCCAGGGCGTGTTCAGGATAGTCGACGATCAGTGGTCGACGATAGTCGAGCCTGGGACACGGCCTTCGACACGGGCGTGTCCCAGGGCGAGTCACTCAAGAAATGGCTGGACCGAGTCAGGGAAGTACACGGCCCGGAACCAAGCCTTGAACACGGCCATGTCAGTTTTGACACGGGCGTGTCAGAGGGCGTGTGCCTACCCGTGTACTGCTCTGATTGATTTTAGCGCTCGTTGAGTACCGTGTAACAGGGGTGACACGGGCGTGTCACATGGCTGACACGGGCGTGTCAGGTTCGACATGGGCGTGTCGATGCCCGTGTTCTGGTAATTTTCAGTCGGTGCGAGTGCCGCATGTGCCGCTTAAGGGTACACGGCCTGTGATACGGGCGTGTCACAGGCCGTGTCAGCCAAAAAGTATAAGTATTTTGGGCAGATCTTGGCTGTTCATTTTTCCTTAAAGAGGATCCTGTGGCTGGGGCTCATTCCTGGGCTGATAAGGCCGGGAAAGGAGAAGCCTAAGCTCATTTTTGAGCTTCATCTTCTCTTTCTACATCTAAGAGAGAGGGGAGAGCAAGGGGAGGAAGAAGAAGTGGAATCCGGCTGCCGGTGGTGCTACGGTGGTCCAAATCGCGAGCCGAGTTCGGATTTGCGAAGGCAACGCTGCTGCGAAGGCTTTCATCCGTCTCAAATTTCTCTCCATGGCTCCGAAGCGAGTTCCTAGGGTAACGATTTCCTGCTTGGACATGTGAAGTCCTTAATTCCTGCATTGCATAGGGAAAACTCTTCCCCGCGAGTGTGCGGTGGGTTGTGGCGTCCCTTGGGGTAGATATGTGAAGTCCCCCTTGTTAGAGTCCGGAATTGGAGTACGGATCTAGGCATGCTGTGTGAAGCCCATCTGGACATGGTCTGGATTGGTGATGCTTGTTTGCATATCGGAGAAGACTCCGGGATTATTGCTTGTAGGCATGATGGATAAAGTACTGGAGGAAGTCCAGGAAATTATGAGAGTTGGACTCTCTTGTGGCCGTGAGTTGCTACTTTGTGTGAGGTTAAGCTGTTGGGCTACAACTAGGCAAATGCCTTGGTGGTGGAACGGGCAAGGTGAAGCTGTACCCGCGTCAGTCCAGGCTTGAGCCTGACGATTTGAGCAACGGGCAAGGTGGATCTGTACCCGTGTTATGGTTATCTAACCTTGGGTGCTTAAGACCCTATTAGGATCACATAGCGAGAGTCGACGGCCTGTGTGCCGATCAGACTAGAATGCTCATATTGGACTGTTATGTCTGGGACCTCTGAACGGTGGTGTGGCCGTGGAACTACGGAACACCGATAATGTGCCCTGAGTGCACGGAGCGTCGGGCCGTCGTGCCGACGTTTGTGATATGTGTTGACGGTGCGTTCGTGCACGTCTTGGGTGGCTTATTATACATACACTGAATTGCTATGCAGGGAAGGAATTCCGCTGCCCCGTGCCAGGGGCAGGGTCGTTATAATTGGTCAGCTGAATGCTGACCGTTGCCCTGTTTGCCACCGTTTGGTGGATTGGTTCTTATAGGTGCTGGAGGTGCTGGCCCGAGCGGGACTTAGCGGGCTGAAGCCCAAAGCTGCGCTGCTGCCCTCGAAGGCATTGTTTTGTTTCTTTTGTTCATGTGTGGCCGGCCTGCGTGCCAATGTCTGTAATCCACACTCTTGTTCAGAGAAATAATGTAAGGCCTTAAGGCCAGACTCTTTTGATATTTGTGTACGTTCCTATGTTATAGTGGACAATTATTGTTATCTTGAGTTCAAAGATTCAACCGTGAAACTTCCGCTAGAATGCTCTGTGTTAAGATGCGTGGTTATGATATTATTTCGTAGCGTCTCCGCCTGTTTGTGGAATATGGTGTGGGGCCCCGGCCGGACCCTCTATTATATTCTTCTTGACGGGTAGAGGTGTTACAATTTGGTATCCGCTTGTTGGTCGATCTCTTCCGAATTCGCGGACGACTTCTTTTGAGAGGTGGCGAGCACGTGTCAGTGCCGTCGTTATAACACTTAATTTGAACTCAAGATCGTCCACATAGGAATGTAAATACACTTGTTTGTTGAACTTGTGTATTCTTTTTGTATGGTTGCCGTTTTCATTGGCAGTTAACCTGTGTATTTTACACATATAGGTGACCAGAAGTGTTGCGGGTCAATCCGAACCACAACGTTCTGTTGAGAGTGCGGCACCAGCCGAGGTGCCCACAAATCCTCCATCCGCTGAAACAGTCCGTCTCATCACGGAAACAGTACTTGCGGTGATGAATGCTCAGCAGGCTGGGCAGGCACGTCCTGCAGTGGTGCCAACGCAAGCTGGGGTACGACAAGAACCGGTAGAAGCTGAAGTTGATCCGCGGGTAGCAGATCAATAATGGAAGCAATTCTTGAGCTTCAACCCTCCGCAGTTTCATGGGGCGGGTACACCGGCCCAAGTAGAGGATTGGCTTGCAAGACTCAAGAGGATTATGAGAGCTATCAAGGTTGAGGAGGAACAGAAAGTCATGTTAGCCACTTTCCTACTGGAAGGAGAGGCGCGATTGTGGTGGGATGAGATTGAAATGCATCACTTGGCCAGCAGGCAATTGGCAGAGGTTACAATGGAAGAATTTTCTCGATTGTTCTTAGCACAACATCTGCCGATGCAGCAAAGGATATCGATGGAAATGGAATTTCAACGGTTAGCGCAGGGAGATCGAAGTGTGGATGACTACCTGCATGAGTTCACCCGTTTGGGAAGATATGCGGGCACGATCTTCGCCGAAGAAGAGCGTAAGACTAGTCGGTTTTATGCGGGACTGCGAGATGAGCTGCGGTATTTGCTCTCGAGTTCTGTGAGTCAGGGATTCCAAGCCTTAGTCTGTACGGCTCGTTCTTTGGAGATGGACATGAAATGGGGGCAAGCAAAGGGCAACTTGGCTGTTGTGAAGCCAGAGTTTAAGCCGCCGCGTCCGGACAAGTTTGGCTACCGAAAGAGATGGAATAAGAAGTCTAAGTCTTCTGGACAAGCTTCTTCTGCGACTGTGACGGATACATCAGGGTATGGATCTCGTGCTTGTTTTACGTGCGGGAAGGTTGGACACTTCGCACGTGAATGCCGATCTGGTCCTCCAAAGGGTGATAAGAAGACGGGAGCGTCTTATGCGGAGAAGGGGAAGGTTGTGGTGGAGTCTTCTGCCTCGCACGTGCAGCCCAGGGTCTTCAACCTTGGACAACAGGAGGCCATTAAGCAGGCGGATGTCGTCACAGGTGCGCGTAGGTTTTAATGTTCTTGTTTTTTTGATGTGCTGTGCTTGTTTTAATTGTAATGTTATAGGGTTTGTCCTTATACGAGAGTATCTGGCGCGAGCACTGTTCGACACAGGTGCTTCACATTCGTTTCTGTCTGAGGACTTTGTCTTTCGTGTAGGGGTACCTATCCGGACCACGACAGATAGTGTAAAGGTGTTGTTGCCTAACGGATGTTTGATGTGCGCGGATCGATCTTGCGGTCTTGAGGTCAAGATAGGGAGTCGGGAGTTCAAGGTGGAAACATTAGTATTGCCGATCAAAGAGTTTGATATAATCTTTGGTATGGACTGGCTTTCAGAGCAGCGTGTCTGTATAGATTGCACTTCAAAAGAGGTCATACTTGGGCAAAATACCGAACAAGTGACCAAGTTCATTGGTATGTAAGGGATGAGTGGGATGTTATTATCCGCTCTCCAAGTTGTTAAGGCAGTTCGGAAGGGTGCGGAGTTGTTCTTCACACTCATAGAGGCGGTGGCGTCGAAGGCCAGTGTGAGTGAAGTGCCGATTGTGTCGGAATATGCTGATGTGTTTCCAAAGGACCTTCCTGGGATACCTCCCCAAAGGGAAATCGACTTCGCTATCGAGCTGGTGCCAGGTGCGAAACCTGTGGCCCGTTCGTCGTATCGGGTAGCGCCAAAAGAAATGGCCGAACTGAAAGTTCAGTTGCAAGAGTTGTTGGAGCAGGGATACATACGCCCAAGTATGTCACTTGGAGCGCGCCTGTTCTTTTTGTGAAAAAGAAAGACGGTGGTTTGCGACTATGTATTGATTATCGCGAACTGAACAAGCTGACGGAGAAAAACAAGTATCCAATTCCACAGATCGATGACTTGTTCGATCAGCTAGCAGGCTCAACCGTCTATTCGAAGTTGGATTTGAAGTCCGGGTATTACCAGTTGCGGATTAGGGAAGGTGACATTCCCAAGACAGCGTTTGGCACACGCTATAGTCATTATGAGTTCACAGTGATGCCATTCGGCTTATGTAATGCGCCGTTCGGTATTCATGGATCTCATGCATCGAACGTTCCGTGAATACCTGGATTTGTTTGTGATTGTGTTTATTGATGATATCCTTGTATATTCACAATCGGAGGAAGATCATGCAAACCACTTGCGATTAGTATTGCATACCTTGCGAAGGAATAAGCTGTATGCCAAGTTCTCTAAGTGTGAGTTCTGGCTCTCGTCGGTGGCTTTTCTAGGCCATGTGGTAAGTGGAGAGGGCATAGCGGTGGATCCGGCTAAGATAAGTGTCATTCGTGATTGGCCAGTGTTTTCTTCGGTGGCCGAGGTCAGGAGTTTCCTTGGACTGGTGGGCTACTATAGACAGTTCGTGGAGAACTTCTCCCGGATTGCTTTGCCTCTGACTACGTTGACGAGAAAGGATCAGAAGTTCGTTTGGACGCCGGAGTGCACACGAGCTTTTGTGGAGCTAAAGAATCGTTTGACCACGGCGCCCGTTTTGACGTCGCCATGTGGTACAGATGGATTTGAAATATACAGCGATGCGTCAGGAAGCGGCTTAGGCTGCGTTCTCCTGCAGTTTGGCAAGGTGATCGCTTATGGCTCACGTCAATTGAAAGTGCATGAGCGTAATTACCCCGTCCATGACTTGGAGTTGGCGGCGGTGATCTTTTCGCTAAAGTTGTGGCGGCATTATCTTTATGGAGTGAAGGTGGATATTTATACAGATCATAAAAGCTTAAAGTATCTGCTCGAGCAAAAGGTGTTGAATATGCGACAAAGGAGGTGGATGGAATTCCTTGGGTATTATACCTTCGACATTCACTATGTTCCCGGAAAGGGAAATGTGGTCGCTGATGCCTTGAGTCGTCGGACTCCGGTGCGGGAAAATTGGTTGCGGATACATGATGAGCAGTTAATCCAGGAGTTAGAAGCTTTGGAGATATCTTGTGTGGAAAGAGATTCTTCGACTAATGCATGCGTGAACTGGTTGGAGGTTCAATATGACCTTGCTGACAGGGTTCGGCGTCAACGGAGTTGGATGAAAGTCTCCAACGCTATGCAAAGGAGGGGTCTGGTGATCAATTCTCCTGGGATGATGGTTTATTACGGAAAGATGGCCGATTGTGCGTCCCTAGTGCGGGTAAATTGAGAGAAGGATTGCTATATGAAGCACACTTTACAAAGTACTCAATTCACCCTGGGAGCACAAAAATGTACAAGGACATGAAGAAACTGTTCTGGTGGCCTGGTTTAAAGAAGGACATAGCCGCATATGTGGCTAAATGTCGTACATGTGCTTTGGTAAAGGCAGAATGTCAACGACCGAGTGGTTTCCTAAAGTCGTTGCCGGTTCCGCAATGGAAGTTTGAGGATATTTCTATGGATTTCGTGCACGGATTGCCGAGATCTCAGCGTGGCCATGACTCAATCTGGGTGATTGTAGACCGGTTGACAAAGGTGGCCCACTTTCTACCGAACAAACGGGACGATTCAGTGGAAACGTTGGCAAAGCTCTATGTGGAGCAGATTGTTCGATTGCACGGTGTTCCACAGAGCATCGTAAGTGACCGAGATGGGCGCTTTACCTCGAAAGATTGGAGATTAGTTCATCAGATGTTGTGCACGAAGTTAGCATTCAGTACGGCCTTTCACCCGCAAACGGATGGCCAAACTGAACGAACCAACAGAACGATGGAGGATATGCTCTGTATGTGCGCCCTGGACTTCGGTAAGAATTGGGAAGAGCATCTTGTTATTGTAACGTCCCAATTCGCGCTAGGCCCCTTGATTGCGTATTTTAGTCAAGGGGGCTGTGGTGAGCCTAATGGGGGATGTGGGTGAACAGGTGCGAACGTACGGGAAATGAGGAAAACAAGGCAAAGTGGCATTTCTGGCTGACACGGGTATGGACACGGGCGTGTCCATACCCGTGTGCCTCATAAAATTAGGCTTACCAGTCAGAGAGGTACACGGGTATTGGGACACGGCGTGTCCCTACCCGTGTGCCGAGGACACGGGTCGAGACACGGCCGTGTCTCTACCCGTGTGCCGCAACCCTGACCCGGCGGAAAGATGCTCTGGGATGAACACGGCCCTAAACACGGCAGGCAACACGGCCGTGTCACCTGCACACGGGTAGGAACACGGCCATGTGCCTACCCGTGTCTGCGGTGTATAAAAAGGAAAAAGTTGTGAAACCCTAGCATTCATTCCCCTTTCTTCAGCCCCGAAATTTCTGAGGGAGTTCTCTTGGCTGGAGGAGGAAGAGCTTGCCGGAGCCATCCTTGGAGGAATCGAAACGCCGCCGCCGTCAAGGGAAAAACAATGCCGCCGCGAAGGAGTGCGAGGCTCATGGCCGGCCATGGTGGTACCGCTGGACTTGAGGTGAGCTTCCTCCCCTCTCCCTTGGTGCTAGATCTATAGTTATTTTAGGGAGACATCGACTCCATAGAGTCTTGATGGTGAGGAGGAGAGTTCTTAGGATAAGCCATGCCTAGGTTTTCTAGGCTTAGTCTCCCTCAACCTTCTCATCATTCAAAGTGGAGATGAGAGGGGTTTTCGTTGAGGGTTTGGCTTTGAAAGGAGAAATAAGGTTGGGTGTGATTTCTGGAGAAGTTTATGCGAGGTCGTTGCAAGGAAGAAGATGAACGGATGCCGTTCATCTCGCCTTAAGATGCGTGCAGAAATCTGATTTCTGCACGCGGCGACCTTCGTGGCCAATTTCGGAGGTGTTCTGGCCAGATCTGGGTGAACGACTCAACACAAAAGTCGTAGCCCTTGAAATTACCTTTCCAACGAGTGGTTGCTCGTTTCCATGCAATACCTGTAGCCACGGGAAAGCTGGTTTGAGTCCGCTGCGTTCGGGAAAATTCCTGTACAGGAAACTGTTTCCTGTACGTATTCGAGTTGAATTTCTGGTATGTTGCGACCAGATCTGGGCGATTGACTCAACACGAAAGTCGTAGCCCTCGCGAATACCTTTCCAACGAGGGGTTGTGCATTGTTTATGTGATATGGATTGTAGCCGGCGGAATAGGCGTCTTATGGTAAAGGCTAACCCGTGTGTTAGTGCTACCACAAGGCGGCTATTTCGGGCATAAGACTCCCCTCGTGCCGTGTGTTGTGTTCCGGGAGGGGGGTCTTACAAATGGTATCGGGTGGAGTACCCAATTCCGCAACCACTACCTTTACCACCACCACCGCAGCAGCAATATTATCAACAACCTAGGGGCCGACGTGAGGTGATATGTTTTGAGTGCAACCAACCGGGGCATGTCCGGCGAGTTTGCCCGCGACTGATCGGGGATGATCCTATTGCTCCCCCTCCAGTAGCTCCACGGGGGCGAGGGCACATGCGTGGCCGAGGAAGAGGACCACCAGGGAGAAATCAAGGACATGCACGGGTGCATGTATTCGCATTGGATATGACTCAGGAGAGAAATCCGCAGGAAGTCATCACCGGTACGTGTGAAATTTATTAATATTATATGACTTGTTAGATTTATGATACAAATGATACGCGCAATTCTGGATAGTGATTACCCTTTTTGGAACCTAGGTACTGTCATGGTTAGCGGGAGGCCCGCCTATACGTTATTTGACACGGGTGCATCTCACTCGTTCATTTCGGCGGACTTCGTGAAGGACTTGGAGGGAGTGCAACACTTCACGGGCACTACTCAAAGGGTGCGCCTTCCGGACGGCTCTGAGATGACGTCGTCAGCAAGTTGCGACTTCGACACCCTTATTGGAGGAAAGTTCTTTGAAACTCCGGCTACAGTGTTAAGAATCCCGGAGTTCGATCTCATCCTGGGCATGAGGTGGTTGAACTAGCACCACGCCAGGATCAATTGTGCGGAGAAGCAAGTTATGTTGAGGCATGGAGACTCGGAAGTCATCTTCCAAGGTATTAAATTCGCACCCCGTAAATTATTATCATCAATCCAAGCTATGAAATCTCATATGGAAGGGGACGAGTTCTATGTAATTTGCTTCGAGTTGAAGAAAATGACATTAGAGGTCAAGGATGTGCGGGTGGTGCGAGAATTTCCCGAGGTATTCCCCGAGAAATTGCCGGGACTACCCCCGCATAGGGAAGTGGACTTCCAAATCAAGCTAATTTCGGGTGCCAAGCCTGTCTCGCGAGCTCCATACCGAATGGCTCCGAAGGAACTTGCAGAGTTTAGAGTCCAGCTTCAGGAATTGGTGGAAGCAGGGTTCGTTCGCCCAAGCTCGTCGCCTTGGGGAGCGCCCGTTTTGTTCGTCAAAAAGAAGGATGGCACCCTGCGGTTATGAATTGATTATCGAGAGTTGAACCGGTTAACGGTGCGGAACACCTATCCCCTACCGCGCATTGATGAACTGTTTGATCAATTGGTGGGATCGTATTGGTTCTCCAAGTTAGATCTGCGTTCGGGATATTATCAGCTGAGGATACAAGAAGATGACATTCAGAAGACGGCGTTCAGTTCGAGATATGGTTTGTATGAATTCACCGTGATGCCGTTTGGGCTCACAAACGCCCCTTCCGCCTTTATGAGCTTGATGAACAAGGTGTTCGGCCCTTATTTGGACATCTTTGTCATCGTGTTCATCGATGATATCCTAGTCTAATCCAAGACTGAAGCAGAACACGCCGAACATCTAACTTTAGTGCTGAGGAAACTAAAGGAGCACACTTTGTTTGCCAAGTTCAGCAAATGTGAGTTTTGGCTTCGAGAGGTCGCGTTCTTGGGCCATGTGATTAGTGGGGCGGGGCTAGCAGTAGATCCGGCCAAGGTGCGGGCCGTGAAGGAGTGGTCGCCATTGAAGTCAGCGGCCGACATACGAAGCTTTCTTAGACTTGCCGGGTACTATCGCAAGTTCGTGAAAGGCTTCTCGAAGATCGCCCTTTCCCTTACTACGCTGACCAAGAAGGGTGTGTCGTTTGAATGGACACCCCAGTGTGAAGCTGCATTCCAAGAGTTGAAGGACAGATTGACGACTGCACCCATCCTAGCTCTTCCATCTGGGAAGGAGGGCTTTCAAGTTTACACGGATGCGTCGTATCAAGGGATGGGAGCTGTGTTGATGCAGAATGGGCATGTGATCGCTTATGCTTCAAGACAGTTGAAGAAGCATGAAGCCAGCTACCCGGTGCATGATCTAGAGTTGGGAGCGGTGGTATTCACCTTGAAGATGTGGAGGCATTATTTATATGGCGTCCACTGCGAGATCTACTCGGATCACAAAAATCTGAAGTACGTTCACACCCAAAAGGAGTTAAACTTGAGACAGCGGCGGTGGTTGGAGTTCTTGTACGACTATGAATTCACCTTGAACTACCACCCCGGGAAGGTTAATTCCGTAGCTGATGCCTTGAGCCGAAAGGCACCGGGAACGAGCACGGAATCCCGCTTGATGAGGATGGAGTTAATCCGGACACTGCAAGAGATGGAAATCACTTTGGTCTTTAAGAATCGATCGGAAGAGTATACGGAATATTTGGCCGCGATGAGTATAGTTTGCAACATACGAGACCGGATCCGGACGGAACAAAAGAAGGATGCGGCTTTAACCCCGGCTTTCAAGTCAATGGAGGATGGGACTACGGAAGAATACTCCCTAAAAGACGGCCTCGTCCATTTTCGTGGCCGGCTTTACATCCCCGAAGGTGACAACATTCGGGAGGATATTCTAAAGGAGGCCCATTGCTCCAAGTACTCGGTGCACCCGGGGATCGCGAAGATGTACACCGATTTGAGAAAGACGATGTGTTGGCCGGGCATGAAGAGGGATGTCAAGTACTTTGTTACTCATTGTGTGGCCTGCCAAATGGTGAAGGCGGAGTGCAGAAGCCCCGGTGGAATGCTACAATCGTTGCCCATCCCCGAATGGAAATTTGAGGACATCTCCATGGACTTCGTCCATGGGTTACCTCGCTCGCGCTCGGGGAATGATTCTGTGTGGGTGATAGTTGACCGGTTGACCAAGGTAGCCCGATTTATCCCAATGAAGAAGGAGGCGCAGGTGGGCGTCTTAGTGCGTCTCTTTGTGGAACAATTTGTGCGGTACCATGGTGTGCCGAAGACGATCGTCTCCGATCGGGATGGTCGGTTTACTTCAAGAGAATGGAGGGCTGTACAGGCTTATTTGGGCTCGCGCCTCGCCTTTAGCACAGCCTTTCACCCACAAACGGACGGGCAATCTGAACGAACCATCCGAACATTGGAGGACCTTCTGAGGTTGTGTGTGCTAGATAAAGGAGAACCATGGGAGAGACTCTTACCTCTCGTGGAGTTCTCTTATAATAACAGTCATCAAGCCAGTATTGGAATGGCCCCTCATGAAGCTTTGTATGGAAGGAGGTGTAGAACACCCTTGTCCTGGGTGCAAGACGAAGATCCGAAGACATTGGGAAATGAGTATATTGATGACACGGACGCGGTGGTTAGGTTGATCCGAGATCGAATGCTAGAGGCTCAAAGCCGACAGGCGAAATATTACAATGCAAGGCACCGTGTGGTGGAATTTCAAGTGGGTGATAAGGTGTTCCTGAAGATTCGACCGATGCACGGAGTGTCGCGGGTACGTGGAGTCAAGAAGCTCAGCCCAAGGTATGTCGGGCCCTATGTCGTAGTGGAAAGGATTGGCCCTCTGGCCTATCGATTGGAGTTACCACCAGAGCTGGAGAACCTTCACGACGTGTTCCATGTATCGTCGCTTCGGAAGGCTTTGCTGCGGCCTGAACAGTATATCCCCACGGCGGATGGTGCAGTGGCGTCTGATAGGTCTGTGCGACTGGAGCCGGTGCAGATCGTTGATAACGAGACAAGAACCTTGCGCCGCAAAATTGTTCCCTTGGTGAAAGTGCTATGGTCTAATCATGGGAAGGAGGAGTTCACATGGGAGCCAAAGGATTTGATGCAAAAGCGCTACCCGGAATTATTTACCCCAGGTAAAAATTTTATTTGAAAGCATAGTTCCCTTTTATGTGTTTCACTCCCATAGCCTTACCCTGATTTCGGGGACGAAATCTTTTATTTTGTTTATAGGATTAGCTCAGTTGGTGATGAGAGTTGAAAGAACTCCATAGTTAAGCGTGCTCGGGCTGGAGTAGTACTGGGATGGGTGACCTCCTGGAAAGTCCCCGTAGTGCGGGCTTGACTATCGAGTTTGACTCATCTAAGGGGGGCTACGTCCACCAACAACCCGCCTATGGAGGGAGAGGGGTTGGGGTGCATGGCCTGCAGGCTTGAATGTGATAGGCTTACTGCCAGTAGTGGGCCCGGGTCTGGACTACTGGTGGGCCGGCGGTGCCAGCTGGGTCCCGCGGGTTGGCGGGCCTGGACCGTTATAGTTATGGTGGAGTTTGCCTATAATAATAGCCATCAAGCGAGTATAGGCATGGCCCCGTTTGAAGCGCTGTATGGTCGTAAGTGTCGTACACCGCTAGCTTGGGCAGAAACTGGCGAAACCAAACTTTTAGGCAAAAAGGAAGTCGAGGATGCTACCTCAACAATACGCTCTATTCGAGAGAGGCTCTTAATAGCCCAGGATCGGCAAGCCAAGTATTACAATGCTAAGCACCAGAACGTGGAGTTCGCGGTGGGTGACTGGGTCTATTTAAAAATTAAGCCCTTCAAAGGAGTATCTCGGATTCGGCGGTTGAAAAAGCTAAGTCCGCGATACCTTGGTTCGTTTGAAGTGGTGGAGTGAGTTGGGGAAGCTACCTATCGGCTAGCTCTTTCATCGAAATTGAGTGGATTGCATGATGTGTTTCACATCTCGGTGCTACGCAAAGTAGTCAAGGATCCATCTCAAGTAATTGACAATGATTGAGTGCCGGTTGAGTATGGGCTAATGATAAAGGTAAAGCCTATACGGATCGAGGATCGAGCCGAGAAACAGTTGCGGAACAAAGTGATCGGGATGGTCAAAGTCCGATGGGACAATTGTGGCCGAGAAGAGCTAACATGGGAGCGCTAGCAGACCATGCAAGCCGAGTTTCCCGAGTTATTTTCGTAACTTGTTTTCTCATTATATATGTAATAGAAACATATAAATGTTTTGTTATTTTCTCCCTACTGTCTTCAAATTTCGGGATGAAATTTTATTAAGGAGGGGAGGATTGTAACACCCCAAAAAGCTCAAAATTGGATTTGAGGTGCAGGTTGCTTAACACAGCCTGGGACACGGGCATGTCCTAGGGCGTGTCGGGGGTACACGGCCTGGGACACGGGCGTGTCCCAGGGCGTGTTCAGGATAGTCGACGATCAGTGGACGACGATAGTCAAGCCTGGGACACGGCCTTCGACACGGGCGTGTCCCAGGGCATATCACTCAAGAAATGGCTGGACCGAGTCAGGGAAGTACACGGCTCGGAACCAAGCCTTGAACATGGCCGTGTCAGTTTTGACACGGGCGTGTCAGAGGGCGTGTGCCTACCCGTGTACTGCTCTGATTGATTTTAGCGCTCGTTGAGTACCGTGTAATAGGGGTGACACGGGCGTGTCACATGGCTGACACGGGTGTGTCAGGTTCGACACGGGCGTGTCGATGCCCGTGTTCTGGTAATTTTCAGTCGGTGCGAGTGCCGCGTGTGCCGCTTAAGGGTACATGGCCTGTGACACGGGCGTGTCACAGGCTGTGTCGGCCAAAAAGTATAAGTATTTTGGGCAGATCTTGGCCGTTTATTTTTCCTTAAAGAGGATCCTGTGGCTGGGGCTCATTCATGGGCTGATAAGGCCGGGAAAGGAGAAGCCTAAGCTCATTTTTGAGCTTCATCTTCTCTTTCTACATCTAAGAGAGAGAGGAGAGCAAGGGGAGGAAGAAGAAGTGGAATCCGGCTGTCGGTGGTGCTACGGTGGTCCAAATTGCGAGCCGAGTTCGGATTTGCGAAGGCAACACTGCTGCGAAGGCTTTCATCCGTCTCAAATTTCTCTCCATGGCTCCGAAGCGAGTTCCTAGGGTAACGATTTCCTGCTTGGACATGTGAAGTCCTTAATTCCTGCATTGCATAGGGAAAACCCTTCCCCGCGAGTGTGTGGTGGGTTGTGGCGTCCCTTGGGGTAGATATGTGAAGTCCCCCTTGTTAGAGTCCGGAATTGGAGTACGGATCTAGGCATGCTGTGTGAAGCCCATCTGGACATGGTCTTGATTGGTGATGCTTGTTTGCATATCGGAGAAGACTCCGTGATTATTGCTTGTAGGCATGATGGATAAAGTACTGGAGGAAGTCCAGAAAATTATGAGAGTTGGACTCTCTTGTGGCCGTGAGTTGCTACTTTGTGTGAGGTTGAGCTGTTGGGCTGTAACTAGGCAAATGCCTTGGTGGTGGAACGGGCAAGGTGAAGCTGTACCCGCGTCAGTCCAGGCTTGAGTCTGACGATTTGAGCAACGGGCAAGGTGGATCTGTACCCGCGTTATGGTTGTCTAACCTTGGGTGCTTAAGACCCTGTTAGGATCACATAGCGAGAGTCGACGGCCTGTGTGCCGATCAGACAAGAATGCTCATATTGGACCGTTATGTCTGGGACCTCTGAACGGTGGTGTGGCCGTGGAACTACGGAACACCGATAATGTGCCCTGAGTGCACGGAGCGTCGGGCCGTCGTGCCGACGTTTGTGATATGTGTTGACAGTGCGTTCGTGCACGTCTTGGGTGGCTTATTATACATACAATGAATTGCTATGTAGGGAAGGAATTCCGCTGCCCCGTGCTAGGGGCAGGGTCGTTATAATTGGTCAGCTGAATGCTGACCGTTGCCCTGTTTGCCACCGTTTGGTGGATTGGTTCTTACAGGTGCTGGAGGTGCTGGCCCGGGCAGGACTTAGCGGGCTGAAGCCCAAAGCTGCGCTGCTGCCCTCGAAGGCATTGTTTTGTTTCTTTTGTTCATGTGTGGCCGGCCTGCGTGCCGATGTCTGTAATCCACACTCTTGTTCAGAGAAATAATGTAAGGCCTTAAGGCCAGACTCTTTTGATATTTGTGTACGTTCCTATGTTATAGTGGATAATTATTGTTATCTTGAGTTCAAAGATTCAACCGTGAAACTTCCGCTAGAATGCTCTGTGTTAAGATGCGTGGTTATGATATTATTTCGTATCGTCTCCGCCTGTTTGTGGAATATGGTGTGGGGCCCCGGCCAGACCCTCTATTATATTCTTCTTGACGGGTAGAGGTGTGACATCAGATCGGCCCCAAGTGGTCTATTGAGTTATCCAAGCATGGACAAAGCCAAAGATTTTACTAAGTTTCCTTTGTGTACAAAGACCAACTTTCCCATGTGGAAAGAAAGGATTAAATTTTTCATGGAAGCTGTGGATCCAAGGATCTTCATGATTATTGAAGAAGGTCCTCATGTTCCTATGACTATCTCCACTATTGATCCTACCAAGAAAGTTTCTAAGAAGTTGATGGATCTTGATAATTATGAGATTGCACTTGTCTCTTTAGAAAAAAGGCCAAAAATATCATCACAAGTGTAGTCAATGATTCTATGCTGCAGAACCTGATACACTGCCAATCCGCTAAGGAAATTTGGCAGTCTCTCATCACCTTGATGGAAGGCATTGAAGAAGTTAGGGATGACAGGAGATCCCTTCTAAACTAGAAATATGAAGCTTTCCAACAAGGACCCAAGGATTCAATTGCAGATACATTTGAAAGTTTCTTCAAGATTGTTAATGGCCTAAGAGTATATGACTGGGTCTTCACTAATGGAGAGCTAAATGATAAATTTCTAAGGTCCCTGACTATGGAGTGGGACAACAAATTATGTGTTATCTGGAGGTTTGGCAAGCTAGCAGAGACTGACTCTCAGAATCTCTTCAGAAAGATAAAGTCATATGAGCTTCAAATCAATTTAAGAAATGTTGAAGAAGACAAGAGTCGGTTCTCATCCAAGGAGAAGTCTGTCGTACTGAAGGCAGACAGCTCAAGGATAGCCAAACTGAATCACCTGCTACTGCATAGGAGGATAGTGAAGAAAAAACTTTAGAGCCAAGTACCTCAGGCTCAGAGTTATCTTAAGGAGAGTTTTCTCTTCTCTCAAGACAGTTCAAGAAATTCATGAACAAGAAGAAACAATGGAGAGGCAAAGATGCCTCGTACAGAAGATCTCGTCATGATGGTGATCGACACAATAAAGGCTCAAGTAGTGAAGACAGGTATCATACTAGACAGAACAAACTTATTTCTACTGACATCGTTTGTTATTGTTGCAATAAGCCAGGTCATGTTATTGTTGATTGCCCTCATAAGAAGGAGGGTGGAAAAAGAGAGGAGAAGAAATCTTCTTTCCACAAGAAGAGAATTGAAAGAAGCATTTTCTCCCAAAAGGGCAAGACTCTAAGCGACTTTGACTCATCTTAGTCAGTGAAGAAGAGGAAGCCTACTTTGGGCTAATGACACAAACTGATAAAGAAGAAGAACCCCTATTCACTGGGAAGGTAAACTCTCATACTCCTCTTTCTGAATCAGTTGTTTTTGATCATGATCATGAGGACAGCTCTTCTGACGATGAGTCTGAACTTATGGCCCAATATAAGGAGCTAATCAAGGCTTACGACAAATGTCGAAAAGTTGTGAAAACTTGGGCCAAGGAGATTAAATCTCTCAAGGCTGAAGAGAGCACTCTGAGAGAGGAAGTCATCAAGATGGACTCACTCAGAGAAGACTTAAATGTTGATGTTGAAGAGTATAATAAGGCTCTCGAGCACCTAGATCTGAAGGAGAAGATCATCAAAGAATTGGAAGAACAACCTGAAGCAGAAAAGGAACTTGTTGAAAGTTTATCCAAGTCCAAGAATGTCATTCCTTTGGTTGTTGAATTCTCAGCTCAGGCCAAAGGTGCTGGCTTAGGCCATGTTGCTGCTCCTAGTAAATCCTCTAGGAGAAATAAGGCTCGAAGAAAGAATAAGGAAGACAAGAAGGCTCTAGCCAAGGAAAAGGGGAAAGCTACTCAAGATCAGACGTCATTCAAAAAGGTTATCTTTCCAACCAACAAGTTTGATCTTGATTCGTCCTACGGTCACTTTGCTCGGCCTACTTATGTAGATCCTAAGTCTCGTTACCAAGGATGGACCCGTCCTCGGAACTTTGGTGAGAGTGTCTTCAAGGCACCATATGAAGAGATCACTCTTCAGAGCTATGGCCCTTATAATAATGGTCATAACATCAAGAAGGCACCAAAAGTAAAGCCCGTTATGGAAAAGCCTCTTGAGGATAAAAAGCCATGTGAATGTCATCACCATGAAGCGTTTACCTCCAAGACTGATGCCCTTACTATACTATACTCACAAGAGGTCAAGCAGCAGAATTCTAGGCAAAGATACAACAGGTTTGCCTGTTGGTACTGTGGCAAAATTGGTCACTTTGCCATTGATTGCTAGTTTAAATCAAGAAATTATGTAACTCCTCAGGTTAACAATGTGAGAAAGAACACTCATAATGTTAATACATGTAGGGGGAGTATTCTAACTAGAGACCAAGAACCCAAACGAGTTTTGGTTCCTAAGGCAAACTGATTTGTGATTGCAGGTATGTCCAAAGACCACCAAAACTCCTATCTGGTATTTGGACAGTGGATGCTCTTGGTATATGACCGGGATAAGAAGCCTTCTCCAGAATTACTCACCAGTCATGAACGGGCTAAAGGTCATCTTTAGAGGTTCTAATAGAGGAATTACTAAAGTCTACGGTATGATTACCAATGGTAGTGTAACCTTTTCATATGTGTCTTATGTTGAAGGATTGGAACAGAATCTTATAAGCATAAGCAAGCTCTGCGATAAAGGATACATAGTTGAATTTCATGCAGATAAGTGTTTGATAAAATCGGTTGATAACTTAGAAACGATTTAATCAGGCACTCGTAGTAGGAATATCTTTTGTTTGAATTTTATTTACATAGACTCTTCTACACCAGTGTGTCTTTTGGCAAAAGATAGTGCGTCCCTTGGTGACCAATGGCACAAGAGATTAGCACATATTAATTTCAAAAATATTAATAAATTATTTTCTCTTAATTTAGTACGTGATGCCTCAAATGTCAATTGCGTTAAAGATAGACCTTATCACGCATATGTAAAAGGCAAGAAAACAAGGGCTGCCTTTAAAAGCATTATTGGCAAAGACTCTAATAGGTGCTTACACCTACTTCAAATGGACTTGTTCGGTCCACTGCAAGTTAGATGTATGGGAGGTAAGGATTATACATTGGTTATTGTTAATGATTACTCGCGCTTTGTGTGGGTGTTCTTTCTAAAACATAAGTCAGATACTTATGACATCTTTACAAATTTTGTTAGGCAGATGCAGAATTAATACAACTGTTCCGTAGTCAAAATCAGACGTGACAATTGAACTGAGTTCAAGTCTAGGGCCATGATAGAATTTTGTGAAAGCCTAGGTATCTTTCATGAGTTTTCCTCTCCTCGTACTCCTCAACAGAACGGAGTAGCTGAGAGAAGGAATATTACACTTATAGAGGCCTGCAAAACTATGTTGAGTGATGCCTCACTACAAGAATACTTCTAGGCTGAAGCTGTCAACACTACATGCCACGTGCAAAATCGAGCACTCATAAACAAGAACCATAATAAGACAGCTTACAAACTACAAAATGGCAGAAAGCCGACTATTTCATATTTTAGAATCTTTTGTTGTAAGTGTTTCGTCCATAACAATGGCAAGTATCACACTACTAAATTTTGTGAAAAGAGCTTTGAAGGTATTTTCATAGGGTATAGTAGCCGTAGTAAGGCATATAGGGTATTTAATAAGAAAACCGTGCTGGTAGAAGAATCTATTCATGTTGTATTTGATGAGACGAACTTGCTGCAAGGCAACTCTTCTAGTGTGTTAGTTGAAGATGCAGGTTCAAAGATGAAAGAACTTAACTTGGGTGAAACGACTGAAGAAAAAGGAGAAAAGTTCATCAAGATCACCACTCCAACCCCGATTGGAGAGGTTGATGATCAAAATGAATAAATCCTCTAAGTTGATTAAGTCACTCCTGTGGTTGAAGACACTCAAGATGCAAGGACTCTAGAGCTCAGACATCTGAAGGATCACCCAATGGACCAAATCATAGGAGATCCCTGGGATGGTGTCAGGGCTCGTATAGGTATAGCTAATGAGAATTTATATTTGAGTTTTCTCTCACAGGTTGAACCGAAGAAGTTTGAGGAAGCAAACTCAGACGCATCATGGATAATTGATATAGAAGAAGAGCTGAATCAGTTCAATAGTTGTCAAGTTTGGGAGCTTGTTCCAAGACCTAAAGGAAAGAATGTTATCGAAACAATGTGGGTCTATATGAACAAGATGGTCGAGGATGGGACAATCATAAAGAACAAGGCCAGACTCATCTCCAAAGGATACAGACAAGAAGAAGGAATCGACTTCGACCAGGCATATGCTCCAGTGGAAAGACTAGAGGCAATCAGGTTGTTCTTAGTATATGCTGCACTAAAGGGCTTCACTATCTATCAGATGGGCGTGAAGTCTGCCTTCCTTAATGGTGATATAAAGGAAGAGGTGTATGTGGAAAAACCTCCAGGTTTCGTTGATTTAACTTTCCTGAGTATGTTTTTCTGTTATCTAAAGTTTTTTATGGTTTGAAACAAGCTCCTCGAGCTTGGTATTAGACGATGTCTAACTTTCTTCTTGAGAACAAGTTCACAAGGGGAAAGATAGATAAGACATCATTTCTTAGGGAAATAAAAGGCAAGATTTCGCAAGTACAAATCTTTGTCGACGATATTATTTTTGGCTCTGCCGATGACAACCTCTGCAAGAAGTTTTCAAAACTTACGCAAGAGAAGTTTGAAATGAGCAGTATGGGAGAGCTGAAGTATTTCTTAGGGTTTAAGGTGAAACAATCTAAAGATGGAATTTTCATCTAATAGACAGTTCACCAAGGAGTTAATTAAGAAATTCGGAATGGAGAACGCAACCTCTATGAGGACTCCAATGGGTTCAGTTGTGTCTTTAGACACGGATGAGAAAGGGAAACCTTTTGATGAAACCAAGTACAAAAGAATAATTGGATCCTTGCTCTACCTCACTGCCAGTAGACAATACATAATGTTCTCCACATGTGTATGTGCAAGATTCCAAGTGAACTGTAAGGAATCTCACTATGTTGTAGTAAAGCAGATTTTGAGATACCTTAAAGGTACACCGAATCTTGGCTTATGGTACCCAAGAAGTAATGACATCGAACTAATTTGTTTCTTAGATGCAGATTTTGCAGGAAGTAAGGATGATAGAAAGAGATCTTCTGAAACTTTCCAATTCCTTGGAAGAAGACTCATTTCTTTGAGTAGCAAAAAGCAGAATTATGTCACAATTTTAACAGCCGAGTCAGAATACATTTCTGTTGGAAGTTACTGTGCATAATTGCTATGGTTAAAGAATCAATTGGAAGATTACAATATGAAAGTCAAAGACATTCCTTTGTTTTGCTACTCCTTTAGTACGATTGCAATAGCCAACAACCCAGTATCTCACAGCCGGATAAAGCACATAGAGCTGCATAACCACTTCATCCGGGAGCATGTGGAGCATGAGGATATAAATCTACAATATGTCCCCACTGACAGGCAGATTTCAGATATATTCACAAAGCCGCTGGACGAGACCAAGTTTTTCATTTTTCAAAATAGAAATTGGAATGCTCAACAAAGAAGAATAAATAAGGAGGACTCATAACATAGCTCAAAGATCAAGGAACACATTAAAAGTCAAAAATTTCTAAAGTCCAGACCTTATTTCTCGAGTAAGAATGTAACTTCTCGAGTACTTTCTTGGACTACTCGAGTAGTCGGTAAATTACTCGAGTCATATCACTCGAGTAATGAGACTCTTCTAGAGAAGTGCCAAGATGTCACTCGAGTACTATCATTCTCTCACTCGAGTAATGTTGGTCCACTCAAGAAATAAGATGAAATTTTCTCAACTTCAATTCAAATCTCTATATTCACAGCCAGAAGTTTATACCGCCATATTCTAAGGTATGTTACGTTATTTAATTCCTTAATCATTAAATATTTGGGCTTATATAAATAGAAAATCTCCGGAATTTTCATCCCATACGATTTCAAAATCCCTTTCTCCACATTAGAGAAGAGTCTGTTTGTCTTTTGCCGCCATCGCAGAGCACGCCACCGCCGTCATTCCCTCAGCCAATTTTTTTGATTTTCTCTAGACAAATGGCACTAACTTCAAAGATTGGGATTGGTAGTGAGCTTGTTATTATTGGGATTACAGAAATTTCTGAAGATTTCCAAAACCTTCTTCTTCTCCTGGACATCGCCAGATTAACTTTCTTTCTACAGCAACCCTGCAAAATTCTCTTTCCTAAGGTAGAAGAGTTCTTTCATAATGCCAAAGTCAGAAGGAACTGTAATGTTCTTAAGTCCAAAGTTAAATGAATTAAGATCAAGCTTACCAAGTCCAATGTCTCTACCCTTCATCGGCTATCCTTGGTTGAAGAGGAAGATGACATAACCTCTGAAGATTATGACAGAGCATACAGTTTTTGTGGAATTTCTGTTGTTATAAACAACATTCGTCGACCAGACCTCAATGCAAAGGGGCAAGCTTCTGGTGGATATTCTTGGAAAAGTTCTTCTATGCAAGACAACCTCAATAATCTTTATCACTGCTGATTTATTTTATATGATGAAAGCCATTATCTGCAGGAATGAGTTTCAGTTTGGTATGATGATTCTTGACAAGATAGTAGAAAGCATTAAGGCTCCCAACTATACTAGGATTATTTATCTTATCCTGCATGAGTTGAATCCAGAAGTTTTTGATTTCTCCAAAGGGACAACACTTCATCATATGAAGAAGGTATCTATTTCTTCCATTAGATATGGGATCTCAAACTACAGAATCTAGCCCAAGCTTCCAAGTCTCATGACCATCCAATCATTGAGGACAGGACTCTATCTCCTACTCTACCTCATGGTGCTAGCACATCTGGTGCAGCTGCTGAGGGGGAGCCTGCTCCTTCAGTTCAAGAAGAAAGGATTCCTACCCCTACTGTTGCTGCTCTTCACCAAGCCACTCCTGATGAGGAACTATCAGATGTGAAAGTGAAGGGATAGATACGATTGCGGAATTGAGGATTATAGATATTAGCGATAAACCCTAAAGCCTAACACAAGTGTTGTGCATAGAATAAAGCTAACTGTAATTATAATTAAGCTTTGGGTCCTATCCAGCAACTAGCAATCTTAGTTAAAACTAATCTCAGCCACAGTACAAATAATTAATTAAACAAGCCTACGACACAAGATATTATAGTGGTTCCCCAAACACTGGGTACATCCACTCTTCTACCCACACGGTAGGAATCCACTCAGGTTTTTGATCAGGTGCCCTGCCACCAACAAGATCTGCTGCAGGTAGATCTAGAGACCCTTTAGACTTTTGATCAGGTGTCTAAAAACCAAGCTTTACTTTTGAAGGGAGTAAACAACCCTTTACAGGAGGGGGGAAGAGAGTTAGATTGTCTTCTCTATTTTAACATAGATTAGAGAGGCACAAGAGACTCTTCAGAACTTCTGACAGCAAGCTGTCTTGAAGTTCTGAAGGATAAAGCCTGAAGAAGACTAGAGATCTGGATGGATGTTCTTCTTCAGCTTCCTTCTTCTTCTTCTTCTTCAATATCTCTGAGTGTATCTTCCTGAAACAGGAGCACTCAGTTTGAGGAAGAGTAGAAGAGATATCTTCTCAGTTGGATGTATGGATGCTGAGAGTAGCTGTAAGCTGTTTCTCTTCTTTCTTTCTTTCTCTGTATCACTGTACAGGTTTCTTCTCACTTATGCCAACTTCATCTACTAGTTCTTTTCAAAAGAACTCTTTATATATAAGAGCAGCAACGGCTCTATTATTTGAGTTGAGCTTTTGTCTTCTTCTCAGATCTTGAATCTGGGCTGCAATTAACACAAAGATAAAACATAAACTGCAGCAATATATTTCTATATAAAGGAATAAAGCTTCATAAGAAGCTGCAGTATTAAATCTGATAAAGAAAGATATAAAAGGGTCACATCAGAAATAACTCTTTACAGCCAACGACTATAAAGGACAGCTGCATTAATAAAGCAGTCAGAAAGTCAACTAATAAGACAAAAACACTTTATCTGATAGGAAAGACTTAAGCATAAGGTAAATCTATCAGATAATATATATTAAATATATCAGATAAAATAAGAAATAAAACACAGAATAAAATGCATATAATATTATATATGCAGACAGCTGATCGTCGAACGACCTTCGACTATAGTCGAATGACCTGCTGAGATCGTCGGCCTATCAGTCAGATAGTCGACCGACTCAGACAGAAAATGTCGAGCTATCAGAAGATAGTCGACCAGAGCTCGACGATCTAGCAGCAGATCGTCGAGCTGACAAGAGACAGAGCACGACTATCTTAAGACAGAAGAAAGTCAGTCAAATAGACAAACGATCGTCGACCGGCTGATCGACGATAGTCGATCCGCGTTCGACGATAGTCGAACCCGAAAATCCCTTAGCCAGATTTTTACTGGAAAAGAGAATACACACCAACAAGACTTTGACCATAAATAAATCATGGGTCAAGAGACTAAAAGGAAAGACTTAACTCAAATCCAAACTAGGGTACCAACAATCTCCCCCTATTTGGGTTAAGTCTTTCAAAAACTAAAATTACAAGAAATAAATAAACTAAACTAAAACCACCTAATAAAGATCCTAGCCCAAATCAGAACCAGGGTTCCAACAATCTCCCCCTATTTGGGTGAGGATCCTATTAGCAAAATAAATAAAGCAAAGCATAAAATATATAAAGAAAAACTTTGCTTAGCTGGCTGCTGCTGGCATTTGCAATCTCCCCCTATGATTATGCAGTACATGTGATTTGAGGAGGCTAAGATGACTTTGAATTTTGATTGAGTCATCCAGCTAACTCTTGTAAATAATACCTGCAGAAAGACTATGGTAGAGATTGCTCTCTCCTTGACAAAGAGGATATGTTAGCAGCAAAAGAAATGATATTTTGTTCATCAAATTTAATTAAGATTCTGGATCTGAAAAACAAAATCAGATATCTTCCTTCCTATAGAATTTCTTTTCATTAGACGAGATTCAAACTCAGCTGACAAATGCAACTAGAGTAGAGGACTCAGTCTAAATGAAATTAGAAAAGGGATCTATAAGAAATAGAGTTATCTGATAGAGAATTTCTAATACAGAAATCCAAACAAAATTTTTGAACAGAATATCAATCAAATATAATCAGCTTTTTAGGAAAAGAAAATGCTTCCTAATAAATCTGTTCCAAATAATAAAAGGATTTGAAAATATTCTAACTATTTTATCCTTATGAGTATAAAACAGATTTATGAAAAAGCAAATTAAGTTCTCAAATCTGAACTCATTAAAATACAAAGAAAACATTTCTCTGAGAAGTGTTGATTCCTTCTCAGGTTTTGTTAAGTCTTGGCAGCAATATTGAATTTCTAATTTAACTGAACTGATAATAGAATTAGATAATAATACCTGAACCTTTTCAGGTTTTGATTTTCCTTCTGTTAGTTCAGCATCTAAGTTGCTGCAGGAAGCATTTATGGCCATTATGCAAAATTGTTTGGCCCTTGCTTCCTCCTCTTCATCTTCAAATGATGATTCATCATCTGAGACATCCTAGACAACATCTAGGGATGTTGATTCTTCTCCTTCAGATGAGATGATGTGGCTTTCTTCTGATATTGCATCCATGGGTTCAGAAGCCATTTGATGAAGGGAATCCCACATCTCCTTAGCTGTTGAGCAATCAACAACATCCTGAAATAAGTCATCAGATAATCACTGAGCTAGGATGTTCATTGCTCTGGCATCAGCTAGCCTGGCACTTTTTGTTGTTGTTGCCGATGTTGGAAGACCTGTCAAAATAGACAAAAAAATTTCTTCATCAAAAGAGTTCATATATAATTTGACTCTTGTCTTCCAGATGCTAAACTCAGCTAAGTGGCAAGCCGGAGGTCTGGTGCTAAAATAATCATTGTACTGGGCCATGAAAGTGAAAGTGAATATCTATAATCCTTGGTATCTATCAGGATCTTGTGACTCAGGTGTTAGCCTGTACAGTCAGACAACCTCCCTCTGATACCAATTGAAAGTGAAGGGATAGATACGATTGCGGAATTAAGGATTATAGATATTAGCGATAAACCATAAAGCCTAACACAAGTGTTGTGCACAGAATAAAACAAACTGTAATTACAATTAAGCTTTGGGTCCTATCCAGCAACTAGCAATCCTAGTTAAAACTAATCTCAGCCATAGTACAAATAATTAATTAAACAAGCCAGACGACACAAGATATTATAGTGGTTCCCCAAACACTGGGTACATCCACTCTTCTACCCACACGGTAGGAATCCACTCAGGTTTTTGATCAGGTGCCCTGCCAACAACAAGATCTACTGCAGGTAGATCTAGAGACCCTTTAGACTTTTGATCAGGTGTCTAAAAACCAAGCTTTACTTTTGAAGGGAGTAAACAACCCTTTACAGGAGGGGGGAAGAGAGTTAGATTGTCTTCTCTATTTTAACATAGATTAGAGAAGCACAAGAGACTCTTCAAAACTTCTGACAGCAAGCTGTCTTAAAGTTCTGAAGGATAAAGCCTGAAGAAGACTAGAGATCTGGATGGATGTTCTTCTTCAGCTTCCTTCTTCTTCTTCT
Organism: Platanthera zijinensis; assembly: GCA_039513925.1. Taxonomy (NCBI): domain Eukaryota; kingdom Viridiplantae; phylum Streptophyta; class Magnoliopsida; order Asparagales; family Orchidaceae; genus Platanthera; species Platanthera zijinensis. The sequence continues at coordinate 75,804,644 of CM077086.1, forward strand.
TCTTCAATATCTCTGAGTGTATCTTCCTGAAACAGGAGCACTCAGGTTGAGGAAGAGTAGAAGAGATATCTTCTCAGTTAGATGTATGGATGCTGAGAGAAACTGTAAGCTGTTTCTCTTCTTTCTTTCTTTCTCTGTATCACTGTACAGGTTTCTTCTCACTTATGCCAACTTCATCTACTAGTTCTTTTCAAAAGAACTCTTTATATATAAGAGCAGCAACGGCTCTATTATTTGAGTTGAGCTTTTGTCTTCTTCTCAGATCTTGAATCTGGGCTGCAATTAACACAAAGACAAAACACAAACTGCAGCAATATATTTCTATATAAAGGAATAAAGCTTCATAAGAAGCTGCAGTATTAAATCTGATAAAGAAAGATATAAAAGGGTCGCATCAGAAATAACTCTTTACAGCCAACGGCTATAAAGGACAGCTGCATTAATAAAGCAGTCAGAAAGTCAACTAATAAGACAAAAACACTTTATCTGATAGGAAAGACTTAAGCATAAGGTAAATCTATCAGATAATATATATTAAATATATCAGATAAAATAAGAAATAAAACACAGAATAAAATGCATATAATATTATATATACAGACAGCTGATCGTCGAACGACCTTCGACTATAGTCGAACGACCTGCTGAGATCGTCGGCCTATCAGTCAGATAGTCGACCGACTCAGACAGAAAACGTCGAGCTATCAGAAGATAGTCGACTAGAGCTCGACGATCTAGCAGCAGATCGTCGAGCTGACAAGAGACAGAGCACGACTATCTTAAGACAGAAGATAGTCGGTCAAACAGACAGACGATCGTCGACCGGCTGATCGACGATAGTCGATCGGCGTTCGATGATAGTCGAACCCGAAAATCCCTTAGCCAGAATTTTACTGGAAAAGAGAATACACACCAACAAGACTTTGACCATAGATAAATCTTGGGTCAAGAGACTAAAAGGAAAGACTTAACTCAAATCCAAACTAGGGTACCAACAAGATGCTCAAGTGCAAGAGAACATTCTCTCTACTGAAGAAGACATCAATCAGATGATAGAAGAACTGAGTTCTAAAGAGCCTCTTCCTTCCCTCCAACAAGAAAAATATCCAGAACCATCCAAAGAATAAACTCCAGCACCATCACCTTCTCCCATTCAATCTGAACAAGAATCCCCTGTTCATTATTCTCCTACTACTAACATATAACAAGAAGAAACTATTTTGTTCTCTGATGAGAAAGGACATTCTCTAGAACCAGCAGAAGCTCCCCTCAAGAGCTTGGTGCGGAAGGAGATATTGTCATTCACATTTCAAGGGCTCAAAGTTCAGTGGTTATTGAAGTGATTGCTCCTTGGGAAGATCTACCTCCTCCTCCAATTCCTAAAGCTGTCACTCCAACACCTGCTGCAATTTACATTATGGGTAAGATAGGTCTGATGCTTATAGAATAGAGAAAGTATTTTGATGATTTTTTAAAAGCTGTCACAAAAAAGGTTACTTCTCTTGAGAAATAAATGAGCAGAGGTTTTGCTGAGATCCAACACAATACTGATGAGCTGAAACACCTGTTCCAAATAGGTGGAAAAGCCTTGGACCACACCATTACCAGTATTGGTTAGGTGATGGACCAGTTAGTAACTCTGGCAAACGATCGATTCATTTAGAAAAGTAGGCCCAAGAGCATAACCTCAAGATTTGTGAAGATGTGGGGGCATTCAAAGATGATGCTATAGGAACCCTCTCTGTAGAAGTCAGAAAGGGGGAGGATCTAGTAAAAGAGTATTTAAAGAAATAGAATGCAAATATGAAAACTCTTTGGACAACTAAGATGAAGGAAATTCATGTTGATGTTCAAACTCAGATAGATGGTTTGAAGTTCCATACTTATGATACTGCAGTGTTGGTACACAATCAAATTTTCCTTGACTTTAAGGCAGACCCAAATATAATTTCTCATCCTCTGAACCCTCTTACACAGCTTCAGCCAGTCCAAATGCCTGCTCAACAGCCTACATTTTCTCCAAGGCCTGAAGGGTCAGAAGCTTCTCCTCCAGAAACCTATGCTAAATTTTGGGAAACTGATATACATAAAGAACAACCTGAAGCACATATCCCCAAAAGAAGAAAGTATGGTGACAGAGCATCTGCTAGCAGATCCATTCCAAACCCAAAAGAAGAAAAGAGAAAAGCTCAAGAATTTACAGAAATCTGGAGCCCTACTTCCATGTCCATAATCCTTGATACTCTCAAATTAGTTATGGACTTTAATGAGAATAGACATGATCATTACAGCTCCTATGAGTGGGACTTATTTGAGAAATCTATTACTAAAAGAAGAATCTATGATAAAGAGTATAGAAGGAATAATCCTAATGCACCTCCAAGACCTCCATAGTATTACCCAAAACCTTTCAACTATCAAAGAAGGCAGCAAGAGAAGAAAGATAGACAGCAACATCAACATCAAGCCAAAGATTGAACAAAGATTTAAATTCTGATTGAAATTGTGTGGAAATGAAATTTTTGGACAATTATATATATATAAATCTTTAATTTTGATGATCTATTCTTTGTCCTAATTCTTAGCATGTTACTCTGTTTTTCTCTTTGATATTTAGTCCTTTTATTTGTTTATGTTGATATAATTCACCTTAGTGTAGATGGTTCTGACTTCTATAAATAGGGGGAGATTGTTGGGTATTGTATCCACAATAACCTAGATTTGTATGAAGTCACCCTTAAACTAAGATGAATTAAGTTGTATTTATTGTCTTGTTTGAGTTATGTGTTTGCAGGAATTAATTTCCAAGTGTAGACGAATGTCAGTCTACAGTGGGTCACTAAACACAAGACCATAAAATGTAATCCCTCGCTGAGTGATCTATGGTGTTGACTCATGTGTAGCCTCTCTATTTGGATACACTTCATTTTCAAGCACTATACTTATTGGAGAAAGACATGTTGCTGATTCCATTGAAGAAAGAAAACTTTTCAGGAAAAAAAAACTTCTAAGTATTTTACTCGAGAAGCACTTAAGTACTCGAGTAGATTCTTTGATAGTACTCAAGTAAGATAAGTATGGATTTCAAGTAAGGGAAATAGTTCTCGAGAAGATTGAACATAGTTCTTGAGAAGCTAGTTCCATTACTCGAGTAGATCCTTTCTTACTCTCGAGTTAATAGAATTCCTATCTTGGAATTTTCTAAGTCCTATACTCGAGTAGTTAAGTTTATTACTTGAGTAGCTAAGTACTTCGTCTCGAGTGACAGAAGATAAGTACTCGAGAAGTTTCTATCTTACTCGAGTAGTGAAGTACCTGTACTCGAGAAGTCTATCTACTTCTTGAGATGTAAAACTCCAATACTCGAGTATCCAGATTTCTTCTCAGAATTTTCTCTAAGTCTTCTACTCGAGAAGATTACTTCCATTTCTCGGGTAACATATTTAGTACTCGAGTAATCCTCATTCCACTCGAGTAATGATGTATTCTTTACTAATATTTCATTATGTACTTCTTCTTGAGAAGCTTGCAGATGTCTCCTCGAGAACCTGAAGTAGTACTCAAGTAATCCGTTCTTCACTCAAGTAATGCAGTTAGTTTCTCTCTGAAAATCGCTAAGTATCAGGATGTGTTTTTCAAAATGATTTCCTTAATTATTGGTCCACGTGTCCAAGACATTTATGATTATGACCGTTAGTTAAACTCCTATAAAAGGTCTAATCTTATTTGACTAACCCTAAGGAAGAATAACAGAGAGAAATTGTAACTTTCTGAATCCATATTTTCATTCCATTTCAGGAAGATCGGCCGCTGTTCTTCGTCTTCTTCGACTCTGATCGTCTCGATCCAAAAGATTCAGAGCAGTTAATTCACAGGACAAGATATTCTACAATTGATAGATCCTATTCTTGAACTTGTGAGTCCAGATATTTCAGATAAGAGATCTTGTCGTGTCTTCTTCAATCTTTTTGACAGAGCCGCAAAGTTAAAGAAAGAAGACCTAGGTAGAAGTTTCCAGATCTGAGAAATATTACTGCTTGTATTTCTTATTTTAATTTATTCTTGTAGGAGATTATTCTCCAAGTGTAGGAGCTTTGTTTTCCGAGTTATTGTAGGAAGTTTTTACCTTCCGAGTGTAGATCCGTTTTGTGGATCAAATTGTAGGAACGTTGTTCCAAGTAGTAGGATTGTTTTCAATCCGAAATTAGTTAAGTAGTCGAGTCTAGTGGATTGCTAGATCGGTGAGTGGAAAGTGGACGTACCCAAGGTTGGGTAACCACTATAATTCTTGGTGTCTCTTGTGATTGCTTGGTTATTTTCCTGTGCATAGCATGCTAAATTTTTATTCCACAAAAAGACGCACAACTCACCTATTCACCCCCCTCTAGGTGATTTAGGCGGACAACTTAAACATTTTTCAAATATACCGACTTCACTTTGCTGGAAGTTCGGTTGCTTTGCTCCTACTTCTTTCTGGTGTTCATCTGTAGTTCATAGGAGAGCAATTTTCCAAAGAGGTTCTGAGGTTCAATCTCAGGCAACTTCCCAAACTCCCTGATGGCAACCACTTTAGTGTCCCAGTCCTTTGTCAGGGATCTAAGAAACTTATCGTTTAGTTCGTCATTAGTGAATTTGTGGATGTAATTTCTGAGACTGTTAACGATCTTGAAGAACTTCTCAAAGCTATCAGCAATGGTATCATTTGATACTTGCTTGAATGCTTTGCACTCCTTATTCAACAACGATCTGCGGTCATCTCTATCTTCTTATGTTCCTTCCATCAGAACAACTGGGCAGTCCCACATTTCTTTGGCAGATTTACAGCGGAATAAATTTTGTAACAACGAGTCGTCCACTGCAATTGCGAGAATATTCTTAGCCTTCTTGTCCAAGGAGACCAAGGCAATTTCATCCTTTGTGAAATCCATCATCTTTTTGGGAATCAAGATATCTAGGTTCAGAGCTGAAGCATGTGTTGGTATATGCGGTCATTCTTCCACAATCTTTAAAATTCTTGGATCTACAACTTCCATGAAGAACCAGACTCTTTCTTTCCACATGAGAAAGTTCTCTTTCGTGCACACTGGTAGCTTTACTGAAGACATGTCTTTACTTCTATCCATGGTTACTAGACGGAATCTCTTGACGCTAGAATAGGGATCTTGTTCAAGGTGTAAACCTTATATCGAACAAAATGCCCCTCAGATACCAATTGAAAGTATCTAGCTTCTACCTAAATCGCCGAGAGGGGGATGAATAGGTGATGTTTGTGTCTTTTCGCGGAATAAAAAATTACTTAAAAATTAAGCACACAAACACCGAGATTTATAGTGGTTCCCCGAGTTGGGTACGTCCATTTTCCCATCTCGCCTATCTACAACGACGGGCTAGATTCAGCTACTTCACCAAACTCAGATTTCTACAAATCTTACACCTCTGAGCCTAACTCTTACAACTCGGATACGACGCTCCTACCACTCAATCCACAACCGGATCTATGACTCGATCCACAAATGGATCTACCACTCGATCCACAAATGGATCTATCACTTGTTCAAATTTCATAGTTGCGGAATACGGGAAACTGGGCGTAGGAACACTCAACCTATCCGGATCCAAATAAGCCAGATGGAAATAGAAGAGCAAGAACTTGTACTATAAAAAATATTTACAAGGAAATGTATACATGGCGAGACATGATTTGCCGATGTACCCGATGGAAGAAAATTACAAGGCAAGAAAAGAACAAGCCCCGCGGACTCCAAGAGTATCCTTAAACCATGCTGCTAACTGATACAAAGTTCGCTCAAACCGACAGATTGCCAAACCATAATATAGCCACGCAAACTGCCAGCTATTCCAATCATCAACTCTACCCGCCGATCTGCAAGCCGCCTAACCGCAAGTTTGCTAGGCGCAAGATCATGCGAACTGCTGTCGAACTGAACAAAGCTGCCAGACCGGACAACTTATTGAATTGGGAAACTAGTTGCAGAAGAGAGACCGCCAAGTCCCAAACCGCGACCTGTTGTTTAACCAATGGTTTATATCCGCATAGTCTGCACTATCGCTGACCACATTCAAAACCAATTCCCTGCCTTTTTAGAGCTACCCGCACAACCTGCACATCATAAGTTGGTCAACTTCATCAAACCATGCGGATACAAAATCCTAACCACAACAACTATCTGCGAGTTCACTTACAGTTAGGTTAGATTATCTTTTATGTGACAGGGGGGGTCCTATTTATAGGTTCGGAGAGGAGTGTGATCATTGTCCTAGCTGATAGGATAACCGCCCCATCTCACGGCGAGCACCAAGTGTGTCTGCCAAGCTACGGATACACAACCAAACCGCCACAATAATGCGAGCTAGCCAGTCCGCCTGGATTGCACCATCAAGGCCAGACATCAAGCCAATCTGCCTTGTCGCCTAGGCCAAGCCAAACTTTATCATACAGGTGGACTCTACAAACACTGCCCCAGTTCGCCAACCAACGAACAGCTCCAGTCCGCATGCACTAGTAGACTATACTCCAGTCCGTATACCCATAGCCGTAGCCAAAGCGCACAAGTGTAACTGCCAAACTCGGCGCTTAGAGGCATCAGTCCATACATACCATACGACCTCCCGAACTAAGCCGTCCTGCATTACCCAGCGAACACCGACACCAGTCCGCTGTAATCGGCAAACTCCGCAGCTTCCACCACCCGCGCCACCAGAGCTAGACCAAGGCAAATGCCATATCGACCTGCTGAGCTCTGGTCCAGCCTGCAACTCGGACTCTGTGAACTCTATTTGAGTCTGCACCTCACCAGTCTTAGAGAGCTCCATGGATAGCAATCCTATCCACCAGGTTACTTCCTGGGAACCAATAGCAGGCTGAACACAACCTTGTCTAGCAAGCAGCCTCCTTTATCCACACAGTCTGCAAGAATAGAATTCCAAGGCCGCCGAATCAAAAGCCGACTGCAACACCATTGCCGACCTTGCAAGCCTCCAGTCCTCTCCACACAGTCCGCGCAGACATGTCGCCCAGTCCACCACTTTCACTTCATGATTTTCAACACTCTCCCTTAAAGTGAGAAGTGGTGCCAACTCTAACAGCCTCCGTAACCATGAACACAGCCTCTCTGATTACGGCATTGAGAAGATGTCTGCGACATTGTCCTTGCTCCACATATACCAGACCATAAGGGATCCCTCCAGCACATCTGGAAAGGAGTCATGCTTCCCCCAGCCTTCTTCTCAAGCTTCAACACTCACTTGTACGACATATGAGAAACACCAACTTTAGGAACAAGGTCACAAGCCTCATCACCCCTAAGATTAGTCATCTCCTCATCCTTGGTGCTTTCGCCCTCCTTTAATCCAGTGGTGCCTTCAAAGATAGAAGGCTCTAGCTCGATCTGAAGGACTATAAAGAAACAAGAGACCTAGCTCTCAATATTTCCTTCGCAAAATCGAGTTGGTGGGTTGGAGATCCTCTTTGACCTCCGAAGATCCTAATCACGGCTAACCACCTCTTTTGCTTCTTCTAATCCAGCTCCATTCCCGGGAAAATCTTAAGAATTTCTCCCCCTTCTTCCTGAACAAGAAGCCAACACCTTGGAATAAGAAGCACCTAGAGAATTGCTCCCCTGCTCCCTAAGCCCGAAGCATATGCTCTGGGACTAGAAACACCTCAAACATCGCTCCCCTTGCTTCCTCAACCAAAATCCTCTGCCTCGGTGCTAGAATATGAAAGTGTTAAGTTGTCTACCTAAATCACCTAGAGGGGGGTGAATAGGTGAATTGTGCGTCTATTTGCGGAATAAAAAATTTGAAAGAATTTCCACAATCAATAATGCAATCACAGACGACAAGAAAATTTATTGTGGTTCCCCAACCTTGGGTACGTCCACTTTCCCTCACCGATCTAGTAAATCACTAGATCCGGCTACTCCACTATCTCGGATTGAAAACTAATCCTACTCCTCGGAACCAAGTTCCTACAATCTCGATCCATAGGGATCTACACTCGGAAGATGTAAACTTCCTACAACTCGGAGAACAATGCTCCTACACTCGGAGAATAATCTACTACAAAATTAAAAGAGATTTGAAATACAAACAAAGATTTGTCTCAGATCTGGAAAAATTTGACTCTAGGTCTTCTTCTGAACTTGGCGGCTTTTTCAGAATTTGTTGAAGAAGAACCTCTGTAAATATGATCTGAGAAACTGAGGACCTACTCGATCAAGGAGAAGATGAAGATTCCTTGAACAGCAAGTATAAATTGATCGAAAACAGATGTGTCGATCTTCACGTTTAGTGGCAGCGACGGCTGCTATAAATCTTGTTCTTGGAAAGAGACGGCTGATGCACAATAATAGATAGTATGGATTTCCGCTTAGGGTTTGTCTTGATGAAAATACATTATAAAGGATTTCCCCTAATGGTTAGAATTGACATTAATGACGACACGTGGACCAATCACGATGTCTCATTTGAAAATCCCGTCGATCTGGACTTAAGTAAATTTTCTGAAAAATTTGACAGCAGCTCTCGAGAATAGGCTGACTTCTTGAGAACTAGACTATCTGGACTTAAGTTAGTACTCGAAAATAAAAGGCGTTGAGTCTACTTAAGAATTAACTTGACATCTCGAGAACTATTACTCGAAAGCCAAATCGTATACTCGAGAACTATGCTGACTTCTCGAGAACTAAAGACTTAGTTCTCGAGAACTATGATGTACTTCTCAAGAGAGGGACTTAGAATAATTTTTGCGGCTGTCTCTGACTACTCGAGAAATATATGTTGGGACTTCTCGAGAACCTAGACTGACCTTCTCGAGAACTATATGGATGTTTCTCGAGAACTAGTCTCGGCTTCTCGAGAACTAGATGAACTTCTCGAGTTCTGCTAACTCTACTTCTCGAGAACTATCATAGATTTCTCGAGAAGTGGACTTAGAGAAATTTTTGAATTTTTCAATGTTCTCTTCTCTTCAAGAATCCAATCTTCATTCCATGATCCAAGTGTTTGAATATGAAGTGTATCCCAATTGAGAGGGTACACATGAGTCAACACCTTGGATCACACAGTCAGGGATTACACTGTATAGTCCTTTGTTCATGACCCACTGTAGACTAACATTTGTCTACACTTTTTAATGGTGATCTGTAAACACACAACTAAATAAGGATATCAAATACAATTTAATTCAACTTAGTTCAAGAATGTCTTCATGGAAATATGAGTTATTATGGATGCAATACATATCTCCCCCTATTTGTAGAAGTCAGAACCCTCTACACTAAGATGAATTATACTAATAAAAAAAGAACTGTAAATGAAGAATAGAATACAAATGCAAGAAAGAAAAAAAATTTAAACACACAATCAACAAAACTAGAAATTGTATATATATAATGTTTTAGATTTCCAATTCAACATTCATTTCATCCATAGTCTCAAAAACAAATATCCACAGAAAATCATTTCTAGCTCTAATGCTGCTAGTATTGCTTCTCTTGCTGTCTCCTCTGATAACTGAAAGGCTTTGCGTAGTATCTTGGAGGTTTTGGAGGAGCCTTAGGATTATTCTTGTCATACTCTCTGTCATATATCCTTCTTTTAGTCATGGACTTCTCATAAAGTTCCCACTCAGAGGAGCTGTAGTTGAGATTTCTGTCTTCATTATAGTCCATTACTAACTTGAGAGTATCAAGAATCAATGCTTTGAAGGTAGGACTCTAGACTTCAACAAATTCTTGTTCTTTCCTTTTCTCTGAATCTGTCTTGGGAACACTCTTGCTAGCAGAGAGGCCCTCCCTATACTTCCTTTTCTTAGAGGTGTGGATTTCAGGCAAATCCTTAGGAATCACATCATCATCCAATACCTGGTCATAAGAAGGAGGAGGAGGATTCTGATCTTCTGGCCTTGGAGAAAAATTGGGCATCTGAGGTTATTGCATCTGAGCTGGCATCTTACTAGACTGTCATTCAGTAAGTGGGTTCAGGTTATGATGAAGGACATTAGGATCAACTTGAAATTCAGGTAATATTTGGTTGTGCATCCAGACAGAGGTTTCATAGGTATGAAATTTCACAGATTGAATTTGCTCTAAAATATTCTTATTAATTTCACTTATCTTGTCAGACCAAGCTGTGTTTGTAGCAGCAGTAAACTTATCCACAAGTTTTTCCACATGTTCTTTCACCAGGCTCTCCGCCTTTCTGAATTCTACACATAGCTTTCCTATGGCATCTTCCTTGAAGGTTCCCACTTCTTAACAGATTTTCATAACATGTTCTTGGGCTTTCTTCTCTAACTGGATCTGATTGTTGGTAAGTGTTACAGATTATTCCATTACCTGACCAACACAAGTAATGGTGTGGTCCATAGCTTTTCCACCAATCTAAAATAGTTCTTTGAGGGAGTCTGTATTGTTCTGAATTTCTGCAAATCCTCTGCTCATCTCTTTTTCTAGAGCAGTGAAATTTTCTTGGACCACCTTCAGAGAATCATCAAAATATTTCCTCTGGTCAGCCAACATGACTTCAATCTTACTAACAATATCTGAATTAATAGGGGAAGTAGGAACAGTAACAACATGAGGAGGTGCAGTCCATGGAGGAATCTCATCAATTACTACAGAACTTTTAGCTCTAATAGTATGAGTGACAACATCTCCTTCTTCATCAAGGAAAGTGGACATGGAGAAGTCAAGTCTCTTTAAAGAAGCTTCAACAGGCTCTGGAGAAATTCTATCTTCATTAGAAAGAAGAATAGTATCAAGTAGATCTTTCTTAGCAGATGGGGATTGAGCAGTTTGAGACTTGGGTGATGGTATTGGAGATAGAGTATGTGCTGGTGATGGAGATGGAACTGGATATGGAGAAAGAACTAGAGTTCTGATAGGACTTCTGACTGGAGATGTTGCTAGAGTTTTGACTGGAGATTGAGCTGGACGAGGAGAGCGGATTCTGTAAACTGGGACAGAGGAAGCAGGCTCCCCCTCAGGTGTTGCACTAGATGGTTCAGCAACTTGATGAGAGGAGGGAGATGGGGTCCTGACCTCTGAAGCAGGGGTTGCATGCTCTTTAGCAATCTTCTTGGGGTTCTTTAGCTTTAACTCCCACCTTTGAATAAAAGCTAAGGAAATATTTTTCAAGTGATGAATAGGTGTACCTTTGGAAGTCTTGAAGACAACTAGATCAATCTCATGCAACATCAAGGAGATTATCCTGACAAATTTTGGTTCTTGATTGTTGTCCCTGATCATATCAAAGATCATCATCCCATAGGGAAATTTCTTCCTGCAGACTATGACAGTCATTACATCAAATAAAACATTTGTAATGAATCCAATAGACCATGTTCTGCTCCATAGAATTTTTCCAATAATATCTACCAAGAGCTTGCTAACATCATTCAAGGATGTCCTCCTAAGAGAGGTGATGTCCACTGGTACTCCACAAAAGTGATATGTTCTGTCAGTATCTTCCCTTGTAATTTCATCTTCATCATCTCCAATCGGCAATCTTAGAAGTTTTGACATAATGGTTGGGCTTAACTTGATCTTGACGCCCTTTACCTTTGATTTCAGAATAGTATTATTCCTCCTGATTTTGGCATTCTGATAAAATTCTTCTACCTCTGGGAAGAGGATTTTACCAGGTTCTTGGAGAACAAAGTTGAGACCTGCGCTGTCGAGAAGAAGAAGAAGGTTTTTGAAGTCATCTGAAATATCAGCAATCCCATCCACCACTAGCTCACTTCCAACTCCTATCCTGGATTGCTGCGCCATTGATTCTAAAGATGGCGACGAATGGAGTGCAAGAGAACGGCAGAGTCGAAGCTCTGAGTCGGTGGAAGACGAAGAGTTTTCGAGAGAGATGGATTTGAAATGTCGGTTGAAATGTGATTTCTAAAGTTTAATATATATATAACTCTAGTTATGATAATTAAGTGTCTAATCGATCTAAGATAATCCTTTTAATAAATCGAAAATAAGGTTGTTTGCGAATAGAAATGAACAAAATTCTAAAAGAGACAGTGCATTTCTCGAGAGGTAGGGTTAGTTCTCAAGAAGAATAATAACAGTTCTCGAGAAGCATAAGCCTTGTTTTCGAGAACTTTCAGCACTTCTCGAGAGACAGATTTGTAGTTCTCGAGAAGTAGACTTGAAGTTTTCGAGAACTGGTTCTATACTTTTCGAGAAGTGATAATAGTTCTCGAGAATTGCCTTCCACTTGAGAAATTTCTGACCTTTTTGAAGTATCCTCGATTCTTGAGCTTTGAGGTGATCCACTTTTGTCTATACTTCTCTGTTCAGCAACCCAAGTTCAGTTTTGAAGAAATTGAACTTGGTCTCGTCCAACGACTTTGTGAAAATTTCTGTAACTTATCGATCTATTGGCACGTACTACAGATCCACATCCCCTTGCTCCATATGCTCCCGGATAAAGTGATATCTGACCTCGATGTGCTTTGTACGGCTGTGCAAAACTGGGTTGTTTGTAATTGCTATTGTGCTGGAGGAGTCGCAAAACAACAGACTGTATTTAACCTTCATATTGTAATCTTTTAGCTTGTTCTTTAGCCAACGCAATTGTGCACAACAACTGCCGGCAGAAATATATTCTGACTCGGCCATTGAGATTTCGACACAATTTTGCTTTTTGCTGCTCCATGAGATAAGCCTTCTTACAAGGAACAGACACGTCCCGGAAGTGCTTTTTCTATCATCTTTGCTACCTGCAAAGTCTGAATCTGAAAAACCAATTAGTTCGCTGTCATTACTTCTTGGGTACCATAAGCCAAGATTTGGTATACCTTTAAGGTATCTCAAGATCCGCTTTGCAGCAGCATAGTGAGATTCCTTACAGTTCACTTGGAATCTAGCAAAGACACATGTAGAGAACATTATGTCTGGTCTACTGGCAGTAAGGTAGAGCAAGGATCCAACTATGCTTCTGTACTTGGTTTCATCAAAAGGTTTTCCTTTCTCATCCTTGTCCAGAGACATAGCTGAAGCCATTGGAGTCCTCATAGAGGATGCACTCTCCATTCCGAATTTCTTAACCAACTCCTTGGTGAACTTTGTCTGTGAGATGAAAATTCCATCTTTAGATTGTTTCACCTGAAGTCCTAAGAAATACTTCAGCTCTCTCATACTACTCATTTCAAACTTCTCTTGCATAACTTTAGAAAACATTTTGCAGAGGTTGTCGTATGTAGAACCAAAAATAATGTCGTCGACATAGATTTGCACTAGCAAAATCTTGCCTTTAATTTCCCTAAAAAATAATGTCTTATCTATTTTTCCCCTTGTGAACTTGTTCTCAAGGAGAAAGAAAGATAGTGTTTCGTACCAAGCTCGAGGAGCTTGTTTCAAACCGTACATCGCTTTCGATAATAAATAAACATACTCAAGAAACTTAGTATCAACAAAACTTGGGGGCTGTTCCACGTACACTTCTTCCTTTATGTCACCATTCAGGAAGGCAGATTTTACGTCCATTTGGTAGACATTGAAGCCCTTCAGTGCAGCAGAAGCTAGGAACAGTCTTATGTCCTCCATCCTTGCCACTGGAGCGTAAGTTTGGTCGAAGTCGATCACTTCTTCTTGACGATATCCTTTAGCGACGAGTCTGGCCTTGTTCTTTATAATTGTTCCATCCTCATCCAACTTGTTCTGGTAGACCCACTTCGTTCCGATGACATTCTTACATTTGGGTCGATGAACTATTTTCCAAACTTTGCTTCGCTTGAACTGGTTCAGTTCTTCTTCCATGGCCAAGATCCATGATGCGTCTGAGTTTGCTTCCTCAAACTTCTTTGGTTCAACCTGTGAGAGAAAAATTAAATATAGATTCTCGTTAGTTGTACCTCAATGAGTCTTGACACCATCCCGGGGATCTCCTATGATTTGGTCCAATGGATGATCCTTCAGATGTTTGAGCTCTAGGTTTCTAGCATCTGGAACTTCTTCAGCCACTGGACTGACTTCACCAACATGGATGTTTTCTTCATCTTGATCATCTGCCTCTCCAATGGGGGTTAAAGTAGTGATCTTGATGAACTTTTCTCTTTCCCTTTCAGCTGGTTCATCCAAGCTGATTTCTTTCAGCCTTGTACCTGCACCTTCAACAAGCACACTAGACAATTTTCTTTGCAGCAAATTCGTCTCATCAAATATAACATGTATGGATTCCTCTAGAACCAGAGTTTTTTTTATTGAAAATCCTGTATACCTTACTATGGCTACTATAACCTACAAAAATACATTAAAAACCTTTCTCACTAAACTTGGTAGTATGATACTTACCATTGTTAAGCACGAAGTATTTACAGCCAAAAATTCTAAAATATGAAATAGTTGGCCTCTTTCCTTTTAAAAGTTTGTAATGTGTCTTATCTTGATTCTTATTGATGAGTGCTCGATTTTGCACGTGGCATGGAGTATTGACGGCTTCAGCCCAGAAATACTCCGGTAGTGAAGCATCACTCAACATAGTTCTGCAGGCCTCTATGAGTTTTCTGTTCCTTCTCTCAGCTACTCCATTTTGCTGTGGAGTGCGAGGAGAGGAAAACTCATGAAAGATACCTAGGCTTTCACAAAATTCTGTCATAGCCCCGGACTTGAACTCTATTCCATTGTCACTTCTGATTTTGACTACGGAACAGTTGTATTCATTCTGGACCTGCCTGACAAAATTAGTAAAGATGTCGAAGGTATCTGACTTGTGTTTCAGAAAGAACACCCATTCAAAACGCGAGTAGTCATCAACAATAACCAATATATATTCCTTACCTCCCAAGCTTCTAATTTGCAGAGGACCGAACAAGTCCATATGAAGTAGATGGAGACATCTACTTGAATTTTTGTCAATAATGCTTTTAAAGGTAGCCCTTGTTTGCTTTCCTTTTACGCATGCATGACAAGGTCTATCTTTGACGTACTTGACATTTGGGGCATCACGTACTAAGTTTTGGGAGAATAAATTATTAATAGTTTTAAAATTAATATGTGTTAACCTCTTATGGCATTGGTTACCAAGAGACGCACTATCTTTTGACAAAAGAGACTGGTGTAGAAGAATCTATACAAATGAAATTTAAACAAAATATATTCCTGCTTCGAGTGCTAGATAGAATCATTTCCATATTGTCAATAGACTTTATCAGGAACTTGTCAACGTGGAATTCATCAATGTATCCTTTGTTGCATAGTTGGCTTATGCTTATAAGATTGTGTTCCAATCCCTCAACATAAGCTACATCCGAAAAGGATACACTACCGTTATTGATCATACCGTAACCTTTAGTTATCTCGCGGCCTGAACCTCCAAAGATGACCTTTGGTCTGTTCAACACTGGAGAATAATTTTGAAGTAGGCTTTTGTCCCGGTCATATGCCGAGAGCATCCACTGTCCAAATAATAGATTGGGTTTTTGATGGCCTTTGGACATCCCTGCAATCATAATCAGTTTGCCTTAGGAACCCAAACATGTTTGGGTCCTTGGTATCATGTTAGAACACTCCCCATACGAGGATTAGCATCATGAGTGGTCACTCTCATGTTTCCAACTTGAGGAGTTTCAAAATTTCTTGGATTAAACAAACAATCGATGGCAAAATGACCAATTCTGCCACAGTACCAACAGTCGAACATGATGTATCTTTGCCTTAGGAACTCTTGCTTGACCTTCTTGGATACTGGTCCAGCATGGGTAGAATTCTTGGAGGAAGAAGCTTCATGATGATGGCAATCACATGATTTCTTCTCCATCACAGGCTTTTCTAAAATGGTTTTTTACTTTTGGGGCTTTCTTAAAGTTATGACCATGATCATAAGGGCCATAGTCCTGAAGAATGACTTCTTTATAAGGTGCATTAAAGACACTCTCATAAAGTTTTTGGGGCGAGTCCATCCTTGGTAATGAGACTTTGGCTCTACAAAAGTAGGCCTAGTCAATTGGTCTTAGGATGAGTCAAGATCAAACTCATTTGTAGGAAATATGACTTTCTTAAAGACAGTCTGATCTTTAGGGGCTTTCCCCTTTGCTTTGGCCAAGGACTTCTTAGTGGCCTTATTCCTTCTCTGATCCTTATTCCTGCTAGATGATTTGCTAGGAGCTCCTTCATGGCCAAGCCCAGCAACCTTGGCCTGAGCGGAGAACTCAACAATAAGAGGAAGAACTACCTTTTTCTTAGAGAAACCTTCAACAAGTTTCTTTTTGGCTTCTAGTAAGTCTTCCAATCCCTTGATGATTTCATCCTTTAGATCAAGGTGCTTGATAGCCTTATTGAACTCGTCAATAGCAGTATCTAAGTCTTCTCTGAGTGAGTCCATCTTAATGACTTCCTCTCTCAGAGAGCTTTCTATGGCCTTTAGAGACTTAATCTCATTTTCCTAAGTTTTCACGACCTTTCGACATTTATCGTAAGCCATGATCAACTCCTTATACTGGGCAATGAGTTCAGACTCATCATTAGAGGAGATGTCCTCATGATCATGCTCAGAAACTTCAGATCCTGAAAGAGGGGTATGAGATTTTACCTCTCCAGTGAACTGGTGCTCTTGTTCATCATCTGATTGAGCCATGAGTCCAAAGTAGGCTTCCTTTTCTTCACTTGCCTCAGATGAGTAAGAGTCACAGAGAGTCTTGCCCTTCTTGGCTCTCAGGCTCTTCTCTGTCCTCTTCTTACTGTACGAGGACTTCTTTTCTTCTCTCCTGCCACCCTCCTTCTTCTTGTGGGGGCAGTCAGCTATGACGTGACCTGGCTTGTTACAACAGTAGTAAACTATGTCAGTCAAAATATGTTTGTTCGGTTTAGAACCATACCTATCGTGGCTACTTGAGCCTTTTTGTGTCGATCACCGTCATGTCATGATCTTCTATGAGAGGCATCCTTTCCCTTCCATTGCTTTTTCTTGTTCAAGAATTTCTTGATCTGCCGTGAGAGTAAGGAGAACTCTCCTTCAGATAGCTCAAATCCCGAGGTACTTGGCTCCGAGTTTTCTTCTTCACTCACTTCTTGTGTTGGGGCTGGAGAGGTAGCCTTTGACTTCCTGGAGGTGTCTGCCTTTAAAGCAACAGACTTCTCTTTGGATGCAGACCTGCTCTTCTCTTCTTCAGATTTTCTCGTGTTGAGTTGAAGCCCATACGACATTAGCTTCCCGAAGAGATTTTGAGGATCTGTCTCAGCTAGCTTTCCAAATTCCCTGATAGCACAGACCTTGTTGTCCCATTCCTTGGTTAAGGATCTTAGGAACTTATCATTTAGTTCCCCGTTGGTGAAGACTCTGCCATATACTCTGATACCGTTGACTATCTTGAAGAAGTTCTCAAATGTATCTGCAATGGTTTCCTTTGGCCCTTGCTTGAAGGATTCGTACTTCTAGTTCAATAGGGATCTTCTATCATCCCTCACTTTTTCTATAACTTCCATCAGAGTGATGAGAGACTGCCACATCTCCTTAGCAGATTGGTAGTGAATCAGATTCGGTAGCATAGATTCATTGACTGCACTCACTATTATATTTTTATCTTTCTTATCCAGAGAGACAAGTGCAATCTAGTCCTTATCCAAATCCATTAACTTCTTTGGAACCTTCTTGGTTGGATCTATAGTGGAGACAGTCATAGGAATATGGGGATCTTCTTCAACAATCATGAAGATCCGGGGATCCACAGCTTCCATGAAAAATTTCATTCTCTCTTTCCACATGGGAAAGTTATTCTTTGTGTACAGGGGAAGCTTGGCTAAATCCTTAGCCTTGTCCATTACTTGAAAATTCTCAAAGAAAACTTAGAGAGAAAATTTATCAAGGTGTTAACCTTTTAACGACCAACCTCCCTCTGATACCAATTAAAAGTGTTAAGTTGTCTACCTAAATCACCTAGAGGGGGGTGAATAGTTGAATTGTCCGTCTATTTGCGGAATAAAAAATTTAAAAGAACTTGCACAATCAATCAAACAATCACAGACGACAAGAAGATTTATAGTGGTTCCCACACCTTGGGTACGTCCACTTTCCCTCACCGATCTAGTAAATCACTAGATCCAGCTACTCCACTATCTCGGATTGAAAACCAATCCTACGCCTCGGAACCAAGTTCCTACAATCTCGATCCAAAGGGATCTACACTCGGAAGATGAAAACTTCCTACAACTCTAAGAACAACGCTCCTACACTCGGAGAATAATCTCCTACAAAATTAAAAGAGATTTTAAATACAAACAAAGATTTTTCTCAGATCTGGAAAAATTTGACTCTAGGCCTTCTTCTTAACTTGGCGGCTTTTTAAGAATTTGTTAAAGAAGAACCTCTGTAAATCTGATCTGAGAAACTGAGGACCTATTCGATCAAGGAGAAGATGAAGATTCCTTGAACAATAAGTCTAACTTGATCGAAAACAGATGTGTCGATCTTCACGTTGAGCGGCAACAACGACTGCTGTAAATCTTGTTCTTGGAGAGAGACGGCTGATGCACAATAATAGACAGTATGGATTTCCGCTTAGGGTTAGTCTTGATGAAAAGACATTATATAGGATTTCCCCTAATGGTTAGAATATAAATTAATGATGACACGTGGACCAATCACGATGTCTCATTTTAAAATCCCATCGATCTTGACTTAAGTAAATTTTTTGAAAAATTTGACAGCAGTTCTCGAGAAGTATGAATGAGTTCTCGAGAATAGGCTGACTTCTCGAGAACTAAACTTTCTGGACTTAAGTTAGTACTCGAGAATAAAAGGAGTTGAGTCTACTTAAGAATTAACTAGACTTCTCGATAACTATTACTCGATAGCCAAATTGTATACTCGAGAACTATGCTAACTTCTCGAGAACTAGAGACTAAGTTCTCAAAAACTATGATGGACTTCTCGAGAGAGAGACTTAGAATAATTTTTGCGGCTGTCTCTGACTACTCGAGAAAAATAGGCTGGGACTTGTCGAGAACCTAGACTGACCTTCTCGAGAACTTTATGGATGTTTCTCGAGAACTAGTCTCGGCTTCTCGAGAACTAGATGAACTTCTCGAGTTCTGCTAACTCTACTTCTCGAGAACTATCATAGACTTCTCTAGAAGTGGACTTAGAGAAATTTTGGACTTTTTCAATTTTCTCTTCTCTTCAAGAATCCAATCTTCATTCCATGATCCAAGTGTTTGAATATGAAGTGTATCCCAATTGAGAGGCTACACATGAGTCAACACCTTGTATCACACCGTGAGGGATTACACTGTATGGTCCTGTGTTCATGAACCACTGTAGACTGACATTGGTCTACACTTAGTAATGGTGATCTACATACACACAACTAAACAAGGATATCAAACAAAACTTAATTCATCTTAGTTCAAGGGTGACTTCATGCAAATCTGAGTTATTGTGGATGCAATACCAAATAGAATAACCTGGAGCTCCTAGTGATACAGGCAGCTCCACTAGAAGATCCTTAGCAACAGTGTCCTGCCCGTCATCCGACGTTCTCTCGTGTAGCTCTATAGATGAGCTACCTTCATATGACATCAGTTCATCGAAGACAACGTCTCTGGACACGATGAACCTCTTCATCACAGGATCCATACACCTCCATCCCTTCTTCTACTCATCATAGCTCACGAAGACATGCTTCCTCGTCTTTGTATCCAGCTTTGTCCTGAGAGCATCCAGGACATGTACGTAGCAGGTCAATCCGAACACCAAAAGGTGTTCCATGCTGGACTTTTCCTTGAACATCATCTCAACCGGACACTTCATGTTGATCGGACTCAAAGGCATCCAGTTGATGACGTATGCCACGCAGGCCATCCCTTTCGCCCAAAAAGCCTTAGGAATGCCTTTCCCATGAAGCCAACACTTGCAGGTTTCATCAATTTGAGGATCTTCCGATCTGCTCCACTTTGTTGTGGAGTATGCCCACAAGAAAGCACTCTCCGGATTTTGTGCTTCTGCAAAAGTTAGAGAACACGGTTGAATAAAATTCACCTTCATTTCTCGTTCAATACTTTTTGATCCGCAGGTCAAGCCGGCTCTCCACAAGCTTCTTAAACTCCACAAACAAATGAAACGCGTCTGACTTCTCCTTCATGAAGTACACCCATGTGTACCTCAAGTAGTCATCAACAAATATTAGCATAAACCTGCTGCCTCAAAGACTGGCGGTGATAGTTGATCCCAACAGCTCACCATGGATTCTCTCCAATGGTTGAGAACACCCGATATGCGACTTATCAAACGTGAAGCAATAAGACTCTCCTTATTGACATCCCACACAAACATGACCATCGTCAAAGGATGAAAACCTAGGCAAGCCTTTTACAAGGCTCCTTTCCGCCATTGTTTTCAACTTGTCCATCCTGACATGTCCCAATCTTTTATACCAAATAGTTTTACTATCATTAGCCCTCATATGATCAACATAACAACTTGTTGATGCCACAAACAAATTCACTTCCCTTCTCCGTATATGAGTGATGTTCGGTGACTGGAAGATAACCTAGCAGTTCTTCTTGAAGTGGCCAGGTCAGTTGCAACTATAACACCTTGGCCCTTCCTTCCTCTTCCAAAAAAGCCTTGGATCAAACCTCTCCTCTTGATGATATGAAGTAGAAGGTCCTTCACAAGCATCCGACTTCTACTTCTTGTCCCATATCCTTTTCTTCCCTGAGAAGAGCGCCTCACCATCTCCTCCAAAGATAGTGACTCTAACAATCTGACTTACTAAGCTCTCATGCAAAGCTAGCTGGTTCTCCAGCTCCAACAAAGATGGCTGATTGGCCCAGCCTTGAATGGAAGTGAAAAAGGCCATATATTCCTTCCACAAACTGCAGATTATGTGCCTCTTCAGCTTCACCTCAAAAATAGGCTCATCGAGGTCCAATGCTGAAATCTCAGAGCATAGTATCTTCATCTTTATGAAGAACGTTGAGATGGACAAAACTCCCTGAGTTACACCCGCCAACTCATTCTTCAGGAACTGTAGTCGAGCTATATTCTTTCTATTGAATAACCCATCAAGGTAAGTCCAAATCTCCACAGCAGAACGACATCTGATGATGTGGTCGAAGAGTTTCGATGAGATAGCCCGCTTGAGAGTAAACTCCACCTTTGTGTTAGTCTTCCTCCAAGCTCTCACCGCATCAGTACCAGCACAACCAGACACCTCTTGCCTTTCGCCACCACAGATGACCTCCTGAAGGTCCTTGCCTAAAAGATATCATTCCATACATGACTTCCACTTCTTGAAGTTAGTCAATGTAAGTAGCTATATTCCAAGACCTCTTGTCATACCACCTGCCATTGCACAACCCTGGTTACTTAAAAACTCAGAAGCAAAGAAGCAAACTATCAGATGATCCGCTGCTCAGGCCTTTGTTCGCTCTGATACCAAGTTAAAATTTGATAGTCGCGAAAAACGGGAAACAAGGCGTAGGAACACTCAACCTATCTAGGTCCAAATAAGCAAGATAAAAATAAAAGAGCAAGAACTTATACTATAAAAAAAATCTTTACAAGGCGATGTACACATGGCGAGACATGATTCCCCGATGTACCAGATGGAAGAAAATTACAAGGCAAAAAAAAGAACAAGCCTCGCAGACTCCAAGAGTATCCACCTACCTTGCTGCTAACTGCTACGGAGTTTGCTCAAACCGACAGATCGCCAAAACGCAATCTAGCCGCACGTATTGCTCGTTATTCTTATGCTCAAATCTACCCGTCGATCTGCAAGCCGCCTAACCGCAAGGTTGCTAGCTGCAAGACCGCGTGAACTACTGTTGAACTGAACCAAGCTACCAGACCGGATAGCTTATTGAACTGGGAAACTAGTTGTATAAAAGAGGACGTCAAGTCGCAAACCGCGACCTGCTGTTTAACCGCTGGTTGCTATCCACAGAGTCCGCACTTTCCCTGGCCGCATTCAGAACCAATTCCCTGGCTTTGCAGCGCTACCCGCATAACCTGTAGAGCACAAGCCGGTCAACCTCCTTAAACTGCGTGGATACAAAATCATAATCGCAACAACTATTCGCGAGTTCACATACAGTTCAGTAGGATTATCTTTGATGTGACAGGGAGTCCTATTTATAGGTGCAGAGAGGAGTGTGATCACCGTCCTAGCTGATAGGATAACAGCCCTATCTCACGGTGAGCACCAAGTGTATCTGCCAAGCCGCGAATAAACAACAAGACTGCCGAAATAATGCGAGCTAGCCAGTCTGCCTGGATTGGACCACCAAGGTCGGACATCAAGCCAATCTGCCTTATCTCTAAGGCCCAGCCAGACTTCATTATACAGGCAGACTCTATGAACACTGCCTCAATTTTCCCAACAATAAATAGCTCTGGTCTGCACGTGCTAGCGCACTGTACTTCAGTCTGCATAATCAAGCCTGCAGCCAAAGCGCACAAGGCTAACTACCAAACTCGGCGGACAAAGGAATCAGTCCACGCAGACCACGCAACCTCCCGGACTGAGCTATCCCTCAAAACTCGGCGAACCTTGACACCAGTCTTCTCTAACCGGCAAACTCCTCGGTTTACACCACCCCCGCCACCAAAGCTAGACTAAGGCACAAGCCTTGCCGACCTCTTGAGCTCTGGTCCAGCCCGCAACCCGGACTCTGCGAACTCCAATCAATTCCTCACCTCACCAGTCTTTGCTTACTCCATAGATTACAATTTTATTTGCCTGGTTACTTCCCGGGAACCAACTTCTAGTTGATCACAACCCGGACTGGCAATCCGCCTCCTCTATCTGCACAGTCCGCAAGAATAGATCGCCCAGGCCACCATAGAAAAAGCCAACTTTAGCATCATTACTGACCTGGCAAGCCACCATTACTGTCCGCACAGGCCGTGCGGACAGGTTGCCCAGTCCACCACTTTCACTTTATGATTTTTAACACCACTCGATCCACAAACGGATCTACCACTCGGAGAAAATTTCCTACAAAAGTAAATGAATATTTTATGACAATATTTCACTCTAACTTAGACAAGATCTAAAAGCTTCACGCTGTCATTCTTCGAAAATAGATGATCTTGAAAATCTTTGAGAACTCGGAATATGAAATTTTGGAAGATCTTGAGTCTCGACTCTTGAATCTTCAAACGACTAGGACTGTAGTAATATAGATCTTTAGAGAGAAGCAATCCAGACGTATTGATCGAAGAAGATTGAATCGCACTACACGTCGGTGACCGATCAGTAGAATCATGAAATCCTTGTAGCCGAGCCAACGGAATTTTGATCTTGGAAAGTTTTCTCGATTTGAATTTGAGATCAAGAGCACGATTACTATTGGAAAGAAATTCTCCTTAGGTATTTAGAGAGATCCCCCTTCCTACAGATATTAAAACATTTCCAAAAATAACTTGCATAAGTTACTGTACATGGCCGCCGGTACCCAAGCTTGGAAAAAATATTTGTTAGAAAAATTACCTAAGTCATATTTGTCGAGTATCGTCGAGTATCACTAGTATACTCGTTGAATAGTCATTGATATACGACGAATTTTTCTTAGACAAACTTAGCTCAAGCTGGCTAGCCACTCAATGCAAAGGCTAGAGTCATACTTGACGAATTCGTCAAGTATCAGCTGGTATACTCGATGAATTCGTCGAGTATAGACTAATAAACTCAATGCTCTCGACAATGTCTACTAAATGCTCTCGACGCCAAGATATACTCGACTCTCTCGACCCCATAATGCACTCGACGAATTTGTTTTAGGAAAAAATCAGAGAAGTAGAATCGAGATGATTCGACGAATTCGGCATGTATCATTATGTATATTCGACGAATTCAGTGAGTATTTTTAGATACATTCGACGAATTCGACGAGTATACTTGATGATAATCAACGAATTTTACTTAACTGTTTTCTAATTATTTGATAAATTCTACACAAGTATATAAGATGAATTCGATGAGTGATAGTAAGTATATACGACGAATTCTACGAATATCAATGATACTTGACGAATATCTCTTACAATATTCAGCGAATTTAACTTTGGTAAAATTTCTGTTTTTCTGCAATTAAGCTCGTCTTCTTCCTTGAACCTCCTCATGTACTTGGCATAGAAGTACACCCCAATAGAGATATTACACGTGAGTCAACACCTTGACCTACACAATTAATGATTACATTGTGTAGTCCCGTGTTTACTTACCCACTATAACCTAACATTAGTGAGTACTTAGCATTGTAAACCTGCAAGTACATAACTACAAATACAATATCAAATATAGTCAAAATTCATCTTAGCTTAAACGGATTCTTCAAAAAATTAGGGTTATTGTGGATACAATACCCAACAGCCGTGTCGATCAATTCCATTCAAATCAAATAACAAGGGCATGGCTCCAAAGTGATCGATAAGGGTAATGACTATTTTTGGACAAGTGAAGTCATTACTTTGCATACGTGCATGGAACCCCTCACTAAAAGGTGAAGAAAAAGGTGGTTTCCAGCAGGTAGATCACGGTGATCTCCACTAAAACTTGTATTTAGATCTAGAATCGAAGTACGGAATAAGCGTGTTATGTTAAGCCCATCTGAACAGGTTAGTTTGGATTGATGATGAATTGATTTGTGTGCCAGAGAAGAATTTATGGATAAAACGTGTGGTTAAAAGTGTAGAATTCGGGTTATGGAGGTGTGCAGGATGATGCAATGATAGTATTAGAGGTGATCTCCAGGAAAACACCCAAAAATTGGGAAGAAGCGACTTCTATCCCTACTGCTCGGTGGTAGTGCTACCATCGACGATAGCTTCCAGTGAGCTATGAGTCCTGTCTAAGGGGAGACCTGTGGCCAATGTTTAAAGCTAAGAGCCTTGTGAGCCCAGCTAAGGTAGCCATGCAAGCCAGCCTGAATGTTGTTGCGAAGCCTGTGTCCATAAGATAAGGTGCATAGCATGAGAAGCTGTGAGCCTTGAGAGCCCAACAATTGGCCATGAGAGCCATATTGATCATTGCAGGCTCAGGTCTTGTGGACATGTGAGCTATAATTGATGCTGAGAGCCTGGAGTGCCCAGAAAAAAGGCCAGAGAGCCGAACGGGCAAGAGGAGGCTGACCCGAATCTTGTTGTTTGCCATGATGGTTGTGATCGTCGGCATTGGCATGACGATTTGAGAAACGGGTTGTTGCTTAACTGTACCCTCGTTATGTCATTCAGATCAAGATTGCCTAAAGTAATTGGGCTTCGTCGTTGGCATATTGAGAGTTTTAGTCCCCATGCCGGAAAGACTAGAATGCTCAAGTGAACCATCAAGTCTGGGACTGTGGATAGTTATGGGACCCGGGAAGTTTGGTACACCGAGAA
This sequence comes from Platanthera zijinensis, assembly GCA_039513925.1. Lineage (NCBI taxonomy): Eukaryota > Viridiplantae > Streptophyta > Magnoliopsida > Asparagales > Orchidaceae > Platanthera > Platanthera zijinensis. The sequence continues at coordinate 75,829,994 of CM077086.1, forward strand.
TGTGCCCTGAGCGAGCAGGGCGTGTGGCCGATCGAGCCTGCATCTGTGGTGAATTGTTCTTGAACGCATATGGTTATTGCCATAATATATATATATGATGATGTTTGTAGGGAAGGAGAACCGCCTCCCCGAGTGAGGAGTGGGGTCGTTATAAATTGGTCAGGTAATGTTGATCATTTCTTTTTTTCCACATTTTGGTGGGTCATGTTATGCAGGTGCTGGAGAGCCAAGTGGAAAGTAGCAGGCTGAAGTCCTTTATGCTGCTATTGGCTGGCCCTTGAAGGCCTAAAGGCAAACTTTTACTGTTTCATGTGTGACCGGCCTGGGAGACGATGTATGAAAACCCTTTTTGTAATGGAAATAGTTGTAAGGCCGTAAGGCAAGAACAGTTGGTGTATTTGGTTATCATTATTATATATGTGTAGTGGAAATTTCTGATTTAGGGGTTCTACAAGTTAAAATGTTTCCATTAGAATACGCTCTGTGTTAAGATGCGTATACGATAATATGGTTTCAATGAGTAACTCCGCCGACTGTTTGTGGAAGATGGCGTGGGGCCCCGGCCGGACCCTATGTTATATTTCATTGGACGTATGGAGGTGTTATAATAGGTCGCTAGTCTTATCGCATCGTGCTATCCAAAAGCGGCGAGAGAATATTTTAGGATATTTTCCTAATTTGAGGGATAGCTGGTGACACAATGTAAAAAAAGACCTACCGTCGGGCGCTAGCATTACCGTAGGCAGTAGCTGATTTAAAACGACTATAAAAGCCCGTAAATCGTCAGCTGATTGAGGAGCAGAAAAGGAAAGTTCTCTAACGGTGCAGCTCAAATGCAGTTATTACCTCGCGGTAGTTTAAGTAAACTATATATATCTTGATTTGAATGAGAAACCAAAAGAAGCATCCAATATCAATTGTTATGCAAGAATACATCTTATTTTAATGGGGAATAATTTATATCTAAAGATGAAGGCAAAATTCATGAAATTGAAAAGAAGAAAAGGAAGGAATTTGAAGATTGCGTGCTACCGCCGCGTGGTAGCTCCCTACACAGCTTTCTTTGTTTAAAATAACCCGAAATTGAGTTTTATGAGATGGTTTTTTCATAAAAATTGAAAGGGGTGTTCGCCCTAGCCATTTAGTGGGAAGGATAGGGTTTTCCCAACTCATTTAGGAGGTGAGTTCATCAAAGGAGATCAAAAGGAATTAAAGCACAAGGATTAGAGGTTATCAACATGATGATCAAGAAGACTTATTCATAATATTCACGTGGAGGATCCTCATTATGAAAAAATCTCATCAAGCGCACACCTTCACAGATCTGAAGGACATCAAAGAGGAGGACGTTCAAGCCACAAATATCAAACCTTTGAAAGCGAATCGACAACACCATCAAGGGTTCTAATTAGAGGGGAGTTTTGTCTTATTCTTTTATTTTCTTAATCCTTTTTATATTCTGTGCGAAGAAATAGTTTGGTGTGGACGTCGAATTCCAGGGAGTTCATAAGAAATCATCCTGGGAGGCCGTCAGATTTCTGGGAGGAATTTATGGAAATTGTCCTATTACGACGTCTAGATCTGGGAGATCTAGTAGGCTCTAAGACCCTTCTAGGGAGAAAGGTGAGTAGCCAACTCATCATTATTTTTGAGAAGAAGAGAGAGAGCCAACCAGCACTAATGAAGTGTCGGTATAAAAAAAGAAAAGGGATTTTTGTTTATTTATCACCTTGATCTTAGTATCATAAAATCAGAGTTTGTATTCCTCTTTATTAAAATAAAAATCATGTTTATCATTTTGTTTTATAATAATTTCATTTTATATATTAATAAATACTTTGTATATCATCTCTTTATCAAAGTCTCAGGCATTCTTATCAGTTTTCACAAAAAGGGGACTTGTTAAGCTAGGACACCCTCCACGCATGAATCACAATACCACAAGGCAAGCCAACTAACCACTAAAATAAAGTCGCACCTTCACAACCAAATGGGCATCATCATCCATAACACATACACTACATATATTTACCAATCCTATGCCAACATTTGTTCTCACACGAAACATAGGGCATCACAACGGTGTCTTCCCCGCAAACAGATTTCTTGTAAAATACCTAAAATACACGTCAAGAAACATCACCTAATCGGACCAACAATTGCGATTACGACTTTACCCCCAATGCCTAATCCACTTTCGGAGCAGACTGCTAATGCAAAAACATGTTGGGGGCAGACTCAATCGACCAGGTGAATTTTTTTGAACCAAGACAACCCGGATTCTTCTAACTAAAGAGATTTAGTGTCAAACATTTATAGGAGAATAAAGGTATAGAGAAAAGATGACATCCACGCATACATAAATTGAGAGGAGAGATGTCATTACCTTATGAACCTCTTCCTCGTCTAGGAGGCCTTGAATAGAATGGATGAGCGTGTTTGCCTCCAAGCCCTCTCCACAAATTTGGTCTTGTATCGGTAAACAGAGCTTTGAAGCTCCAATAATGATAGATATAAGTCATCTTCCTCCTCCTCTCCCTTTCTCTCAACAACTGTCAAAGTCATTATGTCCTTCAATAATTGTAGTGGACAACTCCTTTGCCCTATTTTGGGTTCACGGGCACAACTTTTGGAACCATCAGATTAAGTTTTAAGACAATTAAATGGCAAAAATTCCCTACTTGTTGAATCTGGTTTCATAAGATATTGCCCAACATTATCTACCTACCACCCACGGTTGTGTGAGAACACCAAACTCGAACTCTAACTCGAGCCGACGCAATATCAAGTCGACGTAACTTCGAGATGATGTTGTTGGAACCCCAGTTTGGATTTGGGCTAGGTTCACTATTAGGTTTGTTGACCCAACATGTATATCCTAGGGTAATTTTTTAGTTCTAGGGTTAAGGTTAGTCACATTATGTTAGATTATTGAAACCTACTTTTAGAAGACTTTAGAGACTCAAGAATTTAGTGATAAGACAGTTTAAACATTGCAGAAAAAGTCGCTCGACGATTGTTAAACTAAGCTCGACGATCGTCCATCTCAGATTGACGAACTCAAAGTTCTTTTTGTGAGTTAAGCTCGACGAAAGTCTAGCTGAGATCGACGATCTCTGATCTCACATCAGAACTTTAGCTCGACGAAGGAATATCTTAGCTCTACGAACTTGGAGCTCAGTTTGGCAAGTACTTTTTCAGCTCGATGTTCTCAGAGCTCAGCTCAACGAAAGAGAATTGCCTTTAAGGCATTTGAGGAATCAAAAGCACTACCTGCCAATGAAGAGCTAATGAGTCTATTAGCTAAAAGATTCTACAAAATGTCTAAGAAGGACTTTAGAAGAAGGTCAACCAGAAATGAGGACAAGCTAAGGTATGACAAGACTCCTACTAAGGAAATTGTTTGTTATGGATGCATGAAGCCTTGGCACATTCTCCAAGAAGGTTCAGAGGCTCAAAATATGGACAAGAGAAAAGAGAATGAGTCTAAGAAGCACTCCAACAAGCCATCCTCCAATAAATAATCTAAGAAGAAGGAGAAGGGATTTGTGGTTGAGACCTAGAGTGACTCAGAAGAAGAAACTTCATCCAGTTCTAGTGAGGATGAAGAAGAGGCAAAAGCTAGAAAGATCTGCTTGATGGCAATTGATGCATCATGCAACCACTCAGGAGCTGAAGAATAAGTAGCAGAATCTGAATAAGAAGAGGACCAGGTAATAGTTTCTTTTGATTTCACTTCTGATCAATTTAAAACAGAAATCAAACTCTTATGTAATTATTTAATTAAATCTGAGAAGGAAATCAAACTTCTCAGAGAATAACAAATTGAATATGATAATCTTTTTTCTGAAAACATCAAACTGAAAGATGAATTAGACTTAGCTTCTGAACAAATGTTTTCATTAAAAACTATATTAAATGAGGCTAAAGAATTTGAAAAATCCCTTAATGGGAGAAGCATCAAATAGATGAATATCACAAGCACAGTCAATGCAAGGCTTAATGGCAAACTAGGCATGGGAGCTTCATCAAGTCAGCCTCCTCTTCTTAAGAAAAACATTCTTTCTACCCCTATTAAATTAATATCTGAAAATGCAAAGAAAAAATAGAAGATAACAACCATCAAATTTAAGTGTTTCAAAAACCTAAACAAAAGAAAAAGTAAAAGAGAAATTTTAATAAAAATATTGTTCAACATTTTTCGTTGAACCAAGATCGATGAAATGAATATGGTTTGTCGAACTCAGATTGATGAACTATGAATGCAGATTTTTATATAACTATTCTTCTAACTGCGATCGACGAAATCAATATGGATCGTCGAACCACGATCGACGAAATTGGGGCACAGAAAATGAATATTTTCATTCTCTGAGCGGAGTTCGACGAACTCATCCCTATTCGTCGAACGCAGATCGACGAACTAACTACAATTCGTCAAACCCAGAAAATTATGACAGAATCCAAAATTCTTTTAGAAATTTTAATCAACCAAGATCTTTTATTAATCCCTTTACCTAGTGGATAATTCCACCTAGAATATTTCACCCCTTAGGATATAAAGACAAACCAGAATTCTCTTTCATTTCTAGTTATAAATTTGAGAAGAATCAAGGACCCAAAGTTACCTGGGTGAAGAACACCTAATCTATTTTCATGCAGGTGATGGACTATCCTAGTACAGAGTAATAGTGGTAATTTGATAGTGGGTGTTCAAAGAATATGATAGGAAGCAAGGGAAATCTAACTGATTACAAGTCAAATCTTAAACTAAAGGTGATCTTTGGATACTAAGACTATGTCCAAACAAAAGGATATGGGAATATCAAAGTTGGATATATCAGATTCAGGAAGGTATCCTATGTGAGTGGTCTCAAGTATAACCTGATATCCATAAGCCAATTATATGATGATAGTTATCAGGTATCATTTAATAAATCTTGTTGTATTATTACTTCTGACAACAACAAAATTATTTTAACTGGACTTAGAGAAGGCAACATATATGTAGTAAATTTTAAGTCTGCTATTTCTGAAATTTTTTTATTTGATCATATTAGTAATACAAATGACTTATGGCATAAAATACTAGGGCATGTAAATTTAAGAATATTGTTAAACTATCTAAGGACAACCTTGTTAGAGGATTGCCTTCTGGCCCCTACATAGACAAACCAACTCCTGGATTATGGTTTCAATTTAAAAAATTCAACTATATTTTGTGATAGTACCAGTGCAAATTCTATTGCACAAATCCTGTGCATCATAGTAGGACCAAGCATATAGAAATTAGACATCATTAAATTAGAGATTGTGTAGACAAAAATAAAATTAATCTTGTCTTTATCTTTACTAATTTACAAAGAGCAGACATCTTCACCAAACCATTGGATGAAAAGAAACATCTATTCTTCTTAAACCAGCTAGAAATGATTAATGGAGAAGTTTAATTTGATTTATGTCTGAGGTTGAATAATTGATCACCTTTCATTGAACGGAGATCTACGATCTGTGAACTCTTCTTGAGATTTTTAGTCGAACGAAGATCGACAAAATCTCTTTGAGAAACATATTCATCGACCAGAGATCGATGATTTTGCTTTAGAAATAATTTCGTCGACCTGACAACGATGAAATGTTTTCCCCCTCTTCAAACTGAGATCGACGTTTTTTATTTCTTCATGAAATTTTTCGTCGACCTGAGTTCGAAGTTGTTGTTTTTGCGTCAGACGGAGTTCTACATTTCACCATCTTAAAACTTATAATATGGTTTTCATCGAACTCCATCCCGTGCTTTCCAGTTCTTTTTCACTTGATCTTTTGTTCTTACAACTAATGGAAATTTCGGCGGAGACCCTCTCCGGAATGAAATTCGATGTCGGCTTTGACATTGATATCGATTCTTTCAGCCACTCTGATCAAGTCTTCCAGAACATCCTACAGCTGTTTGAGACTGAAAAGTTAAGGGAACTCATGACAATAAGGATTAAACTTCCATTGACAGAGATCAAAAAATGGGTTTATACACAAAAGATTCAGGAAACTCTAGTTCTTATAGGAATAATTTCAGGACACCAGGTTCAACTTTCTCCAGAACTTTTGACTGAATTTTTTGGTTTGTTAATGATGAAGATGAAATAGATTTATCTTGCAGTGAATTTAATGAAATGATAGAAAGGTTAGGTAATACTGAAGGAAACCCTAACCACCTCCTTAAAAAAATCTGTCAATAGAATATAGATTCTTGACAGATATTATTAGCAAAGTGTTGTTAGGGAAACACTCTGCTCGTGATCATATTACCAGGCACCAATTTCAATTGATGTGTGCCTTGGTTAATAGAAAATCTGTGAACTGGGGAGGATTTTTTTTACTTGATTAAAAAGAATATCAGTAAGAAGGATGTGTGTTTTGGAAGAGTTCTGGGAATCTTCCTCCAAGCAAAGGTTCCAGAATTATTGGTCTCCCATACCATTTTCATTAATGCCTCTAAGAGGCTTACCTCTGAGTATTTGGTAGATGGGAGAGGATTATCCCCAAGCCCTCCAGGGCCTTCTCCTCCAGGATAGCTTTAGAGGACACAAGGGCTGAAACAACCACTTCTCCAACCCCATAAGAAACTCCTTATCCTCCTCAATCTCCACCTCATTATATATTTCCTGCATCAACTCCACTTCAACAACCTTCTACATACATTCCTCAAGTCTCACCATCACAATCACCATCTCAACCATAATCACGAATCCATATTTCTCAGGATACACCATCTCCACCTCCTCAATCACCTCAACCATCACATATTGATGATCTCCCATCCTCATCTACTAATCATGATCAACCTATGTCATTCCCTACCTTCAATCTACTTTCATCTCCATCTCCACAACATTCACCTCTTTAAGATGAACTTCCTGTGCCATCCCTCCTTCAAATCTTCCACCAACATTCCCAAAATTCCTACAGTGAGAGATCCTTCAAGAATTCTCTGTCTGTTCCACCTGTGGTCACCAATCCATATATACCCCATCTACTCCTGATCCACTGTATCTAGATTTCTCTAACATCTCAAATGATCTTCTTAAATTCATCACTCCTTCTCTGAAGAAGCTAATAGATGAGGTTGTTGCCCCTCTTGTTGCTTCTATCTCCCTTCTATGTGCTTAACTTGGTTCCTCCTCCTCTGTCCCATCTTCTGGGTGCCTGGATTCAGGTCTTTCTGAAACTAGGCAGGGGGAGATGTCCAATGAAGAAGCTCCTCAAGCAGTAGCAGCAGCAACTTCAGCAGCAATTCCAACTGCAGTAATTCCAACAGAGATAATTGAAATTCTTGATGATGATACTTAAATGACTTGCTTTGAAGAAGAGTCAGTTGATGCAGCATTAAATACTGTTGGTGATTTCATTATAAATCCCTCAGTTGATATTCATTCTTTATTTCATTCCTTTGATACATTTTATAGCAGAAATATACAAGCTTTTGATTTAGCAGTACCTGATTATTCTAGAGCAATTGTTTGCTATTCTGCTCCAATTAATTCTTCTGTGTTAGAAGAAATTAGAAATAGCTTCTATAACATTTCATCTAGTATTTCTTCTGAGATTATATTAGTAAATGTTCCAGAGCCAAAGGCTTTTTATCCTCCAAGTTTTGGCTGGGCTGAGTCCCCCATGCAAGATCTTGATGAAATTATGTTTCAAGATATAGATGAAAAAAATGACTATATTTAGGCTCAAGTTATTACAGATATTGTACCTAAAGAGCCAGAAGTTCAAGAAAGGATCAAGCTGAATTATTTAATAAAATTGATGCATAATATGATAACCCTACTGATGATTCTGATGATGATGATGATGATTCAAAAAATTTTGTTTCTATGAAGAGAAAATCAAAGAAGAAAGTTCAAGCAAAGGCTGCACCTATACAAAATCCCACAGCTGACACTCCCTACTATATTATGCACAACATTACTCTAACTACAGATACTCCCTACTAGATGAGACTGTCTAAGAATAAGCAAAAGAGAAGAAAGAAGATGAAGAGATATAGTTCTCCTCCTAAGAAGTCTTGGAGAGGACCTCCTCCTCCTCCTCCTACAGCAGGATCAGCAGGAAACATTTCTCAAGCTCAAAGGTCTGCTTCTTATTCTTATCAATCAAGACCAACTCATGGCAGCAAGGAAAGATCTTTAAGGTCCGAGTCTCAATCTAATAGCCAATAGAGAAAACTATAGCAGCAGTCTGATAGTCAAATCAGCCAGCAGAAAGTTCAAGATGTCTAGAAAGAAGAATCAAGTCCAGAGAGACCTCCCTCTCCTACTTATGATCCATAATTGGACCCCAACTATATAATGGCAGGTTCAATGAGCTGATATCTCTATCTCAAATATGAAAGGCCAAGGAGAAAGGAAAAGATCCCTCTTAGTTTATAAATATGTCTTATGACACAAAGAAAGAACTGGACAAATATCAGGTAAAAAATCTTTTTAATGTTGATACCTATATAAATTTACATCCAGAAGCCGTAGTGCCCAGAGTTATAGCTGTGAAGATTCTTGGGGATCAAGACATGAAGATGACCCAAAGAGAAGCAGAAGACCCAAAAAGGATAATGGTTTTCACAAAACCTGCTTCAGATCCCTCTACCGATGATTCAAAGAAAAACTCTTAATTTTCTGATTTTGCATTTTAAACTTTATTGCTATGTATTATATCCACAAGGCACATTTGTTCATATCTGTTGAATGATTTAAAATTCTGTCAGATATTTTTATTGCTTTGTGATTTTCTTTTTCTTTTTTTTTTATAGTGACCTCACCCAAATAGGGGAGATTCATGGAACCCCAGTTTAGATTTTGGCTAGGTTAACTATTTGGTTTGTTGACCCAGCATGTATAACCTAAGGTCATGTGTTAGTTCTAAGATTAAGGTTAGTCACATTAGGTTATATTATTGAAACCTGTCTTCAGAATACTTCAGAGACTCCAGACTTTAGTGACAGGATAGTTTAAAGATTATAGAAAAAGTCACTCAATGATATCTGAACTAAGATCGATGATCGTTGATCTCAGATCAATAAACTTTGATCTCATATCAGAACTTTAGCTCGACGAAAGACTATCTCAGCTCGAAGAACTTGGAGCTCAGTTTGGCAAGTACTTTTACAGCTCGACATTCTCGAATCTCAGCTCGACAAAAGAGAATTCTCAGCTCGATGATCTTGGAGCTCAGCTCGACGAAAAATTTGTTGAGTTTGACTAATTTCTCACGGGTTCAGTTCGACTAATTCTTTGATGATTTCAGTTTGACTAAGGCAGATGAATATCAAATTATATTATAATATGTCTGTAATGCTCCGATAATTAATGCACAATATTCTTATGAATATAGTCATTCCATGGCAGTATTAATTATGATCTTCATAGAGTTATTACTTGGCTTATTTTATTGAGACAATTAGGGAAACTCATTAAATACAAATTCTAGCCGTTCATCTCCCAGAATTTCTACAGTCAGACAAGGAAAGGAATTAAAAATTCAAAGGCTAAAATCTGCAAGGAATATATAAGGATTATCTTTTCAAGATAGCAAGTGAGTTAGTTGTGACAAAGAGAATAATTCACAGAAAAGTGAAAGAAGAACAGCTCTCATACAACTCAAGTTCTTCATTTGTTTTTTCTTCAGGGCTTTCAAAAGACAATCCATCAACATCTGTCTAAAAGCTTCCTGAAGATGAACAAGCAATCTGATGGCCTACACCCTGAGCAAAGCTTCCATTCAACTGAACTATTCTACATCTTAGGGGGAGTTTTGACAACAACAGCAATCCACTAGTCTTCTCAGAACATTGAGAAAGAGAAGACAATATCAAATTTCTTTTCACTTTACTGTAAAAAGGTTTTTAACTCCCTTCAAAAGTTATCCCTTTGTTTATTAAGTCTTCTGATCAAAAGACTTAGTTTTATTTTCGAGCACCTGGTCAAAAGCTCAAAGGGTTGTTAGATCTCCCTTGAAAATAGATCTTGTGGTGATAGGGCACCTGAGCAAAAACATATGGTGATAGGGCACCTTATAAAAAACCTGTAGTGGATTCCTACCAGGGTGGTAGAAGAGTGGATGTACCCAAGTTTTAGGGGAACCACTATAAAATCTTTGTGTCGTCTGGTTGCTCTATTTGTTATTTTCAGTGCTGTGATTTTCTTTGTTATTATTTCTGCCTATTTACATATAGATATCACTTATTTTAATCCGCAATAAAAATTAATCAAAAGATTTTTAATACTCTATTCACCCCCCCCCCCCCTCTAGAGTTAGTGTGATCTATCCCTTCACTTTCAATTGGTATAAGAGGGTCGGGTTGTTTGGTTTCACAGGCTAACACCTGAACCAAAAGATCTTTGATAGATCTCATTTACTCTAGTGTATTTTTATATCATGGCACAAAATAAGGAGTACTCAAGAACCATACCTCCAGTGTGCAATCTTAACAAGTTTTCACATTGGAAGGCAAACTTTTGAGGTATATGAATTACCTTGTCTTAGCGGTTCTCACAGATATATGAATTACCTTGTCCTAGCGACTTATTTAACTATCTCAACGTATCAGCTAAGACGAGTCATTTATAATTAAATCAACTCATTTTCACTATCAAATCAGTCGATTTAATAATCTAGGTAATCCCTTCTAGTTCAAAATAACTTATATATATAAAGACACCGTAAAACGAAAGTCATTAAGCCATATTCTCTATCCTAGCTGTCGCGGCAAAACCCTTCTCAGCGTCTCGACTTCCCTCTTTAATGGCGCCAAAATCTTCAAAAGATCTGAAAGAACGTTATAAGATCATCAGGAATGGCTTCGTACTTACTTCAATAGAAATCATAGAACTGATTAGGATGTTGGATTCCTTAGGTCTGGAATACATTCTTTTTGAACATTCTCCCATCCTGAGAGATGAGTGCTTGGAATTTTTCTCTAATGTTAAGCTTTCCCCTTCCAAAACTTCACTAAAATCTTAAATTGGAGGGATAAAGATAAATATTACTCTAAGGAAATTAGGTAAGGCCCTTCAGCTGCCCTCCACAGCCTGTGATGAAGAAGAAGTCATCTCCAACAAGGATAGAGATAAAGCACTGAACTGATGTGAGTACAGTGATGCCAAAGTTAGATCACAACGAAGGAAATTTTTTAGCCAAAGAGGCAAATTACTAGCTGATATTGTTGGGAAAGCCATATTGTGCAAGCCTGGGTCTCATGACACTATCTCCAAACCAATGTTTGAGATTTTCACAAGGATAATTAAGTAAAAACCAACCTCATGGACCAACATCATCTTCCAAATATTAGTTGACTGTGTACTAGCACCTAATATGGGAAGAATTCTATCCCTATTCCTTATCAATACCTATCCTGACAGCTTCAAGAAGCAATTTGTTAGAATCCACTATATCAAAAGGATAGACATAAAGAGGTTGGAAAGATTTACAAGAATTCTTCTAATGAGTCAATCTTTTTAGGTGAAGGTCAGGTCAGGACACAGGAAAGTAGATAGTTGGGTCTGCTTGTTCTTCTTGTTCAGGTTGTGAGATAGAGTCTTCATCTCCTATAGATGTTGGACTTTAGGTTGATATTGAACCCAATCAATCTTTTGCTAGCATACATGTTCCTCTATACTCAGATAGGAGTCAAAATGGCAGAGAGCATGCTGATGAAATCCATGCTGCTCCTGACTCTGAGAACATTTCTATTGAATGTGCTGCACCAAATGTTTCAAATGACAAAGAAGAGAATATTGTGTCAGCATAAGACCTTGAAGATTACTTAGAATCATCAATACCAGAAGAGGTGAATGAACTTTCTTAGGGGGAGCTTGGGTTAATATATGAGCCATCTCTCTATAAAATGGTTATAAGAATTTTGGCTGTTGTAGATGTCATTGCTCTTACAGGTAATGTTGCTGACTTAAGTATTGATTATGATACATCTATGATTAATACTGATACACTGGCTATTTCAGATAATGATCACGCCTTTATAGGAAATGATGATGACTCAGTTAAGGATGATGAGTCAGATATTGCAGTAGATAAAGATTTGGACAAGAATGAAGTTCTTCCAAAAGATAATGTTGAAGTTGAGGGGGAGCATTCACAAGTCCCTACTCAGGATGAGGTCATTACATCAACCATGTTACCTGAGAGATCAACTCTTCCTGAGTATGATGGTCAAAAGGACCAAGAGAAAATTCCACCCAAGATCCTTACTATTGGAACACCCTATTACTAATTTGGGTAAGGATCACTATGTTTGTCTTAGGAAACCAGGTTGACTTAGTTGTATAGTTGTAAAGGTCAACATTAGAATGGGTCTAGGGCTTAAAATTTAGGTTTGAGCTACCCCCAGGACCTTTCAAGGAATCAGACTTAAAGCTGAGCCCAAGTCAGTTATCGTCGAGCTTAGGTCGACGAAACGTCGAACTCGGTTCGACGCTCTCTGAGCTCAACTTCGATAAATCGTCGAACTCTGGTCGACGTTCTTCGAGCACAGGTCGACGATCTCTCTTCAGCTATTCTTCAGGTCGTTGAGCTCGGTTCGACGATCTTCGACCTCAGTTCGACGTTTTCTGTCTGTTTGATCTATTTCCATCTCTGAGCTCAGTTCGACGATCGTAGAGCTCAGATCGACGATCTTTCTGAGAGATCAACGATTCTAAGGATTCAAATGCTGCAAGTCTTTGGAATGTTTTTGAATTCTCTCAGCTTTTATGTCAAGGAGATCTACCAGCCGTTTGTCTTTATTCTGGAGCAAGTTTCAAGGAATTATTCAGGGAATGTTTTATTGGACCTTCCTCTAGAAGACAAGATTTTTTATGGAAGACATTTATGACTGCCAACGGCTATCTTTGACAAGATTTTATTCAGAGAATAAGATCCTCCTTTTTGTCTTCAGAAAAATATAGAGAATATACAGAGAGCACAACAACAAGAATTAAGCTGTGACAGATAACAAGTGATCAATTCTGAAGAATCAGAATAACAATCTTTTTGTTTATAGAAAAGTGATCACAGCTTCATCTCAAGAACTCCAGACACCTCATCTTTCAGCCCTTTTGCTGAAACAATCTTTTGCTGGAGATCTAAACTTCTGAAGACCTATCACCCTAGAACAAAGCTTCCATTCCTGAACTTGTCCACATCTCAGGAGGAGCTTTGACAACAAAAGATCCACTAGTTTTCTCTCATTTGATTTGAGAACAGAGAAGACAACTTCACCTCTTTATTTTTCCTTTTTCTACTGTAAAAGGGTTCTTGAACTCCCTTCAAAAGTTCTGTCTGGTTCTGAGAGCCTTGTCAAAACTCAGTGGTGGCAAGACACCTTATCAAAAAATCCATTTTTGGTTTTTGAGCACCTTATCAAAAGCTCATTGGTGTCAGGACACCTGATCAACTCATCCTGAGTGGATTCCTACCAAGGGTGGTAGAAGAGTGGATGTACCTAGGTTTTTGGGGAACCACTATATTTCCTTGTGTCTTCTGGCTTGTTTGTGTGATTGATTTGCTGTGTGCTGTGCTCTTTACCTCTTTGTTTTTAACTCTTTACTAGCACTCTACACTATACTATAAATTGAATTTTATATGTGCTGATTATTTCAAAACTGTGAAATTAATTTAAATAAACTCTATTCACCCCACCCCCCCCCCCCCCTCTAGAGTTGAGATAGATCTTACTCTCACTTTCAATTGGTATCAGAGGCAGGTTGGTTGCTCATATAGGCTAACAACTGAACCAAAAGATCCTTGATAAGATCAATCTCTTAAGAGGGTTATTTTCACTATATCTATCTATTTAAATAGACATGGCACAGAACAAAGATTATGCAAGCACCAGACCTCCAGTGTGCAACCTTTCCAAGTTTGCACTCTGGAAGGCAAGGATTAAACTTTATATGAATTCTATTGATGAGGATATATTTAATTCTGTTTTGACAGTGTGCCCAACACCTCTAGAGACCACAAGCACAAGTACTGTTCCACCTCCCTCAGGAACAGATGCAGACATAAAGAAATGGAAAACTGCAGATGCAAAGGCCATGAACATCTTAGCTCAGACAATGTCTGATGAGATATTTCAGAAGGTAGCTGACTGCAACTCATCCAAAGGAATTTGGGACAAGCTCTCTGAAATTGTCTCAGGGTCTGCTGATGAAAGGAAAGACAGGAGATCCCATCTGATAAGTCAATATGAGAACTTCAAAAAGGGAGAAGCTGAATCAGTGGCTGACATGTACAATAGACTAAGTCTGATTGTCAATGAGTTAAAGACTTTGGATAAAGAAATCTCATTGACTGAGCTGAATGACAAAATCTTAATGTGCTTCCCCAGCACTTGGGATTCAAGAATCGGGCCAATCAAAGATGCCAGAAGTCTAAATGAGATTACCACTGAAGCTCTCCTGGGCAAGCTCAAATCCTATGAGCTGCTCATTAAAAATAGAGAAGAAGAACAAAAGGCTACTTCTCCAGTCACAAGGAAAGAAAAGACCATAGCCTTCAAAGCTGCAGAAGAGGAGCCTGAAGATAAAGCTACAGAAAATGATGAGCTCCTAAGTCTACTGGCCAAAAGATTCTACAAGATGGCCAGAAAAGACTTCAGAAAGAGACCATACAAGGGTCATGATAAACCAAGGTATGATAAATCAAATAACAATAAAGAAATCATATGTTTTGGTTGCAGGAAACCAGGCCATATTGTGCCTGACTGTCCAAAAAATAAGAACAAGGACAAGAAAGATAGAAGAGAAAGAAGAAAAGAAAAAGACTTCAGAAAGAATAGCTCAGACAAACCCTCCTTCAGTAAGAACAAACATACAAGGAAGGGATTTGTTGCTGAGACATGGAGTGAAACTGAAGAGGACTCTGAAGCCTCATCCAGCTCCAGTGATGATGAGGATGATGCTGATGAAAAGGAATTCTGCATGATGGCTATCAATGCCTCTCAAACAGACTCAGAAGCAGAAGAGTCAGAATCAGATTCAGAAGCTCAACTAGAAGAAGATCAGGTAATCAATTCATTTGATTTCAGTTCTGAGGATTTTAAACATGAGTTTAAAGTACTATGCCTAGATCTGTTGGAGTCTGAGAAGGAAATCACTTCCCTCAGAAAACAACTATCTGAGTATAGCACTATAAAATCAGAGAACCTCAAACTCTCTGAGGAGTTGGAATGCTGTAGGGAAGAGATAGCTTCACTGAAAAGTGAACTATCAAAAGCTAAAAAGTTTGAAGAATCCCTAAATGGGAGAAGTATCAGACTAATGGACATTACAAGCACAGTAAACTTTAGACTTAATAGTACACTGGGCTTGGGTGCTTCAACCAGCCAACCTATAATATTAACAACTCCAATCAAATTTATCTCTGACAAAGGTAAGTGTAACGCCCCGTTTTTTGTTCAGCGATTATTTTTATTCTCGGTTGGCGTTACGATGACGCGTTTCCGTGGCTTGTGCCATGTGTGGAGTATGGTTTAGCTCCTTAGAACTGAGTGCCCTGTTTGGTAGCCTGTTGGCAAGATCTCCCTAGCAAACCGAGTCGTTTTGGTGACCGGTGAGGCCTCTCGGGGGGATGTTTGTGTTTGGCTTCGTTTGGGTGTAACTCGAGTTCTGTTCGTCGAATGTTAATTTCGACTTCGCCGTTGTGTTCGTAGCGTGGGTATTTAGCTACGATGCGAATTTCGTCGAATTCCGAGGTAGTTCGGTTTTCGCGTCGATTTAGTGCTTTAGGTAATTTTGTAATTAATTATATAATTATATAATTATATATATATATATATATATTTATTAGAATGAAAGCCATCATCTTCTTCACGATAGAAACCGCCGGCCTTGTACGAGAGAAACGAGTAACCGCCGAGCCTTCCCTTCGGACGCCGATTCTCGGAGCGTTTGTGGACGGAATTCGATTTCGAGAGTGGATACGGATTGCTCTCGTCGAGACCTTCATTCCTGCGGTAAGAAATTCGATTTTCGTGGAGTTTTGGAAGGATTGGAATTTTCAGTTTTGGAAGTTTTCCGCCATTAATGGCCGAGTCTTTGTTCTAGGTGTTGCGGCCGTTTTGATCCGTGCGAAGAGGAGGAAAGCAGTCCAAAGCTTCGCTGAGATTTGAGGCAAGTGGTATTCTTGCCCTTGCCAAGTGTTTTCTTTGAATTTATTTGCTGAAATTGAAATCCCGGTTAGCCCAGGTTAGAGGCCTTGTTGTTCTCATTTTCTTGCTAACTATAGGGCTTAGTTCTTCCTACTGAAACCCCCCCTATGTTGTGATGTTTGGAATCCAAATTGTCGGCGTGGAGCCGTTGTTTTCCTTTATTTTTGATTGTTGCTCTGGTTCGGGTGTAGCCGAGAGGGAGAGTTAGGAGGGGGGGTGTGGTTGCCAATTTCCTTCGTTAAGATATTATTCGAATGGTTAGGCATAGTTTGAATGGTAGTAGCGTGCGGCGTTGAGAGTTGTCTACTGCTACTGCAGTGGCGTGAGTCGCATGCGCGTTCCGGTGTCGTTCGGGAAATTCCAAACGGTGCAGGTTGACCGCGCACGGTCATCAACCTTTAGGGCGCACGACCGCTGGTCGTGTGCCTCTGTTCGTGCGCGTATAAACTTCAGTTTCCAAAGTTCTGTCTCGGGCAATCGCACGAGCGCTGACATCAGTGCGCACGACCACTGATCGTACGACACTGATCGTGCGCAGTTGCTAGGTTTTCTGTCAGGTTTTCCAGGTTCGTTTCGCACGATCATCAGCCGATGAGTGCGCACGACCATTGATCGTGCGACACTGATCGTGCGCTTTGTATATTTTCCGTTGATAAGCGAATTTAGATGGTTTCGAGTGCGGGAGTTTAGATACTCAAGTGGCAAGCAACTACTCGAGTTCTGGATCTTCTGCCTTGGTCGTTCGACTGTCGTCGAGCTCCGCATTCTTTAGTGGGCTTGTGGGTAGTGGTATAATTTTGGCGGTGAGTGAGGCTAGCTCACTCAACGCCAAAGTTTAGGTAGGCGCTGAGTGCGTTTCACTCAACGCCTAGTCGTGTTGGTTTATTTCAACACTCTTCCTCTACCTTGTATTTCGTTTCCGAGTGGATTTTCCAGTTGTATTTCTGGGTTTTCCTTGTCGGCCGTTTTCTTTAATTTTCCTAAAGGCCGAATCGTGGGTCGTGAATAGTAGTGGTGGTTGTAGCTCTTTATGGGGGTGGAGTTGTGTGATATAGCCAAGGCCACCCATGGATTTCTTGCTCCAGGTACGGGCTGGGCATGTCGGGTGGAAGGTCCCTTGTGTTTTCACGTGTTGACCCTCGAGCTTTTGGCTTGGACATGGTGGATAGGGGGACTGCGTTTGCCTTCGATCCGGTTCCTCGTTGTTGTTTTTGCTACTATCACTTCCCGCAGATTAGGGTGTTAGAAGTTTCTTCTTTGGTAGTTTGCAGCATTCTAGCTCTTGGTAGCCTAGTAGGCCCTGCAGGATGTGGTTCCTGGGCTGGATCGTTGCTGTTTCTTTGCACGTTGTGCATTTCTTGTGGTCCTGTTTGGACAGTTGTGACTCTTTCTACTGCATGTTTTCTGTTATTTTGTCCTTTGGTTGACTCTTTCATGCAGTTTTACCTTGATTTTTGCTTGCTGAGGTATTCTGTTTTCTTTTGGAATACCCCAGGTTCTGAGCTGTAGCCAGTCCGGTGGCTAGTTGGAGGTGGTGTTGTTGGTGGACTTCCGGACCTTTGGAGTTCTGTTTACCTTGTTTTCAGTACTTTCTTACAGACATATATGTGTGCTGGTGGGTTCGTGTCAGGTTGTTGGCGCCCACTAGTAGTTTTTACCTTGTACTAGATATATACTATTGCTGCTACCATTTATTTTCTGGAGATAGTCTACTTGCTTTGAGAAGGTTTTATGCTAGGTTGCTAGTTATTTTTAAACTATAATTATTATTATAAATGAAGCTCATGATCAGCATGTTTTGTAAACTTAATCACTACTTTCCAAATCACGTACGAAAACCATTTTCTTATATATATTATATAAACTAAGTGTAGTGTCTTGCATAGTATGAGTGGTTCTCTTGGGACCCTCATGCGCTCTTTAGGGTGTAAAACCTAATCAAAGTATTTTTCCACAGCGTTTAAATATAGTTTTCTTTTGTGGACTAGATGATCCACTGAGCCGAGGGATACGGACTCTAAACATAACTGATTTTTCTATTCATTAAGCACATGATTTCCTTGCATAAAGATTGTAGTTGGATTTGCCTGAGCGTCAGCAGTTATCCCCTGCTTGACGTGGCATCACGACGCGTGTTTTCTCTTACTCTGATAATTCTTAATTCGGAGAAAATGCGGGTTGTGACAGTAAGGGAGTAGTAGAAGTAACTAGGAAGAATGCAGATCTGCCAGAGAAAATTTCAGTTCAACAGATTGCGTCGAGCAGAGCTCGACGATCGTCGAACAGAGCTCGACGATCTAACCCAAGATCGTCGACCTCAGCTCGACGATATCCAAACTCTGAACTCCAGAATAATCGATCTTCGAACAGATATCGACGATCTGACCCAAGATCGTCGACCTCAGCTCGACGATCGTCGAATAGAGATCAGGTCTGTGAACATTCCTTCAATGGAACATCTAGATTCAATCCCAGAAGTCCCACATCCCAAGGCCTTAACCCCTATACTGAATGGATAGTACCTCCTAGGAGATATCATCCTGAAGGTTATAAGAGTCAACCTGGGATGTCTTTCATTTCTGAATTCAAAGGATATCAACCTAGGCCCAAGGTTAACTGGGTCAAAAACAAATAAGATGTTCATGTGCAGGTGAAGACCTATCCAGTATCTAACCAGTTATGGTATCTAGATAGTTGGTGCTCAAAGCACATGACAGGGAACAGGGAGAACATATCATCCTTCATAACCAAACTTGGACCCAAAGTGATTTTTGGTGATTCAAATTTTGGCCAAACCAGAGGATATGGTGCTGTTCAGATAGGCTCAGTCACTTTCAAGAAGGTGGCATAAGTAAAAGGACTGAAGCACAATCTGATAAGTATCAGTCAGCTATGTGCTGAAGGATACAAGGTGACTTTCAACAAATCCCTGTGCAAGATCAAGTCAGAGGATAACACAACTGTGTTAACAGGTAAAAGGACAGGTAACATTTACTTAGTAGATTTTCTTTCATCTAAAGTAGATATCTGTTTATTCAATTCCATATCTAAGCCAAATGTTTTATGGCATAAGAGATTAGGACATCTAAACCTTAGAACCATTGTTAGGCTATCCAAGGACAACCTTGTTAGAGGACTACCTTCTGGCCCCTACAAGAAGGAAGGACTTTGCAAGGCTTGTCAATTAGGCAAGCAAACTAAAAATAGCTTTAAGTCACTTAATAAGAGTGATTCACCTAGGATTCTGTATTTGTTGCACATGGATCTTTTTGGACCCATTACAGTACAAAGCTTAGGAGGGAAATCTTATGCTTTAGTGATTGTAGATGACTTCTCTAAATTCACATGGGTATTCTTTCTGAGGAAGAAGTCTGATAACTTTAAGTGTTTGACAGAGTTTCTCAAATGTATACAGATTGAGTTCAACACTCACATTGCCCTGATCAGAAGTGATCATGGGACAGAGTTTGATTCTCTTATTATGCAAGAGTTCTATCAGAGTGAAGGGATCAGGCACACTTTCTCAGCTCCTAGAACTCCTCAACAAAATGGGGTAGCTGAAAGGAAAAATAGAACCCTAATTGAATTTGCTACTACATTGTTGACAGATGCTCACCTACCTCTATCCTTTTGGGCTGAGGCAGTGAACACCTCCAACTATGTGCTAAACAGAAGCCTGATACATAAACTAAAGGGCAAGACTCCCTATGAATTGCTCAAAGGGAATAAACCTAAAATAGATTATTTTAAATTTTTTGGGTGTACTTGTTATATTCATAATAATGACAAGAAGTATCTAGCAAAATTCCAAGCTAAAGCTGATGAAGGAGTGTTTCTGGGATACTCCATGATCAGCAAGGCCTATAGGGTATATAATAAATCTTCCTGTAAAATTGAAAAATCTGTTCATGTTACTTTTGATGAGACTAACATGTGTTATAACGAGAAGTCTACTTCTACCATAGAATCTTTGCAGGTACACTCTATTTCAGAAAGTATGGACAGATTACAGGTTAAAGAAGAGGATACAGCCACTCAACCTATTCTGCAAAAGAATGAGAGCAGTGATGATGAAGAAGAAGTTCAACCTCTTAAAGAAAATCATCCTGAAGAGCCAATTATTATTCCATAAGAGGAAACAACAACACAGGTTGGTGAACAATCAACATCCCCTGTTGATCTAGTAACAACAAGAGATCATCCAATCACCCAAGTAATTGGAGACATCTCAGCTGGTGTGCAAACCAGAAATTAGGTCAACCAAACCTGATGCACACCTGCTTCCTATCTCAAGTTGAGCCTCAATCCATTCAAGATGTAGAGCAAGATCCACACTGGATCATTGCAATGCAAGAGGAGTTGCATCAATTTGAAAGGAATAAAGTTTGGGAACTAGTGCCTAAGCCAAAGGATCACTCCATTGTTGGAACAAAGTGGGTGTTCAGAAACAAGCTGGATGATCAAGGAGTTATTGTCAGAAACAAGGCAAGGCTAGTTTCTCAAGGCTACTCTCAACAAGAAGGAATAGACTATGACCAGACCTTTGCACCTGTTGCAAGGTTAGAGGCCATTAGAATATTCCTAGCTTATGCTGCTCACAAGGGATTCAAGGTCTACCAGATGGATGTGAAGAGTGCATTTCTCAATGGGGACATCAAAGAGAAAGTCTATGTTAGACAACCTCCAGGTTTTATCTCTCTAACTCACCCTGATTATGTTTTCAAACTGCATAAAGCATTATATGGTCTCAAGCAAGCTCCTAGAGCATGGTATGAGACCCTAGCATGCTTTCTTCTGGAAAATGATTTTGTTAGGAGGAGAGTAGACCAAACTCTTTTTATTAGAACCCATAAGTCCCATACCCTACTAGTACAAATTTATGTAGATGATATCATATTTGGATCTACTGATTCAAATTTGTGCAGAAGGTTTTCTAACCTGATGCATTCCAAATTTGAAATGAGTAGCATGGGTGAGCTCTCCTTCTTCTTAGGATTGCAAGTAAAACAACATGCTGAAGGCATATTTATTTCCCAAACCAAGTATGCTAAAGAATTGGTTAAGAGATTTGGTATGTCTGAGGCATCCTGTATGAAAACACCTATGCCTACCAATGCTGTATTGGATGCTGATGAACATGGGAAAACAGTTGATCAGACAATATATAGAGCAATGATTGGCTCTATCTTGTACCTTACAACTAGCAGACCTGATATAATGTTTGCTACATGCATATGTGCTAGATTCCAAGTAAGCCCTAGAGAGTCACACCTAACTCTAGTTAAAAGGATTCTTAGATATATAAAAAGTTGTCCAAATCTAGGTCTCTGGTATCCAAAAGACTCAGGATTTGAACTAACTGGATTTTCAGATGCTGATTATGCTGAATGCAGAGTAGGCAGGAAAAGCACTAGTGGAACATGTCAGTTCCTTGGTGACAGACTTGTCTCCTGGTTTTGTAAGAAGCAAACATCTGTGTCAACCTCAACTGCTGAAGCTGAATATATGGCTGTAGGCAGTTGCTGTTCACAATTATTGTGGATACAAAATCAGCTCATAGACTATGGATACAACATAGAGATGTCTAAAATTTTTTGTGATAATACTAGTGCTATCTCTATAACACAAAATCCAGTCCTCCATAGTAGAACAAAACATATAGAGATTAGGCATCATTTTCTAAGGGATAATGTAGAGAAAAACAAAATAGAACTTCAATATATCCCAACTGATTTGCAAAGGGGAGATATTTTCACCAAGCCCTTGGATGAAAAGAAGCACAGTTTCTTCCTAAATCAGTTAGGCATGTTAGATGGAGGAAGCCTAAACTAATTTACAAGATTTTTGAAAAGTTAAAACACACCAAGACTAGGCTAAAAAAATAAGTTTCTTTTGTGTCTGTAGAATAGGCCTTGTCTCTGAACTGCGCTCGACGCTTTCCCAGAAATCGTCGAACGTAGATCGACGTTTTTCCAAAAAAAAAACGTCGACCATAGATCGACGTTTTCGAAATCGTCGATCTGAGTTCAGAGCCTTCGTTAGTTCCAGGTTTCCCCTCCTTCTGTTCAGAGGTCGTCGAGCGAAACTCGACACTTTTAAACATCGTCGAACGGAGATCGACGATATTGAAGTCTCTTCAGATTCCTTCTGTAGCCCAAATCGTCAAGCAGAGATCGACGTTTTGTCGAACTGAGCTCCACGAGTTTCCGTTTCGCCGTCGAACCCTAATATAAAATCATTTCCTCGGCCGTCGTTCATCTTTGCGCTTTCATACTCTCTGCAACTTTCTTCTTTTTCACTCCAAATCTTCTACGCTTGGTCGTGTTTGGTTCTTTGTTGTAGGTACAAATGGATGGCTCCAGTGCTGCGATTACCAAAATGAAATTCGACACCGGGTTTGATATCGACATGAACTCATTTGATGGAAGAGATCAGCGCTTCAAAGACATTCTCAATCTATTCAGAGAACAGGAGTTATCCCAAATAATGACTACCAGAATGAAAATTTCATCAGAAGAAATAAAAGAATGGTGTTATACAGCGACAGATGAGAATGAGAACTCTATCGTCGGCCGCATAAAAGGGACTCAGGTACAATTGTCCCCGACTCTTTTAACTGAAGTTTTTCATCTTAGTTCTGGAGAAGATTCCATAGAGTTATCTGGAGAGGAATATGACTCCATGCTTGATAGAATGGGTCACAATGCTGTGAACCCTAACAAATTGCTGAAGAAAAATCTGTCTCTAGAATATCAATTTTTGGCCGATGTAGTTGGCAAAGTGCTTCTGGCGAAGCATTCAGCCCATGATACTATTTCAAGATATCAATTTTGTCTAATGGGAGCTCTGCTTGATAAGAAACATCTAGACTGGGGATCAATTTTCTTCAACCTGATTAAGAAGAAGCTGAATAAGACTGCTGTTAGTTTTGGGAGAATTCTAGGGGTCTATCTGCATTCCAGATGCCCTGAGCTGCTAACCTCTTCTGGGATGTTCATTAATGCATCCAAGAGGCTCTCATGTGCCCTTTTCAGCAAATGGGACAGGCAGATTATAAACCCTACCAGAGCTGCTGCACCACTGACTTCAGGCACCAGGACTGCCTCAGTCACTCCACCACTAGTCTCTGCCCCAGCAGAAGTGTTGCCTGCTTCCTCTCCTCCCCCAGCTGTCTCTACCCCAGCCATTTCATCCTCACCTCCAATCACCACCATAGCCATATCTTCCCCCATTACAAGTTCTTCACCAATTTTCCCCCCTCCAGCATCTACCTCAGAGGAATTCCATCCTCTTTTCTCTTATCCAATCTTCACCTCACCATCATTTTCCCTTGAAGATGATTCCTTTATGGATGATTCTCCTTCCTCTCCCCCTGAGCCTCCCTCTACTTCCTCATTCCAACAAATGCTGCACGAAATTCTTTCTCAACCATCCTTCACCCCATCTCTTGCCTCATCTAGCTCCATCTTAACAACCTCTATCTTCACCATTCCACTCTCAGAGCCATCCATTCCCACACCTCTTATCTCCACATTCTCCATGCCACCAGCTCCAGCCAACATCCTTCCAACAACCTTCTCTCCTACCTCTGCTCAAGCCCCTCTTGAGCATGTAGATCAATCAGCCCTGGCAGATAGGTTATATGAGCTGCTAGCTCCTAAGCTAACCTCATTACTGGAGACCACTCTGGCTCCACTCCTGACCCATGTCAAGGAGCTGTCTTCCAAGCTCTCCTCCTTCATTCCCTCTTAGGCAATTACCTCTTCTGGGTGCCTTGATTCAGTTCTTCCTGAATCCAGGCAGGGGGAGATGCCTTCTGAAGTAGTGGTTGTGCCTGGGTATGCTCCAGCTCTTGCTCCTGCTCCTGCTTTTGCAAAGGACTTCCAGAGCCTGCTCTTTTAGTTTGATACAGTTTACTTCAGATCTTTGCCAGTTCCACATACTGAAGACTTGTCTAAGGCCATTGTGCCTATTTCTGTCTGTGATCCCAGCCAAATTGAAGCATATGTAAATTCTTGAAAGGCTGTGGATGTTTATGTTTCCATCTCTGATGCTGCTACTAAGGCCATTGTGCCTCTTGTTGATGAAGCTGCTGCTGCTGTTACTGAAGATACTGAAATGGTTCCTGTAATTGAAGATACATCTGCTGCTGAAGAACTTGCTTCTTACCTGAAAGAACCTGCACCTACTATTGTTTCTGCTCCTATTACTGCTGCTGCTTCTGCTCCATCTCCTGATATTGTTTCTGCTTCAAAAGTTCCTTCTGCTCAAATTTCTTATGCTGCTGCTTCTCCTGCCCTGACTCATGATCAGTTGAAGTTACAAGAGAAATACATAAAAAGCATTGATGATTTGTATGACAGACCTCAAAGTTCAGAGAGTGATCAGTTTCAAACTGAATCTGATGATTGTTCATATACAATTGCCCAGAAAAGGAAGGCCAGAAGTAAGGCCATGATGAAAGTACCCCCAGCTAAAGCAAAGGATTCTAATGACATTCCCTATTATATTTTGCATGACTGCCCCATATCTGAGCCCTGGATACAGTATTCCAAGAACCAACAAAAGGCTATGAAGAAGAGAAGGAAGCTGGATAAGTATGAAAAAGGATCTTCTCAGTATCAGCCTCCTCCTCCTCCTCCTCCAGATTCTAGTTCAGGCTCAGCCACTCAAGCCCCTGCTTCCAAACAAAGCTCCTCCCAGTCTTATCAGAGATACTATCAAAGGGGGCAACATCAAAGGGGATATCAATCTAGAAGGGGTCAATATAGAGGAAGTCAGAGAGGGCACAGATTTCATCAAAGAGAAGGACAAGGCCATACTGATTCTACTTCAGGTCCTTTCCCTTATAAGCTAAAAGATTCAGTTGTCTCCAGGACTCCTCCTACTGATTCTGAATCCATCAACAGATATGATCCTCCTGTTCCATTTGAGGATCCTGAGAACAACCCCTTGTCCTGGAAAGCTAGAATGAAAGAGTTGGCTGCTCTTGATCAAATGAAAAAGGCCAGAGAGAAAGGCAAGGACACTTCCAACATAACAACTCTATCAGATCAGAGAAAGAAAGAACTGGAGAGATATGCATCAAGAAAATTCTTTAATCCAGAAGATTATATGAAGCTGCACCCTGAGGCTGTAGTTCTAAGGCCCAGATCTCAAACTTCCTTAGGTGCAGAAGATGATAGAAGATCCAAGAAAGAAGCCCTCAATCCCAACAGAGAAATTATGTTTAAAAATGGAACTGAGAAGAAGTGAATTGTGTAAGCTGAACAATCATCCTCCTCTGGATATTTGCTGACTTTTTATCTGTGATCTGCATTGCTGCTATATCTTTCCTTCTGCATTGTTGATTTAGCTTCTGTTTTGAATGTATGCTTATTTATTTCCTAATTCTGTCTGTAAATAGTAATCCTAACCCAATAGGGGGAGATTGTTGGAACACCCTATTACTAATTTGGGTAAGGATCACTATGTTTGTCTTAGGAAACCAGGTTGACCTAGTTGTATAGTTGTAAAGGTCAACATTAGAATGGGTCTAGGGCTTAGAATTTAGGTTTGAGCTGCCCCCAGGACCTTTCAAGGAATCAGAATTAAAGCTGAGCCAAAGTCAGTTATCGTCGAGCTTAGGTCGACGAAACGTCGAACTCGGTTCGACGCTCTCTGAGCTCAACTTCGATAAATCGTCGAACTCCGGTCGACGTTCTTCGAGCTCAGGTCGACGATCTCTCTTCAGCTATTCTTCAGGTCGCTGAGCTCGGTTCGACGATCTTCGAGCTCAGTTCGACATTTTCTGTCTGTTTGATCTGTTTCCATCTCTGAGCTCAGTTCGACGATCGTAGAGCTCAGATCGACGATCTTTCTGAGAGATCAACGATTCTAAGGATTCAAATGCTGCCAGTCTTTGGAATGTTTTTGAATTCTCTCAGCTTTTATGTCAAGGAGATCTACCAGCCATTTGTCTTTATTCTGGAGCAAGTTTCAAGGAATTATTCAGGGAATGTTTTATTGGACCTTCCTCTAGAAGACAAGATTTTTTATGGAAGACATTTATGACTGCCAACGGCTATCTTTGACAAGATTTTTTTCAGAGAATAAGATCCTCCTTTTTGTCTTCAGAAAAATATAGAGAATACACAGAGAGCACAACAACAAGAATTAAGCTGTGACAGATAACAAGTGATTAATTCTGAAGAATCAGAATAACAATCTTTTTGTTTACAGAAAAGTGATCACAGCTTCATCTCAAGAACTCCAGACACCTCATCTTTCAGCCCTTTTGCTGAAACAATCTTTTGCTAGAGATCTAAATTTCTGAAGACCTATCACCCTAGAGCAAAGCTTCCATTCCTGAACTTGTCCACATCTCAGGGGGAGCTTTGACAACAAAAGATCCACTAGTTTTCTCTTATTTGATTTGAGAATAGAGAAGACAACTTCACCTCTTTATTTTTCCTTTTTCTGCTATAAAAGGGTTCTTGAACTCCCTTCAAAAGTTCTGCCTGGTTCTGAGAGCCTTGTCAAAACTCAGTGGTGGCAAGACACCTTATCAAAAAATCCAGTTTTGGTTTTTGAGCACCTTATCAAAAGCTCATTGGTGTCAGGACACCTGATCAACTCATCCTGAGTGGATTCCTACCAAGGGTGGTAGAAGAGTGGATGTACCCAGGTTTTTGGGGAACCACTATATTTCCTTGTGTCTTCTGGCTTGTTTGTGTGATTGATTTGCTGTGTGCTGTGCTCTTTACCTCTTTGTTTTTAACTCTTTACTAGCACTCTACACTATACTATAAATTGAATTTTATATGTGCTGATTATTTCAAAACTGTGAAATTAATTTAAATAAACTCTATTCACCCCCCCCCTCTAGAGTTGAGATAGATCTTACTCTCACTTTCACTTACTCTACCCTCAACAAATCCAGATGACTCCCTCTTAAGAACTATAAAGGCTCTATAGGATGAAAGAACCACAATAGTGAAGGCCTATATAGAGCAATCCATTTCTAAAGTCAAAGCTGAGAGGATGAAAGATATCATGGCTTCCAAGGATAAAATTGTTCACCTGAACATCCAAGTGACCAGTTGGTATGATAAAGCTGCTCGATCAGTTTAGTTTCAATCCTCCATTCTCAGATCCATGTACAAAAGCCTAAAATTTTCTGCAACTGATATGGGCTATGTAAAGAACTTTGTGAGTTGAACTAATGAATTTATCAAGAGTGCGGCACATCATGTTAACACCCTCATCACAAACACTTCCATTAAAATAATGGAGGAAGCAATTTTGCTCAAAGATGAATTGCTAGCTGACAATGAAAACTATTTCCAAACACTATCTAACAAGATTGAGGCCAACCCCATAATGCTGGACAACAAGCTAATTGAAGAGGATAAAAAGGCGGAGTTGAGCAATGCCAAGATGGCTAAAATCATTAATGAACAAGCCTTCAAAAAGCTTCAATGCACAAGAATTGTTCACACCTTCCTTTACTGGACAAGTCTAGGCAAGAAGATCTGGATTTCCCTGCTCAAGCTAGAGTGGCACAAGATGCACATCTTATAGCCAGGATTAAAAGAGAGGGAACTCTATTAGAAGAAGAGTTCATGGCTAATAGGAGAGCTGATAATGCTTATGATCCTGATTATGAATACCTAAGTGATGATTCAGAGAATATCAGTTTCAATACTTGGTTGAGCCACGGTCATCTACTCAAGAACCTTGATAATGTGTACTTCTTTAAAGAATAGATCAAGCATATGGAAAGGAATCTCTAAGTGAAAGGATTTTCAAAGAAAATTTGGTGAAGAGT
This sequence comes from Platanthera zijinensis, assembly GCA_039513925.1. Taxonomy (NCBI): domain Eukaryota; kingdom Viridiplantae; phylum Streptophyta; class Magnoliopsida; order Asparagales; family Orchidaceae; genus Platanthera; species Platanthera zijinensis. Next base: position 75,858,004 of record CM077086.1, read on the forward strand.
AACAATCCTAGAAAGATGCCTCCCAAATACTTACCCAAACCTTTTCTACCTCAAGAGGCAGAAGAATAAAGATCAGGGTGCAAACCTGCTAAGTGATGTTCAAAATGAAGGCTCGAGCTCTGCAATAAAGAAGAGAAAAATTTGAATCTTAGTTTTAGTTCTTTAGTTTTAACACTATCTGTTAAACCTTAAATTATAGTACAGTTAACTTTTGTTGAAAATCATCTGTTAAATTTAATATGTTGGCTCATTGTATTAAACCTTGAAACTTTGAACAAGTTATATTTGTTAAAGTATCATGTAATAATTTAGTTTGATTTATGGTTGGTTAAATGCAATTGATTATTGCTTATATTTGATAGCTATTTCACAACAATGTTGTCATGATGCTGATGAATCTAGTTTTCCAATTCATTATTATATGTTTTATTTGTTAATACATCTTAGCATTATTGTGTGTTTACCTTCTTCAAATAAGGGGCGATTTTTGGGAATATTGTCTTTAAATGTTCCTTGAATTTGAAAAGACATCACCATTAATGCTAAGTGCATAGTGTATTTGATAAACCTTCTACTTAAATTATTTACAGGTTTAAGTTGCTCTAAACATGGTTAGAACATTCCTGGAAGTTGTTGTAATTGTCTATGTGCTTTTATAAAAATATGTTGAGAAGACTGACTAGTCTCAGTAGAACTGCTGGGACGCAGCCATCTGTCGCTAAGACAACATCCTGTCTCATCCCTGCTAAGAAAGTAGACTAGTCTCAGTGGAACCACAGTGACACAGTTATCTGCCGCTAAGATAGAAGCCTGTCTCAGCCCATCCATTGAGACAAATTAAAATCTAGTTGTTAACTTGGCACGATCCCTTTTTGGTGGAAAGCTATTAAAGAAAGATAGAATTTTCCATTCTTGTCCATATGATGTCAAATCAACTGAAGAGTTGTTACCGATTGGTGAGGCATATAAAAATCATACTCTAGGTCCAAGAAAAGAATAGAAAAGTGTTTGATCATTATAATTGCTACTGCTAAGTTTTGTGAAGTGCTAGAGCTGCTATTGAGATCTAGAAGTGATGAGAAAGAGCTAAATCTTTGTGCTTCCAATAGTTGTTCCCAGATCTGATCTAAGGAGAACAAGTTGAGTCCATCTAGGCTCAGAGATTGATCTTTGCCCATTCTACTAAAGACAGAAGATCAAGGTGGAGCAAGGGATAAAGCAGAAGATCAAATCTCCTGCCATGCTCCAGGACACCATTCTGTTGTTCATTCTTAACAGAACACCAAAAAGTTAAAGGTTAAATTCATTAAAGTCTTCCGTTTTAAACTAAACTCTATATCTCTGTAAGAATATTTGTGTTGTGAGTGTGTAAATCCTGAGTGCCTGAGGTAGGGCTATCCTCCTAGCCTGAGTTGTAGGGCTTCTTGATTGGCCTGAGGTAGGTGACTTGGATATTCACTGAGCTGTAGGAGTAAAGCTTACTCTGAGTGTGTAGGGTAGTGGCCTGAAGTAGGTGATGCAGGACCACACGTTGACACCGTAAAATATCCACGGACACACAGGAATACCTCTCTACGATCCAATCTACACTTGCACAAAACATCCAACGTGGCGCACAAACTATTTAATTTTATCAATTAGATGCTAGCGTACGGGCAGCCAAACCGATTAGGATCGAACAAAGGCTATAGGCCAATATTATTTCAAACTAAATGGACCGACCCGATCAGGTCAAGTTATGGTTGTACCAAAAGAGATCTACTAAAAAGTTACGATTTGAAAATGTTAGATCTCTCCCAACAAAAAGAAAACGAAGGTTCTCCAAACCTCTCGAATTTAAATAAAATAAGGATTAACAACAAAATCAATCGAAGAAAACCACGATGAAATTAATGCAATCAAGAATCATCTCAACGGTATTCCACCACAAAAAATTAATCTAAGGGGAAAACACACAAAGTAGAAAGGTTTTCGTTAGCCAATCAGAATGGATGATTTTGATTCACTATTCTCTGGATCGTTTTTCAACGGATCCTTCGGAGTCACGCCGGATGGTGAGAAAACTAGTCCGCCTTCGTCGCTTCACGCCATAGTTGGAATCACAGGGAGAGATCTTGGTGTCTTGGCCGAATTCCACCAAATAAAAGTGAGGGTGGGCGGGATTTGTTATTGATGAGGTAGGTCAGGTTTTGTGGGATGAGGGTGGTCGGGTTTCCTTGAAGAGGGGCTGCTCGGATTTTAGGAGTTATGAGGGTGGTCGGCCTTGATGGTGGAGAGGTAGGAGTGTGGCTGAGTGTAGCAAGGGAGGGGAGAAGGTGGTGGCGGCTAGGGTGGTTGGCCGAACTAGATGATCAAGAAGGGGGCGGTTTTTCCTTGGAGATGAAAGGAGATGGAGGGGGTGATGGAGAGGAGGACGAATAGAGAGAAGGGGGAGATAGTTGCCAGTGGCCAATGAGAGGGGAGGAGGAGAGGTGGTTGTCGGCTAGGAGAAGGGAGAAAGGCCTTGGCTTAATTTTGAGAAGGAGGGGGAAAAGAACTCAAGAAATATTTAGGGATTCAAATTCTTATCATTCATTCTCTAATCAAAATGATACAATACATGGCTATATATAGCCTACACCACTCAATTTCCTCCATTCAAAATTAAAAATGAAACTATGATTGTTATACGCACCCATCATTACATGACATTTAAACAATACAATAATAAATGCAATATAATAAAATGCATGAAATAAAACATTTTAAAATAAAATTGCTAAAATAATAAATTAATAAAATATAGAATTATAATTATATATTTTATTTAATGGTAGCGGCAGACGTCGAGCAAAACATGTAGCGTGAGCAAAACATGTAGCGGCGGAGGCGTTGGCGTCATGATAGAATCTCATCCTCGAGCTTGCGACATCGATCGTCCCAATCCTCGAACTTTATAAGACGTGGATCAATGGCGGACGCATCAGCAACATCTCCATCAATCCTCCCACACTCAAAAGCTCTTATCACCGATGAGTGGCCCGAAAGGGGAAAGTGGTCGAAAATAGCATCAGCAGGTGGCAAGTTCGGCTCGGAAATCCAAGTCACAGAAGTACAACCATCACCCATCAACCAAAACCTATCAGACAAAAAATTGGTCCTGGAAAATCTGGTAAAAGCATTAGGCAATAAATGATAAAAAGTTTTATCATCAACAATCAAGGTACCTCCATTGGAGACTGATGGAGATAGCGATCAAGAAATAAGCGCACCCCCAACCCACTAGAAAATGCATTAGAACTAAATGGACAGGCAGATAATTCAAGTGGTAGAGAAACATATGGCGTTAAATCAGAAACATTAAAAATAGGGGAAATACCCCAATCAGTGGGTAATTCAAAAGATATGTGTTTTCTCCTAATTTTTTTAATATCAAAAAAGTTCTAGCTCGCCGATTCGCCCACCATTTTTTAAAGTGCCTGAAGGCATCTGTTCAGGGAGGAGACGCACTAAAACTAAATCGCTAACCTTAAAGTGAGACGCTCTTTTACGTATGTTAGCATGAAATTGATAAGATGTATAATGTGTGGTTAGCGCTTCACTAATGTGCTTATATGAAATTTGAACATGAGAGGTAAAATCTTGTGCGAATTGACTTGACCTATAATATGGCGATAATGAAATCAAGTCAAAAAGCACTGGTGTTTTATATACGTGCACGATCTCATTTGGTGATCAACTTACATGTAAGAAATAGGACGCAAATTTAGTGATTAATTTTTTTTAATGTGCGCCTAAATATCTTACTACTGTGAGGAGTGAACCCATGTGCTACGTGACTCAACCCAAATACGGAAGATAAGGGGGGCTAAGTCAGGGGGCTCGGGAGCCTTATAATAAACGATGATTTTCATAGGCTGCAAACTCGCAGTTCTAATTTTATATTTAATATTTTCACGCTTGGCATGAAGATATGCTAAGGAGAATAGATCATCATAAATAATAGAGTTTGACGCTCCCGGATGTGAAAAGATGTGCGATAGATACAACTCTAGGGATCTAACTGTGGTCACTAATGTGTGGAAAAGAGGGTCATCAAAAGGCGGTGGGTTAATGCATGCAACTGAGTGTGGTATATAAGTATGTATAGGGGACAGCACATCCAGAGGCACAATTGCCAAAGAATCAAAATTAGTCGTGGTTAAGGAAAGAACCGTAGATGTACATGCATAATGATGAACATTCAAATACAACACGTAGGCAGATCTATGGGGTGCAGTGTATAGTCCAAATACTAGCACGCTCAACTTAATAATATCTAAGCGTTGAGACCACGCCAAAGTAGGAACTAATAAAGTGGGCATGTCACAACAACTCAGACTTGGTCTACCGATTCCACGTCCTAAAAAGTCAACTAATGTGGACAAATAGTTTGGAGGAATGATCGGCAAAATAAAACCCGGGATAACATCCAAATAATTATAAATTTCACCCAATGGTGATGAAATCAATGAATTCTCATCCGGGTGTAAAACTAAAGAATCATCCAAAAATACAACTTCCTTGCTTGGAATTTCTTCCAACATACTAGAGACATCATCCAAATCAGAGTCTGTAAAAGTCTTAGAAATTGGAAAAATCGAACCCAACAAAATTTCTAATTTGATTTGAGCTTTAGGAAATGATGATAACGTCAAAGAAATAGTTTTCGGGTTCTCAACGATAAAATCATCCAAAAATATCCGTCCCTCATAAGCTAATTCATCCACATGAAAAATAGGGCAATCCTCACTCTTAGGCTCCTCAGATACAATCTCAGTGGGTGCGTTCATAGGGTCTAACCTGATGGGGGTTGTATCCTAGAGAGGGCACTCAATACTAGGGTGAACAGACACAATGCTAGTAGGGCAAGTAATAGGCCACTGAATACTCTCACAGATCGGACTATCATCATCCCATACATCATCTTCTAAATCCCTAGGTATTCCCTCAATTTCAGACTCATAAGAATCGTCGGGAACTAACTTACATGTTTGAATTCTCTCACCTACGGGGTCATCCTCAGAATCAAGAGATACCACATCTATATAGGTGGAGGTGGGTGGTGGTCCTAAGACGAACTTTCCCTTCTGAAACAAGCGAGTCTTATTCTTATGAACGTTGTGCTTCTCACTATCCAATGCAACATTAAAAGTGGTGTTTAGGTTGATGTGACCATAACACGGTAATTTACCCTCGATGTTGGGGTTTAACCCATACGAAACCTAGAGAGGGTGATCTCTGGCATCTCCTTCACACCACACTTAACTATCATATCCTTAAGAAGACTCATATACTCAAAGACCGACTTATTCCCTTGTTTAAGGTTAGCCAAATAATCAAACATCTATGTTCGATGGTACGTAGGGACGTACTGGTCTGTCAGCATGGCCTTCATGACTGCCCAGCCAATGAGTAATTCACCGTTCTCGGTTCTCAATCGTCATTGCTCATTCAACCAAAATATCTTAGCTCTACCTAACAACTTCATTCTCGCCACTCGCACCTTATCCGCATCAGTCAGATTGTACTACTCAAAGTAGCACTCTATTTCCTTAACCCAGTCTAAGAAAACTTGAGGTTCTCCTAATCCTTCGTAAGATGGGGGGTTGACTCGGAAGTCCAAAGTAATATCTAACTATGATGGTGCATGCGGGACATGTTTATTATTATTGTTAATGTTATGGTTATTATTTCCTTCCGCACGTTGGTTGGCAGGTTGATTACAGGGAGCCGCGAGATTTATTCTCAGGTCGTGAAGCGTCTCCCTAATAGCTGTCATTTGTTTAGTGAAATCCTGGCGAAGGTCCTCAAGCGCTATGAGACCGTGACCCTCATCCCGTTCGTCTGCCATATTGCAATAAGACAGGGAATACTCTGTACCTATTCTAGTGCGCATGCAAACAAATAGTTGTTCTGTCCTAAGAAAAGAACAACAGAAGGATTTGTTCCCGCTTACTATTTAGGGTAGAATTTTTTTTTTAATTTTCTTACTGAAAATAAATAAGAGAATACTAAAAAAAATTTGATTTTTTTGCAGAAAAATAAAAATTTACGCCACTATTGGCAAAGCAGAAAAGAAAATTTGTAATTTTGACAAAACGACATGCAAGACAAGTGCGTGTTGACGAACAAAGCAAGAGGGGGAGGGTGCAAATTAGGAAATTGATGTAAACCTCCCTCTAATACCAAATTGATGCAGACCCACACGTTGACACCATAAAATATCCACGGACAAACAGGAATACCTCTCTACGATCCAACCTACACTTGCACAAAACATCAAACGCAGCACACGCACTATTTAATTTTATCAATTAGATGTTAGCATATGGGTAGCCAAACCGATTAGGATCGAACAAAGTCTATAGGCCAATATTCTTTCATGCTAAAGGGACCAACCCGGTCCGGTCGAGCTATGGTTGTACAAAAAGAGATCTACCAAAAAGTTACAATTCGGAATTGGTAAATCTCTCCCAACAAAAAGAAAACAATGGTTCGCCAAACCTCTCGAATTTAAATAAAATAAGGATGAACAACAAAATCAATCGAAGAAAACTACGATTAAAATAATGCTATCAAGAATCAACGCCACGGTATTCCACCACAAAAAATTAATCTAGAGGGAAAAACACAAAGTAGAAATGTTTTCGTTACCCAATCAGAATGGATGATTCCGATTAACTATTCTCTGGATCATTCTTCAATGGCTCCGCCGGAGTTACACCGGATGGAGAGAAAACTTGTCTGCCTTCGTCGCTTCACGCCGAAGTTGGAATCATAAGGAGAGATCTTTGTGTCTTGGCCGAATTCAACCAAATAAAGACGAGGGTGGTCAGGATATTTTATTGATGAGGGGGGTCGGGTTTTATAGCAAGAGGGTGGTCGGGTTTCCTTGAAGACGGGCTGCTCGGATTTTGGGAGTTATGAGGGTGGTCTGCTTTGATGGTGGAGAGGGAGGAGGGTGGTTGTGTGTAGCAAGGGAGGGGAGAAGTGGGTGGCGGCTAGGGTGGTTGGCTGAACAAGATGATCAAGGAGGGGGTCGGTTTTTCCTTGGAGATGAAAGGAGATGGAGGGGGTGGTGGAGAGGAGGCCGAATAGAGAGAGGGGGGAGATAGTGACCAGTTGCCAAAGAGAGAGGAGGAGGAGAGGAGGTTGGTGGCTAGGAGAAGGGAGAAAGGCCTTTGCCAAATTTTGAGAAGGAGGGGGAAAAGATCTGAAGAAAGATTTAGGGATACAAATTCTTATCATTCATTCTCTAATCAAAATGATACAATACATGACTATATATAGCCTACACCACTCAATTTCCTCTATTCAAAATTTAAAATAAAACTATGATGGTTATACGTACCCGTCATTACAAGACATTTAAACAATATAATAATAAAAAGCAATATAATAAAATGCATGAAATAAAACATTTTAAAATAAAATTGCTAAAATAATAAATTAATAAAATATATAATTATAATTATGTAATTTATAATTATATATTTTATTTAATGGTGACGGCGGACGTCGAGCAAAACATGTAGCGCGAGCAAAACATGTAGCGGCGGCGGCGTTGGCGTCGTGGTAGAATCTCATCCTAAAGCTTGCGGCATCGATCTCCCAATCCACGAACTCTCTCAGACGAGGATCAATGACGGCCGCCTCAACAACGTCTCCATCAGTAGGGCTTGGAGGAAGCCTAATAGATCATGAGAGATTTGTGTTGTAAGCTCTTTAAGATAAGTTTGGAGAAGTTTGACTTGTCTAACACACTGTTAGAAATGTGGGAGCGAGAAGTGATGTACCCATATCTTGGGGAACCACTATAAATAATTGTGGGCTTTCTATGTTTGTTTGATTAAGCCTAACATAGTCTAGTACAAACAAGAAAGAAACAAACAATCTATTAACCCTCGCCCCCTCCCCTCTCTAGGTGATTTAGATTACTACCTTATTAACTATCCACGTGATACCCCATGCATCGGCCTAATCTTTAGAAATACCTTATCACCCACATGGAAATCCACCATCATGTGCTTCACATCATATTACTTCGCTTACTTGCTATGAGCCTCTAGTATGCGATCTCGGATTAAACTAATCATATCATTGTTGTCATCAATGTACTCCACTCCTAATGTCTAAGGATTCTAATCCTAAACCCGTAAATAAAGGGGTTCTACACCTCCTACCAAAGAGTGCTTCATAAGGCACCATTTTGATGCTTTCAAGGTGGCAATTATTATATAAAAACTCTACCAACTGTAAAAGTCTCTCATGGAGCTCTCCCTATCTAAAACGCATAACCGCAATAAATCCTCCATTAGTCTAATTGTTCTCTCAGAGTGGCCGTCAGTCTGAGGGTGAAAAGTCATGCTAAATCTAAGGAAAGAACCCCAATATTCTTGAACTGCCTTCCATTCCTTGGAGGTGAAGCGACTATCATGGTCCGAGACTATTTTCATTGGCACCCCGTAGTACCGAACGAACTGCTCCACAAAGAGACGCACCAACACATCAACATGTGCCTCCTTCCTCATCAGGATTAATAGGGAAACTTTTGTCAAGCGATCAACAATCACCCAAACTGAATGATCCCTGTACGAGATCGGGGAAGTCTGTGAACAAAATCTATGAAAATATCCTCAAACTTCCACTCCAGAATGGGAACGAATGCAACATTCCAATGGGGCTCTTGCACTCCACCTTTACCTTCTGACAAGCTCCGTAGTCTCTAATATAGTACGTGACATCCCTCTTCATTCTTGGCCAAACATGGTCCTCTCAAAGTCAGTGTACAATTTTGCAATTTCGGGATGCACAAAATACTTGGTGCAATGGGCCTCTCTCAGGATGTCTTCTTGAATCCCACCACCTGCGAGAATATAAAGTATATCATGAAAAGGAATTAGATCTACATTTAGTGTATATCCTTCCATTGATCCTCCCACAATAGCTTAAAATATAGGGGCCAAAGTAGCATCCTTTCCTTGCTCTTCCCGAATCCGATCTTGAATATCATAAACTATACTCATGGTGTCCAGATACTCTGTATAGGCCTCTGGACAAGCCTTAGACACCAGCGTAATCTTCATCTCTTCAAGCACTCTTGCCAACTTAATAGCCATTAATTGTGATTCAGGGCTCGTCACGGGTGTCTTACTACTTCGAGCATCGACCACCAAGTTCGTCTTCCCGGGTTATAGTTCAATGTAAATTCATAATCACATAAAAATTTCAGCCACGACCGCTGCCTCAAGTTCAAATCCTTCTGGGTGATGATGTACTTCAAGTTCTAATGATCTGAATAGATCTCAAAGTGGACATCATATAAATATTATCTCCAAATCTTCAAAGCGAAGACCACTGCTCCCAACTCTAAATCATGCACTGGATAATTCACTTCAAGATTCTTAAGGTGTCTATGAGGATATGCAATCACATATTCGTGTTGCATCAACAACGCCCTTATGCCCTAATAGGATGCATCAATATAGATCCTGAATCCATCCTTCCTAAATGATAGGGTAAGGATTGGTGTGGAGGTGAGACAATCCTTCAGCTTTTGAAATGCAGCTTCACATTTGGGTGTCCAAACAAAAGGTACACCCTTCTTTGTTAGTGTAGTGAGGGGAAGTGTGATTTTAAAAAATCCCTTAACAAACTTGTGATAGTAACCAGCAAGTCCAAGAAAACTTCGCACATCAGTCGCTAACCTCAAAGGCAACCACTCCTTCACAGCACACACCTTGGACGGATCTACTGCTAGTCCTACATCACTTATAATATGGACCAAGAATAAAACTTCTCAGACCCAAAACACACACTTGCTTAACTTAGCAAACAAACAACGTTCCTTTAGTTTCTTCAAAATTAAGGCCAAGTACTTGGAATGTTCCTCCTCCGTCCTCAAGTAGACCAAAATATCATCAATAAATATGATGACAAAAGAGTCCAAATACGGTCAAACATCTTACTCATCAAACTCATGAATATATAAGAAGCATTTTTGGGCCCAAACGACATCACAGGGAATTTGTATAAGGCGTATCTCAAGCAAAATGATGTTTTCTGAATATCTTCTTCTTGTATCATTAATTGATAATACCTCGAGCACAAATCAAGTTTGGAAAACCAATGATCTCCCACCAGCTGTCGAATGACCGGTAGATCCAGGGCAAAGGGTAGGTGTTCCACACCATTAATAGGTTGAGCTCTCGGTAGTCTATGCATAACTGTAATGATCCATCCTTCTTCTGAACAAATAAAATAGGGGCCCCCAGGGTGATGAACTGGGATGAACAAACCCTGATTCTATTAACTCTTGCAACTTTACCCTAAACTCTGTCAGTTCCTTTGGAGCCATCCTGCAGGGGGTTTGAGAGATTATTTTGCACCTAGCAGTAGCCTAATCTGGAAGTCCACTTCCCTAGGCGGGGGAAGTCCAGGTAGCTTTTCGGGAAAACTCAAGAAAATCCCGCGTCACTGGTACATCCTTCATGTTAGTCACCATCTCATTTAGCTCAAAACATATCATGTATACCTCATCCCCTTGTTTATGGGCCTTAATGGCCTGAATTGAAGACGACATAATTCGGGGTGCGAATCTAATACCTTGAATAATTATCTCAGAATCTCAATGTCTTAAGGAGATCTTCTTTGCCGCACAATCAATCCTAGCATGATGTCAATCCAACCACCTCATACCCAGAATAAAATCAAATTCTGGATCCAAAATACTATTGCAGGGGTTTCAAAAAGCTTCCCCCCGATATATACTTGTCCTTTCCTCGAGTTCTTCTCAAGTAGTGGAGGGAACAAACTTTTCTAAGAAAGCATCAGGGAAATCATTTTAACTAATATCAGTATATACTCGTCCTTGAAAAGTGGAGTCCTTAAAGGACTTCCGCCACCTCTTTGTGTGCGATTCTAAGACAGATACCGCTATGATGGCAGCCATACTTGTTGGACTTCTGATTCCGACCATGACCTCCTGCATAGAATCCAACAACTCCTCTCTACGAATAGCCGACTCTGTCACATGGTAAATGAGTAGAGAAAAAGCTTCGAAGTTACTCAGCTAAGTGGAGCCTATTATTGTACTAGGGCCTACTGAGACCTGAAAGCATCCATGATTGCAATTAGGGTCTGCCCCAACTCCGACTGTTAGAATGGAGTAGGTATCAGAGGAATGGGAATGCCTGTCGTTGGCTCTATATGTACCAAAATCTACGCATAGAGTATGAATTTAGGGTTAGGTTGGCTAAATGCAAGGTAATGGGTGGACATACTTAGTGTGAACTACAAATGGGAATACCACTACTTCCGTTAATTTAGTTTGTCCATAAATCTAATAATAGAGTGGGGGTAATGTAACTTCAATGACTTCTTTATTATATGATCGGTGCAAGATGATACCAATTATAACCTCCCTCCCGGAACACAAGACACGACCGAGGAGAGTTTTATTCCTAGAATAGTCGTCTTGTGGTGGCATCATCACACATGCTAATCTGTACCACAAGTCACCTATTTTGTCGGTTAATCTGATATCACAAATGTAAACCCAACCAAAAGAAGAGCACAGAAGTCATAATCTGCGGTAAGTAAATGTCCCAAATAGTACATCAATAATAAGAAGCTACATCAGCTCTTTAAATATTAGATTACACAAAAATTCCCGAAGTCTACATTATAACGTTCAAAACTCACATCAGTCATAGAAGGAAAAGAGGGTATCATCATATCAGGCCCTGTCCCCTTGTAATACCCCTGATTTTACAAGGTGTTTTTAAAATCCCTTTAGTAACGTATTTTGACGCCAGGGTGTTACGTTGACGCATAGTTGGTGGGTACCGCTGTCGGAGAATGGCTTTTGGCCATTGGTATCCGAGGTTTTGGTTTTGGAGCATTAGCTTGGATAATTTCTCCTGTCATTTGGTATTCCCTTGCGAGTCGGGGTTCATTTTGTAACAATGCAGAGCATTTTTGGGATATTTGATGTTTTGACTTTGGGGAGTGTTTACCTGAGTTTGGTTTTTCGGATTTTGATTTAAACTTCGACGTTGGATTTGTAGCGTTGATATTTAGCTATGGTGTGATTTTTGTATAAATCCGAGTTAGTGCGAGTGTTGGTCTTTTGGACATTTTAATTATAATAATAATATTTTGTAATATTTATCCCCTATGAATAGCATTGCGATAAGATAAAAACCCTATTCATCATCTTTCTTAAAACAGTCAGACTGTATTGCAGAAGAATGAGAGCGGAGGACCTTGCGAAGCATTTGGCCGTTGATTGTAGGAGCTCAGGTGCACGAAATCGTCATCGGAAAGTAAATTCGTTTAGCTCTCACCAAGATCTACGTCCATACGGTGAGTTTTTCCCGTTTCGTTAAATTTTTTGTGTTAGGAATTTTGTTTTGACCCTCCTTTGTCCTGAAAGGTATCGGGAATTTATGCTAGCTTGCATGTTAGATATTTTACATTATAATGGTATTACATCTATCACCTCACACATGGCATCTTTGAAACTAAATTCACTATGTTCGATAAACGTAAAAGTTGTTTTCATACTTATACTGAATCTAGAGTCATGCATACCATGAGTTATCCTATATGGATGTTTTTGCTCATGTAGGAGGTCAAATAATATAAACAAACTATTTTCTACAGCGCATAATTATATCTTTACTTGTGGACTAGTGGATCAACTAAGCCGAGGGATACGGCTATCCATCAAAACTTAACTTGAAACATGTTTTTCTCACATCATAACTTGGTATTTTCATAAACAGTGTTAGGATTGGAGTTTCCCTGAACGTCTGCAGTTATCCCCTGCACTGTGTGGAATTAGCACGTGTGTTTTTTCTTACTCTGATATACATTTAAAATCGGAGAAAATGCGGGTTGTGACAGTTGGTATCAGAACGATAGGTTGTTTGACAATTGGTCGAGCTACCATACCAGGTTAGTTTTGGTTTTCTTGTTCCATTACATACACCCACCGATGTGTCATCAGTTTGTCTTGGCTGAAGCACAAACACTATACTCATAATCATGACAAGAAGTATACGGGGCATAATATGTTGTATGGAATGCATAATATATGTTTATATATGGATCCTCATAGGGGGAAACATTTGACTGTTATGTAGTATGGGATGCATAACAATCATCACATGAATGCACATTAGATTTTTCCTTTTGTTACATGCGATATTATGTAGTATGGGATGCATAAAATTTCATGTGTACGCCGCTCATAACATGCACTAAGGCCTTTATTAGATTGAATAGCACATCATGCATGACATAGTATTGCATTATCACACATGCCAAGCTAAAGATTTTCCTGATGACATATATAGACACATGGTTTTGAGTCAAAAAGAATAAGAATTCATGCATTCATGGTTTATGCACATGAGTCAGAAGGATGGCGGTATATCATCCTAAGTTTAGGCATAACATCATAAATAAAATTCCTAGAGCAAGTTAGCAGCTTGAGAAAGTATTTGTACATGTATTATTTGAACTAAGTTGTGTAGTTGTAGCGGTGAGCTAGGTATTGATTAGTATTTTATTATGTTTTTAGAATGTCGTTGAAGCGTCTTGCGACATGGTCGACTCCCTAGTCACAGGGTGAGCCGTCTAGGGAATAGAGTGAGGCAGTGATCGAAGGACTGCGATAGAGCAATGAGGCTCTGTCAAGGCAAATGTTGGAGATGTAGTCGTAGATCCAGGCTTTGTTGTATGTTGTTTCCGGGCAGCCATTTAGAGTGGAAGACCTTATTGTGGGTCAAACCATTCTGATTCACCCTGCTCCTCTAGTGCCTCCAGTTTTGTTTCCACCAGAGATGAGCTTTATCTCGCATTTCCAGCAATTAGAATATCCTACATACGATGGAAGAGCGGATTTCATGGCCTTAGACGACTGGATTATAGTTGTTGGATCCCTAGTTGGATTTGGGCTAGGTTCACTAAGTTAGGATCATATGACCCAACATGTATAGCTATGGTCATGGTTGTGTCCTAGAGTCTAGGCCAAGTCCTTAGAGTTAACAATGCATGGACCAGCCATCAACAGACTGCCAAAGACTCAAGACTTAGAGAAGTATCAAAGACTCAGAAAATAAGTTCGACATTCGTCGAACTCAGGTCGATGAAAGCCATGCTCAGCTCAATTAACTCATAGGAAATTCCTTAAGCTGAGCTCGACGATCTTGTATCTCAGCTCGACGATCTGGGTGCACAGAATTTGAAAGATTAATCAAGCAGCAGTCAGCAGTTCTGAGGTCAACGATCTTGGATCTTAGCACAACAAATCTAGACTTTGTTATTCCCATCCTTCTGTCCCTATTCTATTGCAATAATTCCTGAGTAATTAATGCTAAAATATTCTTTGAATATTACCATTACACGGAGCATTAGTTATGGTCTTCATCAGGATTATTGCTTGCCATTTTTCAAAGGGACAGTTAGGGAAATCAATCAATGCAAACATTCTCAAGGTCGTCAGCATTGAATGTAGGAAGGAATTCAAATTTCAAAAGGAAATTTATATGGAAAATATAAAATAGATTTTTCCTTCTTTTCCATATAATAAGATACACAGAAGAATAAAAGAACAATAGTGAACAAGGATCTTCTGCTCTCTCTCTCTCTCTCTCTCTCTCTCTCTCTTGACAGCACTCTCAGATGCATAGTACACAGAACAAAGTGATAGAGAGAAACAAGTGCTAGACTAGAGGAAGAAGTTTAAGTTGAAGAAGAAGAACAACCAGTCAAAATCAAGAGTCTTCTTCTGTCTTCATCCCAGGATTCTTCAAAGAATAACAACTACAGCATCAGTCAAGAAGTTCCAAAATCTCTTCTAGTCAAAGCAAAAGCCTGAAGGCCTATCACCCTGCAGCAAAGCTCCAACTTCCTGAACCTTTCATTATCTCAGGGGGAGCCTTTGCTAACATCAAAATCCACACAAGTCTTCTCAGTTATACTTAGAGAAAGAGAAGACAAAATCAATCTCTCATCCCCCACTGTATAAAGGGTTCTTAAGTCCCTACAAAAGTTACTCCTTGTTGCAAGTCACCTAATAAAAAGACTTGAGGTTTGGTTTTTGAGCACCTGATCAAAAGCTCATTGGTGGCAGTCGCCTGAACAAAAACCTGAGTGGATTCCTACCAGGGTGGTAGAAGAGTTGATGTACCCAGGATGGGGAACCACTGTAAAATTCTTGTGTTATCTGGATGCTCTTTTCTTTTGTTCCTGTTGTGGCTGTGCTTGTTAGGTTATTATGTTTGTGATTATTTATACTTTTTGTGCCTGTGACAAATCATATTAGTGTAGGAATAAGTATTTATTTACAACAAAAGTTTTAAAACCCAAAGATACTCCATTCATCCCCCTCTAGAGTATACTAGATCTAACCCCTCACTTTCAATTGGTATAAGAAGAGGTTCTTTTGGTTGTACAAGCTAACCCTTGAACAAAAGATCCTAAGTTAGATCTGAAATTTCATCTCTATTAGATTTATACACACATCATTACACAAAACAAAGACTATGCAAACACTAGACCTCCAAAATGCAATCTAACAAGTTTGTCATCTGGAAGGCAAGAATTAAATTATATATGAACTCTATTGATGAAGATATCTACAACTCTATTTTGACATGTCCCCCTCAGGCATCTACCTCTACAGAACCATCTAGTACTAATGCAGTACCACCACCAGAGTGGACTGAGGCTCAGAGAAATGCCAAAGTTGTTTATGCTAAAGCAATGAACATTCTGGCCAAAACAATGTTAGATGGCATCTTTCAGAAAGTGGCTGAATGTACATCAGCCAAGGCCATTTGGGATTCCCTCAATAAAATGGTGGCTGGATCTACAGATGAAAGGAAAGATAGAAGATCCAATCTCATATCCCAATATGAGAATTTCAAGAAGGAGGAAGCTGAATCTATAGCAGACATGTACAATAGGTTGAGCTCAATCATCAATGAGCTAAAAACCTTGGATAAGGACATCACCCTCACAGAGGTGAATGATTAAATCCTTATTTGCTTCCCAAGCTCATGGGATTCAAGGATCTGGCCTATCAAGGAGGCTAGGAGCCTAAATGAGATTTCCACTAAAACTCTTTCGGGAAAGCTGAAGTCCTATGAGAAGTCATAAAATCTAGAGAAGCAGCTGAGTAAAGAACACCTCCACCAGCAAGGAAGGAGCACAACATTGTATTCAAGGCTGCTGAGGAGACAGAGACTCCAACAATTAATGAAGAGTTGATGAGCTTATTTGCTAGAAGATTCTACAAAATGGCAAAGAATGATTTCAGAAGAAAGTCATCCAGGCAGGATGATAATCCAAGGTATGACAAAACACCCACTAAAGAAGTAGTTTTCTTTGGCTGTAGGAAACCTGGACACTTCCTCTCAGAGTGTCAAGAGAATCAAAAGAAGGAAAGAAGAAAAGAGAAGGAATCTAGAAGCAAGCATTACAGCAAGCCCTCTTCCAGCATGCACAAAAAGATAGACCAGGGATTTATAGCTGAAAGCTGGAGTGAAACAGAAGATGAATCCTCATCTTCAAGCTCCAGTGAAGAAGAAGAAGAAGAGGCAAGGGCCAAAGAATTTTGCCTCATGGAAATTGATGCTAGCAGTAGCAGATTAGATACAGATGAATTTGATAATGAGGAAAACCTATCAGCTGAAGATCAGGTATTAGCATCTTATGATTTTGAATCTGATGAATTTAAATTTGAATTTAAAAATTTATGCTTAGATTTGATAAGCTCTGAGAAGGAAATCAAACTTCTTAGAGAAAAATTAAATGATCTAGATAAAATAACTTCTGAAAATGCTAATCTATCTAATGAACTAAATTTTGCAAATGAACAAATTATCTTTCTGAAATCTGAACTTAGCAAAGCTAAGATATTAGAAGAATCATTGAATGGCAGAAGTTTAAAATTGCTAGATATAACCAGCACATTAAATGCTAGAACTAATAACTGCAAACTACGATTAGGAGCTTCATCAAGTGAACCAACCCTAATCCAAAAGATTCATCTTTCTAAACCTGTAAATTTTGTTTTTGATAAAGGAAAGAAAAACACTGAACAGGTTAATAAGGTTAATGAATTTCTTGAACAAATTGAAACTAAGAACAAACTTAAAAACTAGAAGAATAATAAAAGTAACAATTTTCCGCAGTCATCGTCGAACTCAGATCGACGATATATGAACAGATCGTCAACCTCAGAACGAAGATATCTGAATGCAAATTTCAGTAATAATCATTCTTAAATCTACGATCGACGATACTAGTATGGTTTGTCGACCAGAGATCGACGATTTTGGTGCCCGAAGAATGAATATCTTCATTCTTCGAGTAAAGATCGAAGATCTCATCTAACATCGTCGAGCTCAGGTCGACGATCCAACAAGTAAACGTCAATCCCAGATCCTAACAACAGAAACATAAATTCTAATAGATCTAGGAATCCATTTAATCCATTAGCTGATTGGATAATTCCACCTAGAAGATATCATCCATTAGGATACAAATCTCAACCAGAACTCTCTGTTATATCTAGTTTTTCATATCAGCAATATGAAGGACCCAAGGTAACCTGGGTCAAGAACAACTAACTATTTTCTTTGCAGATAAAGAGCTGTCTAGTTGTGAATCAACTATGGTACCTGAACAGTGGTTGCTCTAAACACATGACTGGCAACAAGGAAAACCTAATCAACCATAAGTCCAAGCTGGGACCAAAGGTAATCTTTGGTGACTCAAAGAGTGGCCAATCAGAAGGCTATGGAGAAGTAAGGATTGGAGCTGTCACTTTAAAGAAGTTGACTTGTAACGTCCCAATTCATGCTAGGCCCCCTCGCACGAGTTCTTAGTCAAGAGACTTGACTCGGGCTCGGGGCGCACTGGCAAAAGGTGTCAAGTGTGTGGAACGGAGTGATAGGTTGAGTGATTTCAGATGAATTCATCGAGAATTCCCAGATATACCCACCGATCGTCGAGAATGATGACCGATCGTCGAGTATCGCTGACTGATACTCAACGCACTCAACGCCAGGATTTCTGATAAACTGGTTAAGGGAAATTCGTCGGGAATCATTGTTGATACCCGACGAATCCGTCGAGAATGATGACTGATCATCGAGTATCGCTTACTGATACTCAACGCACTCAATGCCAGGATTTCCGATAAACTAGTTAAGGGAAATTCGTCGGGAATCATTGTTGATACCCGACGAATTCGTCGAGAATGCCCGGCAATACTCACCGATTGTCGAGAATGATGAATGATCGTCGAGTATCGTTGACTGATACTCAATGCACTCAATGCAAGGATTTCTTATAAAATGGTTAAGGGAAATTCGTCGGGAATCATTGTTGATACACGACGAATTCGTCGAGAATACCCGGCTATACTCACCGATCGTCGAGAATGATGACCGATCGTCGAGTATCGTTGGCTGATACTCAACGCACTCAACGCCAGGATTTCTTATAAAATGGTTAAGGGAAAGTCTTAGGGAATCATTGTTGATACCCGACGAATTCGTCGAGAATACCCGGCTATACTCGCCGATCGTCGAGAATGGAAGCTGATTCCCGCCGAATTTGACTTGTGGGTTTTTCCGCCCAGGCAGATTCACTGGCTTGTACAGGCGGACTGAACCGGACTTCTGGATTCGTGCTGGATGATATCCCTTGGACCGGTCATTTCAAATAAGACCTAATTTGGGCGGTCCAATCAGAAATTGACACATGGCAAAGTGACAAAACCCTAACGCGCTAATATAAATAAGAAGGAAACTAAACCCCAGTCGTCACTTCGACCACTGCCAAACCCTTACCCGTGCTAAACCATCTGGAGAGAAGCTGATCATCGGAGTTGGAGTTTTGGAGGAAGAAAGGCTTGCCTAAGCCAACAAAACTTATGAAGGGGAGAAACGCCATCGCTATCAAGGAAGGAACGATGCCGTGTGGGAGGATGAGTAGATCCATGGCCGAGAATGATGGTAGCGCTGGAAATGAGGTAAGCTTCCTCCCCTCTCCCTTAGTGCTAGATCTGTAGTTATATTCTAGGAGAGATATCGACTCCATAGAGTCTTGATGGTGAGGAGAAGATTTCTTAGGGAAAGCGATGCCTAGGTTGCTTTCTAGGCTTTAGTCTTCTTCAACCTCTTCATCCTTCAAAGTTGAGATGAGAGAGTGATTCGTGGAGAAGTACGGCTTTGTGAGGGTGAATAAGGGTGGACGAATTTCTCGAGGAGTTTTTGGGAGATCGGTGCAAGGAGGAAGATGAACGGATGTCGTTCATCTCACCTTAAGATACGTGCAGAAATCTAATTTCTGCACGCAGCGATCTTCGTGGCCAGTTTCGGAGGGGTTCTGGTCATATTTGGGTTTTTAATCAACATGAAAGTCGTAGACCTTGAAATTATCTTTCCAACGAGTGGTTACACGCACTCGCCGGATTTCTGTGGCCACAGGAATCCTTGGTCGAAGTTGCTACCAAGATTAAGGCTGCACCTAAACTCTGGGATGTGTAATGCTGAATTCGATTTGGTGGAATTTAATGTTGCGATCCAACTCGAGGTTTGGGTGAACTCTTTTGACATAATCATCATAGTGATATGATAAGTTGATGTTATAAATCTGAATTCGTATAACGAGTTGTGGACAAGCTTAATTTAAGGAAAGAGCCTGATATAAATTGGTAGATGTATATTGATGTCCATTATCTATATAATGTGGAATTAATTTGGAAGGGCATATAAATGATTTAATTATGGCCATGATGTATGTTGAACTGATAGAAGGGAATTTGTAATCCAATTCTTAGAGTGTCGTCTCCCTACGGGTAGTATTGTGGAAGTAACAAATGCGGTGTTGATCGTCACTAGTTGGAATGAGGTTAAGATGAGTAAAGTTGGACGGTTGGGCTTAGTCCTCGGTGTTCACGTCCCGAGGCTCCTTCCGTATTTGATGGATGGTTGGGCTTTGTCCTCGGTGTTCATGTACCGAGGCTCCTTCCATGCCACGATATTGTGGAATTGCATGTGGTGTGAGTCGACACGCGGTGTCGTAATCCCGGGTTATGGATAGTGTGGCAGGTCTACGGGCTCGCCAATCATCACACCGATGGGAGTTGACAGTTAGACCTTGGGCGGTTGGGCTTGGCCCTCGGTGTTCACGTCCTGAGGCTCCATCCGTGCCAAGTGAACGGTTGGGCTTGGTCCTCGTGCTCATTTCTGGGGCTCCTTCCGTGTCATACCTTAGGCCAGTTCGGGGCTAGGATCTTGGTGCACATTTACCCAAGAGAACCCGCTGAGCCGTAGTACGCATGTGAGCTCTGCTGTTGTGTTCTTAGCATTGAGGCGTATGGTGGCCTAGGCCAGGTAGTGTGGAGATTAGCCATGTAGTGGAGATGCCCGCTCTACTTTCACCATTTGGCCATGACGGATGACGCCTTAGAGGTTAGCTACCTGCTCGAATAGTGGGAACTATAAGTCTGTGTCGACATAGCGATTGCATGTGCTTGATCATGGGTGTGTCATTGCATTGCATACATAGCTTTGCACTTCATTACATACACAAGACCCTTATTGTATAAGTTTGTATAGGCACTCCTATACGATGAGTTACTTACTACTGAATGACCCTCAACTTATATGCTTGTATTGGCATCCATATAAGTTGAGTTACTTACTGTTATAACATTATACTCTCTTGCTGCTGTAGATGGTAGAATTGTGGAATAAGAGGTTGCTCATTTATACACAACTTATATTGCTACTTATGACATGTATACTTACTTCACCTGCTTGTACTACTGTTTTATATATATTGTACTTGTTCCTTTCTCCGCCCGGTGCCGAGGAGTCGTCGGGGGAGCGAATGTGAAGCCACTTAGTCTTTATGACTAACGGTTGCTACGTCTTCCTTTTTAGGAGAAATCCCCGTAGGTGGATTAGCAGGTCATGCAACTGGACAGCCAGGCCAGGACGACAGGTCCTGAGGGGACGGTACCGTCGCTACCGTCAGTTACGGATGTGAGTGAGAGAGATTTTATTGTAGCCCTTGGAGGCAATTTTATTTACGTACTCTGATTATGTAGAAGCTTGTTTAGCTTCCCTTTTGTTATACTTATGGACTTATGCTTAGTGTGGATTGACTTCTTTATATTATTATGATTTGGTTGGCATTTATATGTTGGTATTGGTTGTAGCCGGCAGAATAGGCGTCTTGTGGTACAGACTAGCCCGAGGTTAGTGTTACCGCCAGGCGACTGTTCTGGGCATAAGACCCCTCTCGTGCTGTGTTTTGTGTTCCGGGAGTGGGGTCTTACAAATGGTATCAGCTTTCTACGATCCTCCAAGGAGAAAGTCACTTAACAATGGTTCCACCCCCCATTTGATTAGTCAGTTTGGGGACAACCTGACTTAGTGTAAGCAGTGGTGTGCCCATATGTAATTCACACTAAGTTGTCCATCTTTGGCCTTAGATTAGCCAACCTAACCTTAGGTTTGTACCCTATGTGTAGATACCAGTACATGCTGAGCCAGTGAGGGGCACCCCCGCCCCATCCGTACCTACACAATTCCAACAATCAGAGCAAGGGCATACGCTCACAGCTATTTTAGACGCCTTTAGATCCCAATCTCAGCAGGCACCTGTACAACAACAGGGTCCGGGATCTAGTTGGTTAAGCATTTTCCGAGCTCTCTCCCCTCCCGCTTATATTGGGACAGAGTCGGCGGGGCGTATGGAAGAGTGGATCGACACTGTAAAAGAATTGTTGGCAGGAATAAGATGCCAAAACAACATGGCGGTGACCCTTGTGGTGACACTCTTAGAACTGCACGCCAAAAGGTTGTGGAAGTCCCTCATGGGCTCCACTTTTCATGGAAGAGTATACACGGACATTAGTTGGAGCGAATTCACTGAAGCCTTCTTAGAGCATTTAATCCCCTCGGCCTCTCAGGATGGTCTTGAAGAGAGATTTTTGCAACTAAAGCAAGGGTCCAAGTCGGTGACAGAGTACCAACGAGAGTTTCAGCACTTGGCTAGATTCGCTAACTCCTATGAATTGGATGATAGAGGGTACGCAAAACAATTCTACAAAGGCTTGCGAGATCCCCTAAGGCAAGCCCTTTTGTTTATAGCGGACTCTAGTCTGGCGGAGATTATCGATATGGCGAAGCGATTGGAAGCGGACCACTTGGAAAGTGGTAAGAGGCCAGCGGAGGGCGTGATGAAAGCCGGCCCCAGCAACAGAAGGAGATTTGACAATAGAAGAGGAAGAGGATATCGGAGAGGTGGCGGGAGTTTCCCCCAGAATTTTAGATAGGAGCGCCCGGTTCCACAACCGCCAGCATTACCTCCACCTCAACAATTTCAGCAATACGGCGGAAGGCAGGAACGGGTGTTCTTTGAATGCAACCAACCGGGCCATATTCGACGCTACTATCCGCAACTGTTTGGAGATGTGCCTTTTGCTTACCCTCCAGCAGCCCCTCGGGAGCGAGGGTATGTGCGTGGTCGAGGACATGGACCATGAGGAAGAAACCCCGGACCCGCTCATGATCAGATGTATGCCTTGGATATGACTCAAGAGCGGAATCCTCAGGAGATGATTGCAGGTACGATTTGAATTAGCCATTTTCTTCCATTAATATCCTCTAGTGGCTTAAAATATACTAGACGTCTAGCTTGAGTATTATTAATGACACTTAGGCACCATGATGGTCGGCGAGAAATCGTCTTATATGTTATTTGACCTTGGTGCCTCACATTCTTTCGTGTCTAAAGACTTCATCAAGGATATACACAGAGTGTAATATTTCACTGGTATTGCTCGAAGAGTTCGCCTCCCAGACGGATCTGAGATGACGACAACCGTTACATGTGAGTTGGAGATAACCATTGGGGGAAAGACCTTTGATACCCCCGCCACAATTTTTAGAATACCAGAATTCGACCTCATTCTGGGCATGGCGTGGCTGGATTTGCACCATGCAAGAATCGACTGTGAGGAGAAGCAATTCTATTTGAGACATGGAGACACTGATATAATCTTCCAAGGTATAAATTTCGCACAACGATTATTGTTATCCTCAATCCAGACCTTGAAAGCTCATATGAGAGGGGATGAAGTCTACATGATAAGTTTCAAACTGAAGGAGGTGAGGGTAGATGTGAAGGATGTGCGGGTAGCACGGGATTTCGCTGAGGTATTTCCTTAGAAATTACCAGGGTTACCCCCACATAGAGAAGTGGATTTTCAGATTAAGCTTGTATCAGGAGCTAAGCCTTTTTCCAGGACCCCTTATCGAATGGCCCCAAAAGAACTCGCAGAGTTTAGAGTTCAACTGCAGGAGTTGGTAGAATCAGGGTTTGTTCGCCCCAGTTCATCACCTTGGGGAGCCCCTATTCTATTCGTTAAGAAGAAAGATGGAACCCTGCGTTTATGTATAGACTATCGGGAGCTCAACCGACTGATGGTACGGAAAACCTATCCGTTACCTCGGATCGATGAGTTGTTCGATCAACTGGTGGGAGCGCATTGGTTCTCCAAACTGGATTTGCGCTCGGGGTATTATCAATTGAAAATACAAGAGGATGAGGTCAAGAAAATGGCTTTCAGCTCAAGGTACGGCTTATATGAGTTTACGGTGATGCCGTTTGGGCTCACAAATGCCCCATCAACTTTAATGAGCTTGATGAAAAAAGTTTTTGAGGCCTATCTAGATGTCTTCGTCATTGTTTTTATTGATGACATCTTAGTCTACCTTAAGACGGAGGAAAAGCACGCCCTATTCGCCAAGTTTAGTAAGTGTGAATTCTGGCTTAGGGAAGTGGCTTTCTTGGGTCATGTAATCAGTGGGGCTGGACTAGCTGTGGATCCGGCCAAGGTGCGTGCCGTGAAGGAGTGGTCGCCCTTGAAGTTGGCGACCGATGTGAGGAGTTTTCTTGGGCTTGTCGGATACTACCGCAAGTTCGTAAAAGGATTCTCCAAGATTTCCCTCCCGCTTACTTCTTTGACAAAGAAAGGTTTGCCATTTGAGTGGACACCCCAATGTGAAGCGGCATTCCAGGAATTGAAGGATAGACTCACCTCCGCACCCATCCTTGTCCTGCCATCTGGGAAGGAAGGATTTCAAGTTTACATGGACGCGCCTTATCAGGGATTGGGAGCGGTGTTGATGCAGCACGAGCACGTGATTGCTTATGCTTCAAGATAATTGAAGATACATGAAATCAATTACCCGGTGCATGATTTGGAGCTAGGAGCAGTGGTGTTCGCCTTGAAGGTATGGAGGCATTCTCTATACGGCGTCCACTGCGAAATCTTCTCGGATCATAACAACTTGAAGTACATTTATACCCAGAAGGAGTTGAACCTAAGACAACGGAGGTGGTTAGAGTTTCTATGCGATTATGAGTTCACCTTGACCTACCACCCCAGAAAATCAAACTCTGTAGCCGATCTATTGAGCAGGAAAGTACCCGGCTCGAGCCCATAGTCTCGGTTGATGAGCATGGCGTTGGCGCGGATGATTGAGAAGATGGATATTACATTGATATTCAAGGCTCCTTCGGCAGAATATACGGAGTACTTGTCCAGCATGAGCATAGTTTGTGATATCCAGGACAAAATCCGAGTGGAGCAAGGATTGGATGCGGCTCTGGCCCCAACACTCAAGTTGATCGAAGACGGGGCTACCGATGAGTACACACTAAAACACGGCCTCGTTTACTTTCGCGGCCTGCTCTACATTCCCAATGGCGGTAAAATCCGGGAGGATATCTTGAGAGAGGCACATTGCTCTCAATATTCAGTGCACCCAGGAATTTAAAGATGTACGTCGGCTTACGGAAGACGATGTGTTGGCAAGGAATGAAGAAGGATGTCTGATACTTTATCACGCATTGTGAAGCCTGCCAAATAGTGAAGGCGGAGTGCAGGAGTACCGGTGGCCTGTTGCAGTCATTGCCAATCCCCGAGTGGAAGTTCGAGGATATTTCCATGGACTTCGTACATGGGCTACCTCGCTCCCGCTCAGGAAATGATTCAGTATGGGTGATCGTTGATCGCTTGATGAAAGTTGCCCGGTTCATTCCTATGAAGAAGGAGGCTCATGTGGATGCCTTAGTACGCCTTTTCGTAGAGCAGTTTGTACGGTATCATGGCGTACCTAAGATGATAGTTTCGGACCGTGATGGTCGCTTTACCTCCAAGGAGTGGAAGTAGGTACAAGCGTATTTGGGATCGCGCCTTACCTTCAGCACCGCATTTCATCCTCAGACGGACGGGCAGTCTGAGCAGACCATCCGAACATTGGAGGACCTGTTGAGGTTATGTGTGATAGATAGGGGAGAGCCATTAGAAAGACTCTTGCCCTTATTGGAATTCTCCTACAACAACAACCATCAAGCTAGCATTGGCATGGCGCCCCATGAAGCCCTATATGGAAAGAGGTGTAGAACCCCCTTGTCTTGGGTGCAAGATGAAGACCCGAAGACTTTGGGTGTTGATTATATAGATGACACAGATGTGGTGGTTAGGTTGATACGGGATCGTATGTTAGAGGCTCAAAGTCGGCAGGCGAAGTATTATAACGCAAGGCATTATATGGTGGAATTTCAAGTGGGTGATAAAGTGTTCCTGAAAATCCGGCCGATGCATGGAGTGACACGGATGCAGGGAGTGAAGAATCTCAGCCCACGGTATGTTGGGCCCTATGTCATATTGGAAAGGATTGGCCCTTTGGCCTATCGACTGGAGCTACCGCCCGTGCTAGAGAATCTCCACGATGTGTTCCATGTATCTTTGCTTCGGAAGGCGCTGTTGCGGCCCGAACATTACATCCCCACAACTGATGGTACTGTGGTGTCTGACAGATCTATGCGACTGGAGCCGGTGCGGATCGTTGATAAAGAGATAAGAGCCTTGTGCCGCAAAAGTGTTCCCTTGGTAAAAGTGCTATGGTCTAATCATGGGAAGGAGGAATTCACATAAAAGCCGATGGATTTGATGCAAGGACGCTACCCAGAGTTTTTTGCTTCAGGTAGTTTTAATTAAAAGCATATGTTATTTTGTATGCTTTACTCCCCATAGCCTCAGCCTGATTTCGAGGACGAAATATTTTATTTTGTTTATAGGATTTGTAACGTCCCAATTCGCGCTAGGCCCCCTCGCACGAGTTCTGAGTCAAGAAACTTGACTCGGGCTCAGGGCGCACTGGCAAAAGGTGTCAAGTGTGTGGAACGGAGTGATGGGTTGAGTGATATCCGATGAATTCGTCGAGAATGCCCGGATATACCCATCGATCATCGAGAATGATGACCGATCGTCGAGTATCGATGACTGATACTCAACGCACTCAACACAAGGATTTCTGATAAACTGGTTAAGGGAAATTCATCGGGAATCATTGTTGATACCCGACGAATTCGTCGAGAATGATGACCGATCGTCGAGTATCGCTGACTGATACTCAACGCACTCAACGCCAGGATTTCCGATAAACTGGTTAAGGGAAATTCGTCGGGAATCATTGTTGATACCCGACGAATTCGTCGATAATGCCCGGCTATACTCACCGATCGTCGAGAATGATGACCGATCGTCGAGTATCGTTGACTGATACTCAACGCACTCAACGCCAGGATTTCTGATAAAATTGTTAAGGGAAAATCGTCGGGAATCATTGTTGATACCCGATGAATTCGTCGAGAATACCTGGCTATACTCACCGATCGTCGAGAATGATGACCGATCGTCGAGTATCGTTGACTGATACTCAACGCACTCAATGCCAGGATTTCTGATAAAATGGTTAAGAGAAAGTCGTCGGGAATTAGTGTTGATACCCGACAAATTCGTCGAGAATACCCGGCTATACTCGCCTATCGTCGAGAATGGAAGCTGATTCCCGCCGTATTTGACTAATGCTTTTTTCCGCCCAGGCAAATTCGCTGGCTTGTACAGGCGGACTGAACCGGACTTTAGGATTCATGCTGGATGATCCCTTGGACCGGTCATTTCAAATAAGACCTAATTTGGGCGGTCCAATCAGAAATTGACACATGGAGAAGTGACATAACCCTAAGGCGCTAATATAAATAAGAAGGAAACTAAACCCTAGCCGTCACTTCGACTACTTCCGAACCCTTACCCGCGCGAAACGATCAGGAGAGAAGCGGATCATAAGAGTTGGAGTTCTGGAGGAAGATAGGCTTGCTGGAGCCAGCCAAACTTTGGAAGGGGAGAAACGCCATCGCTGTCAAGGAAGGAACGATGCCGCGGGGGAGGATGACCAGATCCATGGCCGGGAATGATGGTACCGCTGGAAATGAGGTGAGCTTCCTCCCCACTCCCTTGGTGCTAGATCTGTAGTTATATTCTAGGAGAGATATCGACTCCATAGAGTCTTGATGGTGAGGAGAAGATTTCTTAGGGAAAGCCATGCCTAGGTTGCTTTCTAGGCTTTAGTCTTCTTCAACCTCTTCATCCTTCAAAGTAGAGATGAGAGAGTGATTTGTGGAGAAGTACGGCTTTGTGAGGGTGAATAAGGGTGGATGAATTTCTGGAGGAGTTTTTGGGAGATCGGTGCAAGGAGGAAGATGAACGGATGTCGTTCATCTTACCTTAAGATGCGTGAAGAAATCTGATTTCTGCACGCAGCGATCTTCGTGGCCTGTTTCGGAAAGGTTCTAGACATATCTGGGTTTTAGACTCAACATGAAAGTCGTAGCCCTTGAAATTATCTTTCCAACGGGGGGTTTACACGCACTCACCGTTTTTCTGTAGCCACGGTAATCCTTGGTCTAAGTTGCTGCCCGGATTTTGGCTGCTCCTAAACTTTTGGCTGTGTAATGTGGAATTCGATTTGGTGGAATTTAATGTTGCGATCCAACTCGAGGTTTGGGTGAACTCTTTTGACATAAACATCATAGTGATATGATAAGTTGATGTTATAAATTTTAATTCGTATAACGAGTTGTGGACAAGCTTAATTTAAGAAAAGAGCCTGATATAAATTGGTAGATGTATATTGATGCCCATTATCTATATCATGTGGAATTCATTTGGAAGGGCATATAAATGATTTAAGTATGTCCATGATGTATGTTGAATGGATAGAAGGGAATTAGTAATCCAATGCTTAGAGTGTCGTCTCCCTACGGGTAGCATTATTGAAGTAACAAATGCGGTGTTGATCGTCACTAGTTGGAATGAGGTTGAGATGAGTAAAGTTGGACGGTTGGGCTTGGTCCTCGATGTTCACGTCCTGAGGCTCCTTCCATATTTGATGGATGGTTGGGCTTGTTCCTCGGCATTCACGTCCCGAGGCTCCTTCAATGCCATGATATTGTGGAATTGCATGTGGTGTGAGTCGACACGCGGTGTCGTAATCCTGGGTTAAGGATAGTGTGGCAGGTCTACGGGCTCGCCAATCATCACACCGATGGGAGTTGACAGTTATCCTTGGGCGGTTGGGCATGTTCCTCGGTGTTCACGTATCGAGGCTCCTTCCATGCCAAGTGAACGGTTGGGCTTGGTCCTCGTACTCATTTCCGGGGCTCCTTCCGTGTCATACCTTAGGCCAGTTCGAGGCTAGGATCTTTGTGCACATTTACCCAAGAGAACCCGCTGAGTCGTAGTACGCATGTGAGCTCTACTGTTGTGTTCTTAGCGTTGAGGCATACGGAGGCCTAGGCCAGGTAGTGTGGAGACCAGCCTAGTAGTGTAGATTCCCGCTCTACTGTCACCGTTTGGCCACGACGGATGATGCCTGAGAGGTTAGCTACCTGCTCGAATAGTGGGAACTATAAGTCTTTGTCGACATAGCGATTGCATGTGCTTATCATGGGTGTCTCATTGCATTGTATACATAGCATTGCACTTCATTACAAACACAAGACCCTCATCGTATAAGTTTGTATGGGCACTCCTATACGATGAGTTACTTACGAATGAACGACCCTCAACCTATATGCTTGTATGGGCATCCATATAAGTTGAGTTACTTACTGTTATAACATTATACTCTCTTGCTGCTGTAGATTGTTGAATTGTGGAATAAGAGGTTCCTCATTTATATACTACTTCTATTGCTACTTATGACATATATACTTACTTCACCTTCTTGTACTACTGTTTTTTATATATTGTACCTGTTCCTTTCTCCGCCCGGTGTCGAGGAGTCGCCGGGGGAGCGGATGTGAATCCACTTAGTCTTTATGACTAACGGTTGCTACGTCTTCCTTTTTAGGAGGAAACCCCGCAGGTGGAGTAGTAGGTCATGCAGCTGGAGAGCCAGGCAAGGACGACAGGGCCTGAGGGGACGGTACCGTCGCTACCGTCGGTTACGGATGTGAGTGCGGGAGATTTTATTGTAGCCCTTCGGGGCAATTTTATTTACGTACTCTGATTATGTAGAAGCTTGTTTAGCTTCTCTTTTGCTGTACTTATGGACTTATGCTTAGTGTGGATTGACTTCTTTATATTATTATGGTTGGGTTGGCATTTATATGTTGGTATTGGTTGGAGCCGACAGAATAGGCGTCTTGTGGTACAAACTAGACCGAGTGTTAGTGTTACCGCCAGGCGACTGTTCTGGGCATAAGACCCCTCTCGTGCCGTGTTTTGTGTTCCGGGAGGGGGTCTTACATGACCTATGTAAGAGGACTCAAGCACAACCTCATCTCCATAAGCCAATTATGTGATGAAGGTTATCTGGTACACTTTAACTCAATATCTTGTATTATTTCAAATAAAGAAAAACAAAATGTTTTAATTGGGAATAGACAAGGAAACATATACTTAATTGATTTTCATTCTACCAATTCAGATATCTGCTTACTTAACATAATTAGTAATCAGAATGACTTATGGCATAAAAGGCTAGGATATGTAAATATTAAAAATATTACTAGGCTATCAAAAGACAACCTAGTGAGAGGTTTACCTCTCGGTCCCTACAAGAAGGAAGGCCTTTGTAGGGCATGTCAACTAGGCAAGTAAACTAAATCTAGCATTAAATCAGTAAATAAAAGTTATTCACCTAGTATCTTGTACTTGCTACACATGGACCTTTTTGGTCATATTATTTTACAAAGCCTAGGAGGGAAATCTTATACTCTAGTAGTTGTAGATGACTTCTCTAGATTCACATGGGTGTTCTTTCTGAGATCTAAGTCAGATACCTTTAAGGTTCTTACAGATTTTCTCAAGACCATACAGATTGAGTACTCTACTCAAGTTGCATTGATCAGAAGTGATCATGGCACTGAGTTTGACTCTCTTCTTATGCATGAGTTCTGTGAGAAGGAAGGTATCATGCACTGTTTCTCAGCTCCTAGAACTCCTCAACAAAATGGGGTAGCTGAAAGGAAAAATAGAGCACTCATTGAAGATGCAGGTACATTACTTGCAGATGCTTACATGTCTCTATCCTATTGCGCAGAGGCAGCGAGCATAGCACACTATGTCCTTAATAGAAGTTTGATATATAAACTTAAGCATAAGACTCCCTATGAATTACTCAAATGAAAGAAACCTAAAATCACATATTTTAAAGTATTTGGTTGCATATGCTATATACATAATAACAACAAGAAATATATTAGAAAGTTTGAAGCTAAGGCTGAAGAGGGAATTTTTCTAGGATATTCCCAAGTAAGCAAAGCTTATAGGGTATTTAATAAATCATCCTTAAAAATTGAAGAATCAATTCATGTTATCTTTGATGAGACTAATATGTCTTGCAAGGAGAAAGAGATTTCTAACAGTAATCTTTTGCAGGTACCTCACTTTTGTGAGACTTTGGATGAATTGAGCCTTACCCAAGAGGCTCCAACACATCCTTCTCCACTGGTTTATGAAGACAATGAAGAAGAACAGTTGGAAGAAGCTGAACCTGTCACAACCCGCATTTTCTCCGAATAAAGAATTATCAGAGTAAGAGAAAACACGCGTCATGATGCCACGTCAAGCAGGGGATAGCTGCTGACGCTCAGGCAAATCCAACTACAATCTTTATGCAAGAAAATCATGAGCTTAATGAATAGAAAATCAGTTATGTTTAGAGTCCGTATCCCTCGGCTCAGTGGATCATCTAGTCCACAAAAGAAAACTATATTTAAACGCTGCGGAAAAATACTTTAATTAGGTTTTACACCCTAAAGAGCGCATAAGGGTCCCAAGAGAACCACTCATGCTATGCAAGACACTACACTTAGTTTATATAATACATATAAGAAAACGGTTTTCGTACGTGATTTGGAAAATAGTGATTAAGTTTATAAAAACATGCTGATCATGAGCTTCATTTATAATAGTATTTATAGTTTAAAAATAACTAGCAACCTAGCATAAAACCTTCTCAAAGCAAGTAGACTATCTCCAGAAAAATAAATGGTAGCAGCAATAGTATATATCTA
Organism: Platanthera zijinensis; assembly: GCA_039513925.1. Classification (NCBI taxonomy): domain Eukaryota; kingdom Viridiplantae; phylum Streptophyta; class Magnoliopsida; order Asparagales; family Orchidaceae; genus Platanthera; species Platanthera zijinensis. Next base: position 75,889,498 of record CM077086.1, read on the forward strand.
GTACAAGGTAAAAACTACTAGTGGGCGCCAACAACCTGACACGAACCCACCAGCACACATATATGTCTGTAAGAAAGTACTGAAAACAACCTCACAAACAAGGTAAACAGAACTCCAAGGGTCCGGAAGCCCACCAACAACACCACCTCCAACTAGCCACCAGACTGGCTACAGCTCAGAACCTGGGGTATTCCAAAAGAAAACAGAATACCTCAGCAAGCAAAAATCAAGATAAAACTGCATGAAAGAGTCAACCAAAAGGACAAAATAACAGAAAACATGCAGTAGAAAGAGTCACAACTGTCCACAACAGGACCACAAGAAATGCACAACGTGCAAAGAAACAGCAACGACCCAGCCCAAGAACCACATCCTGCAGGGCCTACTAGACTACCAAGAGCCAGAATGCTGCAAACTACCAAAGAAGAAACTTCTAACACCCTAAACTATGGGATGTGATAGTAGCAAAAACAACAACGAGGAACCGGATCGAAGGCAAACACAGTCCCCCAATCCACCATGTCCAAGTCAAAAGCTCGAGGGTCAACACGTGAAAACACAAGGGACCTTCCACCCGACATGCCCAGCCCGTACCTGGAGCAAGAAATCCATGGGTGGCCTTGGCTATATCACACAACTCCACCCCCATAAAGAGCTACAACCACCACTACTATCCACGACCCACGATTCAGCCTTTAGGAAAATAAAGAAAACGGCCGACAAGGAAAACCCAGAAATACAACTGGAAATCCACTCGGAAATGAAATACAAGGTAAAGGAAGAGTGTTGAAATAAACCAACACGACTAGGCGTTGAGTGAAACCCACTCAGTGCCTACCTAAACTTTGGCGTTGAGCGAGCTAGCCTCACTCGCCGCCAAAATAATGCCACTACCCACAAATCCACTAAAGAATACGGAGCTCGACGACAGTCGAACGACCAAGGCAGAAGATCCAGAACTCGAGTAGTTGCCTGCCACTTGAGTATCTAAACTCCCGCACTCGAAACCATCTAAATTCGCCTATCAACAGAAAATATACAAAGCGCACGATCAGTGACGCACGATCAATGGTCGTGCGCACTCATCGGCTGATGATCGTGCGAAACGAACCTGGAAAACCTGACAGAAAACCTAGCAACTGCGCACGATCAGTGTCGCATGATCAGTGGTCGTGCGCACTGTTGTCAGCGCTCGTGCGATTGCCCGAGACAGAACTTTGGAAACTGAAATTTATACGCGCACGAACAGAGGCACACGACCAGTGGTCGTGCGCCCTAAAGGTTGATGACCGTGCGCGGTCAACCTGCACCGTTTGGAATTTCCCGAACGACACCGGAACGCGCACACGACTCACGCCACTGCAGTAGCAGTAGACAACTATCACGTCGCACGCTACTACCATTCAAACTATGCCTAACCATTCGAATAATATCTTAACGAAGGAAATTGGCAACCACACCCCCCTCCTAAATCTCCCACTCGGCTACACCCAAACCAGAGCAACAATCAAAAATAAAGGAAAACAACGGCTCCACGCCGACAATTTGGATTCCAAACATCACAACATAGGGGGGTTTCAGTAGGAAGAACTAAGCCCTATAGTTAGAAAGAAAAATGAGAACAACAAGGCCTCTAACCTGGGCTAACCGGGATTTCAATTTCAGCAAATAAAATCAAAGAAAACACTTGGCAAGGGCAAGAATACCACTTGCCTCAAATCTCAGCGAAGCTTTGGACTGCTTTCCTCCTCTTCGCACGGATCAAGACGGCCGCAACACCTAGAACAAAGACTCGGCCATTAATGGCGGAAAACTTCCAAAACTGAAAATTCCAATCCTTCCAAAACTCCACGAAAATCGAATTTCTTACCGCAGGAATGAAGGTCTCGACGAGAGCAATCCGAATCCACTCTCGGAATCGAATTCCGTCCACAAACGCTCCGGGAATCGGCGTCCGAAGGGAAGGCTCGGCGGTTACTCCGTTTCTCTCGTACAAGGGGCCGGCGGTTTTCTATCGTGAAGAAGATGATCGATCCTTTCATTCTAATTCTATATATATATATAATTATATAATTATATTATTAATTACAAAATTACATAAAGCACCAAATCGACGCGAAAACCGATTCACCTCGGAATTCGACGAAATTCGCATCGTAGCTAAATATCCACGCTACGAACACAACGGCGAAGTCGAAATTAACTTTCGACGAACAGAACTCGAGTTATACCCAAACAAAGCCAAACACAAACATCCCCTCGAGAGGGCACACCGGGTCACCAAAATGACTCGGTTTGATAGGGAGATCTTGCCAACAGGCTACCAAACAGGGCACTCAGTTCTAAGGAGCTAAACCGTACTCCACACATGGCACAAGCCACGGAAACGCGTCATCGTAATGCCAAACGAGAATAAAAATAATCGCTGAAAAAAAACGGGGCGTTACAGTCACTCCCCCTAAAAGAAAGTTTCGTCCCGAAACTTTACGCACAACCCTCCTACCAAAGGAGGAAAAGTAACAAACAGAAGTTACAAAGGGAAACATACCGATCAAATCAGAGAAACAGGTGAGGGTACGCCCTCCTCATGGCCGACTCTAGCTCCCAAGTCGCGCTCTCCAAATCCTGATTTTTCCATAGAATTTTCACCATCGGTATGGACTTCTTTCGCAGCACACGCTCCTGAGTATCCAAAATACGAACTGGCACCTCAACGAAAGAGAGGTTGGGCTCTAACTGGGGCACAACATCCAAGAGTTGCCCACTGCTGCGCACACACTTCCGCAATTGGCTAACATGAAAAACATTATGAACACCAGGGAAGTTCGCTGGCAAATCCAATCTATATGCAGACACACCAATCCGCTCCAAAATCTCGAACGGGCCCACATACCTTGGGTCCAATTTCCGATTTTTACCAAATCTCTTTACACCAACCATTGGAGAAACCTTGAGGTATACATGATCCCCTACTAAAAACTCCAAAGCAGACCTACGCCGATTGGCGTTCTTTTCATACCTCTCCTGGGCTAAACGAAGCTTCTCCCGAATAAGCTTCACGGCAACTTCCATCTCTTCTAGAGCATCAGGACCCAACAAAGGCTTCTCACCAGCCTCAGCCCAAAACAACGGAGTCCTACAGCGCCTCCCATACAAAGCTTCGAACGGAGCCATCTGCAAGCTTTCCTGATAACTGTTATTATAAGCAAATTCCATGAGTCGCAGACGCTCATCCCACGCTCCACTGTGGTCTAAAATATAGCACCGGATCATATCCTCAACAATTTGATTGACCCGCTCCATCTGCCCATTGGTCTGAGGGTGGTACGCAGTAGAATACCTCAGATCCGTACCCAAACCCTCCTGCAGACTCTGCCAAAAACGAGAAGTAAACCGGGAGTCTCGATCAGAAATGATGCTAACCGGCACACCGTGGAGTCAGATGACTTCATTCAAGTACAACTCCGCTATCTTCTTCATCGGGTAATCAATCTTATAAGGCACGAAGTGAGCATACTTCGTTAATCTATCCACTATAACCCAAACAGAATCAAATCCTCTCGGGGATTTTGGCAAACCCGTAATGAAGTCCATAGATATACTCTCCCACTTCCAAGTCGGGATCTCTAGCGGAGTCAACTTACCACCAGGCCTTCCATGATCGGCCTTCACACGCTTGCAAGTGTGACACTCAGCAACATATCGGGCTATATATCCTTTCATACCATACCACCAAGCAATTTGCCTTAAGTCACGGTACATCTTCGTAGATCCTGGATGGTAGGCAACGCTGGAACCATGAGCCTCACTGCAAATCATACTCCTAATGTCCCCAACAGCGGGAACGCAAAACCTGCCGCGGTACTTCAAAGTACCCGCATCATCAATAGAAAAATCTGGCAACTCTCCCTTCTCTGTCCTGGTAAAAAGGTGCAACAGATCCGGATCGTCCTTCTGATGCAGTCTAGTCAAAGAAATCCAGGACGGCTCTTCCACTGATAAGCTACTCTGCAAACTACAGCATCCCACTGAAATATCCATAAGGAGGAACTCCTCAACTAATCGATCGGCGGAGAGGTTAAAGATCTTTCCCGTCTTTCGGCTCAAGGCGTCGGCCACCACATTGGCCTTGCCCGGATGATACTGGATTTCTACATCATAATCCGCCACATACTCAAGCCACCGCCGCTGACGCAGATTCAACTCCTTCTGCGTGTACACGTACTTCAGGCTCTTATGGTCAGTAAAAATCTTGCACTGAGCCCCATAAAGTAAGTGCCTCCACAACTTCAACGCATAGATAACCGCTGCAAACTCAAGGTCATGCGTTGGATAATTCCGCTCATGAGTTTTCAGCTGCCTTGACCCATAAGCGATTACTTTTCCATCCTGCATTAATACGCATCCCAGTCCTATATGTGAAGCATCCACATACACATCATAATCCATGCCCTCAGTAGGAAGGGTCAGAACGGGAGCAGTACACAATCTCCTCTTTAACTCCTGAAAAGCTTCTTCGCACTTCTCGCTCCAAACGAATGCCACATTCTTCTGAGTCAGCTTGGTCAACGGTGCGGCTAGAGAAGAGAAACCCTCCACGAATCTCCTGTAATAGCCAGCCAACCCTAAGAAACTTCTGATCTCCTTAGGAGTATTCGGCCTACTCCAATCCGTCACTGCTGCAATCTTTTCTGGGTCAACCGAGATCCCATCCTTGTTCACCACGTGGCCTACAAAAGAAACCTGAGGCAACCAAAATTCGCACTAGCTCAACTTGTCGAATAACTTGTGGTTCCTCAACTCTGATAGGACCAAACGCAAATGCTGCTCGTGCTCCTCAGCACTGCGAGAATAAACCAACACGTCATCAATGAAGACCACAACGAACTTGTCTAGGAAATCCTTGAACACCCTGTTCATCATATCCATGAAGGCTGATGGTGCGTTGGTCAGACCAAACGACATCACCAAAAACTCAAAGTGCCCATGCCTCGACCTAAACGCAGTCCGTGGAATATCTGCCTCACGGATCCTGAGCTGATGATAGCCCGAACGAAGATCGATCTTGGAGAACACCGTGCTACCACGCAACTGGTCAAATAAATCATCGATCCTCGGCAGAGGGTACCTGTTCTTGATAGTGACCTTGTTCAACTCTCTATAGTCGATGCAAAGCCGCATCGACCCATCTTTCTTCTTTACGAACAAAACAGGAGCACCCCAAGGCGATGAACTCTGCCTGATAAAACCTTTAGCCAACAACTCATCTAACTGAATTCGCAACTCCTCTAACTCACGAGGGGCCATCCGGTACGGCGCCTTAGCAATAGGACACGTACCCGGCTCCAAATCAATAACAAACTCCACATCCCGCTCAGGAGGGATACCAGGAAGATCATCAGGAAAAACATCGGCGAAACCACGAACAATAGGAATCTCCTCCAAGCGTGGCACACTAACAACGGTTCCAACCGCCGAGACTAAACCAACACAACAATCAGAAAGAAACAATCTCTGAACACATACCGCAGAGAGAACAGGAGAATCCTGACACGGATCAGCATACACGCTGCCGGGCTGACCGTCGTCCCTGATGAAGTCCAAGCGCTTTCCTTTGCACTGAATGACCGCATCATACCGAGAGAGCCAGTCCATGCCCAAAATGACATCGAAGTCCTCTAGATCAATCATCTTCAGATCCGCCTTCGCAAGAAAATCCCCCAACAAAACTGGGCAATCCAAAATACCCAAATCTGACAACACAGATTCACCAGAGGGAAACTTGACACGGAAGGAATCCCGAACACGATCTAGAGACAACTGATGACGCTCCACAAAGGCTCTAGCCACGAACGAGTGGGTAGCGCCGGAGTCAAACAGAACACGCGCCCAGCGGTTCTTCACCTTAAATTTCCCTATAGGAACGCACAAAGCTAAGGAAATAGCACAACAGTACCGCAAATAATCTAGCAACTAAACTACCAGGCTAGAAAGAAAACAACAAACTACTAACCTGAGATCACCTGGGTCGAAGTCTGAGCCTCCTCGGAAGAAATCACGTTCAGCTTCCCTTTTCCCTTGTCCACACGCTGAGGTGGAGGTATTGCCTGCAATGGAACTGCAGGAAGAGCTGACTGGACCTGAGGACACCTCGACTTAACGTGACCCTTCTGCCCACACTGATAGCAGACTCTATCCCTGGACCAACACTGGGCTGCATCATGCCCGGATCGCTTGCAAACTGAACAGGAGACATCTCTCCCAGGAGCACCCTGAATAGCATGAACCTGCTCCTTCTTCTGAGCTGCCACCTTCTTGAAACACCTCTCAACAGGATGGCCTGACCGGCCACAAAAACTGCACACCACCCTGCTCTTCTTTCCCGGAACAACATCGGGTACCAGGGGTTTCTTCTCCTCTACCAACTTCCTCTTATACTTCCTCAACTGCTGGCCTCTGCTCTTCGCCGTCTCAATGGCCTCAACCTTAAGAGCAGCCTCTACAACTCCAGCATAAGTCACTGACCCATAAGCACTGGCCAACTGCTGCACCTCACTCCTCAAACCACCGAGGAATCGCTTAACTCGATCAGCCTCAACGCTGACCAATCCAGGGGCAAAACGGCTCAACTTACTAAACTCTATCTCATACTCACCCACCGTGAGCTGCCTTTGCTTCAGATAGAGGAAATCATTCATGAGGCGGTCACGCTCGACCGAGGGTAAGAACTTCCTCAACAGCATCTCCTTGAACACTTCCCAAGAGCATCCGGCTACCAGGCTCTCCTTCTCTCTCAGCCACCAACTCTTAGCCAAACCTTTAAGCTGATAGGCGGCTATCATCACCCTCTGATCATCTGAAATCCCAGAGTACGAGAACATCTCCTCCATGGAGATCAGCCAGTCGTCTATCACCATGAAATCTGCCTTCCCATCATAAGTGGGAGGGCTCAACCTCTGAAACTGTGAGATGAAGGCCATCTCTGCTGGCACCACCACTGGAGGCCTCAAGGGTGCAGGAGGAGGAGGAACAGCTAACCCCCATGCAGGAACTTGCGCACCCTGAGCCTGCCCTGCCACAACTGCCACCAAAGACTGAATCTGGGCTTGCACCTCCTCCAACTGCCTACCCATAGCTTCGCTACTCTGACGCAGACCCTCGATCACCGCATCTTTCTGAGCTCCAGAAGATTCACCCTCAGACAGGGGAGTCGATCGAGTCGCAGGACGCCTAGCCATCCTAAAAAAATCAATACAACGCAAATCAGACCCAAATCCCACGACTAGAACCGACTACCAGTACAGACAATACATATGTAGATATAGACTTAAAGCTGCTAACTTGCTCTAAGAGTTTATCTTCTTCACAATAATTAGATGATATGCCCTAACCTAGGATGGTTAACCACCACCTCACTAACTCTTGTGCCTAGATCGGATGCATGAACTTATGTTAGTTTGAAAACTTATGTGTGTACATATGTCATCCTGCAAATCTTTAGCTCGGCGCGTTGTGCTTATGCAATGTTATGATATGCATGATTGTGCTATGCATTCGAAAAAAAAAGGCCCTAATGCATGATATGAGCGGCGTACACATGAAAATGTTATGCATCCCATACTACATAACATTTCCATACAACGAAAAAGAAACGTGCTAGTCGCAGTCATGTGGTGAGGTTATGCATCCCATACTACATAACCCTCACATGTAGCCCCTATGGTGGATCCATATACGAACACATATTATGCATCCCATACTACATAATATGCCCCGTATACTTCATGTTATGCTATGAGTGTAGTGTTCGTGCTTTTGCCAAGACGTGCTGATGACATATCGGTGTGTGAATGACATGATGCTGAACTACTAAAAGCATCCAAGGAAGGTTGCCCAACTAACTTGTCAAGCAACCTCGCTCTGATACCAACTGTCACAACCCGCATTTTCTCCGAATTAAGAATTATCAGAGTAAGAGAAAACACGTGTCATGATGCCACGTCAAGCAGGGGATAGCTGCTGACGCTCAGGCAAATCCAACTACAATCTTTATGCAAGAAAATCATGAGCTTAATGAATAGAAAATCAGTTATGTTTAGAGTCCGTATCCCTCGGCTCAGTGGATCATCTAGTCCACAAAAGAAAACTATATTTAAACGCTGCGGAAAAATACTTTAATTAGGTTTTACACCCTAAAGAGCGCATAAGGGTCCCAAGAGAAACACTCATGCTATGCAAGACACTACACTTAGTTTATATAATACATATAAGAAAACGGTTTTCGTACGTGATTTGGAAAATAGTGATTAAGTTTATAAAAACATGCTGATCTTGAGCTTCATTTATAATAGTATTTATAGTTTAAAAATAACTAGCAACCTAGCATAAAACCTTCTCAAAGCAAGTAGACTATCTCCAGAAAAATAAATGGTAGCAGCAATAGTATATATCTAGTACAAGGTAAAAACTACTAGTGGGCGCCAACAACCTGACACGAACCCACCAGCACACATATATGTCTGTAAGAAAGTACTGAAAACAACCTCACAAACAAGGTAAACAGAACTCCAAGGGTCCGGAAGCCCACCAACAACACCTCCTCCAACTAGCCACCAGACTGGCTACAGCTCAGAACCTGGGGTATTCCAAAAGAAAACAGAATACCTCAGCAAGCAAAAATCAAGGTAAAACTGCATGAAAGAGTCAACCAAAAGGACAAAATAACAGAAAACATGCAGTAGAAAGAGTCACAACTATCCACAACAGGACCACAAGAAATGCACAACGTGCAAAGAAACAGCAACGACCCAGCCCAGGAACCACATCCTGCAGGGCCTACTAGACTACCAAGAGCCAGAATGCTGCAAACTACCAAAGAAGAAACTTCTAACACCCTAAACTGCGGGAAGTGATAGTAGCAAAAACAACAACGAGGAACCGGATCGAAGGCAAACGCAGTCCCCTAATCCACCATGTCCAAGTCAAAAGCTCGAGGGTCAACACGTGAAAACACAAGGGACCTTCCACCCGACATGCCCAGCCCGTACCTGGAGCAAGAAATCCATGGGTGGCCTTGGCTATATCACACAACTCCACCCCCATAAAGAGCTACAACCACCACTACTATCCACGACCCACGATTCGGCCTTTAGGAAAATAAAGAAAACGGCCGACAAGGAAAACCCAGAAATACAACTGGAAATCCACTCAGAAATGAAATACAAGGTAAAGGAAGAGTGTTGAAATAAACCAACACGACTAGGCGTTGAGTGAAACCCACTCAGTGCCTACCTAAACTTTGGCGTTGAGCGAGCTAGCCTCACTCGCCGCCAAAATAATGCCACTACCCACAAACCCACTAAAGAATACGGAGCTCGACGACAGTCGAACGACCAAGGCAGAAGATCCAGAACTCGAGTAGTTGCCTGCCACTTGAGTATCTAAACTCCCGCACTCGAAACCATCTAAATTCGCCTATCAACAGAAAATATACAAAGCGCACGATCAGTGACGCACGATAAGTGGTCGTGCGCACTCATCGGCTGATGATCGTGCGAAACGAACCTGGAAAACCTGACAGAAAACCTAGCAACTGCGCACGATCAGTGTCACACGATCAGTGGTCGTGCGCACTGTTGTCAGCGCTCGTGCGATTGCCCGAGACAGAACTTTGGAAACTGAAATTTATACGCCCACGAACAGAGGCACACGACCAGTGGTCGTGCGCCCTAAAGGTTGATGACCGTGCGCAGTCAACCTGCACCCTTTGGAATTTCCCGAACGACACCGGAACGCGCACACGACTCACGCCACTGCAGTAGCAGTAGACAACTATCACGTCGCACGCTACTACCATTCAAACTATGCCTAACCATTCGAATAATATCTTAACGAAGGAAATTGGCAACCACACCCCCCCTCCTAACTCTCCCACTCGGCTACACCCGAACCAGAGCAACAATCAAAAATAAAGGAAAACAACGGCTCCACGCCGACAATTTGGATTCCAAACATCACAACATAGGGGGGGTTTCAGTAGGAAGAACTAAGCCCTATAGTTAGCAAGAAAAATGAGAACAACAAGGCCTCTAACCTGGGCTAACCGGGATTTCAATTTCAGCAAATAAAATCAAAGAAAACACTTGGCAAGGGCAAGAATACCACTTGCCTCAAATCTCAGCGAAGCTTTGGACTGCTTTCCTCCTCTTCGCACGGATCAAGACGGCCGCAACACCTAGAACAAAGACTCGGCCATTAATGGCGGAAAACTTCCAAAACTGAAAATTCCAATCCTTCCAAAACTCCACGAAAATCGAATTTCTTACCGCAGGAATGAAGGTCTCGACGAGAGCAATCCGAATCCACTCTCGGAATCGAATTCCGTCCACAAACGCTCCGGGAATCGGCGTCCGAAGGGAAGGCTCGGCGGTTACTCCGTTTCTCTCGTACAAGGGGCCGACGGTTTTCTATCGTGAAGAAGATGATCGATCCTTTCTTTCTAATTCTATATATATATAATTATATAATTATATTATTAATTACAAAATTACATAAAGCACCAAATCGACGCGAAAACCGATTCACCTCGGAATTCGACGAAATTCGCATCGTAGCTAAATATCCACGCTACGAACACAACGGCGAAGTCGAAATTAACTTTCGACGAACAGAACTCGAGTTATACCCAAACAAAGCCAAACACAAACATCCCCCCGAGAGGCCACACCGGGTCACCAAAACGACTCGGTTTGCTAGGGAGATCTTGCCAACAGGCTACCAAACAGGGCACTCAGTTCTAAGGAGCTAAACCGTACTCCACACATGGCACAAGCAACGGAAACGCGTCATCGTAACGCCAAACGAGAATAAAAATAATCGCTGAAAAAAACGGGGCGTTACAGAACCTCATCCAACAGCAAACATAATTCCACAAGAGGAATTAATTCAAAATGTTGTTGTTGAACCAACTCCACCCACTGACTTTATCACACTAAGGGATCACCACAGATCTCAAGTGAGTGGAGACATGTTAGTAGGTGTTATGACAAGGCATCAACTCAACCAAGACTTGATGCATGCCTGTTTCCTCTCTCAAGTTGAACCTCAATCCATAAAAGATGCTGAGCAAGATCTCTACTGGATCATTATTATGCAAGAGGAGCTCAACCAATTTGAGAGATATAGAGTATGGGATTTGGTTCCAAGACCCCAAGACTACCCAGTCATCTGAACCAAATGGGTATATAGAAACAAACTAGATGCCCAAGGTGTAATTATGAGAAATAAGGCTAGGCTTATTGCTCAAGGTTATAGGATAGAAGAAGGGATAGACTATGACCAAACCTTTATACCTGTTGCAAGGTTAGAAGCAATCAGAATATTTCTTGCCAATACTTTCTACAAAAAATTCAAGGTATATCAAATGGATGTGAAGAGTGCATTTCTAAATGGAGTACTCAAAGAAGAGGTGTGTGTTGAACAACCTCCAGGTTTTGTCTCTCCAACTTATCCCTCTTATGTATTTAAATTGCATAAAGCTCTTTATGGTTTAAAGCAAGCTCTAAGAGCTTGGTATGTGACCCTAGCCAGCTTTCTGATAGAGCATAAATTAATTAGAGGCATAGTAGATAAAACACTATTCACTAGACATCATAAGGACCAAACCTTGTTGGTATAAATATATATGGATGACATCATATTTGGGTCTACTGATACCAAATTATGCAAGAGGTTCTCTGACCTCATGCATTCAAAATTTGAGATGAGTAGTATGGGTGAGATCTCCTACTTCCTTGGTCTCCAAGTGAAGCAGCTCCCTGATGGCATCTTCATCTCCCAGACTAAATATGCTAAAGAGCTTATAAAGAAGTTTGGGATGGCCGATGCCTCAGCAAAGAAAACACCCATGGATACAAATGCTGTAATAGACTCTGATACACATGGGAAACCTGTAGATCAAAACTTATATAGGGGCATTGTTGGGTTCCTACTATACCTTACAGTAAGCAGACCTGACATCATGTTTGCCACATGTCTTTGTGCTAGGTTCAAGGTGAACCCTAAAAAATATCACCTAGTTTTTCTAAAAAGAATTTTAAGATATATAAAGGGTTGTCCTAGTCTAGGACTATGGTATCCTACTGAGTCAGAATTTAAGTTAAATGGATACTAGAATGCTGACTTTGCTGGATGTAGGGTGGACAGAAAGAGTACCTCAGGAACCTACAAATTCCTTGGTATGAGATTAGTGTCCTCGTTTTGTAAAAAAAATTCATCTGTGTCTAGATCAACTGCTAAAGCTTAATATATTGCAGCTGGCAGTTACTGTTCCCAAATGTTGTGGATCCAAAACCAACTCCTTGACTATGGCTTCAACTTAAATAATTCAACCCACTTATGTGATAACACAAGTACTATAGCTATAACACAAAATCCAGTCCATCACAGTAGGACTAAGGATATAGATATTAGGAATCATTTCATTAGAGAGTGTGTAGACAAAAACAAAATTAAACTTGTCTATATCTACACTGATTTACAAAGGGCTGAAATTTTCACCAAACCCCTAGATGAAAGAACCCACTTGTTCTTTATAAATCAGCTTGGAATGATCAATAGAGAAGACTTAGTTTAGTTTATGTCTGCACTCGACGAATTTTTCAAAGATCGTCGAACGGAGGTCGATGAACTTGGAAAAGTTCTTAAGATATTCGTCGATCGGAGATCGACGAACTCTCTGTGAGAGAAGTTAGTTTCGTCGAACGGAGATCAACGAATCTACTTCAGAAAACTTTCGTCGAACGGAGCTCGGCTAAATGTCTTCAAACCTTCTGACTGAGTTCGACGAATTGTTTAACTCCAAATTATTTCGTCGACCTCAGATCAAAGAATTTATTATTTCTCGTGGAACGGAGTTTGTCGATTCATATTCTGAACAACCTTATATTTAGGTTTTCTTCGACCTCCACCGCGCTTTCTATTCCTTGCACTTGATCTTCATTTTTCTCTTGCAGGTGCTCTAATGGCGATTCCAGCAGGAACTCTCGCAGCAATGAAGTTCGATACTTGCTTTGATGTTGACTTCGAGTCTTTCCAATATTCTGACTCCATCTTTCTGGAAATCCTGAAACTGCTTGAAGGACAGTAGTTGAAGAATCTGCTTTCCACTAGGATCAAAATATTTGGCACTGAAATCCGTGAGTGGGTCTACACTTCATCCACCACAGAAGAGAATACAACGACATGAACTATATCGGGTATTACCGTCTCCCTTACCCTTGTAGTGTTAACTGAAATTTTTGGATTAAACAGTGGAATAGAAGAATTGGAGATTGAGAATGAAGAGTATGCTGAGATGCTTAGTCTAATGGGTTATTCTGGAGATAACCCTAACAAACTGTTGAAGAAACAACTGTCTGCTGAATTTAAGTTTCTAGCAGACATTGTAAGGAAAGTCCTGCTGGGTAAGCACATTGCCCATGACAATATAACCATGCACCAATTCCTGGTAATGTGTGCAATGGTAAATAAGAAACAAGTTAACTGGGCTCAAATCTTATTTGATATGATTAAGAAGAAGAATAATAAGAAAGAGGTTTGTTTTGAAAGGATCTTAGGGATCTTCCTAAAATAGAAGGCTATTGAATCCCTGGTCTCCCAGACCATATTCATAAATGCCAGCAAGAGGATCACCTGTTCCCTCTTTAGCAATTGGGAGAGGACTATCACCAAGCCCTCCAAGTCCACCTCCTCTTCCATCAGAACTTTTGAGAGTACCAGGGCTGCTCCAGCCACTTCCCACCCTACTGAAGAGGTTCCATCCTCCATTCCCCAACCTCCAGCTATCCAAAATCCCTCTCAGATAGCACATCAATAAACCTCACCTTCCACTCATATCACAGTCTCTACTCCCACACCTCCATCATCCCAAATACATTCATCTCCAACCCATATTCCCTCTCATACTCCTTCCCCCAGCATGATACATCAATACCATCACCACCCCCATATCCTCTTCCACAGCACTTGGTTGAGAACCCCCTATCAAACCTGTCATCTCTACAAACATTCCATCTACTATCCTCCCCCGTCAATACTCCTCCTCAAGATAGCCCTCTACAAGAAACTCACATGCAAGATGTAACACCTCCAACTCAACCAACTACTACCATATCTACCTTTGGCCCCATTCAAACACCCCCTGTCACAACCTATGCCTCACCACTATTGGATCCCTCCATCATACCACCACTCATTGCACTTCTCACACCCCTTCTCAAAACCATCATAGCAGAGGCTATTTCCCCTCTTGTTGTTTCCATCTCCTCCCTTGTTACCCAAATCACTGCCCTCTCTGCTGCTCCCTCTTCAGATAGGGGCCTAGCTTAGGTTGCCACTGAAACCAGGCAGGGGGAGATACTCCATGAAGAAGTAGAAGCAGCACCAGCAGTAGATAAAATAGTTGTAGCTGAAGCAGTAGTAGACAAAATAGTTGCAGCAGAAGTAGCAGTAGACAAAACAGTTATAACACTAACAGTATACAAAACAGTTGCAGCAGAAGCAGAGTAGACAAAACAGTTGCAGCAGAAGTAGCAGTAGAAAAAACAGCAGCAGCACCAGCAGCAGATGCAGTAGACAAAATAGTTGCAGTAGATGCAGCAGCAGATGCAGCAGCAGAAGCAGCAGCAGATGCAGCCGTACCAGCAGCAGCAACAGCAGAACTAATTGATGATGATTCTCTTGATTTCATTAAGTTTATTGAATCTAATATTGGCATAGATGAGCAGGTCCCAGAAACTGCTGGTGATCTTATTATAAATCTCACAGTTCACCTTGTAAAGTCATTAAGCATGTATGATATAGTTCACTTGAACTGTCAGCCAAAGGAAAGCATTAAGCCATCAATGGTTATAGTCCCTTACACCTCACCAATAAGCTCCAAGGTTGCCGAGCAACTTAAGGCCATTTTTGTTGTTCTAGAAATCCCAGCCAGTCCATCTCCTCCAAGAGACATTTCCCCCACTATATCATCTCATCTTGCTCCTATTTTTTAATGGATGATTTACCAATGCCTGATCTTGATGCATTGATCATGGATGATATAAAAGAGGAAAATAAGTCAATTGTTGAAAGCACTAAAGTGTGCAGTTCTCCAGCTCCTTCTTCAGCTCCCTTCCAGGATGAAAAACCTGAAATATCTGTTGAGACTCTAAGAGAAATAAATGCATTATATGACAACCCACAAGATTCTAATGATGATGATGATGATGATAATGATGAGGACTCAGATGAGGATCCTAAGAAAAAGAAAACATCCAAAAAGAGGAAAGCTCCTCCATCTCCTGCCCCCAAACCAAATCAAGTAAATGACACTCCATATTATATAGTGCATATAATTACCCCTTATAAGGACATGACAGCATGGATGTGGTTGTACAAAAATCAACAGAAAGAAAGGAAGAGAAGCATGAGATATTCACCTCCTCCCACTCAAAGATACAGAAAGGACCCTCCTCCTCCTCCTCCATCAACTGTTGATGCTTCAGACACAACTTCCCAAAGGTCTACCCATTTTCAAACTTACCAAATACAATAAGGTAGATTTTCATTTTGCAAGCAACAGTATCAACAACAACAGCATGAACAACAACAACAACAATTCCCTGAACATCAATAGGCTGAAAGCCCCAAAAGACCTGCTTCCCCACCTTTACCATTTGAAAATATAGAGAAAATTATAATAGCTAAGATGGCCAGACTTCAGGAACTAGTTGGCCTTTCAATGATTAATAAAGCTAAAGCTGAAAGAAAGGATCCCTCTCAATACTCTGCATTGTCCAAGTACAGAAAGGAAGAGCTTAATAGGTTTTAAAAGGCTAATAAAATATTTAATGTTGATGACTACATGAAATTGCATCCAGAAGCAGTAGTCTCAAGGACTGCCTCTCTAAATATCATTGGGGCTGCAGACATGACAATGACCAAGGCTCAAGCTGCAAATCCCAATAGGGAAATCATATTTACTCAGTCTGGAGACAAAGGCAAAGAGGAGAAGCACAAGGAGAAAAAACAAAAGAAATGAAACTTGACCTGATTGGTTTGTGATATTTTAAAAGTGCTTTCTCATTTTCTGAAACAAAGCTTATTGTATATATATATCTGCTGCATATGCTAATTTTTCTTGCCAGATATATGTTTTCTTGCTTTGTACATTTTTAATTTTATTATGAATCTGTAATTAGTGACCTTACCTTAATAGGGGGAGATTGTTGGATCCCTAGTTAGATTTGAACTAGGTTAACTAAGTTAGTATCATATGACCCAACATGTATAGCCAGGGTCATGGTTGTGTCCTAGAGTCTAGGCCAAGTCCTTAGAGTTAACAATGCATGGACCAACCATCAATAGACTGCCAAATACTCAAGACTTAGAGAAGTATCAAAGACTCAGAAAATAAGTTCGACGTTCATCGAACTCAGTTCGACGAAAGCCGTGCACAGCTCGACGAACTCAGAGAAAATTCTCTAAGCTGAGCTCGACGATCTTGTATCTCAGTTTGACGATCTTGGTGCATAGAATTGGAAAGATTCATCAAGCAGCAGTCAGCAGTTCTGAGGTCGACGATCTTGGATCTTAGCTCGACAAACCTAGACTTGGTTATTCCCATCCTTCTGTCCCTATTCTATTACAATAATTCCTGAGTAATTAATGTTAAAGTATTCTCTGAATATTACCGTTAGATGGAGCATTAGTTATGGTCTTCATCAGGATTATTGCTTGCCGTTTTTCAAAGGGACAGTTGGGGAAATAAATCAATGCAAACATTCTCAAGGTCGTCAGCATTGAATGCAGGAAGGAATTCAAATTTCAAAAGGAAATTTATATGGAAAATATAAAAGAAATTTTTACTTCTTTTCCAAACAACAAGATACACAGAAGAACAGAACAACAACAGTGAACAAGGATCTTCTGCTCTCTCTCTCTTGACAGCACTCTGAGACGCAGAGTACACAGAACAAAGTGATAGAGAGAAATAAGTGCTAGACAAGAGGAAGAACTTTAAGTTGAAGAAGAAGAAGAACAACCAGTCAAAATCAAGAGTCTTCTTTTGTCTTCATCCAAGGATTCTTCAAAGAACAACAACTACAACATCAGTCAAGAAGTTCCTAAATCTCTTCTGGTCAAAGAAAAATCCTGAAGGCCTATCACCCTACAACAAAGCTCCAACTTCTTGAACCTTTCATTATCTCAGGGGGAGCCTTTGCTTACATCAAAATCCACATAAGTCTTCTCAGTTGTACTTAGAGAAAGAGAAGAAAAAATAAATATCTCACCCCCACTGTATAAGGGTTCTTAACTACCTTCAAAAGTTATTCCTTGTTGCAAGTCACCTGATCAAAAGACTTGAGGTTTGGTTTTTGAGCACCTGATCAAATGCTCATTGGTGGCAGTCACCCTAACAAAAACCTGAGTGGATTCCTACCAGGGTGGTAGAAGAGTGGATGTACCCAGGTTGGGGAACCACTCAAAAATTCTTGTGTTGTCCGGATGGTCTTTTCTTTTGTTCCTGTTGTGGCTGTACTAGTTAGGTTACTGTGTTTGTGATTATTTATACTTGTTGTGCCTATGAAAAATCATATTAGTTTAGGAATAAGTTTTTATTTACAGCAAAAGTTTTAAAACCCAAAGATACTTTATTCACCCCCCCCCCCCTCTAGAGTATACCAGATATAACCCCTCACTTTCAATAGCGATTGAGGAGATGTTCTCATACTCAAGGATTTTTGCAAACCAAAGGGTTATGGTTTGTTCGCACCAGTTGAAAGGCCTTGCAAAGGGCTGGTGGTTGAGAGAGATGGAGAACCTTAAGGATGGATGTTCGTGGGAAGCCTTCAAGGAGTTGTTGACGAGGAAGTTCCTGCCATCGGTCGAGCTAGACTGCTTGATGAATAATTTTTTGCACTTGAAGAAAAGGCAACTCATGGTAAGTGAGTGCGAGGTGGAGTTTAGTAAATTGAGTCAGTTTGCCTTGGATCTACTATCCTCAGAATCTAGTAGAGTTAAGCACTTTCTGGGTGGTCCTAGAAATGACATCCAGCAGCTGGCTAGTGCTTATGGATCTGGAAGTTATGTTGAAGTAGTAGAAGCTATCTTAAAGGTCGAAGCAATCGACAATGAGAAGAATCGAGGCAAGCAGATGAGGAAAGATAAGAGGAAGTCTAATGAGGGTAAGAACTCTAAGGAATCTGATCCTGTTTCTAGGAAGAGAAGCAAGGAGGTGTGCAGTTTCTGTGGCTGGTTGGGCCACCCGTTTGAGAAATGTTTCAAGATATTGGGAGCTCAAAAGAAAGAGTAGGTGCATGCGATTCAGAGTGCTCTCAAAGGGGAACTGTTTTGTGCATTGTGCAAATGAAAGGGGCACAATGCTTCCCATTCTTGGGCCAAGGATAGATTATGCCTTCAGTATGGACAGAAAGGACATTTCAAGTCAAAGTGCCCACAATTTTAGCTTACGCTGCAGCCGGTTCCACTCCAGGCTTTGCCGCCACCCCCATATTTGGATAAAAGGAACGGCAAGTTAAACATGGTATCTATAGAGGAAGCATAGATGTCTACCCAGGTGATCTCATGTTAGACCCTAACCTAATTTGTTTTTAGCTCATAGTTGTTGTTTTGATGTTGCTCGGTTAGTGATGAATGAGATTTTATAGGGAAGTTTAAGGTAAAAAAAACATTGGACCCGCGTTCTTTTTTATTATGGCGCTACCCACTCGTTAGTGGCTAGGGCCTTTGTAGAGCGTAATCATTTGACTCTCAATGAAGTTGGCGATTCTTTTTGTGTCGAGTTTCCCTCTAGTGATTTGGTGGTGTCGGACCAGGGTATCCTGGGTTGTTCGATTCTTCTAGGCGATTTCCTAGTTGTTTTTGATTTGAAGTTGATAGACCTGGAGGACATCGATGTGATCTTGGTCATGGACTGGTTGTCCAGATATGATATGGTTATCCAATGCAAGGTCAAGCATTTTGACTTCAACATGGACAACGGTCACCCCAGGTGTGTTTATGGTTATCCGCACCAGGATTCCCCGATTATTTCTACGGTATGTGCTCGGAAGCTTTTAGATTCCGATTATTTTGCTTTCTTGGTTTCTGTTTTTGGAACCGTTACTGATTTTCCGCGTGTCGAGGAGGTTCTGGTGGTGCATGAGTTTCCGAATGTTTTCCCTGTTAGTCTTCGTAGTCTTCCACCTGAGAGGGATGTTAAGTTTATTATAGTTCTTGAGCCGGGTACCCGTCCTATTTTTAAGGCACCATACCATATGGCCCTTCGTGAGTTGGATGAGTTGCATACCCAGCTAGATGAGTTGTTACAGAATGGATTTATTAGACCAAGTTCTTCATTGTGGGGTTCTCCCATGTTGTTTGTGAAGAAAACAGATTGGTCCATGACGCTGTGCATAGATTATAAGGAATTGAACAAGGTAACTATCAAGAACAGGTATCCTTTGCCGCAAATTGATGACTTATTTGGCCAGTTGCGTAGTAGTTCGGTGTTTTTTAAGTTTGACCTTCGTTAAGGCTACCACCAGTTGAGTATTCGTGAGACGAATATTCCACAGACCGCTTTTCATTCTCGGCATGGAAATTTTGAGTTCTTGGTGATGTACTTTGCTTTGACAAATGCACCCTCTTCCCTTATGGACATGATGAACAGAGTGTTCAAGGATTTTCTGGACCATTTTATTGTCGTGTTTATATATGATGTTTTGGTTTATTCCCGGAGTGTTGAGGAGCACGCCCAGCACTTGCAGTTAGTTCCATTTTCTTTAAGGGAGCATAAGTTGTTTACCAAGTTAAGCAAGTGTGAGTTTTGGCTTCCTCAAGTTTCCTTCTTAGGTCATGTGGTTAATAAGGATGGAATTTCTGTTGACCCAGAGAAGATTTCTGTCGTAATGGATTGGAATAGACCTACCACACCCAAAGAGATAAGGAGTTTCCTAGGGTTGGCAGGGTATTATATAAGGTTTTTGGAAGGTTTCTCCGCGTTGTCTGCACTACTGACTAAGCTTACGAAGAAGAACGCAGCGTTTATTTGGAGCGATAAGTGCAAAGAAGCATTTCAGGAGTTGAAAAAGAGATTATGTACTGCTCCAGTTTTGACTTTGCCCACCGAGGGAGTATAGTATGTTGTTTATGTAGATACATCGCATGTTGGTCTTGGTTGCGTGTTTATGTAAAAGGGAAGAGTGATTGCGTATGGGTGGAGGCAGTTAAAGATTCATGAAAGAAATTACCCTACGCATGATTTAGAGTTTGTTATTGTGATTTATGCCTTGAAGCTATGGAGACATTTATTGTTTGGCGCGATGTTCAAGATTTATACGATTCATAAGAGTTTGAAGTACGTATTCACGTAGAAGAAACTAAATCTTCCCCAGTGTAGATGGTTAGAGTATGTCGCGGATTATGACATTTAGATCCAATATCACTCGGGCAAGGCCAATGTGCATGGTAGCCGATGCGCTGATTAGGAAGACCGCGCAAATCTTTGGACTTTTAGTGGAATTATTGGTAGAAGAGTTTCTGTTAATGGATATCTCGATGGGAGTAATGACTCGCCAAGTAGGTTGGAAGTGTTAGAGCCCTCTTTGATTACACTCACAAGGTAACATCCATAGGACGACCCTGATTTGGCGCACCTCTATAATAAAACATAGAAAGGGGAACTACAAGACTTTTTTATTGACGGTGCGGGCTGTAACATCCCTCAAGAACCTAGACCCCTAGAATAGTTTTGTCATGACTAAGTCATGATAAAACCCTAAGAAGCTCAAAGAGACCATGTGAACTTAGGCATGAAGGTGAAGATCACCATGGTCTACAAATAACACTTTCAAATTACCTAACCTAGGGTTTGACTTTAAGGCCTCACCTTGACTTCTTGACCCCACCATAACATTCCTAACCTATTAGGGGGTCCCTTGGAGCACCTAGAACCCATTGGGGTCAACTAAAGTGGTCAAGTTGACCAAAGTCAACCTAAACCCTAAAATGGTCAAAGTACCCTAATAAGGGTCAAGTGACCACCAAGGTGTCAAACCAACCCTACCCAAGTCTCCCTAGACTTTAGGGGAGGCCAATGGGTCACTAAGGACCTATTGGGGTCAACAACTCAAAAGGTCAAATTGAACAAAGTCAACTCAACCCTAAAATAGGTCAAACTATCTCAAGTTGACCTAACCTAGCCCAATCCACATGGGCCAAGCCTAATTGGAGTGGCCCACTAAATTTAGGAGGCTGATATTTACCCAAAATGCCACTCAAATTCGGGAGGGGGTGACTAGGATATAGAAACCTCATTTTCCCTTTAATGGAGGAGAGAGAAAGGGAAGGGAAGAGGTCATTCATGGCTAGGAAGGCGAAGGGCCTCCCCAATTGCTGTAGATACATTCCCCGTTTAGTTTTGAGGAGACCAAGAGCCTCTCAGGGCAAATAAGAGGCTGAGTTCAGTGGATCCAATGGTGGACAAAAAGAGCTTTCATGGCAAATAATGGCCATTGAAGCTTTGAACCCTCCCCCCCCCCCCATTTGATCCTTTTAAAAGCTTCACCAGACCCAGAGCAATCGTTTCCACACTTTCCTTAAAGGATTTGATCCCTCTGGTAGTGTGGTTGCAAAGCACCAAGCAAATCCACCACCATCAACGGCGACACGGCGATCGACAAGGCTTCAGCCACCCTAGAAGGTCCACTTCTCCTCCTCTCCACTTGTTCTAGCATCTTAGATCGACTAGGAGAGATATCAGGCTCAATTGAGCCCAATTCAGTACGGAGATTTGAAGAATTTTCCATGAAAAATTGAGATTACGGGTTGGCCGAAATGGCCTCTCCGGCGGCTGTGTCGCCGCCCAACGATAGCCACTACCTCAACGGAGGTGGTGGTGGCGGTGGCCGGCTAGGGAGGTGGCCGGGTGGCCGGGAAATCATATGAAAAGTTAGCCTAGGATGGAGACATCTAGGTCGTTGGCGTGATGGAGAAGATGAAGGGATGCCATCAGTTTGGTGCTTTAAGATTCGTGCACGATTTAATTCATAAATTTATATTAATTAGATTTATGTAACATGTTTGCAGTGGATTGTTTTAATTAATAAAATTACTTTAAACACTCTACAGTAAAGGTAACCAACATGAAAGTTGTAGCCCTTGAGGTCTAATTTTTTTAAAATTTATTTTAGCCCATTAGGATTAGTGGTCTGACCACAACACTCAAAATGGTGCAGTCTATACATAGGGTTAGCCAGAGACTAAATTTAGTGCCTTGAATCAATCCAGCCTTCCAAATTACTTGAGATTTAGAATAGGAGTCACTCATATATATACCTCTGACATATCCAAAAATGGGAATTTTTGGAAAACATATTTATATAGTTTTTGTAAATATTTAATAATTCATGTATGAGATAATTAGAGGATCTAATGATCTCGCAATTCCTAAAAAATTTGTTGGATGCCCCCTAGAGTCATGATAGGTCATTTATTAAAATTGTAGCCAATTTGGGTTTGATTTGAGTCAGTACTGGTGTGACCAAAGTTTGGTTCCTAAGGGGCAAACTAGGGCAAATGGTGTTTGATGGGTTGTGTGGCCAATCCTCACCCAAAAGGGATGAATCCTTGGCCACTAACTTAATGTCATATAAAATACACTCATGAGAGATTTTGGGTGGTTTAGGGTTGCTATGCCCTAGAACCCTAGTGTGAACCCTACGGTTGAGTTTTGTGCTCAATAAGGGACATGGGACCATATGTCCTTGGAATGCTATGGAACTTGGTAGTTGAATTCATAGGGTGGAAATAAGCCCTAGAAAATGTTATTAGAATTCTTAGAACTTACATCCCCTCTAAATTAGTTTAGGACCAATTAGGGTACTTTTACTCATAATTTTATTGCATAGTTATATTATCTTGGATGTTCATGAAACTTAGGCAGTGATCTTATATAATTGTTATAAATCACTAGAAATTTTGGTATGAATTTTAGACTAATATTTATAGTAATTCATTCACAAACCCAGTATTTGCCCTATTTGTATGAAATATATTAGGAGGTATTTATCCACTGAAAAAATATGAAACTTGGTTTGAAGATATTTTAGGGCATCATTATGTTCTGTCAATTTTCATAAAATTATTGGAAGAATTTTCATATAAGCTCCTTCACAAAGTGCCCAATGTTGAATATCATTTAATAAATTATTTAGTTGACCAAATGTGTTTCGAAAATTATGATTTTTGGTCAGTAGATTTTTCTGGACACTTTTAAAATCTGATAATTGTCCTATAATTTTTGGATGATTAATTCTAATATTTCCTGCTTTACCCTATGCTTGTGGTTAATTAATCAATAATTTGTTTGGAGGTCAAAACCTTTTTGGAAAATTGTAAATTTTAGTATTTACTGTTATTTTGATGATATACACTTGTCATAATTGTTTTGAGGACATATCTTGTCAGGAAATTATACTTGGAGTTCAAAATCCAAGGTGGTCTGATTTTGCAAAAAAATATAATAAATGCCAAATAAATTAGAAAAGTTATAGTCTTCTGGATGTATTCATAAAGTATCATGATAGACCCCCAATAATAATCTTAGACTATTTGGATGATTATTTGGAGTATCACCATTCATGCACACTATGTAGCTCATTAGGTCTGCACATAGTAGAAACTGTAGAATTAAGGCATCATGTGAACCTTGGTATGGGATAAAGGAGATAGTTGGTTGACTAAATCGGGAGAATATGAATAAGATCACCAATGGAAGTCAAGATGTGAGAGCTGGGTTGACATGGTGCAAGGTTATGCTCGGGATCGACGATGGATCGTCTTTCTCTTGGAGAAAGTCTAAATACACATAGGGTTAGCTCAAGTGTAATGCTAAGAGGGTTTCGACATGGGTAGTTACCAATAACATTAAGTACCTTAAGAAATGGAACTTTGGGCTTCCACCCATTGTAGTTCCTAGTTCCCTTGAGAGCCCTTCACCGGGAATACCCTAAGTAGTCCAAGGTTAACCCTAAACTGTAAGAATAACAGACTAAAAGAATAACCTTTAATAATCACCGTCACAAACACTCACCCCGTCATTTTGGGAGTATAGATGGTATAGATTCACAGGCAGTGGGCTCAGTGTTTGATAGAAAGATGGTTTCAAGTTTGGCGAGCCGATGGCTTGGGAGCCCTTTTAGCATAAGTGCTTGTGCATAAAAGTGCGGGTCTTCAGTTTTCTCGGGTCGTCGCACCGATAGAAGAAAGATGACTCTGGAGGGTGTAGTGGTTGGTACTGGCTTGCTAGTCTCTATGGATATGCTTACCTAGTGACCCTACACTTGACAACAAAAGACTGGCAGGTTTATCATCATTAGTACGTGGTGACTCTAGTGTGTCCTTCAGAGACATACGTAAGGGCTAGACCTGGTAGTGTGGTTACCTTCTTAGGAGTGGGGTAGCCCAAACCATTATCTCCGTTGGCCACTATGGAGGCTCCTTGGAGTGAAGCTAACATCCAAAGCTGGGGAACTTAAGGTCTGTGCACATAGAGTCATGTGTGTGTGTTACACTTGTATGAACATAGCATTAAACCAGCATAACATAGCATATCATGTCATTGTTGCATTTAAACCCCTACCCCTATCATATAAATTGTTATGGGACTTTTTATCATGTCATCGTTGCTTTTAAACACCTTAAATTATGTGTTTGTATGGACATTCTTATAAGTTAAGGTTACTTATTTTATAGCTTACTTTAATTTACTTTATCTGTGGTAGAAGGTAGTCGTAGTTCTTTACTTGTACTATTATTACTTATCATGTAGCATGTGCTTACTGCTCTATACTTTACCATATTTATATTACTGCTACCTTTTATATTTCGTTTATACATACTCCTGCTAGGGTAGTTGTCACCTAGTCTTGTTCATTCTCGACCTTAAATATCTTTCCTTTCCTCCTCCCCGCATGATGACAAAGAGTCGCGGGGGTGAGGCGAGAATGATAGTGACTTAATTTTTTGACTAACGGTTGGTGTACCAAATCATTTTAGGAATTCGAGGGGATGCACCAATAGTAGGAGGATGGCAGGACTTGAAGAGCAGTCGTTGTGCACTACCGCTACTACTCGACGACAGGTCGAGGACGGTTTTTTGTTTGCTTCCGTTATATTTATGAGTTGTGAGAGAGAGATTATTTGTATTATACATGTATCGGGCTTTAGCCCATTTTCTATTCTCTTTTGTACTTGTACTCATTATGGATTATTTCTCTTTATATACATATTGATAGTGAGCTGTGATCTGTGTACTTGTGAAAGTATTTAGTTGTCTATCTAAATCACCTAGAGGGGGTGAATAGGTGAGATCTGCGTCTTTTGAGGAATTAAAATTTGAGAGAGTTTAACACGGAAAGTAATCAAGCACATACTAGAGGACATAAGGAATTATAGTGGTTCCCAATCTTGGGTACGTCCATTTTCCACCTCACCAATCTAGCTCCACGGCTAGCCTTGGCTTCTTCACTAAATCTCGGATTGAAACAATCCTACAACTTGGAGCAACGCTCCTACAACTAGGATTAACATACCCCTACAACCTCGACCCACCAAAACGGGATCTACACTCGGAAGAATAATCATCCTACAAACACGGAGAGAAAGCTCCTACAAGAGTTCAAATAATTTTACAACTATAATAAAAATTATACTTCCAGATCTAAAATCTTCAAAGTTCGTCCCTCTTGAGAACTGAAATTCTTGAATAAGATGTTGAGGAAGAAATCTTGAGAGAACACGATCTGAAACTCTTAGGATCCGATACGATCAAATGAATGATTGAAGAAACTTGAATCTGCGATCCGTCAAATCTTTTCTTCAGTTCAATTGCTGGATCGAGGAAGAAGCGTCAGAGAAGAATGACTATGGCAGCGTGCGACTTTTCCCGATCTAGAACTTGTGATGATTCAGATTTCTATAATTACTACTACGGTTAGCAAATCCTTGAGAAGACTTTATATAGGACGTTTACTAACGTTCTAAAATCATTTCGGAATGATCCACGTGGACCAATCAGATGAATTAAGATTGAATTGAAATCCCGTCAGACGAATTTGAAATTAAATTTTCTGTAACTGCATTTTTCAAAAAGAGTTATGATTTCTGGAAAAGATTTTGTTTTCTTGAGAAATGTCATAGCCTTTTTGAAAAAGACTTTGCCCAAAATTTCTTTGAACTGAGGAACTGGTTTTTCGAAAATGAATTTGACTTTTCAAAAACAACTTTTCTTTCTCAAAGAATGAATCTGATTTTTCAAAAACAACATTTTTTTCTCGAAAAACGAATTAGGTTTTTCGCAAAATCTTCACGGCATTTCTCGAAAAAGAGATCTTAGAAGTTTTTGAGAGTCTTTCAACAAGTCTTTATGTTTCTCGAAAATAGTTTTACTTTCTCGAAAAATTTATCTAGACATTTCGAAAAACATTCTTCTTTTCGAAAAATAGACTTAGGAAATTTCAGAAAAAATTTCTTTTCTTGTTTGTTCAAAGACCAGCAACCCTTCCTTTCTTTTGTGCTTTAGTATTTGAAAATGAAGTGCATCCCAATAGAGAGGTTACACATGAGTCAACACTATGGATCACACAATAAGGGATTACATTGCATGGTCCTGTGTTAAGTGACTCATTGTAAACTGACATTGGTCTACACTTAATAATAATGACCTGCAAGCACTCAACTAGAGAATAACATCAAATACATACTTAATTCATCTTAGTTCAAGGGTGACTTCACACAAATCTAGGTTATTGTGGATACAATACCCAACAATCTCACCCTATTTGTAGTTGTTAGAACCCTCTACACTAAGGTGAATTATATCAAAATAATTAAAAGAATTTACTAACAAACATAATAGTAATTGCAATGGCAATTGAGAAATAATATATCATCAAAATTCAAAATTATATATATAAAGAGTATGTCCATAGAAGAGTTCAGGTCCACAACATTTTACAGCACTGAAAATCATGAATCACTTATATTATCGATGTAGTCGTTCTTTCTTCTCTTATTGTCTTTTTAGGTAGCTATAGGGCTCGGGATAGTACTTAGGAGGCCGAGGAGCATTTGGATTGTTATGGCCATGTTCATTATCATGAAGCCCTCTTTTGGTCAAGGAAGTTTCATATTCTTTCCATTCCTTATATCTGTAGTGATCATCCTTATTTTCATTGAGTTACACAATCAACCTTAGAGTGTCTAGAATGAGAGACTTGGAGGTTGGGCTCCACACTTCAGCCATTTCATGTTCGGTTCTTTTCTCAACTTCTTTACTTGGAATGGATCGGATGGCAGAGGCACCATCACCATATTTCCTTTTCTTAAGCATTGGTATCTATGGAGGTGGATTCTGAGGAATCTCTGGCTGGTCTGAAGTCCAAAAATTAGAGTAATGTGCAGAAGGAGCTTCAAACTATTCAGGTCAAGGAGAGAATGTAGGATTCTAGACAGTTAGATTAAGATGAGGAGGTGAAGCCTTATTTGAATTGACTTTAAATTCTGGGAAGATCTTATTATGCATCCATACAGCAGTATCATATGTGTGAAACTTTACATCATGAATCCGTGTCTGTACATCTGTACTAATCTCTTTCAGTTTAGCATCTAATTGTGCCTTCATGTCTTCACCAGATTTTGTTAGATATTCTTTTACTTTTTCCTTCCCCTTTCTGACTTCTATAGTTAAAGTGCATATGGCATCTTCATTGAATTTTCTAACTTCTTCACAAGTCTTGAAGTTGTGTTCTTGATCTTTGTTTTCCAATTGGATCTGATTGTTTGCAATAGTGACTTCTTGATTCATTACTTCACCAATACTAGTGATAGTGTAGTCCAAAGCTTTGCCACCAATTTTTAACAGTCATTTTAGTTCATCTTTATTACTTTGAATTTCATCAAATCCTCTACTCATCTCTTTTTCAAGAGCGGTGACTTTCTCAGTTACCTCTTGGAGAGACTTGTCAATGTACTCTCTTTGCTTTGTAAGCATAGATTCTATTTTACCCAAGAGGGTATCATCAGGGATTACTGTAACTGGAGGAGATGGAGGAGGTAGAGATGGAACTGTCCAGATAGGAATTTATTCAATAATATCTGAACTTTGGCCTTTTTGGTGATAATTTATTACATCCCCTTCCTCTCCAAGAATGATGGGTAATGAGTAATATAAGCTTCTGAGAGGAGGTTCTACTGCTTCTGAGACAAGGTCTTCTTCATCAGGGAGTAAAACATCATTCTCCCCCTCACTTTGAGCCTTGGGCAGATAATTTTCTAGAGTTTCTTCAGGAATATCTTCAGGAATCTTTTCTGGAGACTTTTCATTAGACTGAAATAGGGGATCATCTGAATTGAGTTCTTCTTTCCTTTTGGCAATGTCAACATCAATAGAGGAGACTCTAGCACTCACTTAAGCATCTATGAGATTTTCCTGATCAGAGGAAGAATCAACATTCATATTTGAGCCACCATCATGCATAGAGGTGCTCTTTTCAACTATTACATCATCGGCAGGAGTGTTATCTGGAACATCAGACAGTAGCACTAGTTCTTTGACCTCAGCTAGCTGAACTTCTTCAGTAACTAAAGGAGCAGGCTCCCCCTCAAAAGCTACACCAGATGTGCCAACTATATAAGTGTGAAGGGGAGATGGAGTCCTGTCCTCATCTACAATAGGGCTTGGAACTTCTAGATCTTGCCCTGGCCTTTGAATTCCTATCTCTCATCTGTTTATGGAGGCGAGAGTGACTTTCTTAAGGTGGTGAACAGACACACCTTTGGACATGTCAAAGATTTTTGGGTGACTTGATTGAGATACAAAGTGATGATCCTGGCATAACTGGGTGGCTTTATACTTTCCTTAATCTTATCAAAGAACTTTTGTCCCCATTGGAATTTCTTGCGACAAATTACTGTTGTCATCTTGTCGAAGAAATCTGAGGATATATATCCAATGGAGTGAGTTTTGCAAAGTAGGACTTTGCTTAGAATATCAGCCAGGAGCTTTCTTTCAGCATTCATATACGGTCATCGAATGGAAGTTGTGGATTGAGAAAGACCACAAAAAAACATAGCCCTAGATTAGTCGGGTTCTTCCAAGAAGTATTCCTCATCAATTGAGGGAAATTTCAAAAACTCTGTTATGGAGGAAGGCTTGATCTTGATCTTCATATCCTTGACTGAGCTTTTCAATTTCTGAAGAACACTTCGATATCTGGAATCAATACTTTGCAAGGTTGCTCAAAAATGAAAGTGAGGCCGGTGGATTCCAGGAGGTGAATAACGTTTCGAAAATCAACGGAATGTTCGGCGATTCTAGAGTGAATGAACTCACTTTCAAACCCTATCTTCGCATTAGGAGCCTTGGACTACAGGTAATGAGAGATTTCTGACTTGTCGAAGAGGAACGATTGATTTTTCAGGAAGAACGGCGGAACTTGTTGTGGAATTGAATCTTCATTTTTCGGAAGCCATAATTTTGAAATTTCGAATTCTGGATATTCTATAGACTACCCTATTTATATAGACAATTAGAAATTTTGAAAAAATAAGGACTGGTGTACCTGGTGGAATGGCGGTTCGAATTCTCAAAAATGTTTGTAAATAGATTGGGACGTTTTTCGAAAAATCAACATTATTTTTCGAAAGGTATGGAATTTCTCGAAAAGTATAGAAATATTTTCTGAGAAGTCCCATAATTGTTTGAGAAATCCAAGTGATTTTTCGAGAAGTCCAAGAAAGTTTTCGAAAAAGCGAGTAGTTTTTCGAGAAATCCATAAGTCTTTTCGAGAAAGCCAAGTTTTTTTCGAGAAATCCATTTCTGAGCCTGAATTTTTTTGAAAGTTTGCTAAGTAAGAATTTTCCTTAGCATTTTCTGAGGGGTTGATGTTGAATCCTCCCTTGACTAGAACTTTGAACTTTTAAGGACTCCATATTGAGCATACCAAGTTCTGTCTTGAAGAACGAGAACTTTCTCTCGTCCAGTGGCTTCTTGAAAATATCTGCAACTTGCCTATCTGTGGGAACATACTGGAGGTTGATGTCCCCTTTCTCCACATACTCTCAAATAAAATGATATCTCAATTCGATATGCTTCGTCCGATAGTGAGAAATTGGATTGTGGGTGATTACTATAGCGCTGGAGGAGTCACAAAACATAGGACTGTCCCTGAATTTCAAGTTGTAGTCTTCAAATTGATTCTTTATCCAGAGAAGTTGTGCACAGCAACTGCCTGCAGAAATATATTCTGAATAGGCAGTTGACATTACAACACAATTCTGTTTATTGCTACTCCAAGATATGAGCCTTCTTCCAAGGAAATGGCAAATCCCAAAAGTGCTCTTTCTATCATCTTTACTACCTGCAAAGTCTGCATCTGAAAATCCAATTAGTTCTCTATCATTATTTCTTGGGTACCATAAGCCAAGATTGGGTGTTCACTTAAGGTATCTCAAAATCCGCTTTGCAGCTGAGTAGTGAGATTCCTTAGAGTTCACCTGATATCTAGCGCACACACATGTTGAAAACATTATATCAGGCCTGCTAGCAGTAAAATAGAGCAAAGATCAATTATTCTTCTATAATTGGTTTCATTGAAATATTTCCCTTTCTCGTACTTGTCCAGAGACATAGCTTAACCCATTGGAGTCCTCATAGAGGATGGATTTTAGATTCCAAATTTCTTAACCAACTCCTTGGTGAACTTCGTCTTAGAGATGAAAATTCCATCTTTAGATTGTTTCACCTTAAGTTCTAAGAAATACTTTAGCTCAACAATACTTCTCATTTCAAACTTCCCTTGCATAAGTTTGGAAAACTTCTTGCAAAGGTTGTCGTTAGTAAAGCCAAAGATAATGTCGTCGACATAGATTTGCACTAGTAAAATCTTGCTTTTTTCTTCCCTAAGAAATAATGTCTTATCTATCTTTCCCCTTGTGAACATGTTCTCAAGAAGAAAGTTAGACAGCATTTCATACCAAGCTCGTGGAGCTTGTTTTAAACCATATAAAGCTTTAAATAACAAATAAACATAGTTAGGATGGTTAGGATCAACAAAACCTTGGAGTTGGTCCACATATACTTCTTACTTTATATTACCATTGAGGAAAGCTGACTTCACATCCATTTGATAGACAATGAAGCCCATAAGTGTAGCATATACGAGCAACAACCAGATGGCTTCGAGTTTTACCACTAGAGCATAGGTCTGATCAAAGTCAATCCCTACTTCCTATCTATATCCTTTAGCTATGAGTCTGGCTTTATTTTTGATGATGGTTACATCTTCATCCATCTTAATCTTTTACACCCACTTTGTTCCAATTACATTCTTATCTTTGGGTTTTGGTACAGGCTTCAAGAATTGGCAGCGTTTGAACTTATTTAGTTCTTCTTCCATTGCAACTATCTGAGATGCGTCTTGGTTTGATTCTTTGAATTTCTTATGTTCAATTTGCAAGAGGAAACTCAAATGCAAATTGTCATTAGTAGTACCTCTTCGAGTTCTTACACCATCATGAGGATTTCCTATGATTTGATCAACCGTGTGATCCCTCAAGTGTCTAAGCTCTAGAGTCCTTGCATCGAGAGCTTCCACTATTTCTAGAGTTTCTTCTTCCACTTGGATAACTTCTTCATCTTGGTGATCTTCTTCGCCAATTGAGGTTGGAGGAGTGATCTTGATGAACTTTTGAGCACTTTCTTAAACTATCTCATCCAAGCTTAACTCTTTCAGCCTTTAACCTGCATCTTCGACAAAAACATTGGATGAGCTGTAATGTAGCAAGCTCGTCTCATCAAATACAACATTAATCGACTCTTCTACCACCAGAGTTTTCTTATTAAAAATTTTATAAGCCTTACTATGGCTACTATAACCTACAAAAATACCTTCAAAACATTTTTCTACAAGCTTTATACGATGATATTTCTTATTATTAAGTACATAGCATTTGCAGCCAAAGATCCTGAAGTAGGACACAGTCGGTCTCCTGCCTTTTAGTAGCTCATAGGGAGTCTTACAATGATTCTTATTGATCAACGCTCTATTTTGCACGTGACCAGCTTTATTGATGGCCTCAGCCCAGAAGTACTCTTTTAGAGAGAAGTCAGTCATCATTGTAGTGCATGCTTCAATGAGTGTTCAATTCCTTTTCTCTGCAACTCAATTTTGTTGTGAGTACGCGGCGAGTAAAACTCATGAAAGATACCTAGACTTCCATAGAATTCTATCATGGCACCAGATTTGAATTATGTTCCGTGGTCACTTCTGATTTTGACCACTGAGCAGTTTAATTTGTTCTAGATTTTCCTGATAAAATTTGTGAACGCATCAAAGGTATCTGACGTTCATTTCAGTAAGAACACCAAAGTAAAATGTAAGTTATCAACAACAATTACCAGCGTATATGACTTACCTCCTAAGCTACGAACTTGCATTGTACTGAATAAGTCCTTGTGTAGTAAATACAAAAACCTTGAGGAATATTTATTAGCAATGAACTTAAATATAGCCCTTGTCTGCTTGCCCATCTTGTATGCATGACATGGGCTCTCTTTAATGCACAGAATAGTCGGTGTGTCACGTACTAGTTCTTGAGAAAATAGCATATTAATTGTTTAGAAATTTATATGTACTAGTCTCTTATGCAATTGATCACAAAGTGATGCACAATCTTTTGCAACAAAACATACTGGGGTAGAAGTGTCTAAGTATAAAAAATTAAGAGAAAATATATTTCTACTCCTAGTGCCTATTAATATCTTATCCATAGTAGAGGTCGATTTTATCAGGCACTGATCCTTAAATAAGTAACAACAAAGCCTTTATCACATAATTGACTTATGTTTGATCTGATTAAGTTCGAATCCTTTCACATAAGCCACATCAGTGAGTGAGACTATACCATTAGAAATTGTACCGTAGCCTTTTATAATTCCCCAATCAGAGCCACCAAAGATAACCTTTGGACCGTCTTTAATTGGAGTATAATTTTGAATTATGCTTCTTGTCCCGTTCATATGCCGAGATCATCCACTTTCCAAATACCAAATAATAGTTTTGTTGGCCTTTGGACATACCTGCGATACTAGATCATTTTGCCTTAGGAACCCGATAATATTTGGGTCCTAGGTTCCTTATTAGCATACACTCCCTTGGACTGTTAACACTACGAATGGTTTTCCTCGTATGGTTAACTCTAGGAGTTTCAAAGTTTCTGGGATTAAACTAGCAATCAACAACAAAGTGACCAACTTTGCCACAACACTAGCATTCAAACCTTTTGTATCTTTTCCAGGTCTCCTGCTTGACCTTTTAAACATGTGATCTAGCATGAGCGGCTGAATTGGAGGTAGAAGCCTTAAGATTATGGCGCTCACAAGGTTCTTGCACCTCCTTTTCCTTATGTACAACTGGCTTGGCTTTAGGTGCCTTCTTGTTGTTATGGCAATGAACCTATGGACCATAACTCTTCATTTGAATTTCTTCGTAAGGTGCCTTAAACACACTTTCACAATAGTTTTGGGGGACGGGTCCATCCTTGGTACCGCGACTTAGGCTCTACATAAGTAGGCCTGGTAAAATGACTATAAGATGGCTCAAAATCAAACTCATTCATTGGGAAGATTACCTTCTTAAACATTGTTTGATCTAGTGGGGCCTTCCCTTTCTCTTTGGCTAAGGCATTCTTAGCAGCCTTGTTTTTCCTTTTAGCCTTATTCCTCGTAGAAGATTTACTAGGAGCAGCCTCATGACCTAAGCCAGCTCCTTTAGCCTAAGCAAAGAATTCAGCGACAAATAAAGGATTATCTTGGGCCTTGAGAAACTTTCAACAAGTTTCTTTTCAGCGGAAAGCTATTCTTCCAACTTCTCGATGATTTTCTCTTTCAGGTTGAGGTGCTCAAGTGCATTGTGGTATTCTTCGACTGCAGCGTCAAATTCCTTTCTAAGTGAGTCCATTCTTTCTACTTCCTCCCTTAGAGTGATCTTCTCAACCATAAGGGATTTGATTTCCTTGGCCTTAGTTCTAACATCTTTTCTACACCGGTCATAGACCTTGGTCAGCTCTTTATACTGACCCAGTAGTTCTGATTCATCATTAGAGGAATAGTCCTCATGATCATCATCAGGAGCATCAGACTCTGAAATAATAGTGTGAGAATTTACCTCCCCACGAAATTTGGGGATAGCTTTTTCTTCGTTAGAGTGAGCCATGAGGCCGAAGTAGGCTTCTTCATCCTCACTTGACTCGGAAAAGTCAGTGTCACTGAAGGTATTCTGCTTCTTTGCCATGAATCCCTTCTCCTTCTTTTTGTTGTTGGAGGATTTGTGCTCTTCTCTTCTTCCACCCTCCCTTTTCTTGTGAGGGCAGTCGGCGATCACGTGATATGGCTTATTACAACAGTAGCACACAATGTCAGTTGAATAATGTTTGTTCTATTTAGATTTATACCTGTCATTTCTTTAAATTTTCTTTTGATGATCACCAGTGTGATGTGATCTTCTATAAGAGGATTCATTGCCTCTCATCTATTTCTTCTTACTGAGAAACTTCTTGAACTACCTGGAGAGAAGAGAGAACTCTCCATTAGATAGTTCTGAGCCCGAGGTGTTTGGCTCTGAGTCTTCTTCTTCACTTTCTTTGTAAGTGGGAGCAGGAGATACTGCTTTAGCCTTTCTTGAGCTATCTGCCTTCAGTGCAACAGACTTCTCTTTTGATGAAGATCTGTTGCCCTCTTCTTCATCTTTTCTTGTGTTGATTTGAAGCTCATAGGACATAAGCTTTCCGAAGAGGTTCTAGGGGTCAGTTTTAGCTAGTATACCGAACTCCCTGATGACAAAAATTGTATTTTCCCATTCCTTAGTTAAGGATCTTAGGAACTTTTCGTTTAGTTCTCCATTTGTAAACACCCTGTCATAGTTCTTCTGGCTGTTGACAATTTTGAAGAAGTTCGCATATGTGTCAGCAATTGTGTTCTTGGGGCCATGCTTGAAGGCCTCATATTTTAGTTCAGAAGGGATATGCTGTCATCCATTACTTCTTCTGCCCCTTCCATCAAGACGATCAGAGACAACCACATTTCCTTGGCAGATAGGCAGTGAATAAGGTTCTGCAACATTGAGTCATCGACTGCACTTGCATGATTTTTTAGATTTCTTGTCTAGAGAGACAAGGGCAATCTCATCTTTTTCGAGATCCATCAGTTTCTTTTGTACCTTTCTGGTTAGATCAATAGTAGAGGCTATCATGGGAACATTGAGCCTTCTTACACTATCATGAAGATGCACGAATCAACAGCTTCCATGAATAATTTGACTCTTTCTTTCCACAGAAAAGTTATCCTTTGAGCACACCGGATGCTTTGCGGAGTTCTTGGATCTATCCATGCTTGATAATTACTACTACAACTAGAAGTAGATCTGTTCAAGGTGTGAACCTTTTTGAGAACAACCTTCCCTCTGATAGCAATTGAAAGTATCTAGTTGTATACCTAAATTACATAGAGGGGGTGAATAGGTGAGATCTGCATCTTTTGTAGAATAAAAATTTTAGAGAGTTTAACACAAAATGTAATCATGCACAATCTATATGACACAAGGAATTATAGTGGTTCCCCAATCTTGGGTACGCCCACTTTCCACCTCACCAATCTAGCACCACGGCTAGCCTTGGCTACTTCACTAAATCTCGAATTGAAACAATCCTACACCTCGGTGCAACGCTCCTACAACTCGGAGTTAACACACCCCTATAAACTCGAGCCCCAAAAACGTGATCTACACTCGGAAGAATAATCTTCCTACAAACTCGGAGACAAAGCTCGTACAAGAGATAAAATAATTTTACAACTATAATAAAAAATTATGCTTCCATATCTTAAATCTTCAAAGTTCTTCCCTCTTGAGAAGTGAAATTCTTGAAGAAGATGTTGAGGAAGAAATCTTGAGAGAACACGATCTAAAACTCTTAGGATCTGACAGGATCAAATGAATGATTGAAGAAACTTGAATATATGATCTGTCGAATCTTTTCTTCTGTTGAATCACTGGATCGATAAAGAAGCATCAGAGAAGAATGACGATGGTGACGTGTGGCTTTTCCCGACATAGAACTTGCGGCGCTTAAGATTTCTGTAATTACTACTAGGGTTAGCGAATCCTTGAGAAGACTTTATATAAGACATTTACTAACGGTCTGAAATCATTAAAGAATGATCCATATGGACCAATCATGAAGAATTAAGATTGAATTGAAATCCCTTCAAACAAATTTTAAATTAAATTTTTTGCAACTGCATTCTTCGAAAGGAGTTATGATTTCTCGAAAAGAGTTTGTTTTCTCGAGAAATGGCATAGCCTTTTCGAAAAAGACTTTGCATAAAAATTTTTTGAACTGAGGAACTGGTTTTTCGAAAAATGAATTTGACTTTTCGAAAACAACTTTTCTTTCTCGAAGAATGAATCTGATTTTTTTTAAAAAACATTTCTTTCTCGAAAAACAAATTTGGTTTTTCGCGAAATATACACAACATTTCTCGAAAAAGAGATCTTAGAAGTTTTTGAGAGTTTTTCGAAAAGTCTTTATGTTTCTCGAGAACAGATCTACTTTCTCGAAAAATTTATCTTGCTTTCGAAAAACATTCTTTTTTTCGAAAAATAGACTTAGAAATTTCAGAAAAAATTTCTTTTATTCTTTGTTCAAAGACCTACAACCGTTCCTTTCTTTCGTGTTTTAGTACTTGAAAATGAAGTGCATCCCAATAGAGAGGTCACACATGAGTCAAAACTATGGATCACACAGTGAGGGATTACATTGCATGGTCCTGTGTTAATTGACTCATTGTAAACTAACATTGATCTACACTTACCAATAATGACCTGCAAGCACTCAACTAGAGAATAGCATCAAATACATACTTAATTCAAGTTAGTTCAAGGGTGACTTAACACAAATATAGGTTATTGTGGATACAATACCCAACAAATTGCATTACTCACTTACTTCTCTTTAGTTGGCGTATTGTGATGTGATCGTTTAAGCCGGCAAGATCGGCATTATGCGGTGGTGTCTATCATGGTAGTTGGAGTCACCGTAAGGTGGCAGTTCTGGGCGTAAGATCCGGTGGTGAAAAAAAGGGTGTCTTACATGGGTACCTTGAAGTACTGTGGTAGATATTGCATCCCCGCTGTTGAGGATATTCGAGTTAATTTGTGCATTGTGTCCCATGGTTCTAGTGTTGTCTACCACCCGAGTTCTACGAAGATGTATAGAGATCTAAGATAGATCGTGTGGTGGTATGGTATAAAGAAGGATATAGTCAAGTTTGTTTCAAAATGCTTCACCTACAAGCAGGTTAAGGCCGATCATTGAAGTCCTGGTGCCAAGTTGACGTTGTTGGAAATTCAAAGTTAGAAGTGGGAGAGTATTTCTATGGACTTCATTACTGGGTTGCAGAGATCTCTCCGAGGGAATGAAGTTGTATGGGTTATAGTGGATAGAATGATGAAGTGTGCTCACTTAGTGTCGTTCAAGATTGATTTG
This sequence comes from Platanthera zijinensis, assembly GCA_039513925.1. NCBI lineage: Eukaryota > Viridiplantae > Streptophyta > Magnoliopsida > Asparagales > Orchidaceae > Platanthera > Platanthera zijinensis. The sequence continues at coordinate 75,927,145 of CM077086.1, forward strand.
TCCATGAAGAAAATAGAAGAGATATACATGGATAAGGTTATCAGGTTACATGGAGTACCTGTTTGTATTTTTTCTGATCGATACTCTAGGTTTACGTCTCATTTTTGGAAAAGATTACAGCAAGGTTTGGGTACCGATTTGAGTTATTCCACCGCTTATCATTCGTAGACAAATGGTCAAACAGAAAGGGTTAATCAGATATTGGAAGATATGATCAGATGTTTTATTTTGGACCACGTAGGAGCGTGGGACGATCGTTTGAGGTTGATGGAATTTGCCTTTAATAATAGTTATCAAGAGAGATTGCAAATGGCCTCGTTTGAGGCCTTGTATGGGAGACATTGTAAAACTCCATTGTTTTGGGCTGAGGTTGGCAAAGGACCGTTGTTGGGTCCCGAATCCTAGGAAGAAATGGATATTTCTGTGAAGCATATTCGATAGAAGCTTCGTATAGCTCAAGAGCATTATGAGAAGAATGCTAATCAATGAAGAACGGATTTGAAATTTGTCATTGGGGACATGGTATTTCTTAAAGTTTCCCTGATGTCTGGTTTTAAGAGTTTGGTAAGAACCATAAGTTGGATCCTAGGTATGTGGGACCCTTTGAGATTATTAACGTGTTGGAATGTCAGATTATAGGCAGAATTTGCCTGCTAGATTTCCTAGTGTACACGATGTGTTTCACGTAAGCCAGTTGCGGAAATATGTGCTTAGAAATAAGTAGGCTCTTGACTCTGTGCCCCAGTTAGAGCCCAACCTTTCTTATGTTGAGATGCCTATTCACATTATGCATACTCAAGATCGAGTGTTGGGAATGAAGACCATACAAATGGTTAAAGTTTTATGGTGGAACCAAGACGTGGAAAGCGCAACTTAGGAGTTGGAGTCAGCTATGAGGGAGGCTTGTACTCATCTGTTCTACTAGTTTCTTTAGGTATGTATTTCCATTCTACAATCTTTGATAATTTTCCTCTATAGTGGAATCTTTTGTGCGTAAAGTTTCGGGATAAAACATTCTTTTAGGAGGGGTGGCTGTAACGCCCCTGATTTTTCAAGGTTTATTTAAAATCCCTCGATGATCGCTTTCCACTGGAGAAAAAGAGAGCCGAACTAGCAGGGGACACAAGTGTCGTATTGAAATCCGGGAACTGTTGAGTAAACCTCCTCACACGAAAACTATTATCTTATCGAAGGATGGTTTTAGGGTTAAAGAGAAATATAAATGTGATTAAGAAAAGAGATATCGCTAAAAAGATAACTACTTGCAGTTAAATAAAGAGCTATTAAGAACGATTACAATGAAGGGTTGGAACGATGAATGGAAAAGCACTCGATCGAGAATCACCACGGCAAAAGTCGATTAAAAATGCGATAATAAACCTAAGCTTAAAAGGGTAAAGGTCCTTGACCATAGAGGTTCCTAAGAATTGAACACGCTTCTCTCGAAATCATGCCCAACTGAGTTTAGGAAGGTTTGATCGAACACTCGTCCAAATCGGAGACCTAAAGCTCGCTTTACGCAGTGAACCCCACTATTAGATTTCACTCCAATCCGGGAGATTTGGACGTCTGCCTCTCTCGAGGGGTGCGTACAACACTCTTTACTCTTGAGTGTTCACTTCAAACTATGAGCCCCTTGGCTAGCTAAGAGTGAAAATAAAGATGGAAATTATATATCGATGATATAACTCCAAACAAGAATAATCAAGAGTAAATCGAAGTCATAAACCCTAAAAAGAAAAGGTAAATTCAAAGCATCAAAACTTAATCAACTCAAACCTCGGATCATCAAGATCGAATACAAGGAGGATTAGTTAATCAATGCAAAGTGGACGAGGAGGGATGAGTAGAAGAACATTAAGAACACAAAGATAAAAAAGGGGCACTTTATATTAATATCGAAAGAGAGCTACAACAACTTGAAATAAAAGAGTTACACTTGCAATGAAATGAAAACCTAAGCTAGCATTACATTAAACTACTAAATCAATTACCAAAGCTATTATAAAAGAGCACACTATGCTAGAGATAAGAAAAACACAAAATGAGAAAGAGAGAGAGAAAAAGCATGAAAAAGACTCAGAAATAAAAGGGCAGCACCTCCCCTATCAAACCAAAAACTCTTCTGGAATGCAAGGGATGGCCTAGTATTTATAGGCAAAATTCTCGAGTTGTTAACGCCCTGTGACATGCCTAAGGAGGGTGTGTCCGGAGGGCGTGACACGGACGGGTTTGATCTCGAGCTCTGGATTCTGGCAGGAATGATGATTGCTTATGTACAACGATGGACACGCCCATGGTCACGCCCGTGTAGGTAGAGCGTGACAGTACTATTGACGTGCAGTAATGGAGAACGCTTTAAATGCAGCAGCAGACTTTGGGATGAGGTTACACGCCCTGTGACACACCAAGGGAGGGCGTGTCAAGTGGTTTTTCTCTAGAAATGTCTTCTAGCAGCAAAACTCATCTGCACCTGGTGACACGCCTAGGGAGGGCGTGTCAGCGTAATTTTTGGCTGAAAATTCTGGAAACCTACAAAAAGACATGAAAATATTAGTGGCAAAAATATATACATAAGGAGGTCAACATAAAAGTTTACAAGACATGATTCATGCATTAAAAACTAGAAAATACCATAATAGTTTAGACTACAAATCGAACTATCAAATTCCCCCAACCGTAATCTTAAGAAGTTGCTAATCAAAAAAAGTTCAAATTATGCTTACAAAAGTACCATGCAAAATTCTAAGTAGGGAGAAGGTGAAACGTAAACCTAAAACAATTACTTAAACATGATTTACAATTTATAAGCTTTACTAACAAAAATAAATCATCAAAAATTTTAACAAATTTCTTTAAATAAACTTAAGCAAAGCAATAAAATGAAAAAACGCATTGAGTTGTTACTAGATCCAACAAACGCATTATGACTATATCAATTAAATAACAGAAATCTAAATTTAAATCCAAAACTAATACTGATTTACTTTTCTTCTTTACTTAGCTAATAAATAAAATTCAAAAGTATGAGTCAAAAGGACTTATGAAAAACGTTTAAGTTGTCTACCTAAATCACCTTGATGGGGGGTGAATAGGTGAGTTGTGCGTATTTTTGCGGAATAATAACTTCTCGAGAAGAAATTCAGTACTCAAGTGATAGCACTCGAGTTACTTTCTTAGTTCTCGAGAATTCAAAGGAGTACTCGAGTAGACATTACCGAGTTCTCGAGTAGTCATAGTCTTTCTCGAGAAATGAATTCTAACATTGAGAAGTTCTGACTTTTTGACTTATCCCTCGATATCTGAGCTGTGTTGTGAGTTTTTCTCATATATCCTTCTTTGTTGAGAATTCCATGTTCTGTTTTGAAGAATGAAAACTTGGTCTCGTCCAGCGGCTTCGTGAAAATGTCAATAATCTGCCTATAAATAGGGACATATTATAGATCTATGTCCCCATGCTCCACATGCTCCCAGATGAAGTGGTATCATAGCTCTATTTGCTTTGTCCGGCTGTGAGAGACTGGGTTGTTGGCTATTGTAATCGCACTGGAGGAGTCGCAAGACAAAGGGATGTCTTTGACTCTCAGGTTGTAGTCTTCTATTTGGTTCTTTATCAAAAGCATTGTGCACAATAACTACCGGCAAAAATGTATTCTTACTTGGCCGTTGAAATTGCGACACAATTTTGCTTTTTGCTGCTCCAAGAAATGAGTCTCCTTCTAAGGAATTGGTAAGTCTCGGAAGTTCTCTTTCTATCGTCTTTTATACATGCAAAATCTGCATCTGAGAAACCTATTAGTTCACTGTCCTTACTTCTTCGGTACTATAAGCCATGATTCGGTGTATCTTTAAGGTATCTCCAAATCTGCTTTGCAGCAGCATAATGAGATTCCTTACAGTTCACTTGAAATCTAGCACAGACACATGTGGAGAATATTATGTCTGGTCTACTGGCAGTAAGGTAGAGAAAGGATCTAATTATGTTTCTATACTTGGTTTCATCAAAAGGTTTCCCTTTCTCATCCTTGTCGAGAGACACATCTGAACCCATTGGAGTCCTCATAGAGGTTGCATTCTCCATTCTGAATTTATTAATTAACTCCTTGGTGAACTTAGTCTGCGAGATGAAAATTCCATCTTTAGATTGTTTCACATGAAGTCCTAAGAAATACTTCAGCTCTCCCATACTGCTTATTTCAAACTTCCCTTGTATAAGTTTAGAAAACTTTTTGTAGAGGTTGTCGTTAGTAGATCAAAAAAAACGTCGACATAGATTTGTACTAGCAAAATCTTGTCTTTTATTTCCCTAAGAAATAATGGCTTATCTACTTTTCCCCTTGTGAATTTGTTCTCAAGAAGAAAGCTAGACAGCATCTCATACCATGCTCAAGGAGCTTATTTTAAACAATACAAAGATTTAGACAGCAAATAAACATAATCAGGAAAGTTAAAATCAACGAAACCTGGAGGTTGTTTCACATAAACTTATTCCTTTATGTCACCATTAAGGAAGGTAGACTTCGCATCCATCTGATAGACGGGAAGCCTTTAAGTGTAGCATATGCTATGAACAACCTGATTGCCTCCAACCTAGGCACATGAGCATATGTCTGGTCAAATTCGATTCCTTCTTCTTGTCGATATTCTTTGGCGACGAGTCTGGCTTTGTTCTTTATGATTGTTCCATTCTTGTCCATCTTGTTCCTATAGACCTACTTTGTCCCGATGACATTCTTACCTTTGGGTCTTGGAACTAGTTTCCATACTTGACAACACTTGAACTAATTAAGCTCTTCTTCCATTGCAATAATCCATGATGCATCAAAGTTTGCTTCCTCAAACTTCTTTGGTTCAACCTGTGAGAGAAAACTCAAATAAAAATTCTCATTAGTAGTACCTCAACAAGAGCTGACACCATCCCTGGGATCTCCTATGATTTGGTCCATTTGGTGATCCTTCAGATGTCTGAGCTCTAGAGTCCTTGCATCTGGAGTGTCTTCAACCACAGGAGTGACTTCATCAGCTTGGATGACTTCTTCATCTTGATCATCAATCTCTACAATAGGGGTTGGAGTAGTGATATTGATTAACTTTTCACATTTTTCTTCAGTTGGTTCACCCAAGTTAAGTTATTTCATCTTTGAACCTACATCTTCAATGAACACATTAGAAGAGTTGTCTTGCAGCAAGCTCGTCTCATCAAATACAACATTAATAGATTCTTTTATAACTAGGATTTTCTTATTAAATACCCTATATGCCTTACTATGGCTACTATACCCTACAAAAATACCTTCAAAGCTCTTTTCACTAAATTTTGTGGTATGATACTTGCCATTATTAAGGATGAAGCATTTACAGCTAAAGATTCTAACATATAGGGCAATCGGCTTTCTGCCCTTTAGAAGTTCGTAAGGTGTCTTATTATGGTTCTTGTTTATGAGTGCTTGATTTTGCACGTGGCATGCAGTGTTAGTGGCTTCAGCCCAAAAGTACTCCGGTAGTGAGGCATCACTCAACATGGTCCTGCAGGCCTCAATGAGTATTCTATTCCTTCTCCTATCTAATCCATTTTGCTGAGGAGTACGAGGAGTGGAAAACTCATGAAAGATACCTAGGCTTTCAAAAAATTCTGTCATGGCCCCAGACTTGAACTCAGTTCCATTGTCACTTTTGTTTTTGACTACGGAGCAGTTGTACTCATTCTTGATCTACCTGACAAAATTTGTAAAGATATCAAAGGTTTCTTACTTGTGTTTAGAAAAAACACCCATGCAAAGCGCGAGTAATCATCAACAATAACCAATGTATAATCCTTACCTCCCAAACTTATAACTTACAGTGGACCGAACAAGTCCATATGAAGTAGGTATAAACACCTATTAGTGTCTTTGCCTATGATTCTTTTAAAAGTAGCCCTTGTTTGCCCTCCTTTTGCGCATGTGTGACAAGGTCTATCTTTAGCGCACTTGATATTTTGGGAATCACGTACTAAATTAAGAGAAAATAATTTATTAATAGTTTTGAAATTAATATATGCTAATCTCTTGTGTCATTGGTCACCAAGAGACGCACTATCTTTTGCCAAAAGACACACTGGTGTAGAAGAGTCTATGAAAATAAAATTCAAACAAAATATATTTCTACAACGAGTGTCTGATAGAATCGTTTCAAAATTATCTATCGATTTTATCAAGCACTTCTCTGCATGAACTTCTACGATGTATCCTTTATCATAGAGTTGGCTTATGCTTATTAGATTGTGTTCCAATCCTTAAACATAAGCCACATCCGAAAAGGATACACTACCATTTGTAATCATACCATAGCCTTTCATGATTCCTTTATCAAAACCTTCAAAGATGACCTTTGGCCCGTTCATGACTGGTGAGTTATTCTGGAGAAGGCTTCTTGTCCTGGTCATATGCCGAGAGCATCCACTGTCACAATACCAGATAGGAGTTTTGGTGGTCTTTGGACATACCTGCAATCACAAGTCAGTTTGCCTTTGGAACCCAAAATTGTTTGGGTCCTTGGTCTCTAGTTAGCACACTCCCCCTACATATGTTAACAATGTGAGCGCTCTTTCTCACATTATTAACTCAAGGGGTTTCATAATGTTTGGGATTAAACCAGCAATCTGTGGCGAAGTAACCAATCTTGCCACAACACCAACTGTCAAATCTATTGTATCTTTTCCAAAAGATCTCTTGCTCGAGCAGTTGAGATTGGGGTCTAGCAGGGTAAGTAGAATTAGAAGTAGAAGCTTCATGGTGAAAACATTCACCTGATTTCTTCTCCTTAGTAGGCTTTTCTATAACGAGTTTAACTCTTGGAGCTTTCTCGATGTTATGACCATGATTATAAGGTTCGTAATTCTAAAGAGTGATCTCCTCATAAGGTGCCTTGAAGACACTCTTGCCAAATTTATTGGGACGAGTCCATCCTTGGTAACGAGACTTGGGCTCTACGTAAGTAGGCCTAGCAAAGTTACCATAGGATGAATCTAGATCAAACTTATTTGTCGGAAAGATAACCTTCCTAAATGTCGTTTGTTCTAGAGGAGCTTTCCCCTTCTCCTTGGCTAGTGCTTTCTTAGCAGCCTTATTTCTCCTTTGGGCTTTATTTCTCCTAGAAGATTTACTAGGAATAGCCACATGGCCTTGGCCAGCACCTTCGGCCTGAGAAGATAACTCAGCAATAAGTGGAAGAACTATCTTGGGCATGGAGAAACCTTCAACAAGTTTCTTTTCGGCTGCATGTTATTCTTTAAATCCCTTGAAGATTTCTCCTTCAGATCTAGGTGCTCGAGAGCCATATTGTACTCTTCCATAGCATCATGGAATTCTTTCTTGAGTGAGTCCATCATTACAATTTCCTCTCTCAGATTGCTTTCTTCAGCCTTAAAAGATTTGATCTCCTTAGCCTGAGCTCTTACCACTCTACGACTTTTATCATAGGCTTTGATCACCTCTTTATATAAAGACAAGAGTTCAGATTCCTTGTCAGAAGAACATTCCTCATTTTCATGATCAGAATCATCAGATTCAGAAAGAGGTGTGTGAGAGTTTACCTTTCCAGTAAACTGGGGCACTTCTTCTTTGTCTGTTTGTGCCATAATCCACAAGTAGGCTTCCTCCTCATCACTAGACTCAGATGAGTCTATGTCACTGAGGGTCTTGCCTTTCTTGACTATCAGGCTTCTTTCAGTCTTCTTCTTATTATAATAAGTTTTATTTTTATCTCTTCTTCAACCCTCCTTCTTCCTATGAGGGAAATCAGCTATAACGTAACCTGTCTTATTACAATAGTAGCAAATAATGTTTGTAGAATTATGTTTGTTTTGTTTAGAATTATACCTGTCTTGGCTACTCGAGCCTTTCTTGTAGCGATAAACATCATGTCGTGATCTTCTATATGAGGAATCCTTGCCTTTCCATTGCATCTTTTTGTTCAAGAATTTCTTGAACTGTCTTGAGAGTAGAGAGAACTCTCCTTCAGATAGTTCTGAGCCTGAGGTACTTGGCTCCGAGGTTTCTTCTTCACTTTCTTCTTATGCTAAGGCAGGAGGGGCAGCCTTAGACATCCTTGAGGTGTCTGCCTTGAGATCTACAGACTTCTCCAGGGATGAAGACATGTTCTTCTATTCTTCAGCTTTTCTAGAATTGATTTGCAGGTCATATGACATAAGATTTCCGAAGAGATTTTTCGGGTAAGTCTCAGCTAGCTTTCCAAATTACCGAATAGCACAAACCTTGTTATCCCATTCCTTTGTCAGGGATCTCAAGAACTTATCATTCAATTCTCTATTTGTGTAGACTTGGTCGTAGACTCTTAGGTCGTTAACAATCTTGATGAAATTATCAAAAGTATTTGCAATGGTATCCTTGGTTCCTTGTCGAAAGGCTTCATATTTTTGATTCAGAAGGGATCTTCTGTCATCCATAACTTTTTTTGTACCTTCTTCAAGGTGACGAGGGACTTCCACATTTCCTTAGCGGATTGGCAGTGAATCAGATTTTGTATCATAGAGTCATCGACTGCACTTGCGATGATGTTTTTGGCCTTCTTGTCTAAGGAGACAAGTGCAATCTCATCCTTATCAAGATCCATCAACTTCTTAGGAACATGCTTAGTTGGATCAATGATAGAGGCTATCATTAGGACATGAGGACCTTCTTCCACAATCATAAAGATTCTGGGATCTACAGATTCCATGAAGAACTTTATCATTTCTATCCACATAGCAAAATTGTTCTTTGTGCACAAAGAAAGCTTGGCAAAATCCTTTCCTATGTCTATGCTTGGATAACTCAAAAGACAACTTGGGGTAGATTTGAACAAGGTGTTAACGTTTTAATGATAAACCTCCCTCTGATACAAATTGAAAAATGTTTAATTTGTCTACCTAAATCACCTAGAGGGGGGTGAATAGGATAGTTGTGCGTCTTTTTGCAGAACAAAAACTTTAGCGATCTAAGCACAGAGAAATAACCAAGCAAACACAGACGACACCAATAATTATAGTGTTTCCCCAATCTTGGGTACGTCCACTTTCCACTCACCGATCTAGCAAAGCACTAGACTCGGCTACTCCATAATTGTCGGATTGAAAACAATCCTACCACTCAGAACAACATTCCTACAACTCGATCCACAAAAATGAATCTACACTTGAAAGATGAAAACTTCCTACAACTCAGAGAATAATTTCCTACAAGTGCAAAATGAATATAAGAAAATACAAACAGAAAATCTTTCTTAGATCTGGAAATCTCTGCCTAGGTCTTCTTTATTAATCTTTTCGGCTTTATAAGAAATTGTTGAAGAAGACACTCAGCTAGATCCTTTTTCTGAGATACTTGGACTCACACGATCAAGGAGAATGAAGAGATTGAAGAAGCTCTTGATCTGCAAGTTATTCTGGATCGAAATCAGCCTTAATGATCTTCAAGATGAGCTGTGGCTTCTGTTAATTAGGAAGGAGACGGTCGGTCCAGAAAACATAGAATATTGTAATTCACGCGCTTGTTGTTATTAGGGTTAGTCAAAATGACAAGAACTTATATAAGATCTCCCTAACGGTCATAATTAACATTAATGACAGCCACGTGGACCAATCACATCAAGATATTTGAAAAATCGGTCTAACATGGACTTAGAGAATTTTCTGAATATCTGACTGAATTACTCTAGTGAATGAAATCCTACTCGAGTACTAAGACTGGCTCTCGAGAGGATAATATCGACTACTCGAGAAGTAGCATTTTTAGGAAATATTTGGACAGAATATATATCTACTCGAGTGGAGTAAGGATCACTCAAGTGCAAGAGATACTACTCGAGAAGTGGAAACGAACTTCTCGCGAGAAATACTTAGAAAATTCTGGGAAGAAATAATTGATTACTCGAGTACTGGAACAGGACTTCTCGAGAAGTAAACAAACTTATCGAGTGCAGGGATTTTCTACTCGAGTGGGGGGGGGGGAATCTTCTCGAGAACTTTTCTTCTGTCACTCGAATCAACTGCTCATCTACTCGAGTACTTAACTGACTACTCGAGTATAATACTTAACTACTCGAGAGTAATACTTAGAAAATTTCTGAGATATACAAACTGATAACTAGAGAAAGAGAAGAGGTCTACTCGAGTAATGGACTTGGCTTCTCGAGAGCTAAATTAAAGCTACTCGAGAACCATTTCCTTTACTCGAATTTTTGACTAGACCTACTCGAGTGCATCTAAAGTTCTACTCAAGTACTATAATTACACTCGAGTAAAACACTTAGAAGAATTTCAGTTTTATGAAAATTTTGTTTCTTCATTCCAATCAGTAACAAGTCTTCCTGCATCAAACCTAGTGCTTGAAAATGAAGTTTATCCTAATAGAGATGCTACACATTAGTCAACACCATGGATCTTACAATGAGGGATTACATTGTATGATCCTGTGTTTGGTGACCCACTGTAGACTGACATTGGTCTACACTTGGCAATAAGTCCTGCAAACACATAACTCAACAATACATCAAATACAACTTAATTCATCTTAGTTCAAGGGTGACTTCATACAAATCTAGGTTATTGTGGATACAATACCCAACAATCTCCCCCTATTTGTAGAAGTCAGAACCCTCTACACTAAAGTGAATTATATAAAGATAAAAAGACTAGATATAGAAGATAAAAATAGAATAACAAGCACAAAGATTAAAGACAAAGAAAGGATCATCAAAATTATGGATTTATATAAATAGAATTGATCAAAAAAATCAGTTCTACACAAATCCAATCAAAAATCTTTGAACTATGATCAATCTCTGGCTTGATGTTGGTGTTGAAAGATTTGATTTCAAGAGCCTAAACACTTAGTGGGGGGTGAATAGGTTCTAATCATTTTTAACAATTAAGGCAATTAACACAGCACAAATATAACAATAATAGTCATAGAAAATACACAGCATAGCACACCAAGATTTATAGTGGTTCCCCAAGTTATGGGTACATCCACTTTCCCCCTTTGCTTATCCAGTAGAGAACTAGATTCAGCCAAACTTCCTTCCACTAGCTCAGATCCATAGATCTTACAACTCAGAACCTGATAAGTTCAGACAACTCAGACTTCTTTAAGTCCTACCTCTGATTCTTCCCAAGATTCCTACCTCAGGTAACAGCCCTACCTCAGCCTTAATCTCCAGGCCTACAACTCAGACTTCTTCAAGTCCTACACCTCAGGCACTCAGCCCTACCTTAGCTTTTATAAATTTAGGCTTACAACTCAGATCTATAACAGATATTACAAATAAAAGTTTGTTTAAGAAAATAAAAACTTCACCCAGTTAGTCAGATAAAAGGGTGAGAACTTCTTGATCAGTTCTTGATTGAACTGAATACTCTAGATCCAACCTGACTTAGCTTCTTCAAAGCTTCTTGAATTTGAACAAAATATGGTTGATCTTTAATTTGACTTGGAGTTGATCTTCAATTAGCTTCCTTCTTAAATTGAGAATTAGATCTGAATTTTACTTGCAGACTTTTCAAGATCTGCCTTCTTCTGGGATTGCCACTTGCTCCTCCTCACTAGTTCTTAATCACTGTTTAGTCAGTTATTTCTCCTCTTGATTCTGTTGTATTGTGTTCTTCTTTTAGTTGTTATGGATCAACCCTTTATATAGAGTTCATCCACGATTACCGGTTGATCCGGTTTATAACGGCCTTCTGATAGTACTAACAGATATGTCAGTCTTATTACTTATGACAGCAATCAAGTCTTCAGTCGTGACAACTGACCCTTCATTTATATTCTATCACAGCCGGGAACAGTCAGCAAAATACTTCAAATGTGACGACACAAATAGACCAAGTGTTGACACAATTCTTGATGATATCGATACAACTTCCAATGTGTCGAGACAGTCATTCTTTATCTTCTCGACACAGCTTCTGTTGTATGTGTCGACAAAAGTCATGTGTGTCGACACAACTTCTCCTGGTCTCAACATAGCTGATGCTGATAGATGGTGTTGAGTGTATGTCCAAATGTCATTGAGTGTATGTCTAGATGTCATTGAGTGTGTATCGACACAAGTCCCGTGTATCGAAACAAACCTTTAGAACTCAATATAGCTGTTATTGATAGATGACATTGAGTGTGTGTCGACACAAGTCCCGTGTGTCGACACAAGCCTTCAAGACTCAGTATAGCTATTTTTGATAGATGACGTTGAGTATGTGTCGACACAAGTCCCGTGTATCGACACAGTCTTGCTTCTGGTGTCAACATAACTCCTGGGTGTCGACACAGCTCCTGCTTCAGACATCAACACAAGTCCTGGGTGTCGACACTTGTACTTAGAAATTTTTCTTGCATTTCTTAAACATACACACTTAAACTTAACATTCCATCAAATACACCTTGATGTATACCATTGAGTTAGGTAAGGCTTCTCCAAATCTGGTACACATTTTCCAATGTACCCAACAATATCCCCCTATTTGAAGAAGTCATAACCCTTAGTCAATGATATACACCATACATAATAAAACAAAGAATAAGATGTATATATTCAATTCACAACAGGGTAACTTATAAATACAAATAACAATTAATATCATCACAGAATATGATATCTTCATTAATCAGAAAGTAGTGTAGCTTTACAGAATTCTTAAAGGAACAGAAAATTACATAGGTCTTAACACTAGCCTATCTATCCTAAGATTGATTAGGCTCCTTAATCACTATTCCTTTTCCAGGCTTGATCTTAGCTTGCACATTGGCTTCAGAATATTCAGCTAGCAACTTCCCTTCTAGGTCTTTCTTTTTGAGCCCTTTAGCCTTAATCTTCTGTCTTTCAAAGTAATAAAAAGGCTTTGGAAAGTACTTGCTAGGCTCCACAGAGTTAGCAGGTAACTTTCTCTCTTTGATATCCTTTCTAAGTTGATGTATGGCATCTTGCCTCTTCTGATACTTGCTCCATTCTAGTTCAGAGTACCACTTTATTCTATCATGCATCTTATCTTTCACAGCTTTCTAGGCAGTAAGAATAATGTTCCTAGAAGTAGGACTCCACTGCTCAAAGTCAGGCTTCAATTTTGTCTATTCTCTAAATCTTTTCTTAGAAAGCTTGTCCTCTTTTTGAGCTTCCATAATAGCTATAGACATTTCAACTTTGTCAATGATGACATTATGTGCCTTCTTTGGAGGGCTATACATTTTTTGAACTTCCTGCTGTACTGTTTCAAAATCTGCTGGAGGATAGATAACCTGTGCAACTTCCTGCTGAACACCTTCAATATAATCAGATTGAACACCAGATTCAGAAGTGTTATCTTCATCACACAGTTGTGGAAATCCAAGTGTAGCTCTGATGGTATTAGATACCCATTTAGCATGATCAGAGCTGGCTTTGACTAATATCCTCTCCCCCTTTATGACTTCTTTGGCTATATGATCTCTCAGATCATTCTTTTGAAACATTACTTGATCAGCCAGATATTCAGTTCCTTCTTTGTAGTAGGCACTTAATTTGTTTAGGTGATCATAAATAGCCTTTGAAGAAGCTTCAATGGCTGTGTGGACAGCAGTTGAATCATCTTTAATTTGTTTAGAAAGTTAACCTTTCATATCAGTGGCTATACCTCCAATTTTAGTGAGAATTTCATCATGTGAGTACTCGAGATTTTTATTTGATCTGAATTGATTTTCTAGAATGTATCCTTGCTTGACTGTAATATCTTCAATTAAAGTCTTTATCACCTGTTGTTGCTTGACCAGGTCAACCACAGCATTACCTCCTTTATGAAAGTAATTAGTCATCTCTTTCTTATTCAAATTTACTTCAAATCTGATGGATTTAATTTCATGAGCTAGCTGGAATTGTAGTTATTTATGTGTCTCATCCACATACTTCTAAAAAGATTTTGTTTTCTCATCTAACTATACTTGTAGTTGCACCATCAGCGAACAGAAGTCCATCCCCTGAGTAGATGGTTGAGAGACTGTTTGTAAGGCTTTCTTATAGCCTATGCTCCTTTTCCTGACAGCAACCAGCTTCCTTTTCTTAGCCATAGAGGCTCCTTCATCATCATAAGATTGTTATGAGCTTTGTATATTCACATTTTCCTTATCAGTAGGGGCATACTGAGACATCTCCCCCTCAGTTCCTTGTATCTCTTTCTCATTCCTTCTTTGCTCCCTCTCAGTCCTTGGTTCATTGAAGTCAGGGAACAGTTCTTCCAAAGTGAACTCTTGATGTATCTTAACAGGAGGAACAAGGTTGTCTTTTGGAACAAATGGTTCCCCCTAGACATCAAGATCTTTGTCCAGGGATTTCTCAAAATTGGAGAAGTGGACTTGCTCATCTTGAGCTTGGTCTGACACTTGCACATCCTGTGCTTCTTTCTCAGTATTAACTTGTGCTTCATTGTTGATTTCTGATACTATTTCCATAACATTATCAGTGTTATTTTCACTCTCTAGTGAAGCTTCAACAATACCTCCCCCTTGGGCAGGCAGCTGTGATTGTTCAGGTTCATGAACAATTATAGTATGTGTGTTGTCTCCCCCTGGAGTGGAGACCATCTAGTTCTCTGGTAATAGACTGCTCTCACCTTGAACTTGAGCTTTTTTATTTGGTTGTTGTGGGGAGATTTTCCTTGTTAATCTTCATCCGAGCTGAAGACAACAAATTCTTCAGAATCACTGGAAGATTCTGCTTCCTGGTTAGTATTTTTCTTCTTCTTATCTTTCTTCAAAAATTTCTGTAGGGTGGAAACTTCTTTGGTTAAGTCTTTATCCCATCTCGATAGAATTCTCAAGTCCATTCTCCTCATCTGATTTATCTTAGATCCAGGAATTTTTCATTACATTTTGGATGCTGGAAGCCAGATACAAGCTCAGTAACATATCCAGATTAGGCTTCTTAACACATTCTTGAATCTTGTCAAAAACTACAGATGACCAGTCTGTTTTCACTTTAAATATTACTCTGATCATAAGTTTGAACATATAGGCAAAGATCCTATCCTATCCTCCTATCTTGCAGAGAATTACTTTGCCTATAATCTCTGATAGAAATTTACCTTGGGAATTCATTCACTTCCTAGTAATTGAGGATCCTATCTTGGTATTTGGATCCAGCCCACACCATCTGAGTCCATCCTTTGTCATGGATGGAGTAATTTCATCATCTTCTTTGACCTTGGGGAGTTGAAGCGACTTCCTGATTTTCTTCTGTGAGAGTCCTACCCCTATACCGTTAATTATGGACTTCATCTTCTTTCCTTGAGAATCCATAGTTGTAGATGAGTAAAATTCAAGAACTTCTTTCTTCCATATCCTTGAAAGTTCAGAGACCAAATACTCCAATCCATTCTCTGTGATTAGAGTAATCACACCCTTGATTTCTGGCAAGGCAGTCTCGAATGCCTTGCATACTAGCTCATATCCCTCATTGATCTTGTCGTCATATTGCAGCACAATTGATGAATGAGAGAGAAGAGAAGAGATTAGACAGGAGAATTTCTTTGTAGACACAAAGTCTAGGGTTGAGAATTTTGAAAGCACATCGATAAGATTTCGTCTTCTCCTATTTATAGTGTACTTGTAAAGGGTGGGACAAAAGACGCACCTAATTTAGGAAATTTACTAGTCGACAAATTTTATATGTGTTGACAGAGATGACCTAGTTCTCAACACCTCGTTATAGTCGATACATCTATGTGTCGACATACTTATGCCAGTGTCGACATATACTATCAAAGTCTCGATAGAGTGTGTCGACACTGATTTTTGTGTGTCGACACAAAAATATACTAATACAAGGTCTCGACAGAGTTGTGTTGAAACAAACTTATTGTCAACACAGATTCTATTTCTGTCGACACAATTCTTTTCTTTGTCGACACAACTTAATGATAGCGTCGACACAGTTATCATGTGTCGACACAACTTTCTAACTTACACAAAATTTCTTGAGAAATTTTGGACTTACTGATACCACTTGAAAATTTTTCTGTTGACCTATCACCTTATTCTTGCTTCAACATACCTAATTCAATTTTAAAATAATTGAACTTACTTTCATCGAGAGGTTTTGTAAATATATCAGCAATTTGGTTATTAGTGTGTAAAAATTCTAGACGTATGTATTCCTTTTTAACATGTTCTCTGAGAGGACTTAGCGCAACCAACTCGACCAAAAGCCCGGACTGATGGAGGACGGCGCAACTAATCTTTATATCAAAGGTCCTCGGGCGGATCCACGGGGCATCCAGTTAAGCCATTACCGCATAGCACCACAGCGCGGGGGCGATTCTGGACAGCAGCCCCAACAATCCCCCCCACCCGGAAACGACCCCGGGGTTTCGAACCCGTAACCTCCCTCTGATACCAATTGAGAGGACTTAGCGCAACCAACTCGACAAAAAGCCCGGACTGATTTAGGATGGTGCAACTAATCTTTATATCAAAGGTCCTCGGGCGGATCCACGGGGCAGCCAGTTAAGCCATTACCGCATAACACCGCAGCGCGTGGGCGATTCCGGACCGCAGCCCCAACATTCTCTGACGAAATGAAATCTAATTTTTATATGTTTAGTTCTACTGTATGAAAAAGGATTTTTAGTAATAGAAATAGCACATGTAGAATCACAAAATAATGGAATTATACTTACGTTGATGTCATAGTCTTCAAGTTGATGTTTTATCCACAACAACTGAGCACAGCAGCTGCCTGCCGCTATATATTCTGATTCAGCAGTGGAAATAGCCAAACTTGTTTGCTTCTTGCTACTCCATGACACCAGCCTACCACTTAGGAATTGACATGTTCCAGTGGTACTTTTTATGTCTTCTTTGCAGCCTGCAAAGTCTGCATCTGAAAAACCTGTTATTAAGAAATCTCTATTCATAGGGTACCAAAGACCTAGATTAGGTGTGCCCTTAAGATATCTCAAAATTCTCTTGACAGAAGTATAATGAGATTCCTTTGGGCAATCTTGGTACCTAGCACATACACATGTAGAATACATGATGTCAGGTCTACTAGCAGTCAAGTAAAGTAGGGAGCTAATTATCCCTTTATACAAAGACTCATCAGCAGGTTTTACTGCTTCATCTTTGCCTATAGGCATACTTGTTACCATTGGAGTTTTCATGGTGGAGGCTGACTCCATACCATATTTATTAATTAACTCCTTGGTGAACATAGACTGAGATATGGATAATCCATCATCAGTCTGTCTAACTTGGAGTCCCAAGAAGAATTTCAGCTCACTCATGCTGCTCATCTCAAACTTCCCTTGCATAAGTTTGGCAAACTTACTATAAAGGTTGTTTTCAGTAGAACCAAAGATAATGTCATCAACATAAATTTGGACTAGGATGATCTTACCTTTTGATTCCCTAAAGAATAGAGTCTTTTCTATTTTCCCTCTTGAGAATTTATTCTCAATAAGGAAGGCAGACAAAGTTTCATACCAAGCCCTAGAGGCTTGTTTTAATCCATATAGAGCTTTCTTAAGCCTATATACATAGTTGGGATGATGCGAATCAACAAAACCTGATGGTTATTCTACATCTACTTCTTCCTTCAAGTCTTCATTCAAAAAGGCTATCTTGACATCCATTTGGAATACATTGAACCCTTGAAAAGCTGCATAAGCCAGGAATAATCTTATAGCTTCCAATTTTGCAACTGGGGAAAAAGTTTGATCAAAGTCTATCCCTTCTTCCTGTCTGTAACCCTTTGCTACCAGTCTTGCTTTGTTCTTGATTATGGTGTCATTCTCATCTAGTTTATTCCAGTAGATCCACTTGGTTCCTATAATATTCTGATCCTTTGGTTTAGGAACCAACTCCAAGACTTTACATCTTCTGTATTGATTCAGCTCTTCCTGCATGACATCAATCCAGTTTGTGCCTAGCATGGCTTCTTCAAACTTCTTAGGTTCTATCTGTGACAGAAAGCTTGTACATATAACTGTATTCATGCTTTTGCTTCTGGTTAGAACTCCCTGTCTTGCATCACCAATGATTTGGTGTGCATGATGATCCTTCAAGTCTCTTCTAGCTGGAGGAAATCTGTCAACCTCTTGGTCTTCTTCACTTTCCTAATACTAATGCACTTCATTGTCTTCATCTTCATCCAGAGATTCTTGTACTCCCCCTAGATAGTATTAATCCTTTTCTTCATCCAGTCTTGCAGGTTTGTCCTCACTAATAGTCAGCTTGTCCATCCTTTCCTTTAAACCTGTATAACTACCAGAAGTGCTAGACAGTTCACCAATAATTAACTTAGACTCATCAAATACTACATGGAAAGATTCTTCTACAACTTGTGTAGTCAAGTTTTAGATTCTGTATGCCTTACTGTTATTGCTATACCCAACAAATATCCTGTCTATGGATTTGGCAGCAAACTTAGTTTGGTAGTGCTTACCATTAACTAGGACATAACATTTGCTACCAAAGATTCTTAAGTAGGAAATGTTTGGTTTTCTGCCTTTCATAATCTCATAGGGAGTCTTCATATATCTTTTATTGATGGAAGCTCTATTGAGTACAAGACATACAGTATTTACTGCCTCAGTCCAGAAGTATTCAGAGAGAGAAGTGTCACTTAATAGTGTTCTACTTGCCTCAATTAGAGTCCTATTCTTTCTCTCAGCATCTCCATTTTGCCTGGGAGTTCTAGGTGAGGAGAACTCCTAATGAATCCCAAGTTCTTCATAGAACTTTGTCATACACTCACATTGAAATTCAGTTCCATGATCACTTCTGATTTTGATAACTGAATTATTAAATTCATTCTGAATTAATCTAACAAAAGTCTGGAAGATAGTAGATGTTTCAGATTTTTGCCTCAAGAAGAAAACCCATGTAAATCTAGAATAGTCATCCACAATTACTAATGTGTATGCTTTTCTACCTAGACTATGAATTTGCATAGGACTAAATAAATCCATATGCAGGAGATATAGACATCTCACTGAATCTTTGGTATCAAGTCCATGGAAAGAGGTCTTGGTCTGTTTTCCCTTTTGGCAAGCTGAATAAACATCCTCTTTAATGCTCTTGACCTGAGGACCATTCCTCACTAGCTCCATACTAAATAATTGTTCTATTGACTTATAGTTCAGATGTGCTAGACTCTTGTGCCATTGGACACACTGTGATGCTTTCTCATCTGCAACTTGATAGATAGGTGAGTTGTTATACTCACAATCAAGGTTAAGACAATATACATTCCCTTTCCTAGTGCCAGTTAGAATGATCTCTTGATCACTTGATCTCTTTATTTGGCACTTACCCTTGAGGAAAGAGGTGTTATACCCAAGATTACTTAGTTGACTTATTCTAATTAGGTTATGTTTCAGACCTTTCACATAAGCCACTTGAGTGATATAGATAGAGTTACTAGAAATATTACCAAACCCTTTGATGACACTTTTTTCAGATCCACCAAAGATTACTTTGGGTCCATTCTCTTTGGGAGAATAGTCCTTCAACATCCTTCTTGTTCCAGTCATGTGCCTAGAACATCCACTATCCAAGTACCATATAGTGGTATGGCCACTTGGACTCACCTACATCAAATAAATATTTACCTATCCTTTGAACCCAAATAGTTATTGGGTCCTAGGTTAAGGTCAGCTAAATTTGACATACTTACTTGCAGCCTTTCTGACAGGTAAACTGGTCTTATTCTGAATACTAGTATTAAACCAATAGTCAAAGGCAAAGTGGCCCACCTTGCGACAACACCAGCACTCAAATCTATTGTACTTTTTCTTAAGTACAGGCTTCACAACATTGTTGTAAGTATTCCTTTTATGTATAGGTGCTGGAGCAGCATACCCCAAGGATTCCTTAAGAACATGGTGGGTTTGCTTATAGGGTGGCCTATTAGCATATGCACCCTTGCCATTCAGATCACCATACTCACAGTGACCATGAGTGAGGTCATGATTATATATGTTAGTAGGTTGCATCACTTTTCTAAAAGAAATAGGGGGTTTCATAGCTAGTGGTTAAACTGGTCCTTTGCCTTTTCCTTGAGAATGTGCTGCCCTTATTCTTTCCTTGAAGCATAGTCTTGTCTTTCCTTTCTGAGATATGAAGTTATCTATTAAAGGCAAGACAGACTTTGGCTTTGAAAATTTAGCAACTGGATCCTTTTATTTCTTGAGTCTTGCTTCAAGATTTTTTATGTGATTTTCTTTGAAGGAGATTGTGCCCATCTGAATAACAGTTATGTTTTTCAGTTTGGTAACCTCATTCAATTTCAAATCCAACATCTTTGCTGAATCTGATGCAGCCAGTTTGATAGTTTCAATTTCCTCAGCCTGCTTCTTGACAAGGAATTTGCTTCTCTTAAGATCCTGCAACAGACCGCCATACTCATCAATTAATTGATGAACATCCCCTTCAGATTCAAAATCATCCACATCTCTTGATGTAGATGCTTCTGATTCTGATCTAGTATAATACTCAGAAGCTAAGGATGGATTGTATACCTTACTGGGATCAGGCTGATCCTGGCACTGATCTTCTTCTGAAAGAGCCATCATCCCTCTACAACATAGTCTTCACCTCCATTTATGGAATCCAGCATTTGAAAGAATTCTGATTCCATAGAATCCTCTTATGTAGTAAACAACCCAATATAAGCTTCTGCATCATCCTCTTCTCCAAATTCTGAGGATGAAGAGTCAATCAGACTCTTCTGCTTCTGGGCATCAAAGGATTTCTCCTTCTTACCCTTATTTTGAGGCTTCTTCTTATCCTTAGTCTCCTTTCTCTTATCAGGACATTCATCTATGACATGTCCAGGCCTGTTGCAGCAATAATAAACAATTTTAGAGGTAGTTTGTTTACTAGGATTAGAGGCACACCTGTCCTCTTTAGAAGTCTTCTTCTTCTTGAAATAATCATCCTTGAGGAAGGATGAAGATTGTTTGGTTCTCCATTTCTTCTTCTTCATGAACCTCTGAAACTTCCTTGTAAAGGCAGTAACGTCTTCATCAGAATTGTTGCTGTTTGATGTACTGATGTCAGGATTTTCTTCTTCAGCCTCAGCACTTCTTCTGGGTGGAGAAGGAGACTTTCTCTTACTTTTTCTTGTTGCTTTAGCTTTGAAGGCTATTGACATATCTTTATACTCAGACCTACTGCTTTTCTCCTCCTCCTTTCTGGCAGTGAGCTACATCTCTTAAGATAGCAGTTTTCTAAATAAGTTTGGTGGAGGTGTATCAGCAAGTCTGGCAACCTCTCTGATGGCACATATTTTTGTATCCCAGTCCTTGGTACGTGACCTGAGAAACTTATCATTCAATTCATATGTGCTAAAGACTCTTCCATATGTCATCGGCTCATTTACAATTCTAAATAACTTCTTGTAACATTCTGATATATTTTCTGACTTAGCTTGTCTTAAGCTTTCATATTCTTGATTCAACATAGATTTCCTATCCTCTCTAACTTCTTCAGTTCCCTCCATGTAGACAATCAAGGTGTCCCACATCTCCTTGGGGGTTTTGCAATGTACCAAATTCTGAAATGTGGCCTCATCTATAACACTCACAATTAAGTTTTGTGCTCTCTTGTCTAAAGTTGCTAGAATGATCTCATCCTTAGTCATTTTAGAATAGCTCTTTGGGGTTTTGATATTAGAATCAAGGGCTGATATATTCATTGGAATGTAAGGACCTTCTTGAACTATGATGTAGATTCTAGGATTAGATGCTTCCATGAACAATCTGACCGTTTCTTTCCATATCCCAAAGTTTTCTTTCCTGTAGATGGGCAGTTTCATGGATCTAAATTCCTTCTGATTCTCATTTGAACCCATTCTGGCTAATTATTGATTGCCTTGGATATTTACACAGTCTGTTAGGTCTATTTTTGAGCAACCTCCCTCTGATACCACTTGAAAGATTTGATTTCAAGAGCCTAAACAACTAGAGGGGGGTGAATCGGTTCTTATCCTTTTTAACAATTAAGGCAATTAACACAGCACAAATATCATAAAAACAGTCAGAGAAAATACACAGCACAGCACACCAAGATTTATAGTGGTTTCCCAAGTTGTGGGTACGTCCACTTTCTCCCTTCGCTTATCTAGTAGAGAACTGGATTTGGCTAAACTTCCTTCCACTAGCTCAGATCCACAGATCTTACAACTCAGAACTAGATAGGTTCCTACAACTTATACTTCTTTAAGTCCTACCTCTGATTCTTCCTAAGAATCCTACCTCAAGCAACAGCCCTATCTCAGCCTTTATCTCCAGGCCTACAACTAAGAATTCTTCAAGTCCTACACCTTAGGCACTCAGCCCTACCTCGGCCTTTATAAATTAAGGCTTATAACTAAGATCTATAACAGATCTTACAAATAAAAGTTTGTTTAAGAAAATAAAAACTTCACCTAGTTCAATAGATAAAAGGGTGAGAACTTCTTGATCAGTTCTTGATTGAACTTAATACTCAAGATCCAACCTGTCTTAGCTTCTTAAAAGCTTCTTGAATTTGACAAAATAAGGTTGATCTTCAATTGGAGTTTGAGTTGATCTTATATCAGATTCTTCTTGAATTCAGAATCAGATCTGAATTTTATTTGCAGACTTTTCAGGATCTGCCTTCTTCTGGGATTGCCTCTTGCTCCCCCTTACTGGTTCACAATCTCTATTGAGTCAGTGATTTCTGCTCTTGATTCTATTGGATTGTGTTCTTCTTCTGGTTGTTATGGATCAGCCCTTTATATAGAGTTCATCCACGATTACCGGCTGATCCGGTTTATAACGGCCTTCTGACAGTACTGAAAGATGTGTTAGTCTTGTTACTTATGACAGCTATCAAGTCTTCAGTCATGACAACTAACCCTTTATTAAACTTCTATCACAACAGGGAACAGTCGGCAAAATACTTCAAATGTGACGACACAAATAGACCAAGTGTCGACACAATTCTTGATGATGTTGACACAACTTCTAATGTGTCGACACAGCTTCTAATGTGTCGACACAGTCATTCTTTATCTTCTCGACACAGCTTCTGTTGCATGTTTAGACATAAGTCATGTGTGTCGACACAACTTCTCCTGGTCTCGACATAGCTGATGCTGATAGATGGCATTGAGTGTATGTCAAGATTTCGTTGAGTGTGTGTCCAGATGTCATTGAGTGTGTGTTGACACAAGCCTTTTAGACTCAGTATAGTTGTTGTTGATAGATTGCGTTGAGTGTGTGTCGACACAAGTCTCGTGCGTTGACACAATCCTTCCAGACTCAGTATAGCTGTTGTTGATAGATGACGTTAAGTGTGTGTCGACACAAGTCCTGTGTGTCGACACATTCTTTATTTTGATGTCGACATAACTCCTGGGTGTCGACACAGCTCCTGCTTCAGGTGTCGACATAAGTCCTGGGTGTCGACACTTGTACTTATAAATTTTTATTACATTTCTTAAACCTGCACACTGAAACTTAAAATTCCATCAAATACACCTTGATGTATACCATTGAGTTAGGTGAGGCTTCTCCAAATATGGTACACATTTTCCAATGTACCCAACAGCTGTATGTCGTTCTTTTCTTGTTGTCTTCTCTGATAACTGAATGGTTTAGGATAGTATTTGGGAGGTCTTGGAGGTGCAGCAGGATTGTTCCTTCCATGTTCTCGATCATAAATTCTTCTCTTGGTCATAGACTTCTCATACAAGTCCCATTCATAGGAGCTATAATGGTCATGTCTATTTTCATTGAAGTCCAAAACTATCTTGAGTGTATCAAGGATCAATGACTTTGAGGTTGGACTCCAGATTTCTGCAAATTCTTTAGCTTTCCTTTTCTCTACCTATGGATTTGGAATTGAACTGCTGGCAGAAGCTCCATCTCTATATTTTCTTCTTTTTGGAATCTGTACATCAGGTAGATCGTGTGGTATATCTGATTCCCATACCTGAGCATTAGATTTTGGAGGAGGAGCTTGCCCTTCTGGCCTAGGAGAAAAGGTAGGTTGATGAGAAGGCATCTAAGCAGGCTGAAGTTATGGAAGTGGATTGAGATGATGAGGAATTATATTAGGATCAACTTGAAAGTCAGGGAATATCTGGTTATATACCCATACAGTAGTATC
Organism: Platanthera zijinensis; assembly: GCA_039513925.1. Taxonomy (NCBI): domain Eukaryota; kingdom Viridiplantae; phylum Streptophyta; class Magnoliopsida; order Asparagales; family Orchidaceae; genus Platanthera; species Platanthera zijinensis. The sequence goes on from CM077086.1 coordinate 75,951,285, forward strand.
ATAAGTATGGAATTTCATAGATTGTATCTGGGCTTTTACATCTTTATTAATCTCATCTATTTTAGAAGTCCATAGAGTCTTTACTTTAGAATCAAATTTTTTAATATTTTCTTTTACTAGTCCATCCCCTTTTCTGACTTCTACACTGAGTTTCTTTATAGACACTTCTTTGAAAGTACCCACTTCTTCACAGATCTTTATGAGGTGCTCTTGGGCCTTCTTTTCAAAATATATCTGATTATTAGCTAGAGTAACAAATTGGTCCATTACCTAGCCAACACTAGTGATGGTGTGATCCAATGCTTTTCCACCTATCTTTAATAAATGCTTCAGTTGATCAGTATTGTGTTGAATCTCTGCAGCTCATCTCTTTTTCAAGAGCAATGACTTTCTCTGAGATATCCTTCAAGGAGTCATCAAAATACTTTCTTTGGTCCATCAACATCTGTTCTATCTTTCCAAGTATATCACTAGAAGCAGGAGTTGCAACTTGAGAAACTGGAGGATGAGGAAGAGCATTCCTTGGAATAACTTCTTCTACTATCGCAGAGCTTTGAGCTCTTGAAGTATGAATCAGAACATCTCCTTCCTCACCAATGATGGTGGGAAGAGTGAAATCCAAGCTCTTCGAAGGAGCTTCAGCTAGTTCAGGAGAAGATTATTTTTCATCTGTGATCAATAAGGTGTCTTCTTGCTTTTTCTCGGAGCAGGAGATTGGTCAGCAGGGGATTCTGGAGAGTAGGGAATAGGGGATTCTAGAGATGGACTAGGAGAGGATGTTGGAGTTGGTTCTTTTGATGGTTCTGTAGCTTGTTCTTTCTTGAGGGGAGGAAGAGGCTCTTCAGAGATGAGTTCTTAAATCATCTAGTTTATATCTTATGTAGTAGAGAGGATGGTTTCTTGAACTTGATTGTCTGACAAAATTCCTTCAGGAGTAGAAGGAGGGAGAGAAGCAGCAGTAGGTGGAGAAGGTATTCTTTCTTCTTGAATAGAAGGAGCGGGATCCCCCTCAGCAGCTGCACCAGATGTGCTAGCAATATAAAGTTGAGAGGGAGATGGAGTTTTGTCCTTTGCAGCTGGATGTTCATGGGCTTGGGTATCCTGGGTAGGATTTAGCAACTTCAATTCCCATCTCTGAATAGAGGAAACAGATACTTTCTTCATATTGTGCAGGGTGGTTCCTTTAGAGAAATCAAAAACTTGAGGATTTATCTCATGCAACATCAGAGAGATAATCCTGGCATAATTAGGAGCCTTGATGCTCTCCCTGATCTTATCCAAAATCATCATACCAAATTGAAATTTCTTTCTTGAAATAATATCTATCATCATGTAGAAAAGATCAGTAGATATGAAACTTATGGAAGTTATTTTGTAAAGTAAAACTTTTCCCAAAATGTCAACTAGTTGCTTTCCCTCAGCATTGAGGTATAGACGACGGATGTTCTTAATAACCTCAGATATTCCACAAAAGCTATATGCCCGATCGTAATCTTCCATTATGATATCATCTTCCTCTTCAACCATGGGCATCCGAAGGAGTTGAGAAACAGAGTTTTTTGTAAGCTTGATTTTGATTCCTTTAACCTTGGACTTAAGGACTTTCCGATTCCTCTACACTTTAATATTCTTAAAGAATTCCTCTACTTCTGGAAATAAAATCTTACATTGTTGTTTGAGAACGAAAGATAGGTCGATAGTGTCGAGAAGAATGAATAAATTTCTGACATCATCTGAAAGCTCTATTATCCCGACGATGACCAGTTCACTTCCTATGCCGACCTTGGACGACGGTGCCATTTTCTTAAGAAAACTACGAGAGATCGACTGGAAAAATACGGCGACGGCAGCAAGCTCTGTAACAACGGCGGAATGCGAAGAGTCTTTTGAGAGAGAGAGATTAGAATTTGTGTAGAATCTTGAAATCCGGTTTTTCTATTTATATAACCATAATATTCATGATTAAATAAGTAATTAAAACATAACATACCTTAGAGGATGGTGGTTTGGGCTTTGGGTTGTGAAAATGAAGATTTGAATAGAATTCGAGAAGTTGTCAGCCTAATTCTCGAGTTGATCATCGTTACTCGAGTGACGGAATGACGGTACTCGAGTGGCGTATTTTTACTTCTCGAGAAGAAATTCAGTACTCGAGTGATAGCACTCGAGTTATTTTCTTAGTTCTCGAGAATTCAAAGGAGTACTCGAGTAGACATTACTTAATTCTCGAGTAGTCATAGTCTTTCTCGAGAAATGAAGTCTACCTTTTAGAAGTTCTAACTTTTTGACTTATCCCTCGATCTCTGAGCTATATTGTGAGTCCTTTTCCTCTATCCTTCTTTGTTGAGCATTCAAAGTTTTGTTTTGAAGAATAAGACCTTGGACTCGTCCAACGGCTTTGTGAAAATGTCTACAATCTGCCTATCAGTACGAACATATTGTAGATCTATGTCCCCATGCTCCACATGCTCCCGGATGAAGTGGTATCACAGCTCTATGTTCTTTGTCTGGCTGTGTGAGAATGGGTTGTTGGCCATTGCAATCGCACTAGAGGAGTCGCAAGACAAAGGGATGTATGTGACTCTCAGGCTGTAGTTTTCTAGTTGGTTCTTTATCAAAATCAATTATGCCAACAACTATCGGCAGAAATGTATTCTGACTCGTCCGTTGAAATTGTGACACAATTTTGCTTTTTGCTGCTCCAAGAAATTAGTCTCCTTCCAAGGAATTGGCAAGTATTAGAAGTGCTCTTTCTATCGTCTTTACTACCTGCAAAATCTGTATCTGAGAAACCTATTAGTTCGCTGTCATTACTTCTTGGGTACCATAAGCCAAGATTCATTGTACCATTAAGGTATCTCAAAATCCGCTTTGCAGCAGCATAATGAGATTCCTTACAGTTCACTTGAAATCTAGCACAAATATATGTGGAGAACATTATGTCTGGTCTACTGGTAGTAAGGTAGAGCAAGGATCATTTATGTTTTTGTACTTGATTTCATCAAAAGGTTTCACTTTCATATCCTTAGCAAGAGACACATCTGAACCCATTGGAGTCCTCATAGAGGTTGCATTCTCCATTCTGAATTTCTTAATTAACTCCTTGGTGAACTTAGTCTGTGAGATGAAAATTCTATCTTCAGATTGTTTCACCTGAAGTCCTAATAAATACTTCAGCTCTCCCATACTGCTCATTTCAAACTTCCCTTGCATAAGTTTAGAAAACTTTTTGCAGAGGTTGTCGTCAGTAGAGCCAAAAATAATATCGTCGACATTGATTTGTACTAGCAAAATCTTGCCTTTTATTTCCCTAAGAAATAATGTCTTATCTATTTTTCCCCTTATGAACTTGTTGTCAATAAGAAAGCTAGACAGCATCTCATACCAAGCACGAGGAGCTTGTTTCAAACCATACAAAGCTTTAGACAGCAAATAAACATAATCAGGAAAGTTAGAATCAACGAAACCTGGAGGTTGTTCCACACACTTCTTCCTTTATGTCACCATTAAGGAAGGTAGACTTCATATCCATCTGATAGACGGTGAAGCCTTTAAGTGACGCATATGCTAGGAACAAACTGACTGCCTCCAACAAAGCCACTAGAGCATACGTCTGGTCAAAGTTGATTCCTTCTTCTTGTCGATATTCTTTGGCGACTAGTCTGGCCTTGTTCTTTATGATTGTTCCATTCTCGTCCATCTTGTTCCTGTAGACCCACATTATCCCGATGACATTCTTACCTTTGGGTCTTGGAACTAGTTTCCATACTTGATAGCACTTGAACTGATTCAGCTCTTCTTCGATAGCCATAATCCATGATGCATCCGAGTTTGCTTTCTCAAACTACTTTGGTTCAACCTGTGAGAGAAAACTCAAAAATAAATTCTCATTAGTAGTACCTCAACGAGTTCTAACACCATCCCTTGGATCTCCAATGATTTGGTCCATTGGGTTATCCTTCAGATGTCTGAGCTCTAGAGTCCTTACATCTAGAGTGTCTTCAACTATAGGAGTGACTTCATCAGCTTGGATGACTTCTTGATCTTGAACATCAACCTCTCGAATAGGGGTTGGAGTAGTGATCTTGATGAACTTTTCCCTTTTTTTTAGTTGGTTCACCCAAGTTAAGATATTTCATCTTTGAACCTGCATCTTCAATGAACACACTAGAAAAGTTATCTTGCAGAAAGCTCTCTCATCAAATACAACATGAATAAATTCTTCAAAAACTAGGGTTTTCTTATTAAATACACTATATGCCTTACTATTGCTACTATACCCTACAAAAATACCTTCAAAGCTCTATTCACTAAATTTTGTGGTACGATACTTGCCATTGTTATGGACGAAGCATTTATAGCCTAAGATTCTAACATATGAGACAGTCAGCTTTCTGCCCTTTAGAAGTTCGTAAGGCGTCTTATTATGGTTCTTGTTTATAAATGCTCGATTTTGCACATGTCATGCAGTGTTGACGGCTTCAGCCCATAAGTACTCTGGTAGTGAGGCATCACTCAACATGGTCTTGCAGGCCTCTATGAGTGTTCTATTCCTTCTCTCAGCTACTCCATTTTGATTAGGAGTGCGAGGAGTGGAAAACTCATGAAATATACCTAGGCTTTCACAAAATTCTGTCATGTCCCAAGACTTGAACTCAGTTCCATTATCACTTCTGATTTTGACTACGGAGCAGTTGTACTTATTCTAGATCTGCCTGACAAAATTTGTAAAGATATCAAAGGTATCTTACTTGTGTTTCATAAAAAACACTCATGAAAAGCGCGGGTAATCATCAACAATAACCAATGTATAATCCTTACCTCCGAAACTTCTAACTTGTAGTGGACAAAACAAGTCCATATGAAGTTGGTGTAAACACCTATTAGAGTCTTGTCCTATGATTATTTTAAAAGTAGCCCTTGTTTGCTTGCCTTTTACGCATGCGTGACAAGGTCTATCTTTAGCGCACTTGATATTTTGGGCATCTCGTACTAAATTAAGAGAAAATAATTTATTAATAGTTTTGAAATTAATATGTGCTAATCTCTTGTGTCATTGGTCACCAAGAGACGCACTATCTTTTGCCAAAAGACACACTGGTGTAGAAGAGTCTATGCAAATAAAATTCAAACAAAATATATTTCTACAACGAGTTCCTGATAGAATCGTTTCAAAATTATCTACCGATTGTATCAAGAACTTCTCTGCATGAACTTCTATGATGTATCCTTTATCGTAAAGTTGGCTTATGCTTATGAGATTGTGTTCCAATCCTTCAACATAAGCCACATCCGAAAAGGATACACCACCTTTTGTAATCATACCATAGCCTTTCGTGATTCCTCTATCAAAACCTCCAAAGATGACCTTTGGCCCGTTCATGACTGGTGAGTAATTCAGGAGAAGGCTTATTGTCCCGGTCATATGCCAAGAGCATCCACTGTCTAAATACCAGATAGGAGTTTTGGTGGTCTTTGTACATACCTGCAATCACAAGTCAGTTTTGAAAGATAGGGTAAGATATGAAAAACTCTAGAGGGGGGCGGTGAATAGAGTTATTGAAATCTTTTCATTTTTACTGAAATAAAAGATCTTTTATAAAATATGTTACTATAGTATAAGTGTATATATGCACAAGTGCAGCAGACAAACTAGAGAGAGATAACTAAGCTACACAATAAAATTATATCACAGCACAAGCACAATGGAAAAACAACACAGCCACACAGACAACACAAGAATTTTATAGTGGTTCCCCAACTTGGGTACATCCAATATTCTACCACCCTAGGTAGGAATCCACTATAGGTTTTGATCAGGTGGCTGCCACCAATGAGCTTTTGATCAGGTTCTCAAAAACCAAACCTCAAGTCTTTTGGTTAGAAGACTTGAAACCAGGAATAATTTTGAAGGGAATTAAAACCCTGTACAGAGGTGGGAAGAGAGGTTGATGGAAGTCTTCTTTTCTCAAATCAAAATGAGAAGACTAAGTCGATTTGTGTTGTTGTCAAAGCTCCCCCTAAGATCTTGACTTGTTCAGGAGTGGAAGCATTGCAAAAGGGTGAGTAGGCCTTTTAGCTCTTCAGAGATCCTTGACTGATTTGAATAACTTTTCACTTGAGATCCCTGAAAACAAAGAGAGAAACGAAGAAGGACTCTTGATGGTGATGGTTGTTCCTTCTTCTTCTTCTCTTGAGAGCAGTAGATTTTCTTAGAGCTATTTTCACTGCACTTTTCTTGTTTGTATGCTTTTTCCTATGACTTGCTTGTTGATAGCACACAAGTTTCTATGTATCTCTTTTCTTCTCTATTTTTCTTAGCTCTGTAATCTTCAATAAGAGATCCTCGAATGATAACTACAACTTGTTAGAATTCAAAAACCTACAATAAATGCTTATCCAGAATCTCGGAAATGAAAATGGCAAGTATGCTGTCGTAAATTCAATTCTTTTTCTTTCCCGAGATATAAGTAGTTAATTCCATGAAGGATATTTGTAATCAATACTTCCAGTAATGGCTCGATTAAAAGGATATAAGAGCATTGATTATCCAGGGAATTAACGGCCTATAATAGTATAAAAAAAGGATACAAAAAATTAAAGAATAAATGACAATATGCCTTACAGTTTTCATCGACCTGAGAACAGCTTTCGTCGACCTGTGATTTCATCGACCTCTGATAAGCTTTCGTCGACCTGAGCTCTGCGAATAACTGCACTGCATAAACTGACTGATTTTGTGCACTAAGTTCGTCGAACTGAGAACGGCTGTTCGTCGAGCTGAGATCCAAGATCGTCGAGCTGAGTCTGTAGTCTGGACTTCGAATATTTTCTGATGTTGAGTGTTGAAGTATTGATCTGGCATTGAGTGAGATGTCCTCTTGCTTTGATTATTAGATCACCATTCTGGAGTTGAGTCGTTTAAGAGTGTTGAGTAATTGATAGCGTTGAGAGCGTTGAGTGAACTTTGGCTCTGAGTAAACTTTGGCTTTGAGTAAACTTTGGCTTTGAATGAACTGTGGCGCTGAGTCAATTTTGGCGCTGAGAGATCTTTGGCTTTGAGAGCTGAAGTGTTAGTCGAACTGAGGATAGAGTTCTTTGAACTGATGTTCTTAGTTCGTCGACTGAAGTTTGACAGAGGAGTTATCACTTTGTTCAGATATCGTCGATCTGAGATCTAAGTTCGTCGAGCTCAGCTTAGAGAATTATCTCTGGGTTATTCGAGCTGAGCACGACGATCGTCGACCGGATTTTGACGAACGCAGATCTCCTTTTTATTAAGTCTTGAATTTTCTAAGTCTTGAGTCTCTGGCAGTGTTGGAGGCTGGTCTTTTCTACTGTTGACTTTAAGGACATGTCCTAGACTCTAAAAACACATTACATTTGACAATTCTATACAACATGGGTCACAACCTAAGAAGAGAACCTAGCCCAAATCACCTGGGGGTTCCAACAATCTCCCCCTATTTGGGTGAGGTTACTTCAAACAAAAACATATAGAGACCACAATTCAAAATGAATTAAACATAGCATAAAATTGAGATAACTGATAGAATAAATAAGTTATCAGTACCTTTATAAAGCTATGCACTCAAATTGTTCACAATAAACATAGAAACAAAAAAAATAAACAATCTAAATGTTCTTGTGTGAATTAGAAGACTTAGCAAATTTGATTATCCTGTTTGGATCTGGAGCTTGTCTTAGAGTCATGGTCATGTCAGCATCCCCAAGAGTCTTTTGAGAGGTGGTTCATGGAACTACAGCTTCAGGATGTAGATTCATGTATTCATCAGCATTGAACAATTTTCCCACTTGATATCTTCCAAACTCTTTCTTCCTTTAGCTTGACATAGTTGAGAACTGAGAGGAATATTGATCTTTTTCTCTAGCTTGCCTGATCTTAGATAGAGACACAGATTCTTTAAATCTAGCCATTCTGGTGGTTGGCTTAGTTTCAGGATCATAGGCTTGAATTGGAGGTCCTTCAGGGCTGTTAGATTTGCCAGGAGATGGAGGAGGAGAGAATATTGGCTGGGGAGCAGACTGCTGAGCTATGAATGAACTTCTAGAAGATGACTGATGTTTATGTTGGTGCTGACTACCTCTAGAAGATTGAGATGGTCTTCCTTTCCTCTGATAGGTTTTGGTAAGAGTAGGCTTGGAAGAAGCACCTGAGCTTTGAGATATGGTTCCTAAGGCACATGCAGCTGGAGGAGTTGGTTGATCCCTTTTGAACTTCTGTGGTGGAGGAGAATACCTTCTGCTTTTCTTTATGTTCTTTTGCTCATTTTTGGATAGCCACATCCAAGCTGGCATACCCTTATAAGAAGTTACATTATGCAGACTGTAATAGGGAGTGTCATTTGTTGGATTTATTTTTAGAGCAGGAGGAGGAGCTTTTCTTTTCTTTGAGATTTTCTTCCTCTTAGGATCTTCATCAGAGTCATCATCCTCATCATCATGATCAGAAAAAGACTGAGGGTTATCATACACATCATCTATCTATTTTAGTATATCCTTGGGGATTTCTTTACTTATTGGAGTAGGAACAACTTCAGTATGAGCTGCTTCAGCTTCCATAGCAATGTCCTGATTTATTAGATCATCCAGATTAAGGAGGGGGCTATCATTCATGATATAGGATGGCCCAGGAGAGCTAGATCTCTGTTCATACAATACTTCTGGAGGAACTATCAAACTTTTCTTTACAGTATCTAATACTTCTGATCTTACAGGGGAAGTGTAGCATATAATTTCTCTTGATGATTGAGTGGGGAAGGAGAGGCAGAAATGAATGTAAGTTCCAAAGATTTTCAGCAAAGTAGCTAGATTCACTTTAGATTTGATAAAGTAGACCCTTCCAGGTAGAACTTCTAGAAACATGGTCTCTTGAGCATTGGATACTATAATATCTGTACATTGATTATATACATCTGCCACTGAGTAAGGTATCTCTGCATCATTTGTTTCCATATCATGTTCAAGAAAATTCAAGAAGTTTGTTTCTATGTCAATGTTTGTTCCTCCTGCTGCTTCTGATACAATTGCTAGTTCTACTGCTGCTGCTGCTTCAACATCAAATACCTCCCCCTTCCTGGTTTTAGTAGATACTGAAGCCAGGACCCCAGATGAAGAGAGGGTAGAGGTGAGGGCAGATATTTGAGCAGAAAGAGATGAGATGGAGGAAGTAAGAGCGGAAATTGCCTCTGCTATGATGGTTTGGAGGAGGGGTTTAAGGAGTTTAAATAGTGGTTGGATGATTGAGGGATCCAAAGTTGTTGAGGCAGAGTTGTTGGCAGAAGATGATGGAAGGTGGATAGTTGTGTTGATGGTAGGTACTAGTGGAGTAAGTGTAATTGAAGTGTCTGGAGGGGAGTTATGTTGAGGAGGAGTGTTTAGTGGGGATGATAACAGATTGAAAGATGGGAGATCAGCAAGATGAGATGGAAATGGAAATTGGGGAGGTGTTGGTATTGATGTGTCATGCTGAGGGGAAGAAGGATTTGATGGTATATGTGTAGAATGAATTGGAGATGTTGGAGGTGTTGGGGTATGTAATAGAATTGTAGTGGAGGGTGGAGTTGGTTGGTCTTGTGGTTGGGATGGAGCTTGAGGGGAAGGAGGAGGTGGAGGGGTGGAGATAAGCCCTTCAGTGGGGTGTGGAGAGGCTGGTGCAGCCCTTGTATTTTCAGAAGTTTTAGAGGAGGACTTGCCCTTAGATGGCTTTGTGTTAGTCATCTCCCATCTGCCAAAGAGGGCAGATGAGAGCCTCTTAGAGGCATTAATGAATGTGGTCTTAGATACAAGCAGTTCATTAGCCTTGGCTTTGAGGAACAAGCCCAAGATTCTTCCATAGCAAACCTCCATTTTGTTATTCTTTTTCCAGATTAAGTCAAACAGGATCTGTTCCCAGTTCATATTTTTATTACTGACCAAAGCAGCCATTACCAGGAACTTTTGCCTGGATATGTAGTCATGTGTTGTATGCTTAGCAAACAGCACCTTCGCAACGATATCTGCAAGAAATTTATATGCCAAGGAGAAATTTTTCTTAAGCAATTTGTTAGGGTTTTCACTAAAGTGACCCATAACAGTCAGCATGTCCTCATATTCCTTATCATCTATTTCTAGATCATCTTCTCCAGTATTCAGATTAAAAAGTTCAGAGAGAACGGTGGGAGTAAGAATCAGATGATTTCCGCTGATAGTCCCATTCATTTCAGTATCAATTGAGGATGAAGAACTAACCCATTCCTTGATTTTAGTTATAGGTATCTTGATCCTTTCAGTCATAAACTTCTTTAGTTTTTGTTCCTCAAATAGCTATAGAATGTCTAGGAAAACTTGATCGGACTGTTGAAATGAGTCGAAGTCGATATCAAAAGTATGATCGAACTTCATGCCGGTTGATCCAGTAGCGACCATTTGCAAAGTTGAGATTGAATGAGAGAGAGTGAGCACCTGCAAGAGAAATCACAAGGTCAAGTGCAGGAGGGGAAATTCTGAGAGCGCGAGATTGAGGGAGAAGAAGAAAGCCTTAATAAAGGTTTTCGGAATATGAATCGCCAATTTCAATCCGATGGAAACATAAGATTCTTCGATCTCAGGTCGACGAAAACTTCATAAAGGGAAAAAGTTCGTCGATCTAAGGACGAAGAGAGGGAAAGTTTTCGTCATTCGCAGAAAACTTTCTGAGACAGAATTCGTCGATATTTGGTCGACGAATGAGCTATACTAGGAGATTTTGTCGATCTTAGGTCGACAAAAATTCTCAAGAATAGTTATCAGTTCGTCGATCTCAGGTCAACGAATAGAGACAATTCCTTGACTATAGACAGAGCATTATTTTAAATCCTGACCATTTATCATACCAAGTTGATTCACAAAGAACAGAAGCTTGGATGAGTCTAATGGCTTAGTGAATATATCTGCTCTTTGCAAATAAGTAGAGATAAATTCAAGTTTAATCTTATGTTTGTCAACACAATCTCTAATGAAATGATGTCTAATGTCTATATGCTTAGTTCTAGAATGAAATACTGGATTTTGTGCAATAGAAATAGCACTTGTATTATCACACAGTATAGTTGAATTATTTAAGTTGACACCATAATCCAGTAGTTGGTTTTGTATCCACAAAATCTGTGAACAGCAACTGCTTGCATCCATATATTCAGCTTCAGCAGTGTATGTTGAGACAGATGTTTGCTTTCTACAAAACCATGATACAAGTCTGTCACCAAGGAACTGATAAGTTCTAGAGGTGCTTTTCCTGTCTACTCTGCATCCAGTATAATCAGCATCAGAAAATCCAGTTAACACAAATGCTGATTCTATTGGATACCAGAGGCCTAGATCTGGACAACCTTTTTTATATATCTCAAAATCCTTTTTAAGAAAATAAGGTGAGATTCTTTAGGGTTCACCTGGAACCTAGCAAAAAGACATGTGGCAAACATAATTTCTAGTCTGCTTGCTGTTAAGTATAGTAGATATCCAATAATGGACCTATACTTTGTTTGATCAACTGGTTTTCCAGATTCATCAGCATCTACAACAGCATTGGCAGCCATTGGAGTTTTCATGATAGAGGCATCATTCATCCCAAACTTATTAATAAGCACTTTAGAATATTTAGACTGAGAGATGAAGATTCCTTTAGGGGTTTGTTTCACTTGGAGACCAAAGAAATATGATAACTCACCCATGCTACTGATCTCAAACCTTGAGTGCATTTGATCATAAAATCTTTTGCACAGATTTGGATCAGTAGAACCAAAGATTATGTCATCTACATATATTTGTACTAATAAAATTTTAGCATGATGCAATTTTGTAAAAAGGGTTCTATCAACCATGCCTCTTGAAAAACAATGCTCTAAAATAAAGTTGGTTAAGATCTTATACCAAGCTCTTGGAGCAAGCTTTAAACCATAGAGAGACTTATGCAATTTAAAGACATAAGAGGGATGAGCTGGAGAGATAAAACCTGGTGGTTATTAAACATACACCTCTTCTTTTAGTTATCCATTTAAGAATGCACTTTTTACATCCATCTGGTAGACTTTAAACTTCTTGAATGCTGCATAAGCTAAGAAGATCCTTATAGCTTCAAGTCTGGAAACTGGAGCAAAGGTTTGATCATAATGAATTCCTTCCTCTTGCATGTATCCTTGAGAAACAAGCCTTGCCTTGTTCCTCACTATCACACCTTGGGCATTAAGTTTATTTCTTAATACCCACTTAGTCCCAATTACTGGATAGCCTTTAGGCCTTGGAACTAAGTCCCAAACTTTACACCTCTCAAACTGGTTGAGTTCCTCTTGCATTGTAGTGATCCAGTTTGGATTTTGCTCTGCATCAGATAAGGATTGAGGCTCAATTTTAGAGAGAAAGTAGGCAAGCATCACCTCAGGGTTGAGTTGATGTCTTGTCTGCACTCCTAATGATATGTCTCCAATTACTTGAGATCTAAGGTGATCCCTAAGTGTGAAAAGATTATTAGGAGAAGTTGGTTCAGCAATAGTTATTTTATTTAATTCCTCTTGTGGAATTGTATCAACTGTTAGAGGAAGTTGAACTGCTTCCACAGTCCCTTCTTCACTTTCAGCTTCTGATATAGCTTGTGGAGAGGGATGTGACTCAACTTTTTAGGTAATGTTTAGATCATCCAAGCTCTCACACAAATTTTGTACTTGCAGATGATTGTTGGTAGAGATGTCTCCCTCCTTGTAAAACATGTTAGATTCATCAAATGTCATATGCATTGATTCTTCAATTTTTAGTGTTGATTTATTAAACACCCTATATGCTTTGCTGACTTGGGAATATCCGTGAAAAATTCCCTTGCAGCCTTAGCTTCAAATTTTCTAAGATGTTTATTGTAATTATTGTGAATATAACATATACACCCAAATACTTTAAAATAGGTTATTATAGGTTTCTTACCTTTGAGTAGTTCATAGGGAGTCTTATGCTTTAGTTTATGTATTAGGCTTCTATTTAGAACATAATTTTCTGTGCTTACTGCTTCTGCCCAGTAGGAAAGAGGCATGTAAGCATCTGGAAGCAATGTACCTACAGCTTCAATGAGTGTCCTATTCTTCCTTTCAACTACCCCATTGTTTTTAGGAGTTCTGGGAGCTGAGAAACAATGTCTGATACCTTCCTTCTCATAGAACTCTAGCATAAGAAGAGATTCAAACTCAGTACCATGATCACTTCTGATCAATGCAACTTAAGTAGAATACTCAATCTGTATGTTCTTGAGAAAATCTGTGAGAACCTTAAAAGTATCTGACTTTGTTCTCAAAAACAAAACCCATGTGAATCTAGAGAAGTCATCTACAATAACTAATGTATAAGACTTTCCTCCTAGACTTTGTACTGCAATAGGGCAAAAAAGTCCATATGGAGCAAGTATAAGATTCTAGGTGAATCACTCTTATTAATGGATTTAAAACTATATTTTGTTTGCTTTCCTAGCTGACAAGCCCTGTAGAGGTCTTCCTTCTTGTAGGAGCCAGAAGGTAAACCTCTAATAAGATTGCCTTTAGATAACCTAGCTATATTTTTATGGTTTACATGTCCTAGTCTTTTGTGTCATAAGTTAGTTTAAATGTTAATAGAATTAAATTAGCAAATTTCAGATTTAGCTGATTCAAAATTTACTAAGTAGATGTTGCCTTGTCTAATTCCTGTTAAAACAGTTGTGTTGTTTAAATAGATAAGACATAAGGAGTTAGTAAAGCTTACTTGATAACTTGTATCACATAGTTGGCTTATGTATATCAGGTTATGCTTGAGACCATTCACATAGGTCACTTTCTTGAATGTGACAGCTCCACAGTTGAAGTCACCATAGCCTTCTGTCAGTCCAAAGCCTGAGTCCCCAAAGATTACTTTAGGTCCAATCTTGTCTTTATAGTTGATTAAACATTCTTAGTAACCTTTCATATGTTTAGAGCAACCACTGTCCAGGTACCATTTGTTTTGAGTGACGGGGTTCTCTTTTACCTGCAAAAGGAATTAGCATTTTTTGACCCAGATTATCTTGGGTCCTTATTGTTTAACATAACTAAAACATGAAATAAACGAGCATTCAGGTTGATCTTTATAACCTACAGGATGATACCTTCTAGGAGGTATGATCCACTGTCTAAGGGGATTAAAGGATTTATTGGTCTTTAGGTTACTCTTGTTATGAACTGAGTTGGACAAATTCGAGTATGTTCGTCGGCCTGAGCTCGACGATCGGGATTGAGTTCGTCGATCTCAGCTCGAAGAATGGAGATATTCATTCTCAGAGCCCCAAAAATGTCGATCTCTGGTCGACGAACCATACTGGTTTCGTCGATCCCAGTTCAAAGAATAAATTACATTATTATTTGCGTTCAGAGTTCGTCATTCTGAGTTCGACGAACCATACCCATTTCGTCGTTCAGAGTTCGACAAAATTTGCTGAACATAGTCATGTTGTTTGTTTTTCTTCTTCTGATTGGTTTTCTTAAGTTCTAATTGCTTAAGAACTTCATTAACTTTCTCAACTTGTTCATTGTTTTTCTTTCCACTTTTAGAAATAAAGTTAATAGGTTTTAATAGTTGATTTTTCTTAATTAGGATTGGTTCACTAGATGAGGCTCCTAATCTTAGTTTATTATTATTAGATCTTGTGTTAACTGTGCTAGTTATATCTATCAGTTGTAAACTTCTAGCATTTAAGTTTTCTTCTAATTCCTTAGCCTTACTTAATTCAGATTTTAGAAATACTTTTTGTTGATTAGACAGATTTAATTCTTCAGTTAATTTATTCATTTTCAGCAATGAATTTTTCTTGTTCTAACAGTTTTTCCCTGAGAATTTTGATTTCCTTCTCAGATCCTATTAGGTCTAAACATAAGAGTTTAAACTCAGATGAAATTCTTTAGACTGAAAATCATATGAAGCAATTACCTGATCCTCTTTAGAGAGGAATTCTTCATCTTCTGATTCATCTGAATCTAATCTACTGCTTCCAGCATCTATTGCCATAAGGCAAACTTCCCTTGCCTTCTTTTCCTCTGTATCATCCTCACTGGAGCTGGAGGAGGATGTTTCATCTTCAGTATCACTCCAAGTTTCAGCCACAAAGCCCTTCTCCTTCTTTTTGTACTTGTTGGAGGAGGCCTTGTTGTGTTTATGTCTTCTTGACTCCTTTTCTTGCCTTTTGTCTTTCTTTTGAACTTTTGGACATTCTGAGATGAAATGTCTAAGTTTCCTGCATCCAAAACAGATAACTTCTTTATAAGGGGTCTTGTCATACCTGGGTTTATCTTCATTCCTTGAAGGCTTTCTCCTGAAGTCCTTCCTTGCCATTTTATAGAATCTCTTAGCAAAGAGACTCATAAGTTCTTCATTTGCTGATAAGCTGGGAGATTCTTCTGCAGCTTTGAGTGCTATGTTTTGTTCCTTCCTGGTAGGTGTTGAAGTTTTTGGATCAACTGCGCTTCTCTTGACTTGATCAGTTGCTCATAGGATTTGAGCTTCCAAAGTAAGGATTCTGTTGATATTTCAGCCATGCTTCTAGCTTCTCTGATGGGCCAGATTCTGGAGTCCCATGTGTTAGGGAAGCACATGAGGATCTTATCATTGACCTCAGTCAGAGTAGTTTCTTTATCCAATGTTCTGAGCTCACTGATGATGGAGCTCAGTCTGTTATACATTACTTCTACTGATTCTGCTTCATCTTTCCTAAAGTTCTCATATTGGGATATGAGGTTTGATCTTCTATCCTTCCTCTCATCAGCAAAGCCGGCTACTATTTGGTTGAGGGAATCCCAAATGGCTTTTGCAGATGTACATTCAGCAACCTTCTGAAATATGTCATCTGACATAGTTTGGGCCAGTATATTCATAGCTCTGGCATCAGCAATTTTTGCCTTTTTGTGTGCATCAGCTTGATCTGGAGGAGGCACTATATTAAGATTTACTGTGGTTGAAGTAGAGCCCACTGGAGCTGGTGATCCTGTCAAGATGGAATTAAAAATGTCCTCATCAATAGAGCTCATGTACAGCTTGATTCTTGCCTTCATGATTCCAAACTTTTACAAGTTGTAAACTGGAGGTCTGGTGCTGGCGTAATCCTTGTTTTGTGTCATGATATCAGAAAATAAATTATAATCAGAGAGACTACTAAAGCTTATTCAGAGTTTATCCCGAAGATCTTGATTAATCCAGGTGTGAGCCTGTATGATGTGATTAACCACCCTATAATACCAATTGGAAGATAGGGTAAGCTCTGAAAAACTCTAGGGGGGGGGGGGTGAATAGAGTTATTGAAATCTTTTTAGTTTTACTGAAATAAAAGATCTTTTATAAAATATATTACTATAATATAAGTGTATAGGTGCACAAATGCAGCAGACAAACTAGAGAGAGATATCTAAGCTACATAATAAAAATATATCACAGCACAAGCACAAAGGAAAAACAATAGAGCCACACAAGCCAACAAAAGAATTTTATAGTGGTTCCCCAACTTGGGTACATCCACTCTTTTACCACCCTAGGTAGGAATCCACTACAGGTTTTGATAAGGTGACTGCCACTAATGAGCTTTTGATCAGGTGCTCAAAAACCAAACCTCACGTCTTTTGGTTAGGAGACTTGCAACCAGGAATAATTTTGAAGGGAATTAAAACCCTGTACAGAAGTGGGAAGAGAGGTTGATAGAAGTCTTCTTTTCTCAAATCAAAATGAGAAGACTAAGTGGATTTGCGTTGTTGTCAAAGCTCCCCCTGAGATCTTGACTGGTTCAGGAGTGGAAGCTTTGCAAAGGGGTGAGTATGCCTTTTAGCTCTTCAGAGATCCTTGACTGATTTGAATAACTTGTCACTTGAGATCCCTGAAAACAAAGAGAGAAACGAAGAAGGACTCTTGATGGTGATGGTTGTTCCTTCTTCTTCTCTTGAGAGCAGTAGATTTTCTGAGAGCTATTTTCACTGCACTTTTCTTGTCTGTATGCTTTTTCCTGTGACTTACTTATTGATAGCACACAAGTTTATATGTATCTCTTTTCTTCTCTATTTTTATTAGCTCTGCGATCTTCGCTAAGAGATCCTCGAATGAAAACTGCAACTTGGTCGAATTCAAAAACCTATAATTAAATCTTAGCCGGAATCTCGGAAATGAAAACGGCAAGTATGCTGTCGTATATTCTATTCTATGTCTATCACGAGATATAAGTAGTTAATTCCATGAAGGATGTTTGTAATCAATGTTGCTAGTAACAGCTCGATTCAAAGGATATAAGAGCATTGATTATCCAGGGAATAAACGGCCTACAATAGTATAAAATAAGGAGACAGAAAAGGAAAGAATAAATGACAATATGCCTTACAGTTTTTGTCGACCTGAGAATAGCTTTCGTCGACCTGTGATTTCATCGACCTCTGATCAGCTTTCATCGGTCTGAGGTCTGCGAACAACTGCACTGCATAATCTGACTGATTCTATGAACTAAGTTCATTGACCTGAGAACGGTTGTTCGTCGAGCTGAGATCCAAGTTCGTCAGGCTGAGTCTGCAGTCTGGACTTAGAATATATTCTGATGTTGAGTGTTGAAGTATTGATCTGGCGTTGAGTGAGATGTCCTCTGGCTTTAAGTGTTAGATCACCATTATTGAGTTGAGTCGTTTAAGAGTGTTGATTCATTGATAGCATTGAGAGCGTTGAGTGAACTTTGGCTTTGAGTAAACTTTGGCTTTGAATGAACTGTGGCGCTGAGTCAATTTTGGCGCTGAGACATCTTTGGCTCTGAGAGCTAAAGTGTATGATGAACTGAGGACAGAGTTCGTCGACCTGATGTTCTTAGTTCATCGACTGAAGTTTGATAGAGGAGTTATTACTTTGTTCAGAGATCGTCGAGCTGAGATCTCAGTTCGTCGAGCTCAGCTCGGAGAATTGTCTCTGGGTTAGTCGAGCTGAGCATGATGATTGTCGACCGGAGTTCGACGAACGCAGATCTCCTTTTTATTAAGTCTTGAATTTTCTAAGTCTTGAGTCTCTGGCAGTGTTGGAGGCTGGTCCTTTCTACTGTTGACTTTAAGGACAAGGCCTAGACTCTAAAAACACATAACATTTGACCCTTTTATACAACATGGGTCACAACCTAAGAAGAGAACCTAGCCCAAATCACCTGGGGGTTCAAACAAGTTTGCCTTTGGAACCCAAACTTGTTTGGGTGCTTGGTCTCTAGCTAGCACACTCCCCCTACGTATGTAAACATTGTGAGCGGTCTTTCTCACATTATTAACTCGAGGGGTTTCATAATGTCTGGGATTAAACCAGTAATCTATGGCAAAGTGACCAATCTTGCCACAACACAAACAATCAAATATGTTGTATCTTTGCCTAAAGATCTCTTGCTCGACCTTTTGAGATTGGGGTCTAGCAGGGGCAGTAGAATTAGATGTAGAAGCTTCATGGTGAAAACATTCACCTAATTTCTTCTCCTTAGTAGGCTTTTCTATAATGGGTTTAACTCTTAGAGCTTTCTCGATGTTGTGACCATAATTATAAGGTCCGTAGTTCTGAAGAGTGATCTCCTCATAAGGTGCCTTGAAGACACACTCGCCAAAGTTCCAGGGACGTGTCAATCCTTGGTAACGAGACATGGGCTCTATGTAAGTAGGCCTAGCAAAGTGGTCATAGGACGAATCCAGATCAAACTTATTTGTCGTAAAGATAACCTTCTTAAATATCGTTTGTTCTAGAGGAGCTTTCCTAATCTCCTTGGCTAGTGGTTTCTTCGCAGCCTTATTTCTCCTTTGGGCTTTATTTCTCCTAGAAGATTTACTAGGACAACCCACATGGCCTAAGCCAGCACCTTTGGCCTGAGCAGAGAATTCAGCAATAAGTGGAAGAACATTCTTGGGCTTGGAGAAACCTTCAACAAGTTTCTTTTCGGCTACAAGTTGTTCTTCAAATCCCTTAATGATTTCTCCTTCAGATCTAGGTGCTCAAGAGCCTTATTATACTCTTCCATATCATCATGGAAGTCTTTCTTGAGTGAGTCCATCATTATAATTTCCTCTCTCAAATTGCTCTCTTCAGCCTTAAGAGATTTGTCCTCCTTAGCCTGAGCTCTTGCGACTCTATGACATTTGTTGTAGGCTTTGATCAGCTCTTTGTATAGAGACATGAGTTAAGATTACTCGTCAGAAGAACATTCCTCATTTTCATGGACAGAATCATAAGATTAAGAAAGAGGTGTGTTAGAGTTTACCTTCCCAGTAAATTGGGGCACTTCTTCTTCGTATGTTCATGTCATATGCCCAAAGTAGGCTTCCTCCTCATCACTAGACTCAAATGAGTCTATGTCACTGAGGGTCTTGCCTTTCTTGGCTATCAGGCTTCTTTCGGTCTTCTTCTTATTATAAGAAGTTTTCTTTTTGTCTCTTCTTCCACCCTCCTTTTTCTTATGAGGGATGTCAGCTATAACGTGACCTGGCTTATTACAATAGAAACAAACAATGTCAATAGAATTTTGTTTGTTTTGTTTAGAATTATACCTATCTTGGCTACTCGAGCCTTTCTTGTAGCGATCAACATCATGTCGTTATCTTCTATATGAGGCATCCTTGCCTCTCCATTGCTTCTTTTTGTTCAAGAATTTCTTGAACTATCTTGAGAGTAGAGAGAACTCTCCTTCAGATAGTTCTGAGCTTGAGGTACTTAGCTCCGAGGTTTCTTCTTCACTTTCTTCTTGTGCTGAGGCAGGAAGGGAATCCTTAGACTTCCTGGAGGTGTCTGCCTTGAGAGCTACATACTTCTCCTGGGATGAAGACATGTTCTTCTCTTCTTTAGCTTTTCTAGAATTGATTTGCAGCTCATATGACATAAGCTTTCCGAAGAGATTTTGCGGGTCAGTCTCAGCTAGCTTTCCAAATTCTCGAATATCACAAACCTTGTTATCCCATTCCTTTGTCAGGGATCTCAAGAACTTATCATTCAGTTCTTTGTTGGTGAAGACTCGGTCGTAGACTCTTAGGCTGTTAACAATCTTGAAGAAATTCTCAAAAGTATCTGCAATGGTATCCTTGGGTCCTTGTCGGAAGGCTTCATATTTTTGATTCAGAAGGGATCTTCTGTCATCCCTCACTTCTAATGTACCTTCCATCAAGGTGACGAGAGACAGCCACATTTCCTTAGCGGATTGGCAGTGAATCATATTTTCCAGTATAGAGTCATCGACTGCACTTACGATGATGTTTTTGGCCATCTTGTCTAAGGAGACAAGTGAAAGCTCATCCTTATCAAGATCCATCAACTTCTTAGGAACTTGCTTAGTTGGATCAATGGTAGAGGCTATCATTGGGACATGAGGATCTTCTTCCACAATCTTGAAGATCCTTGGATCTACAGATTCCATGAAGAACTTTATCCTTTCTTTCCACATAGCAAAATTGTTCTTTGTGCACAAAGGAAGCTTGGCAAAATCCTTGGCTCTGTCCATGCTTGGATTTCTCAAAAGACAACTTGGGGTAGATCTGATCAAGGTGTTAAACTTTTAATGATCAACCTCCCTCTAATACCAATTGAAAAACGTTTAAGTTGTCTACCTAAATCACCTAGAGGGGGTGAATAGGTGATTTGTGCGTTTTTTTGCGAAATAAAAACTTTAGCAATCTAAGCACAGAGAAATAGCCAAGCAAACACAGACGACACCAAGAATTATAGTGTTTCGCCAATCTTGGGTACGTCCACTTTCCACTCACCGATCTAACAAAGCACTATACTCGGCTACTCCACAATTCTCAGATTAAAAATAATCCTACCACTCCGAACAACGTTCCTACAGCTCGATCCACAAAAACGGATATACACTCGGAAGATGAAAACTTCCTACAACTTAGAGAATAATCTCCTACAAGTGTAAAATGAATAGAAGAAAATACAAACAAAAAATCTTTCTCAGATCTAGAAATCTCTGCCTAGGTCTTCCTTCTTGATCTTTTCGGCTTTATCAAAAATTGTTGAAGAAGACACTCGGCTAGATCCTTGTTCTGAAATACTTGGACTCACACGATCAAGGAGAATGAAGAGATTGAAGAATCTCTTGATCTGCAAGTTGTTCTGAATCGAAATCGGCCTTAACGATCTTCAAGATGAGCGGAGGCTTCTGTAAATTAGGAAGGAGATGGCCGATCACGAAAACTTAGAATATTGGAATTCATGTGCTTGTTGTTATTAGGGTTAGTTAAAATGACAAGATCTTATATAAGATCTCCCTAACGGTCATAATTAACATTAATGACGGCCACGTGGACCACTCACATCAAGATATTTGAAAAATCTGTCTAACATGGACTTAGAGAATTTTTCTGAATATCTGAATGAATAACTCGAGTGAATGAAATACTACTCGAGTACTAAGACTGGCTCTCGAGAGGATAATATCGACTACTCGAGAAGAAGCATTTTAGGAAATATTTGTACAGAATATATATCTACTCGAGTGGAGTAAGGATCACTCATGTGTAAGAGATACTACTCGAGAAGTGGAAACGAACTTCTCTAGAGAAAGACATAGAAAATTCTGGGAAGAAAAGATTGATTACTCGAGTACTGTAACTGGACTTCTCGAGAAGTAAACAAACTTCTAGAGTACAGGGATTTGCTACTCGAGTGGGGGGAAAAGCTTCTCAAGAACTTTTCTTCTGTCACTCGAATCAACTGCTCATCTACTCGAGTACTTAACTGACTACTCGAGTGTTATACTTAACTACTCGAGAGTAATACTTAGAAAATTTCTGAGATATAAAAAATGATAACTCGAGAAAGAGAAGAGGTCTACTCGAGTAATGAACTTGGCTTCTTGAGAGCTAGATTCAACTACTCGAGAACCATTTCCTTGACTCAATTTTCAGACTAGACCTACTCGAGTGCATCTAAAGTTCTACTCGAGTACTATAATTCCACTCAAGTAAAACACTTAGAAGAATTTCAGTTTTATGAAAATTTTGTTTCTTCATTCCAATCAGTAACAAGTCTTCCTTCATCAAACCTAGTGCTTGAAAATGAAGTGTATCCCAATAGAGAGGCTACACATGAGTCAACACCATGGATCATACAATGAGGGATTACATTGTATGGTCCTGTATTTGGTGATCCACTGTAGACTGACATTGGTCTACACTTGGCAATAAGTCCTGCAAACACATAACTCAACAATACATCAAATATAACTTAATTCATCTTAGTTCAAGGGTGACTTCATTCAAATCTAGGCTATTGTGGATACAATACCCAAAAACTTATTAGGACCGAAACATTTGGTTTAGGATTATGATTAGGAGTGGAATTCAAAGATAAAGAAGGAGGCTTAAAAATCACACTAAACAAAAACAAAGAGTTTCAAAAATAAAATATTTTTCTTTCTTTTTCTTTTCCATTTTTTTCTTTTCCATTTTTTTCTTTTCCATTTTTTTCTTTTTCAAAATAAAGTCCATTATTAATATTTATTTTCATTTTAAAATTGGCCAAACAAAATTAAACACTTCTTTTGACCATACTTTTTATAAAATTTCTCCAAATATATCACAAAATAACCCTATCATAATCACACAAAAAAATTTAAATGAAACTCTAAAAGGCTAGTGTGATTAGATAGGTTGGAAAATTTTGCTTTGGTGAAAATGAAATGATAAATGGAGCTATCAATTGAAATTGGAAAAAGGCTCAAAAGCGGCTAACTAGGGGTAAAAAAATTTTAGGTTGGCAAGAAGGCTCAAACGAAAATAAAAACAGCCTAAATAATTTTCAAGCTTTTAAATTTATCTAAAGCATAGTTTTGAAAATTTTCAAAAAACAAGTCCTAGATAATAAAAGAAGATTGATGAAATTATCTTGAAAATAGAAATAATAAGTGACTTGGATCATTCACATCTACTACGCTAATCAAAAGTTGACCTTACAAAAATTATCCAAAAATGAAAAGGAAAATAGTGGATGAAATATTTTAAAGAAAGTAAAGAAAATAAAGAATGAAAACCATTATAAAAAATGCGTGTTTAAGAAAAAAAACATTTCACATTAACATGCTACTGTGAATTAGAAACACAGCATGACCAACATTTTACTTGTGAAACATAATTAAAAAAACGAATAGAAAATCATAATTAGCTAAGTTGTTTATATGAGATTTTGAGAAAAAACAAAACAAAAGCAAGAGGTACTATTGAAATACAAAAAAAAGTCTAAACTATTAAAGTAAAAACAAATAGTAAATATTTTTTATATTTTGAAATATTCTCTATTTTTGGATTTTGAAATATTTTCTATTTTTTGGATTTTGAAATATTTTCTTTTTTTTTGGATTTTTAAGATATAAAAATAAAATAAATACAAGAGAAGGAGGAAATCCTCCCTCAAGCTTAAAATAGACATTGTCCGCAATGGAGAAAGGAGGGTAGAGAGAGAGAAATTAAAACAAAAATAAAAGTACGGGATTGAAAAACAGGTACTTCCCTGGATTTATGTGTCGCAAAAGATGAGTGATGTCACTCCCTTGTGCTTGCGCTTTGGATCTTCTTGAAATATCTTCTTTGAACTTCGTGATGGATTCAACAGCGTTGGAGCAGGAGATCGCAGAAGCTTCAGCTTGTTAGAGCTGTACGGGGCAAAACGTGGAAAATAAAGAAAACAAAAAAGATAACATGGGTTGCCTCCCAAAAGCGCCCTTTGTTTAAAATGTCGTTTGAGCTCGACACAACAAAATAATATTGTCCAAAAGATTATTGTCCAAAAAAATAATAATATCCAAAATAATATTTGAAATTTCTAACAAATAAAAAGTCTTAAATTATCCAAAATTCATATCATGCAGAATAACATTAATACAGTTCGGACTGACATCACCACAAAAATATAGTTTAAGACGCTGACCATTTACTTTGAAATCGCCCTTACCAGGGTGTGAAATTAAAACAGTATCTTATGGAAAAACTTGTTTAACAAAAAACGGCCCAGACCAACGAGACTTTAACTTTCTAGGAAATAAATGTAAATGAGAATTATAAAAATGAACTTGATCGCCCGACTTATAGGTTTTTGGGTGCCTTAAGTGCTTGTCATGAAAACTTTTTGTTCGCTCTTTATAAAAGTTGTTATTTTCATACACGTAAGAGCACCACTCGTCGAGTTCGTTAAGTTGAAATTTTCTAAAATTACCGCCAGAGTGGGGATCAAAATTAAAAACCTTAAGGCCCAAAAATCGCGGTGTTCTAATTCTACGGGTAAATGGCACGATTTTCCATAAACCAACTAGTATGGCGTACATCCGAGGGCGGTTTTGTACGTTGTTTGGTAGGCCCATAAAGCATCGTCTAATTTGGTTGACCAGTCTTTCCTAGAGGTGGAAACAGTCTTTTCTAAAATTCTTTTAAGTTCTCTTTTCACTACTTCGACTTGTCCGTTAGTTTTGGGGTGGTAGGAAGTTGAACGTTTATGCGTAACGCCATATTTAATAAGAGTTTTAGAAAACTGCGCGTCACAAAAGTATGAACCCCTATCACTAACGATGACTTGCAGCGTACTGAATCGAGAAAATAATTTTTTTCAAAAACATAACTATAACTCGGGCGTCATTAGTAGGAAGATCTTGGGCTTCTGCCCATCGAGAAACATAATCTATGGCAACTAAAATATATTTATTTCTGAAGCTAGAAGGAAGGGGCCAACAAAATCAGTTCCCCAAAGGTCGAAAATTTCACACTCAAGGAAATAATTTTGCGGCATTTCATTCTTATTTGAAATATTTCCCGACCGTTGGCAACTATCACACCTACTCATAAAGGGTTGTGCATCTTTAAACAGGCTGGGCCAGTAAAAACACGCGCAAAGCACCTTGTGAGCAGTGCGAGCAGCTAGATAGTGACCACCAGTCGGTCCTTCATGCAAATGTTTTAAAATATCTAATCCTTCTTCAAAAGAGACACATCTCCTTATCACTTGGTCCGCACAGACTCTGAAAAGATGCGGGTCCTCCCAAAAATAGTTCTTCAACTAAGAAAAGAATTTCTTCTTTTGGTGAGAGGAGAACTCTTTTGGGAGCACACGAGCCATTAAATAATTGGCTATGTGTGCAAACTAAGGAGAAGGAGAAGTGTTAATTGAAAGCAACTTTTTATCAGGAAAATAATCATTAAAATATTTTTCATCTAAATTTTAAATATAAGGATTATCTAATAGTGAGAGATGGTCGGTGGCCAAATTCTCGGATCCTAGCTTATCACAGATTTCTAAGTCCAATTCCTTGAGGAGTAAGACCCAGCGAATCTAGCGTGCCTTGGCATCCGTCTTAGCAAGATGATATTCGAGGACCGAGTGGTCCGTAAAAACAATAATTTTGGAAAGCGTAATATATGAACAGAATTTATCAAAAGCGAACACTACAACTAAGAGCTCCTTCTCGGTCGTGGTATAATTCTCTTGTGCTGATGTAAGTGTTTTACTTGCATATACATGGGGTGGAAGTTTTTAGAAATTCATTGTCCTAGTACGGCTCCCACCACAAAACTACTCGCATCGCACATAATTTCAAAGGCAAGTTCCCACACCAGAGCTATCATAATGGGAGCATTAATTAACTTTTCTTTATTTAATTCAAAGGCAGACAGACAAACATCATCAAAAATAAATGGGGCGTCTTTTTCTAAGTGCTGGGTAAGATATTTGGTGATTTTGGAGAAGTCTTTTATGAAGCGACGGTAGAAACCAGCGTGTCCTAAGAAACTTCTTATAGCTTTCACGTTCGTAGGCGGCGGCAGTTTCTCGATAACTTCTATCTTGCCTATGACAACTTCAATTCCTTTCGCAGAAATTTTATGACCAAAAACTAACCCTTCCCTCACCATCAAATGGCATTTTTCCCAATTAAGGTCAAGGTTTGTTTCTTCGCATCTTTCTAAGACTTTTTCTACATTTTCTAAACAACTATTAAAGGCATCGCCGAACACGGAGAAATCATCCATAAATACCTCCATAATGCTTTCAATATACTTGTCAAAGATAGCGAGCATACATCGCTTGAATGTAGCATGCGCATTGCACAATCTAAACGGCATTCTTCGGTAGACAAAGGTGTCGAAGGGACAAGTAAACTAAGTTTTCTCCTGGTCCTCGGGAGAGATGGGGATTTGAAAATACCCTGAGTGACCATCGAGAAAATAGTAAAAGCTATGGCCAGATAATCACTCTAAAATTTGATCGATGAATGGAAAGGGGAAGTTGTCCTTGCGGGTGGCGTTGTTTAACTTACGATAGTCAATACACATTCGCCACCCCGTCACCGTCTGTGTCGGGATTAAATCATTATTTTCATTTACAACAACAGTTATCCCTCCCTTTTTTGGCACTACCTAGACAGGGCTAACCCACATACTATCAGATATAGGATAGATAATTCCTGTATTTAACAGTTTCATAACCTCGCCCTTTACGACTTCTTTCATGTTCGGATTTATACGGCGCTGAGATTGGATTGAATTACGTAAATTATCTTCAATTAAGATTTTGTGAGTTAAGAAGGATGGGCTTATGCCCTTGCTATCAGATATCTGCTAGGCAATAGCTCGGCGATGTTTACGTAAAACTAGAAGGAGTTTGTCATTTTGGACTTCAGATAAGTAGGCCAAATCTATCACCGGTAGTTTGGAATTTTTTTCTAGGAAGGCATACTTGAGATGTTCAGGTAGTTCTTTTAGTTCTATGGTAGGGGGTTCTTCAAACGAGGTTTTAGAAATTCTTTCTTTTTCCATAATTATGTCTTCGTAAACTTTTTTATGTGGAAAATTAAAAGGGGTGGGGCTAGTGGCCATGGTGGCTTCTTATATACTTTTAGTAGGAAGAGTTGAGGAAGAACAAAAATCAGAAAATTCAACATCATAAATGTTGTAGGAAGATTCATCACTTAAGGTATCTAAGAAGAAACAGGAGTCATCATTCTCCAGTGTATTTTTCATCGAAGGGGTGATAGAGAAGGTCACTTCATCGTCACCTACTCAAAGGAAGAGCTTGCCATTGCTTACGTCAATGATATCTCGGGAGGTGGAAAGGAAGGGTAGGCCAAGGATCAAGGGAACCTTGATGTCTTCTTTGATGTCCAATATGACGAAATCCACCGGTAAGATGAATTTGTCCACTTTGACTAAGACATCCTCCATTATTCCTAACGGGTACTTAACTGATATATCGGCGAGCTGGATACTCATGTGTGTGGGGTTGAGGCTACCAATTCCTAACTTCTTAAATAATGAGAGGGGCATCAGATTGATATTTGCACCTAAGTCGGCCAATGCGTGCTTGACAAAAAGATCACCAAAGACACACGAAATAGAAAAACTACCTAGATCGCTGATCTTCTTTGGCAAACCATTTGTCAAGAATGCAGAGCACTCGACATTTAGCGTGACGTGCGACAAGTTCTCTAACTTCTTCTTATTCGTCAGAAGGTCCTTAAGATACTTAGCATACTTCTGCATCTGGGAAATAGCTTCATTGAAGGGTAGGTTTATGCGGATTTGCATAAACATTTCTAGGAAGCGGGAGTATTGATCATCTTGACGATGTTTGTTAAGTTCGGAAGGGTATGGTGGAGTTGGATTATTTTTAAAGATAGGTGGTTGAGCGAGATCTTTTTCTAAAACAGAGAGCGGAGTGATAACTTCTTTTTCAGGGGGTGGAGGAATTTTCAAAACGGGAGCAGAGCTAGCCTCGGGCTCTTCACTAACCATACCAGAAACTTGCTTCCCACTCCGAAGAGTTATAGATTTTGATTTCTCTCTCAGGTTGGGCTCGGTATTGGAAAGAAGAGAACCTGTTGGTCGCTAAGAAATAATTTTTGTGAGTTGTCCTACTTGATTTTCTAGATTTTTAACGCTTCCGGTTAAGGTTCTTATAGTAGCGTCATTTGTGGTTATATATTTAGAAAGTAACTCCTCCATGCTTGGAGGTTTTGGATAGTTTTGAAGAGGTGGAGGTGGTGAAGAAAAATCATTTTTTGGTGGCGGGCGTATTGCATTCGAAGGATTACTCCACGAAAAATTCGGGTGGTTCCGTAAAGCGGGATTATAACTATTCAGAAAAGTAAAACCAGGAGCATGAAGATTCGCAGTAGAAAAATTATTAAAAGCATTTCTAGGCATATTATTAACATAATCTAATTGTTCGGGCGCAGGAGTTGCAAATTCCCATACCTGAGGGGCGGAGACAACAGTCATCTTCGTAATTTTTTAACTTAAAATTTCCACTTGCAGAACTAGCTGAGAGACGTTATCCACTTCAAATATACCTACAAGTTTGTTTGGGTGGGAATTAGGCACATTCCACGTATATGTGTTCATGGCCATATCCTCGAAAAACTCAAGAGCTTCTTCCGGGGTTTTGTGGTTTAAAGTACCACCGGAGGCTGCGTCTATCATTTGCTTTGTATTTTGATTTAGCCCGTTATAAAATGTCTGCACTTGTAACCATACAAGTAGAGCGTGATGGGGGGCATCGTCTTAACAGTTCTTTAATTCTTTCTCAGGTTTCATATAAGGTTTCAGAGTCTATTTTTCCAAAGGCAAAAATATCGTTCCTAAGTTTTCCAGTTTTAGCTAGCGGAAAATACTTTGTCAGAAATTTTTCTATTAGTTTATCCCAAGTGGTGATGCTCCCTCTTGGCAGAGTCATCTACCATTGTTTTTCTTTGGTTATTAGGGAGAAAGGAAATAATCTTAGCCTAATAGCATCATTTGTGACACAATTTATCTTGAAGGTGTCACAAATCTCAAGAAAGCCTGTTATATGCGCGTTCGGATCTTCATCTTGAAGTCTGTCATATTTCACATACTGCTGTATCTTTTGAATTATGCTAGGCTTTAGTTCGAAATTATTATTGGCAATAGTAGGGCGAACGATGCTTGATTCTATTCCCTCTAGATTCAGTCATGCAAAATAGAACATAGGCCTATGCACGGCTTCCTCCATGTGGCTTTCTTCCATTCTTAAAGTAGAAAATGACTCGAAATCCTCAACCAGTATTTGGAGAGTAGGGCCTTGAAATCGCGATCTTCTCCAAAGAGTACGCTCAATTTCGTTGTCCAAGTCAAAAATAACCGACGGACTCCCATGGGTCATGCACTAGAAAAAGAGAAGATAAAGAAATAAAAATAAATAAACTAGAAAAAGAGAAGCTAAAATTTTTTGAAAGATTTTTTTTATGTTTTAACTCTCTAACATCCCAAGGGCTACCCAATGAAGGGTTCGCAAGGTACTAGACAAGATAGTGGTATTTAAGCCACTTTGCCCTTTTCGAGAGAGTTAGGTGTTGTAGAAAAATTGTGAAGTGGGTTTCTATTAAGAGCATTAATAATTGTTTTGATTTTTAATTTTCTTAGAAAGAGGATGAGAAAGAGAAATTATAAAAGTAATAGGTTCGTATTTTAAAATTATCAACAAAAGTTGGTCCCCGAAAACGGCGCCAAAAACTTGGTGATTTCTTTCCACTGGAGAAAAAGAGAGCCGAACTAGCAATCCAACTAGGCAAGTATACCTATCAAATGGTTGGAATGATGAATGGAAAAGCACTCGATCGAGAATCACCTCGGCAAAATTCAATTAAAAATGTGATAATCAACCTAAGCTTAACTGGGTAAAGGTCCTTGACCGTTGATGTTACTAAAGCTTGAACAAGATTTTCTTAAAGTCGTGTCCAACTGAGTTTAGGAAGGTCCGACCAAACTCTCGTCCAAATCAGAGACCTAAAGTTCGATTTACGCGATGAACCCTACTATTGGATTTCACTCCAATCCGGGAGATTTTGACATCTGCCTCTCTCGAGGGGTGTGTGCAACTCACTTTACTCTTGAGTGTTCACTTCAAACTACGAGCCTTTCGGCTAGATAATAATGAAAACAAAGATGGAAATTATATATCGATGATATAACTCCAAACAAGAATTGTTGGGTATTGTTGTAAGATCCTGTCTCCCCATTCCAAGGCTAACCCGGATCTTATGCCCAGAACCGCCGCCTTACGGTGACACTAACGCACGGGTTAGTCGACACCGCAAGACGCCGATTCTGCCGGCTAGTACGATCATAACCTGTCGGCCAATATGAGAATAAAAGTACAAAAATAGAGTAAACGCAGTAGAAGACCACAGCCACATCACATATATATATATCAAATGAAAGTACACATGCCAGTCCACAATGAGTACAGTAAAATGAAAGTAAATAGGGCTTATGCCCAGTACATCATGATCAAATCTCTCTCTCACTAACAGCAGCGGAATCTATCATCTCAAATCATCGCACCTGAACATGTGCTCCAGTAGTAGTAGCCGGTATCTGCCCCTCAAGTCCTGCCTCCTCGTCGTGCTGGTCCATCTCCTCGAGCTCCTAAAAATAGTATGGTCACCGACCATTAGTCAAAAAGACTAAGTCGTTTCCTCCACAACTCGCCCCGCAACTCCTAGGCACCGTGCGGGAGGACGAAGCGGAGGACAATAAGAGGTGACAAAGGCGGAGCAGGTGACAGGAATCTAAGCAGAATATGTAACCAAGTAAGTAATGAAAGGTAACCTTCACTTATGCGGGTACGCATAAGCAAGGGGTCTTCTGCAGGGCTCCCATTGTATAAAATGTCCCATACCATTTTATACAATGGGGTGTCAGGTGTCACAAGCAATATACATATAAAAAGGTAAGTAACCTCAACCTATAAACTTGCCCACTCAAGCTTATAGGCTAAGGGATCGTGTAGCAGGTCCTAATGTATAAGCGTCCCATACCACTTATACATTTGGTGTCATAGGTTGTTATGAAGATTAATGATATGCATCTATATGGTGGGTATGATATGAACATGCAGTGCAACACACACACACGACTCTGTGATCACAGACCTTTAGTTCCCACTTTTCGAGAGCTAGCATCACTCTCAGGTACTACCGTTGTGGCTACGGCAGCAGCGGAGCGGGCGTCTCCGCCTTCTAGGCGGGTATACACACTACCAGGCCTAGACCTCTCTTATACGCCTCTGTACACCGACAGTGCACTCTAGAGTATCTGCGTACCACTTTGCTGACTACCCGTCAGTCTTGTTGGGTCGGGTGCGTGTTATTAGGAAAAGTCCTCCAGACTCCAGTATAAACATCCTACTGGTCCTTCTAACCCTCGCACCCGCCTGGTCCACCGTACTGTCATCGGTGTGACGACTGTCCAGTACCGCATGGCCCGCCACTAGTTTATGCACATGCAAGTATAATATTTTGAGCCTCCAGCTCGCAGGACTATCCTGTCCCAATTCCCTCCAACCCGTCACGGGTGAGTATGTGCTACAAGACCTCCAACCCTACCCGGGTAAGTATATATATATCAATCACTTCCCTCCAACTCTGCACGGGTGAGCATGTAGTCCTTAGACTCCAAGTCCCTCCAACCCAGCACAAGTGAGAACATGTCCAGTTCACTTAACCTATTAGACTACTCTTGTCTACCGGTTGTTATACCTAGTGACTTAAGGTTAATCCCAGGACTGCCCAAGGTATTCCCGGTGAAGGGCTCTCAGGGGCACTAGGAGCTACGATGGGCTGAATCCCAAAGCTCCCTTTCTCAAGGATATTTACTTAGTTGATGTCTACCCAGAATTCCCTATTCTCTCACTATTACCTAGAGTGACTTAGTGACTTAAAGTATTGATTGAGGAACGACGGTCTTCCGTTGGCCTCCTCCTCCTAGATAAGTCTAAGGTTGCACTTTTACTATCGTCTCTAGAATACAACTACCACCCAGGGTCATATTTCCAATCATATTCCTTAGCTCAATTGTCGATCTATCCCCTGGTGGGTCTTATGGTACAATCTACTTTTACTATGCGCAGCCCATGACCTAATACCACCCCAAAATCGAACTTTCAAATCCTTGGGCCACCAACCCCCAAATATTTACCCTAGGGTGGTATGATCTAATAGAGTGAGTATGATAATTTTCATAATTTTCTCAATTATTTATATAAATAATTTATTTTCTCCAAATATTTTCCAAGGTCATTTAACATGTGAAGTATAACTTTACATGGCCCTAATGATGCAAAATAATTATCCTATCCACTGACATGATGAAATACTACTATCTCCCAAGGTTTATAATTTCCCTCTAAATATTTGTATTTATTTGTTAATTAACACAAAACCATCCTAATTACCACTTTTCAAAGAAAGTATGAGAAATTTAATCACAAAAATTCTAGGAAAATTACAGGGGATCTAAATCATCAATATAAAACTACTTACAAAGTTTCATCAACCTTAAGAATGTAATGGCCCTGCAATTCAATTTCTTGGGTATTTACAAAAATGCCATTATGATGATTTAAAAATTGTATGCACATCCAAAAATTCTGAATTAAATATGTCAGCTAACTAATACTTATATACACTTCTAGGAATATTTCCAAATTTTTCTGACTTATAATTTCATTAAATCATGAATAAAAGCAATAGGGGTAAAATGGTCATTTCATGATATTCTACCTCAAAATACCTCAAACAGAGAAAATAAAATTACCCCAATTCAATTATGATCAAATATTAAACAGGACCAAATTTTAGGATTATTGCATAATTAAATCTATTTTTCATTTTTATTTTCCAATAAGGCTATAGTTTTCAAAAATCCAAATAATGGGATTTTTGTTCCCAAAAATCCCATAATAAATTTGAGGGGCTATATTTATCCTAAATATCCTCTATAATTAATTTTAAGGTCTTCAGAAGTCCCAAAATGGATAGATACACATTATAGCAAAATTGCTATTTGCACACCAAGGCTAATACTAGCCTACACTTATAAGTGGGTTAACCTATCATGCAGTGACCCAAATGGGTTGAAATTTTTATCATGCACCAATGCTGTCCCCAAGGACGTTCCACCAAAATTTGGGGCTATTTGGGTGCCTAAAACTCCAAATATTTCATTAATTTACATTTTGATATTATTGCAAAAACTATAGGAAAAGTTATCCCAAAAATTCCCAATTTTTTTGGCGTGGGCTAGAAATGATCTAGACATGCACATGACCAAAATTTCAGGTCATGAGGCTTACTGGTTTAGCATGGGCATTCAAATTAAAATCTGCCCTAGCATAGGACCAGCCCTAGGAGAAAAGACCTACAGGCCAGACCACTGAACCAAAACTCATGTTTAGGGTGGCATTGTAAAGGTAAGACATTCATCTACAATTTTAATTCAGGTTCCAACCTTAGTTGAAGCCTCTATATGCCCTAAATGTCACAAGCAAGGTGACTGAAAATGTGTGACAATAATACACATTTATTGATATTTATAATACAACATTTATATAGTTAATAGCACGAATCTTAAAGCTTAAATGGACGGAATCCTATCATCGTCCCAGATGGTTTAACGTCTGGGATTGACTTCTCCTGGAGCTTCTTGCGGGCCTATTTCCGGCCGCCTGAGGCGGCGCAGTGGCCGGCCAACTGTGCCACCACCTTCACGGTGGTGGTTGCCGGCTTTTGCCGGTGATGAGGCGGCGGGAGGCGGCGGCGCCGGCGATCCCGAGAGGTGGCGTTTTCATGAAAATTCCGAGTTTTTCTCCCATGGAATCGGGCTCAATTGAGCCTGATATCTCCCTTATGCGATCTAGGATACTAGTACGGGTAGAGATGAGGCGAAACGGACCTGTATGGCGGCTTGACGGCGGCTGTGGCGGCGGTTTGCCATGGAAGTGGTGCTCCGGCGATCTCCTTCCCAAAATCTCGATTCTTCACCAATTCCTTTGATCCAACACTCGAATTCAACTCTCCAGAGCCTTCTGAAGCTAATGGCTGGGTCGGTTGGGTCTGGGAAAGCTTATACCGGGAGATACTTCCTAGGTGAGCTCGGTTTGGCCACTTTGTTGGCCCACCATGGCTGCCAGGTTGCTCTCATGCAGCAATTCTCATTGAGAAGTGTTGAGGTGGTCTGCCAGCAGTTCTTGAGCTGAAAAGATGAAGGCCAAATGGCCTCACCTCTTCTCCACCACACCTTCTCTCTCATCTTCACCCAAATTTCCCACTTTACCCTTGTGCATGTCTTCTCTCTCCAAATTCAGAGGGGTAGTGGCTGTCAATGGTCATTTGGGCTGGTCATGGTCCTTGGCTCATGGGCTTTGCCCATTGGAAATGGGCTTGGCCTTCATTTACCCTTAATTAAGCTTAAGGTTGACCAAGTTTGACTTTAGGGTTGACTTGGTCAAATGGGTGTGTGGGTTGACCCCACCTAGTGGTCATGAGGTCTAAATCATCACCCAACATGGCTTGGGACATGGTGATGCCTTACTTGATCTAATTGGACCCAAGAGTGTAGGGTTTGACCATTTTAGGCCTAAAGTTGACCTGGGTCAACTATGGTCAAAGTGTTGACCTAGGGCATGACTTTGGGTCTACTTAGATTGTAGTTAGGGTTAGGGCAATGTGGTGGGGGTCATGGTGTGGCTAAGGTCCTTAGTTAGTCAAGATTGACCCAGTCTGACCTGGTCCTGTAGTGGTCCTATCTGGTGACAACTCACCATCTAGGGTCAAACCTAGCTAACCTCCCCCAGCTCACCACATGCCTAACCAAATCTAAGTTAAGGGGTCTAGAAGTAACATGGGATGTTACAATTGTATCCACAATGTACCTGATTTGAAGAAGCCCCTGAACAAGCTAAGTTGAATAGATAATGTATTTGATGATTTTATTCAAGATCTGCTTGCAGTTATGTCATGCTAAGTACACACCAATGTCAGGGTGCAGTGGGTCAATATACACGGGTCTGCGCAACGTAATCCCTCGTTGAGCAGATCAATGTGTTTGCTCACGTGTACTCTCTCTATTGGAGTGTACTTATTTTCAAGTACAGGGTTGAGATTGATCGAGAGCTGAAGAGGAGCAAGGATGGGTCAAAGACCAGCTCATGGGAAGAAAGACGAAGATTCGACTAAAGTTAAATTCGACGGGAATCACTAAGTGATTCTCGCCGATTCGACGGGAATCACTAGTGATTCTCGCAGAATCGTCGAGAATCACTCACTGATTCCCTCCGACTGCATCCGGCTGACTCAACGCCTTCAAGAATTCTGCTAAGTCAGAATTGTCGAGAATAAATAAGTGATTCTCGCCGAATCGTCGAGAATGACTCTGCATTCTCGCCGATTCGTCGAGAATGGTTTTGATTCTCGCCGATTCACTCCAGATGGCAAGCTTTTCAGCTAAAATTCTACTAAGGATAATTCGACGGGAATCATAAGTGATTGTCGTCGATTCGTCGAGAATCACCAATGATTCCGGCCGAATTTGCCTTAGGCGATTTCTTCTTGCTCGCTGGACCGAACAAAGATTTCAGGCGCTATTTGGACCGGGCTTAGGGCTTCTACTTGTGGGGCCCAGAACGGTCATTTAGGGTTGGTCTACAGTATAAATACTCGCGTTTCTCAAACTCCAACAGTAATCAATCACGAGAAATCAAAGCCGTCAAGCATAACCTAGCCAATCGCGAAGCTCGTTCCGTCGCCGTCGTCGCTCGCAAGTCAGTCGTCGCCACTGATCTAAGAGGTCATCTTTGATCGTCCGGTGACAGAACTTAGGCTAAGCTTAGCGTCTCACGTGTCTATCTTGAGATCCTTTGTCTCTTGATTTGTTGAGCGGGAATATTTCTCACCTCCGAATCGATTGAGACGATCGATCCAAGTAAAATCGTTGGTAGACCTTGCTAGCTTCGTCAAGAAGTTTGGATCTACAAAGCATCGCCGCCGCATTCACTTGTCGCCGCCGATCTCGGGAAGATCCTCTCCAAGAGAGTGCGCCGATCGTGGACTCTTCGTCTTCATCAAGAATGCTTCATTGAACGAAGAGGGACATCGGGTTCTCCAAACGTAGTTTGTTTTTCTTGTACATTCTATTTTAAATTTGTTGCAAACGAACTTTGTTTCCTCGTTGTAAAGGTTGGGTGCAACCCGTGGTTGAGGTGTAGTGACTCCTTCGGGTGGAAGGGTTTCTTCCATAGTGAGAGGATTGGATTTCAATCCTGTTGGTGAAGAGACTGAGTCGTCCCTTGTTGGGAGATAGGTCGAAGGGGGAGAGTGGATGTACCCAAATCGGGGAACCACTATAATTTCTTGTGTGCTTTTCTGTGTTGTGTTTGTTGTTTGTGTAGGTTAATTTTTAATTCCGCAAAAGACTGCAAATCACTTATCCCCCCATAGGTGATGTTAGTTGACACTAGATAAACTTTCAAGTGGTATCAAAGGGAGGTTACTCGTCAATAAGGTTTACACCTTGAGTAAGTTCCCGCATCTAGTGTCAAGAAGAAAGAAGCTCTCTAAAATGGAAGGACTCAAGTATTCAGGGAAGATCCCAGTGTGCACCAAGCTGAACTTTCCTATCTGGAAGGAAAGGATCAGGTACTACATGGAAGCAGTCGACCCACGACTCTTCATGGTAGTGGAGGAGGGACCTTATATTCCCACTAAGGCCTCCACCATTGATCTAACAAAGAAAGTGCCCAAGAAACTTTCGGAAATGGATAAGGATGAGATGGTGCTTGTTGGACTCGATAAGAAAGCTCAGAACATTCTGGTAAGTGCCGTCGATGATTCCATGATGCAGGTTTTATGCAACTGCAGGACTACCAAGGACATTTGGCACTTCCTAATCATCTTGATGGAAGGCACTGACGAAGTAAGGGATGATCGAAGATCCCTTCTGAACCAGAAGTACGAAGCTTTCAAGCAAGGTCCCAAGGAAGAAATCGGAGTGACATTCGAGAACTTCCTGAAGATCGTCAATGCCCTGAAGGGCTATAGCAAAGTGTTCACCGATGGTAAACTAAATGAAAAGTTCCTTAGATCCCTTACTAAGGAATGGGACACCAAGATCTGCGCCATCAGAGAATTTGGCAGGCTGGCAGAAACAGATCCCCAGATTTTGTTTGGGAAACTTCTGTCTAATGAGCTTAAGCTGAACACCAGAAAAGCTAAAGAAGAAGCCGATAAAGCCGCTGCCAGAGAGAATAATGTGGCCCTAAAAGCCAATCACTCAAGGAAAGGAAATGGTGTAGCCTCATCCAGCTCTCGAAAAATGGATGAGGAAGAAGAATCTGTGCCATGCTCTTCCGGATCAGAGCTATCTGAAGAAGACTTCTCCCTCATCACTCGGGAGTTCAAGAAGTTTCTCAAGTTGAGGAATCAAAGAAAGAGAGACGGCTCCTCCTCCAGACATCAGAAGAAGAATTATTCTTCTGACGGGTATGAATCCAAACAGAACAAACATCGCTCTAATGACATTATTTGCTTTGGATGCAATAAGCTAGGTCACTTCATCGCTGACTGCAACCAAGGCAAGAGAGATAAGGGGAAGGGAGAGGAGCACAAGTCCTCTAGAGATAAGAAGAAGGAGAGGAGCTACATCGCCAAAAAGCCAAAGTCACTGAGTGAGTCTGATTCCTCAGACTCCAGTGATGATGAGGAAGCCTACTTCGAGCTAGTGGGTCGCTCTGACTCAGAAGGAGACTGCCCCCCATTTATTGGGAAGGTAAAAGCTCGTACACCACTTCTCTAACTCTGACTATGAGTCTCCTGATGATGATCTCGAGGACAGCCAATCTGCCCGTGAAGCTGAGCTCCTCGAAAAGTATGATCTTCGGCTCAATACCTTTGAGGAATGCCGTAAGAGGTTGAGGGCTCAGAAAAACGAAGTCAAATTACTTAAGGTTGAGGGTGTGTCTCTAAGAGAAGAGATCACTAGCTTGATCTCTCTCCGACAGGAACACTTGAGCCTGACTTCTGAGCACTCAGAGTCTCTAAGGCTCCTTGACCTTAAACAGGAAGAAGTCAACAAGTTGGAAGAACAACTTGCGGCAGAAAGGAAGATTGTCAAAAGATTCTCTATGCCAAAGACTGTTCTTCCACTGGTTGATACCTTCTCTGCTGAGTCTAAGGGGGCTGTCTTGGGGCATGTGGGTGTGCCTGGTAAATCATCCAGGAGAAACAGAAAGCAGAGGAAAAATAAGGATGCTAAGAAGGCCTCTGCTGCAGAAAAGGGAAAGGCCCCACTCAACCCTGTTGAATTTAGGAAGCCTGGCTTTCCCTACAATGAAAAGGACTTTGAGTCAACCTATGGCCACTTCTTCCGGCCCTTGGTTGAAAAGCCCAAGAGCCGGTATGATGGTTGGGCCTTCCCCCGCAACTACGGCGAGAGTGTCTTCAAGGTACCCTATGAGGAAATCCAAGTGGAAAATTATGGCCACTTCTCTAGCGGCCATAATAGGAAGCAGGCACCAAAATACAAGCCTGTTATACTTAAGAAACAAGAAGTGAAGAAATCATGTGATATGATGCCTCCACCTCCAGATCTAAGGCCCCAGCTTGACCCACCATTCCCAGGGTGAAGATGGAGCCTAGGAAGCGGTACAACAGATTCGACTGTTAGTGCTGTGGCAAAGTTGGTCACTTTGCCGTGGATTGCTGGTTTAATCCAAGATTCAACGAGACTCCTCATGTTAGCAATGCGAGGTCGACCACTCGTAGGGTTAACCACCCGAGGGGGAGTATGCTAACAAGGAATCTAGGACCCATGTTCGATTGAGTTCCTAAGGGAAACTGATTCTGTTTTGATGGTATGTCCAAAGGCCACCAAAACGCCTATCTGGTACTTGGACAGTTTATGTTCTCGGTATATGACTGGGACAAGAAGCCTGCTGCGTGATTACTCTCCAGTCGAAAATGGACCCAAAGTCATCTTTGGAGGATCAGATCGAGGAGTCACCAGAGGTTACGGTATGATTTCCAATGGTATAATCTCTATCACCGACGTGGCCTATGTTGAAGGGTTAAATCATAACCTGATCAGTGTAGGTAAGTTGTGTGATAAAGGTTATGACGTTAAGTTCTGCAAGGATAAGTGCTTGATAATATCGTGTGCCTCTTCAGAGACGGTATTAACTGGCATTAGGAGTAGAAATATATTTTGTTTAGATTTTCTTAGCATAGATTCTTCTATCCCCGTGTGCCTAGTAGCAAAAGGTAGTTCATCTCTTTGTGAACAATGGCACAAGAGATTAGCACATATTAATTTTAAGACAATTAATATGTTGTTTTCTAAGAACTTAGTAAGGGATGCCCCTACTATTAAGTGCATCAAAGATAACCCTTGTCTTGCATGCTAGAAAGGCAAACCGACTCGGGCTACCTTTAAGGGCATTACAGACAAAGACTCCTCCAGATGTCTTTATCTTCTGCATATGGACTTGTTAGGTCCAGTGCAAGTTCATAGCTTAGGAGTCAAATCATATACGTTGGTGATTATTGATGATCACTCTCGGTTTACGTGGGTGTTCTTTTTGAAACGAAAGTAAGATACGTTTGATATCTTCACAAGTTTTGTCAAGCAGATTCAGAACGAACTTAACTGCTCAGTGGTCAAAATAAGAAGTGACCATGGAACAGAATTCGAGTCTGGGGCTATGACAAAATTTTGTGAAGAACTTGGTATCTTTCATGAGTTTTCCTCCCAGCGTACTGCGCAACAAAACGGATTTGCAGAAAGGAGAAATAGAACGCTCATTGAAGCATGCACGACAATGTTGAATGACGCCTCTCTTCCAGAGTACTTCTGGGCAGAGGCTGTCAACACGGATTGTCATGTGCAGAACCAAGCATTGATCAACAAGAATCATCGCAAGACGCCTTAGGAGCTATTGAAAGGCAGGAAACCGACCGTGTCCTATTTGAGGATTTTTGGCTGCAGATGTTATGTACACAATAATGGGAAGTACCCACGTACTAAATTCGGAGAAAAATGCATTGAAGGCATCTTCATGGGCTATAGCAGCCATAGTCAGGCATATAGGGTCTTCAATAAGAAAACCCTAGTGGTAGAGGAGCCATTAATGTTGCTTTTGATGAAGGAAGCTTGCTTCACAACAATTCTTCCAGTGGCATTCTTGAAGATGCAGGTGCAAGACTTGAACAGCTAAGTCTCGATGAGACCGCTAAAGATGTAACTCCCAAGTACGTCAAGGTCTCCACCTCAACGCCAACTGGAGAAGTTGAAGATCAGGATGGAGAAAATCTCCTAGAAGAAGGAGAAGCCCTAGAAGATGTCAGAGCTCAAGATACAAGACTCTTAGAGCTCCGACACATGAGGGATCATCCTAGAGATCAGATTATAGGAGATCCTCGTGACAGTGTCAGAACTCGGAGAGGTAAAATTAATGAGATTTTTCACCTTAGTTTCCTGTCACAGGTTGAGCCAAAGAAGTTCGACAAAGCGAACAAAGATGCAGCATGGATATTGGACATGCAAGATGAACTGCATCAATTCGAACGATGCAACGTCTGGACGCTTATCCCCAGACCAAAGAACCAGAATGTGATCGACACCAAGTGGATCTTCAGAAAAAAAACTGGATGAACACGGTGTCGTTATAAAGAACAAGGCCAGGCTAGTGGCTCAAGGTTACAGACAGGAGGAGGGGATTGACTTCGACCAGACCTTTGCACTAGTTGCAAGGCTCGAGGCAATCAGATTGTTCCTGGCGTATGCTTCGCACAAAGGATTCACTGTCTATCAGATGGACGTAAAATCTGCATTCCTCAATGGAAAATTGAAAGAGGAAGTATATGTCGCGACACCCCGAGGTTTTGTTAATCCTACATTCCCTCATCATGTTTATTTTCTTAATAAAGCGTTATATGGCTTGAAACAAGCTCCTCGAGCTTGGTATGAGACTCTGTCTAGTTTTCTTCTTGAGAACAAGTTCTCGATAGGAAAAATAGCTAAGACATTGTTTCTTAGGGAAGTCAAAGGCAAGATCTTGCTGGTGCAAATCTATGTCGATGACATAATTTTTGGCTCTACGGACAACAATCTTTGCAAAAAGTTTTCTAAACTTATGCAAAGAATGTTTTAAATGAGCAGCATGGGAGAGCTAAAGTATTTCTT
The DNA here is from genome assembly GCA_039513925.1 of Platanthera zijinensis. Lineage (NCBI taxonomy): Eukaryota > Viridiplantae > Streptophyta > Magnoliopsida > Asparagales > Orchidaceae > Platanthera > Platanthera zijinensis. Next base: position 75,992,300 of record CM077086.1, read on the forward strand.
GGGACTTAAAGTGAAACAGTCTGAGGATGGAATTTTCATCTCTCAGACGAAGTTCACAAATGAACTCCTCAAGAAATTCGGAATGGAGAATGCAACCTCTATGAGGACTCCAATGGGATCCACTTTTTCTTTGGACAAGGATGAGAAAGGGAAACCTTTTGATGAAACCAAATACAGAAGCATAATTGGATCTCTGCTCTACCTTACTGCTAGTAGACCGGACATTATGTTATCCACATGCGTATGTGCTAGATATCAGGGGAACACTAAGGAATCTCATTATGTCGCAGCAAAGCGAATTCTTAGATACCTAAAAGGTAAACCTAATCTTGGCTTGTGGTACCATAAAAACAATGATGTCGAGCTAATAGTCTTTTCAGATGCTGATTTTGTAGGAAGCAGGGATGATAGGAAAAGAACTTCCGGGATGTGTCAATTCCTCGGAAGACGGCTTATTTCTTGGAACAGTAAGAAGCAGAATTGTGTCGTAACCTCCACGGCTGAATCTGAGTACATCTCAGCAGGCAGCTGTTGCGCACAACTTCTATGGATCAGAAATTAGCTCAAAGATTATGACTCGCAGTTCAGAGAAGTTCCGATGTATTGCGACTCCTCGAGCGCAATAGCAATTGCGAACAATCATGTGTCGCACAGTAGAACGAAGCATTTGAAGTGCGTTATCACTTCATTCGGGAGCATGTGGAAAACAAAGATATATCTCTCTGCTATGTCCCCACGGATAAGCAGGTTGCAGATATCTTCACAAATCCCCTAGACGAGGCCAATTTCAGTCTCTTCAAAACTTAACTCGGCATGATGAACTATGAAGAGTGAAGACTGTATGGCTCAAGGCTCTTGGATCAAGGGGGAGCATCAACAAGGAACTCAAGCTCGAGCACGGATGAAAGATCTGAGGGGGAGTATGTGGCTCCAAGTGAAGTCCCAGTTTTGCAGAAGCCGAAAAGGGGGAGATTACCCTCTCGGCTAAGGCTAAGGTGGCTCCAAGTATGCTCTCAGGAAAGTGGTAATGAATTTCACTCTCAACTGAATTCTTAGTTTATGATTTTCATTCCCATATGTTCTATTCACCTTATCTTGTAGGGTTTAGGCTTCTTCAAATAGGGGGATATTGTTGGGTATTGTATCCACAATGTACCTGATTTGAAGAAGTCACTGAATAAGCTAAGTATAATAGATAATGTATTTGATGATTTTCTTCAAGATGTGCTTGCAGTTATGCCACGCTAAGTACACACCAATGTCAGGGTGCAGTGGGTCAATATACATGGGTCTGCGCAACGTAATCCCTCGTTGAGCAGATAAATGTGTTGGCTTACATGTACTCTCTCTATTGGAGTGTACTTATTTTCAAGTACAGGGTTGAGATTGATCGAGAGCTAAAGAGGAGCAAGGATGGGTCAAAGACCAGCTCATGGGAAGAAAGACGAAGATTCGTCTAAAGTTAAATTCGACAGAAATCACTAAGTGATTGTCGCCGATTCGATGGGAATAACTAGTGATTCTCGCCGAATCGTCGAGAATCACTCGCCGATTCCCGCCGACTGCATCCGGCTGACTCAATGCCTTCAAGAATTCTGCTAAGTCAGAATCATCGAGAATCAATAAGTTATTCTCGTCGAATCGTCGAGAATGACTCAGCATTCTCGCTGATTCATCGAGAATGGTTTTTATTCTCGCTGATTCACTCCGGATGGCAAGCTTTTCAGCTAAAATTCTACCAAGGATAATTCGACGGGAATCATAAGTGATTCTCTCCGATTCGTCGAGAATCACCAATGATTCCCGCCGAATTTTCCCTAGGCAATTTCTTCTTGCTCGCTGGACCGAACCAAGATTTCAGGTGCGGTTTGGACCGGGCTTAGGGCTTCTCTTTGTGGGGCCCACACCAGTTATTTAGGGTTGGTCAACAGTATAAATACTCGCGTTTCTCAAACTCCAACAGTAATCAATCACGAGAAATCAAAGCCGTCAAGCGTAACCTAGCCAATCGCGAAGCTCGTTCCGTCGCCGTCGTCGCTCGCAAGTCAGTCGTCGCCACTGATCTAAGAGGTCATCTTTGATCGTCCGGTGACAGAACTTAGGCTAAGCTTAGCGTCTCACGTGTCTATCTTGAGATCCTTTGTCTCTTGATTTGTTGAGCGGGAATATTTCTCCCCTCGGAATCGATTAAGACGATCGATCCAAGTAAGATCGTTGGTAGACCTTGCTAGCTTTGTCAAGAAGTTTGGATCTACAAAGCATCGTCGCCGCATTCACTTGCCGCCGCCGATCTCGGGAAGATCCTCTCCAAGAGAGTGCGCCGATCGTGGACTCTTCGTCTTCATCAAGAAAGCTTTATTTAACTAAGAGGGACATCGGGTTCTCCAAACATAGTTTGTATTTCTTGTACATTCTATTTGTACTTTGTTGTAAAGGAACTTTGTTTCCTCGTTGTAAGGGTTGGGTGCAACCCGTGGTGGAGGAGTAGTGACTCCTTCGGGTGGAAGGGTTTCTTCCATAGTGAGAGGATTGGATTTCAATCCTGTTGGTGAAGTGACCGAGTCGTCCCTTGTTGGGAGATAGGTCGAAGGGGGAGAGTGGACGTACCCAAATCGGGTAACCACTATAATTTCTGGTGTGCTTTTCTGTGTTGTGTTTGTTGTTTGTACAGGTTAATTTTTAATTCCGCAAAACACTGCAAATCACCTATCCCCCCATAGGTGATGTTAGTTGACACTAGATAAACTTTCAAGAATAATCAAGAGTAAATCGAAGGCATAAACCCTAAAAAGAAAAGGTAAATTCACAGCATCATAACTTAATCAACTCGAACCTCAGATCATCAAGATCGAGTACAAGGAGGATTAGTTAATCATAGCAAAGTGGAGGAGGAGGGATGAGTTGAAGAATATTAAGAACACAAAGATAAAAAAGGGGCACTTTATATTAATATCAAAAGAGAGCTACAACAACTTGAATGAAAAGAGTTACACTTGCAATGAAATGAAAACCTAAGCTAGGATTACATTAAACTACTAAAGCAATTACCAAAGCTATTTCAAAAGAGAACACTAAGCAGGAGATAAGAAAAATAAAAAATGAGAAAGACAGAGAGAGAGAAAAAGCATGAAAAAGACTAAGAAATAAAAGGGCAGCACCTCCCCTCTCAAACCAAGAACTGTTCTGGATTGCAAGGGGTGGCCTTGTATTTACAGGTAAAATTCTCGAGTTGGTCACGCCCTGTTACATGCCCAGGGAGGGCGTGTTAGGGGGGAATGACACATACTTGTTTGACCTCGGGCTCTAAATTCTGGCGGGAATGATGATTACTTCTGTACAACAATGGACACTCCCATGGTCACGCCTGTGTCGGTGGGGCGTGACAGTACTGTTGACGTGCAGCAACGCAAAATGCTTTAAATGTGGCAGCAGACTTCGGTATATGGGTGACACCTCCCTGTAACACGCCCAGGGAGGGCGTGTGAGGGAGCATGTTGTAACACTCCTATCCGTCATATAGCATATAGCAGTAGGTCTGGTCGGGGCCCGACGTCATATACTACGGACAGACTAGTTGGTTACTTAATGAAACCAATCAACCAATCAAACCGTCCTACACATAGCACCTAGCGGAAGCAAATTATTAAGTTGCAAAGATAAAAGAACCCAGCCAGGCATGAATGTCCACTACAAATAACCCATAGGAATGTATAATACACAAATATTGGCCTTATGGACTTACAAAAGTTTACTCAATAAAAGTGTCTTCCAAACCTCGGCACGCAGGCCTATCACACATGAGTTCATAAGAAGAACACTCAAAAATTGGCCATCGAGGGCCGGCACAGCAACTTGGGCTTTAGCCCGCTATTTACCGCTCGGCTCCGCAGCACCTGCAAGCAACAATCAGCCACACGGTGGTAAACAAAAGCAACAGTCAGCTATGCTTACCAAATTATAACGACTCTGCCACCAACTTGGGGCGGCGATGCTCTTCCCTGCATTTTGTTAGCATAATCAAGCGGTAAAGTGTAAACACAAACTTCATCACAGGTGCAGACACGCACGACCACACACCTCGTGCACTCAGGGCACATTCACGGCGAACCGGCCAACGTCACGTCAATTTAAGACATAGACGTTCCCGTCTCACCACCGTCCCTTGGACGACCAACAATATGAGCATTTTTTCATCCTGGCATTGGTCACGTCAATTTAAGCCATAGACCGTCGAAGACCCTCATCTATGCCAACGGTTCCACCGAACGACATAGATCGGGTACGGTTCCACCTGACCCGTACTCATACCGCAATGACAATTTAACCCAAATGTGCAGGTCAAGACTCCCCGAGTCCCGTTTCCATCACATAATTAACATAACCCGGTTATGTTCAAGTTGGCTCCCCGCCCACCATGTTGGCAACATCCCGCATTTGCCCAGTTTTCCTGGTGCACATTTGAGTTAGTCCCCAAGGCTCCCTGTTGCAATCTTCCTCGTAGAAAACCTAAAAAACAATCATTCACACGGAGTCTTCTCCGGTTATTATGCAATGCAACATCACCAATCCAGACCAACTTGTCCAGATAGGCTTCACACATCATGCCTATGTCCATTTTCGCATACAGACTGTACATAAGGGGGACTTTACATATCTACCCCAAGGAATGCCTCAACTCATCGCACACTCGCGTGAGAGGGATTCCTATGCAAAGGAAAAGAGGACTTCACATGTCCTAGGATTAGAATATTTACCCTAGAATTCTTCCTTGGCACCATGGAAATCTATGCGGATGGAAAGCACCGCAATCTCCTTGCCTCCGTAGATCCGAAGTCGGCTCGTTATTTGGATCTCTGAAGCTCTGTCGGTGACCAGATCTAGCTCTCCTTCTTCCTCCTTGCTCTCCCTTCTCTCTAGCTTTTAGAGAGAGCCAACCCAAATGGAATGAGGGTTTTCAAAGCCCTATTCCCGGTTATAACTCCTCAGGAACAACCCCCAGAAGTTGGATCCCAAACTAAGCAAATGGACGGCCATGATTCAGCTCAAAATTAGAAATCCTGGGCCAAACACGGGTTGTAAAACGGCCATGTTCAGGGCCGTGTCACCCATTCACCGTCGAAACCGACGCGCCCAAAAAAGAACACGGGCACCCAACACGCTCGTGTATGGCTTGACACACCCGTGTCAGCCAGTACATGCCCGTGTCGCCGGGCGTGTTCCCCCCAACGATACAGGTCCTAAATGACCCGAGTACAACACGGCCATGTGACACGATCGTGTCACTTGTCGTGTACTAAACACGCCCTGGGACACGCCCGTGTCCCAAACCGTGTAACTACCTTAGCACAAAACGCCGCACAACCCGAGGAGAACATGGGCATTCGACACGCCCGTGTCGAATTGCACGCGCCCATGTCAGACCCGAGCACGCCTGGGCTTAGGTCGTGCGCCCCTCACTCAACGATCGTTGAGTGTAACGCTCTGAGTGACTAACAAGCCATGGGACACGCCCGTGTCCCAGGCCGTGTTCACCCCCCCCCCCCCCCCGACGATCGTTGACTCCAAAATCGTTGACCACATGACCAACACCGAACACGAGCATGACACGCCCGTGTCACCTCTAGCAAAACCCAGATTTGTCTTAAAACGTCACTCGTCCCTCTATTGAGTTTTGGGGTGTTACAACTCTCTCCCTCTTAAAAGAATTTCGCCCACAAAATTTCTAGAGGAAATAAAACGGAAAACTTTAAGCGGTACCTGAGCGGAATAACTCCGGGTACTCCTCCAGCATGGTTTGCTCCCGTTCCCAAGAGAGCTCCTCCTGAACGCAATTGTCCCACCGGACCTTGACCATCCAGATCTCCTTGTTACGAAGTTGCTTAACTTCAAAGTCCTCAATACGAACGGGCTTGACCTTAGTCGTCAACCCTTTTTCCACCGGCACTTGATCCACTGCGATCACCTACGAAGGCTCTTGCACCGCCTTCCGCAACACAGAGATGTGGAATACATCGTGTAGTCCACTCAACCCCACCGATAGCCTCAAACGATAAGCCGCTTTGCCGATCAGCTCCAGAATCTTAAAGGGTCCAAGGTATATCGGGCTCAGCTTCTTCAAGCGTCGCACCCGCGAAACACCCTTGAACGGCTTTATCTTCAAGTACACCCAATCGCCGACCGCGAACTCCACATTCCGGTGCTTGGCATTGTAGTACTTAGCTTGCCTGTCCTGAGTGGTCAGCAAATGCTCTCGAATGATCCGCACCAAAGATGTTGCATTCTCCACCTCCTGCTTCTTGTACAACCTTGCCTCACCCGTTTCTAGACACGAAAACGGCGTGCGGCACTTTCTACCATACAGGGCCTCGAAGGGCGCCATTTGAATACTCGCTTGGTAACTTTTATTATACGCAAACTCCACAAAATACAAGTGGTCTTCCCAATACTTCCCGAAGTCTAGAACATAGATGCGGAGCATGTCTTCCATAGTTTTGTTGACCCTCTCGGTTTGCCCATCCGTCTGCGGATGGAAGGCTGTGCTGAACTTCAATTTAGTCCCCAGCATCTCTTGCACCAACCTCCAATCATTGGACATAAAATACCCATCGCGATCACTCACGATGCTGCGAGGCACACCGTGCAGTCTGACTATATTATCCACATATAGTTTCGCCAGTCTCTCCACTGAATCATCCTTCCTATACGGAATAAAGTGCGATAACTTTGTTAACCAGTCTACGATCACCCAGATGGCGTCTGAAAGTCCACCTAGTGCCAACTACCTTCACCTATGGGGGGGAATAGGTGTCTTGCAGCGTTTTTGCGGAATTAAAACTGTACCTACACAAATAAACAAAACAACACAGCACATAAAGACACAGGTAATTTATAGTGGTTCCCCGATTTGGGTACGTCCACTCTCCCCCTTCGACCTATCTCCCAACAAGGGACGACTCGGTCACTTCACCAACAGGATTGAAAACCAATCCTCACACTAAGGAAGTAACTCTTCCACAAGAAGGAGTCACCACTCCTCCACCACGGGTTGCACCCAACCCTTACACAGAGAAACCAACGTTCCTTTACAACAAAAGAAAAACATGAATGTATAAAATACAAACTACTTTTAGAGCCCTTGGTGTCCCTCTTCGTTCGACGTTGCGTTATTGAATAAGTCGAAGAGTCCACGACCTAAGTGCTCTCTTAGAGAGAATCTCCCCGAAATATACGGCGGCAAGAAGTGCGGCGGCGTAGCTGTCAGGATCGTCGGCGGCAACGAAGTGCGGCGGCTGAGCTTTGGAGATCCAACCTTCGTAGCAAAGCTAGCAAGGTCTACCAACGGTCTTGCTAGGATCGATCGTCTCGATCTATTCGGAAAGGGAAGGTATTCCCGATCAACAAATCAAGAGACAAAGGATCTTTAGGTAGACACGTGAGACGCGTTGCTTGGCTGAGCTTCTGTCGCCGGGAGATCGAGAAGAAACCACGATCAGCAACGGCGATACCCTACACGAGCGGCGATGGCGGCGTACGGCCATCTACGATCCATTAGGTCAAGTCGGCGGCCGACTTTTTTTTGTTTTTGTTCACCACCCATTATGTTCAAAATAGGAGTGTATTTATACAGTAGAATACTCCTTTATGACCGTTGTGGGCCCCACCAGAAGAAACCCTTAATCCGGTTCAAAACAGCGCCTGAATATTTGGTCCGGTCCAGCGAGCAGAAGAAATTTGCCTAAGGAAAATTCGGTGAGAATCATTGGTGATTCTCGACGAATCGGCGAGAATCACTTATGATTCTCACCGAATTCTACTTGGCAGAATTCTGGCTGAAGATCTGGCCAGCCGGAGAGAATCGGCGAGAATCATCATTCATTCTCGACGAATCGGCGAGAATGCAAAGTCATTCTCGACGATTCGGTGAGAATCAACTAGTGATTCTCGACGATTCTACCTTAAGCAGAAATCAAGACGACGTTGAGACAGCCGACAGCAATCGGCAAGAATCACTGAGTGATTCTCGACGATTTGGCGAGAATCAATAGTGATCGTCGAGAATCACTAGTGATTCTCGTCGAATCGGCGAGAATCACTTAGTGATTCTCGACGATTTCTACATAGACGATTTTCGTCTTTCTTCCCGTGAGTTGCTTTGACCCATCCTTGCTCCTTGTCTGCTCTTGATCTTTCTCAACCTTGTACTTGAAACTAAGTACACTCCAATAGAGAGAGTACACGTAGGCCAACACACTGATCTGCCCAACAAGGGATTACGTTGCGCAGACCCGTGTATATTGACCCACTGCACCCTGACATTGGTGTGTACTTAAAGTGGAATAACTGCAAGCACAACTTGAAATATATCATCAAATACATTGTGGATTCATCTTATCTAGACGGGAGGCTTCCTCAAATCTGGGTAATTGTGGATATAATACCCAACTATCTCCCCCTATTTGAAGAAGCAAAAATCCTACTAGCTAAGATGAATTTCACCAATCCAGATAATACATATAGCAAATCAAGAGAAGAACAATAAATGCAAACAGAACAATACTAGAGTCAATCATGAAATCACATATATATAGAGAGATATCCACAATAATTGTTCATATGATAACATGATAAGAAAGATAAACAAAAAGGAATACATCAGCAAAAATCCTAGGTCTCTTTCTCCTTAGCTATTTCATCGTTTAGTTGCTGCGCCAAGTGTTTCCTGCTTTGTCTTTTGAAGTATTCCTTTGGCTTGGTGTAGTATCTAGGGGGAGGAGCTTTATTCTCCACAGTGCTTGACCTGAAGAAGATGTTTCGTTTAGCTTCAAAGGTCTTGTGCAGCTCCCACTCGTACTGACTATAGACATCGTTCCGTTTTATCTCCCCCCTCTGTTGTAGTATAAATGTATCCAAAATGATACGCCTTGATACCGGACTCCACCTTTCGTTCCTCACCTCATCCTCCTTCAATCTGATTTTCTTTTCCGTTTGCGTTTCCTTGGATGTTCCTTCTTGAATTTTTATCTTGCCTTTAGCTTTTGTTAGGGCTGCTTGGTCAAACCAGGCACTGCGCTCAGCTCTTGCAGCAGCCCTAGCAGCCTTCTTAGATTCAGACTCACTTAGTGGAACTTCTTCAACCCTTTCTTCTTCCTCATCAGCAGCAGTCTCTTCCGGAGGGGCAACCGGAACGTGAATGCCTGAGGCCTGTTTAACTAACCAGTGGGCCGTTTCAAAAACATACCTATTCGATTGATCGAAGTTGTCAAATATTATCTGTTAGATTGATCAAAGTTTAGTTGTCAATTAGTATCTATTAGATTTAAAAACATACCTATTAGTTTGATCGAAGTTGTTGAGTATTACTTGTTGAAGCCCTGCCATCTTAGCTTTATAATCTTCCTCCCCCTTTTTGGCTTCCACAACAATTGAGTTTGCGTAAGCGTGCAGGGACTCATCAATGTGCTTTACTGTCTCTGAAAATTCATTCAGCAGGGTTTTTTGATTCGCGTTCAGAGTCACCATGTTGGCATCAAATTTTTGGATGCTATTAGCCACAATATGTGCATTCTGATTAACCACTGCCAGGTCATCCGTGTTCTTTTTAAGTCCTTGCATAAGAAGAGAGACAGCTGTGCCGGCTGCTGTGTACTTTTCCTCGAACTTCTTTTCCATTACATCCAGCTTGTGATTAATTTCAACTACGTTCTTTAGCAGCAGATCCTCAGATTCCTTAATTCTTTTTAGCACTTGTCTTGTTCTTTCTCAAAAGTAACTTTGAGTTCATCCAGAATTCCTTGAATAATGTTCATAGTATGATTAGCTAGATTAGCTTGCAGTGGATGACCCTGAGGCAAGCCTTGGTCTGGCTCTTTAGCAGATTCACTAGGCGAGCTGGACACTTTCACGGTTTCTATAGAGGGAAAGTTGGCAGTCTTGGTAGATTTCTCAGGAATGCTTACCAATTGTTGCTGAGAGGACTCCCCCTCCATTTGTGCACCAGATTTCTCATGATCTATCACCGGAGCTTGTTCCTCAGATGGAACTTCAGCATCATCCTGAGGCTACATCATCTCCACCCTTTCCCTCAAGGTTGTGTCATCTTCAACCTCATCATCCTCTTCTTCATCAGACTCATCTTCCATATCCTCATTTTCAACTGCAACATTGTCCACATTCTCCTCATCTTCCTCCTCATTACCTAGATTAGTGGCCAGGGTATTAACTGCCTCTTTGGCTATCTGAGAGATGTTGGATCTAACATCAGCAGAAGCAAGTAGAGACTCCTCCTCAGTTCCTGCAGTCAGCAGATCAGGAACTTCACCGGGTACAGCCAAGGAGTCTGCTAGAGTCCTATCATCCTCATTCCCATGCGACTCAGCTGGGGACTCATCACGTTCTTCACCTACGGCAGCTTGCCCAATCCTTCTCTCCCATCTATCAAAGACACTGGAGTCCATTTTCTTCAGACAGTGTAGGGGAACTCCTTTACTCATACCGAATTTGTCTCCATCCAGTTGGTTAAGATAAATACTAATAATCCGTCCAAAACTGGGGGTTCGCAGAGTATCTTTTATTCTCTCAAACAACATGGCCCCCCAGTTGAATCTCTTCCGACAGACAATGACCACTAGGATTTTGAACATCTCACCTGAGATATGATCGTGAGAACCTGGTTTACAGATCAGTACTTTCCCGATGATGTCTGACAGAAGCTTCCCTTCCTCGTTCATTTCCTTCCTCTTGATAGATTTGGTTCCTCTAGGTAGTCCACAAAACAGAAGGGTCCTGGCTCGATCCTGTTCATCCAAATACTCCTCCTGATTAGAGCTGTAGAGCTGCAAATATTGTGTCAGTTTCCCTGCAGACACTTTGATCCATACACCGGCAATCTTACACTTGATCACAGTATCTTCACGCCGAAGTTTTGCAGTTGCAAAAAATTCCATCACCTGCTTATCCAGTATTTTGCAAGGGTGCTCCAGGATGAATGTGAGTCCGGCCTCTTCAAGCATGAGGATAATATTCCTGAACTCATCCGAGGCATGAGAAAAGCCTGTTCGAAGCAGTTCGCATCCAGTGACAAGGCCGACGGTGGTTCTTGGAGCAATTTTAAACCTAAGGAGGAAATACTCAAGTCTAAACCTTATCAGTAACTCTAGTAGGAAGCTACACTATAGACAAGCCACTGCAAGGAGGAAGAAATGTCACCCTAACCCAGAATGGTTTGTCGGGATGACGGTGACGGAATCGGTGGGATCGACGGGAATGCCTGGACGAGCTAGGGAAGGATTCTAGATTCGAGTCGTCACCGGGATTCGAAGCCGAGACCGTCGGGATGCATGCGATTCTGGGAAGTCGACGGGATGCCGGGGATTGAAGCCGCTCTGAGACCAGTCGACGGAAAACTGCGAAAGAGGGAAGCGAATCAAAGGGATACGAAGGGTCGGCGGGATTTACGCGATATACGGTATTACGAACCGGGCGGGTTAGACGGGATTCTGACTTGGTTTTCTAATAGATTCCTTCGACTATTGCAGTGGGATTTAGATGGAGCAATGATTTAGGAGAGTTCGATGGGATTTTCCAAACACCTCCGAGAGGCATGTTTATTTTGTTACACTCGAGTCAATGACCGAGGTATATAAGCATTTGCCTCCAAGTCATTTCTTGATTAAGTAACCTCGATCGATTTGAACACAATATAAGCCCTATACTTAATTCCAGAGTACTTCTAGGTGAAAGATAGTAATCTTTTGTTCCACCTATTGGCATACATTCCTTAATTTCAAATGGGCTGACTTATGCCTATTTAGATCCCTTTTCACATCTATGAAGGTGTGACTATAAAGAATTCTTCAGATAGTACTTTAAGGTCATTTTACAGATTCATTCTGTCCTCGGGTGTGAAAACATATATGTGTATATAGACACATAACCACTTACTTTTTAGAGAAGGAATTCACAAATTTGTGTGGATATATAAGTATATATATATATATATATATATATATATATGTAAATATCAATATAATATGACTCAAATATTGAAACTGAACGCAAGTACCTGGGATAATAAGATTTATCATTCAGATCTTCAGTTTAAGACACACCAGGTGTTCAATTTGAGTATGTCATTGTAGATAGCACTGCTCTTATTCCAAGTACTTGTTCCAATTCATTCTTGGAACATCTCCTGTCTAGTTCCCATCATGTTTACAGGAACCTAGACTGCCCTACAAAAGATAATTACCTTGCCTTAGGAACTCAATATGTGTTGGGTCCTAGGTTCTTGTCAGTGTAAAATCTCGAATGCCTTCCCACAGGAATCCTGTCAGGAAGGCTAACTCTGCTCAGAGGAAGTGGATATGCCCTTGCCCTTGGCACAGTGGGATTGTGCCAACAATCTACGGCAAAGTGACCCACCTTGCCACAGCACCAACATTCGTGAATGTTGTATTGCCATTTCAGACCTGATCTGTTGACTGAGGTAGTCATGAGCTTAGTTCTAAACGGGATAAATCTGGTTCTGCTCACAAAATTTCCTTTTTCACCATGACACGTGGGAGGGTGGAAAGAATGCATGTGGTGAGTGTCATGAGGCCTGGGAGGTGGTGCCTTCCTTTCAGTCAGCACACTTCCAGAGGCCCCATGGGTACTTACCACATGTTTCCTGACCCCCCCTTTCCTGTATCCTAGGGTGGAAAGTACTGCAGTGAGAGTTGGTTCCTGCATATTCATGATGAGTTGGGGCTGAGGCTGAGAATACAAAGGGTTCAGAATGAGCCTTGGGTATTCTCTCAAGGGTAGCCATGAAAGCTCTAGCACTTTGGGCATTTCCACTTGAGGGCTGATCATTCTTGTAGTGACCAACATTGTTTCTGTGGTCATACCTGAAGGCATGATGAGTACCCTTCCTACTCGGGGTGGGGGGTCTGAACACAGTTTCCCCATTTCTCCATGAATTAGTAATTCGGGAGATCCACCCATTTTCTTCTTTTCTCTTTATAGCATCTATCGTGGAAAAGTTAGAAACTATTCTCTTCTCAGTCTCTAGACGACTTTCTAGATCCGAGATCTTTGAGTCCTTTACCTTGATGGATTCCAATTGGATATTCATCAAGGTCTTTAGCTGAGCAATATCCTTAGCTTTCTCCTCAACAAGTAAGTTGCTCTTCTGAAGAGCACACTGAAGGGATTCAAGATTTTCAATCTTCTGATTGAAGCTATCCATATCCCTTACATCACTGGAGGGACAATCCTCTGAACTATTCCTGTCTTCAGGAACTGCAAGAGGAGAGGGGCATGATGAAGAAGTTACCTGCTCCTGGCTTTGCTGTTCAGGGTTACCGTGAAGATCGGCAGAGACTGTTGAGTCAGCTTCATCAGAACTGCTTTCCTAAACTTCTTCTTCAGTCTCCGACAAGGACACAGGAGCCCTGATACTGACAGATTGATCATGCCCTTCATCTTCAGAAATGAGGACCCCCACATAGGCTTCATCCTCTTGCTAACCACTGATCCTTTCTTTCTCTGATCCCTCCATGAGGTCTGAGATGGTTTGCCACATGGACTTGGCCATCCTACACTTATCCAATTTAGAGCGAGATGGTCCAGACTAGACATCAGTGATGATCTGACGAATCACCTTGTCCAGGTTGAATAGTGAGAGCTCTGTCTCCGACATCTCTTTGGGACACTTGGGGATTTGGAGATCTTTCCCCGAGCCGGAAGCCTTCATGGGAATGAAGGGACCCTCTTCCATAATGAGTGATGCTCGAGGGTCGATGGCCTCCAGATGAAATAGTACTCTCATCTTCCATACAGGATAGTACTCCTTTGTACATGAGGGGAGTCTTAGAGGAGGGACATCATAATCCAACTCCATGCTTGAGTATGATCTTCTTGTTGACACTAGAGGCAGGAACTTACTCGAGGTGTTAACCCCTTTGATAATCAACCTCAATCTGATACAACTTGAAAGTCCACCTAGTGCCAACTACCTTCACCTAGGGGGGGGAATAGGTGTCTTGCAGCGTTTTTGCGGAATTAAAACTATACCATCACAAATAAACAAAACAACACAGCACAGAAAGACACAGGCAATTTATAGTGGTTCCCCGATTTGGGTACGTCCACTCTCCCCCTTCGACCTATCTCCCAACAAGGGACGACTCGGTCACTTCACCAACAGGATTGAAAACCAATCCTCACACTAAGGAAGTAACTCTTCCACACGAAGGAGTCACCACTCCTCCACCACAGGTTGCAACCAACCCTTACAAAGAGGAACCAACGTTCCTTTACAACAAAAGAAAAACTTGAATATATAAAATACAAACTACTTTTGGAGCCCATGGTGTCCCTCTTCGTTCGACGTTGTGTTATTGAATAAGTCGAAGAGTCCACGACCTAAGTGCTCTCTTAGAGAGAATCTCCCCGAAACCAGCGGCGGCAAGAAGTGCGGCGGCGTAGCTGTCAGGATCGGCGGCGGCAACGAAGTGCGGCGGCTGAGCTTTGGAGATCCAACCTTCGTAGCAAAGCTAGCAAGGTCTACCAACGGTCTTGCTAGGATCGATCGTCTCGATCTATTCGGAAAGAGAAGGTATTCCCGATCAACAAATCAAGAGATAAAGGATCTCTAGGTAGACACGTGAGACGCGTTGCTTGGCTAAGCTTCAATCGCCGGGAGATCGAGAAGAAACCACGGTCAGCAACGGAGACAACCTATACGAGCGGCGATGGCGGCGGACGGCGATCTACGATCCGTTAGGTCAAGTCGGCGGCCGCCTTTTTTTGTTTTGGTTCACTACCCATTACATTCAAAATAGGAGTGTATTTATACAGTAGAATACTCCTTTATGACCGTTGTGGGCCCCACTAGAAGAAACCCTAAATCTGGTTCAAAATAGCGCCTGAATATTTGGTCTGGTCCAGCGAGCAGAAGAAATTCGCCTAAGGCAAATTCGGCGAGAATCATTTGTGATTCTCGACAAATCGGCGAGAATCACTTATGATTCTCGCCGAATTCTACTTGGCAGAATTCTTGCTGAAGATCTGGCCATCCGGAGAGAATCGGCAAGAATCATCATTCATTCTCGACGAATCGGCGAGAATGCAAAGTCATTCTCGACGATTCTGCGAGAATCAACTAGTGAGTCTCGACGATTCTGCCTTTAGTAGAAATCAAGACGACGTTGAGACAGCCGGCAGCAATCGGCAAGAATCAACGAGTGATTCTCAACGATTCGGCGAGAATCACTAGTGATTCTCGTCGAATCGGCGAGAATCACTTAGTGATTCTCGACAATTTCTACTTAGACGATTTTCGTCTTTCTTCCCGTGAGTTGCTTTGACCCATCCTTGGTCCTTGTCTGCTCTTGATCTTTCTCTGCCCTATACTTGAAAGTAAGTACACTCCAATAGAGAGAGTACACGTAGGCCAACACACTGATCTTCTCAACGAGGGATTACGTTGCGCAGACCCGTGTATATTGACCCACTGCACCCTGACATTGGTGTGTACTTAGCGTGGAATAACTGCAAGCACAACTTGAAATATATCATCAAATACATTGTGGATTCATCTTAGCTAGACAGGAGGCTTCCTCAATTCCGGGTAATTGTGGATACAATACCCAACAGCGTCATTCCCCTTCTGCGACCTTGGCAAACCATGCACAAAGTACATCGATATGTCATCGAACTTCAATTCCGGAATAGGCAAGGATTTCAAGAATCCTCTAGGCTTTTGGCACTCCTCCTTTACCAAGGCGCACGTTTGACACTTAGCCACAAACAGTGCCACGTCAATCTTGAGCCCTGGACACCAAAACAGCTTCTTTAGGTCCTAATACATCTTCGTGCTCCCTGGATGGATTGAGTACTTGGTATTATGAGCCTCATGCATCAACTCCGCCTGTAGATTTCCCCCGCTTGGGATGCACAAATGACGGTCCTTCCTTAACATCCCATCCTCAACTGAAAACTGGGAATTTGACCCATCCAACACTGCATCCATAAGCTACTTCATGCCACCATCCAACTCCAATGTCTGTCAAACGCAATCAGCCAGGTCATGATGAACTTCCATCCAGTTCAACAATGCTTTAGCGCTAGTCTGCTTGTCCACACAACAAATCTCCAATGCCTCCAACTCATGAACTAGCATCTCATCATGCAACGACAATTAGTTGGCTTTGGCGGGAGCCCTGCGACTCAACACATTCGAAACTGCATTGCCCTTCCCGGATACCTAATGAATCTTGAATGTATAGTCCCCCAGGAACTCCATCCATCTCTGCTGCCTCATGTTTAGATCCTTCTGATCCAACAGGTACTTCAGGATCTTGTGGTCGGTATAAATATTGACCCTTACACCGTACAAGTAGTGTCTCCACAACTTAAGCGCAAATATCACGGCCGCCAACTCCAAGTCGTGAACCGGATAATTCCTTTCGTGCACTTTTAGCTGACGCGATCCATATGCTATAACATTTCCATACTGCAGCAGCACGCAGCCAAACCACTACCTGAGGCATCACTATAAATCTCGAATCCATCGGTCCCACTCGGCGAACTTAGCACTGGCGCCGTGGTCAACCGTCCCTTCAGCTCCTCAAACGCTTACACGCACTCCTGTGTCCACAAGAACTTTTGATCCTTCCTTGTCAACTTCGCGAGAGGTAACGCTATCCACGAGAAGTTCTCTACAAAGCGCCTGTAATAGCCGGCAAGTCCAAGAAAACTACGGGCTTCCGCTACCGAAGACAATACAGGCCACTCCCGTATCGCAATAATCTTTGCTGGATCCACCGATATACCTTCCCCACTGACAATATGACCAAGGAATGCTACCGAGGGTATCCAGAACTCGCATTTGGAGAATTTTGCATAGAGTTCATTCCTTCTAAGCGTCTCCAAGACTAGATGCAGATGCTTGAAGTGATATTCTTCGCACTGCGAGTACACCAATATGTCGTAAATGAAGACGATCACAAAATGGTCTAGGTACTCTCGGAACGTCCTGTTCATCAAATCCATAAACACCGATGGCGCATTCGTCGGTCCAAACGGCATGGCCATGAACTCGAAGTGCCCATACCTTGTGATGAATGCCATCTTCGGGATATCACACTCCCTTATCCTCAGCTGATAATACCAAGACTTCAGATCCAACTTCGAATATACCGACGATCCGACTAACTGATCAAAGAGATCATCAATCCTTGGGATCGGGTATTTATTCTTCTCTATTAGCTTGTTCAACTCCCTATAGTCAATACACAGCCGCAAACTCCCGTCCTTTTTCTTAACAAAGAGGACCAGTGCGCTCAAAGGCGACGAGCTTGGACGCACATACCCTTGCTCCAACAACTCCTCTAGTTGAACCTTCAACTCCGCCGTCTCCTTAGGCGCCAACCTATTAGGAGAACGTGACACAGGTTTAGCACCTGGCACTAGCTCGATGGTGAAATCAATTTCTCGCGGCGGTGGGGCTCCGAGAAGATCGTCCGGGAACACGTCGGGGTACTCACATACCACTGGGATACTATCCAAAGTTGCCTTAGTCTTTACAGCCTCCACTAATGTGAAGAATAGCTCTGCTCCAGCACGAACCTCCTTCACAACCTGAAGAGCAGACATCAGCGTCTTGATCGACCCCTTCAATCCCGCAAACCTCGTCTCCTACCCAACACCCAGCTTGACCTCCTTACGGTTGCAATCGATACAAGCCTTCTGCTCCGAAAGCCAATCCATACGGATGATAACGTCGAACTCTGCTAGCGGCAGTAATGACGTTAGCAAGTCGAACTCTTAGCTTCCAAAATGAAACTTTACGGCGCATACTCTGTCTGGACGCATCGAACACCCATTCAGTAGCAACACATCCAATTTTTCCTTCGCAATCGAAGAAGGGACTCCGATGCGCATTATGAAATTTTCGGACAAAAAAGAGTGTGAAGATCCCGTATTGAAAAGTGCTCGTGCCGGACTACCTCCAATCAGAACAAAGCATATACAACAGTATTAAGCAAACAAGCACTGGGTAACAGTATTTAAGGCTGACTTACTATAAATTAAATCGTACATGTCACCACGTCGGCCTGTTTGATGGCCTCCTACTAGCCCAAGTTATAGACTCTCGGTTGAGTCGGAGCATAATGGGACGCGGTTGACTCCACCGCCTTGCCCTTCTCTTCATAAGTGGCTCCTTGCTTTCTCTTGGACTTCGGATGTCCGCTCAAATAATCGCGGGCAAAATGCCCCATCTTTCAACAAGTATAACAAGAGCCCGAGGTTCGGTTGGTAGTTTCCCCCGAGGCACCTGAAGAAGGGGCTGGATTCAAGACATTGAAGTAGTCGGCACTTTAAACTCTGATTTCTTGCCACCGGATTCCTTCTTCGCTTGAACATTGTTCATGTCCATTTCCAAGGACCGGGCCGAGTTGACCAAGGTCATGAAACCCTATGCCATAGGCCCCGAAAGTAACAACCTCAAATCATCTCTTAACCCTTCATAAAAACGGTTCGTCTTGCGCTCTTCATCGGCAAAGGAAGAGCTTGTGTATCGTCCCCAACGAGTGAACTCGTGGAGATACTCGTCCACGGTGCTATCTCCTTGCACCAACTTTTGAAACTCATTTTCCAACGCGATCCTCTAAGCTGAGGGGAGGTATCGAGCCATAAATAACCTCAAAAATTCCTCCATAGAGACATCAGCAACCTTCCTTCCCCTCAGGTTGTGTAGCTCCAGCCCTTCCAACAATAACCTCACATCCCCGTCAAACAAGAACGTCGCAATCGTGGTCTTCTTCCACTCTTTAGTTTCCGTTGCTGTCAGCACTCTCTTGACTCTCGATAGCCAATCCTCTTCCGGAGTCGGGCTTCCCATTCCCGAGAACACTGGCGTATGGAAACCCATCACATGCTAAAGTTGTTTCTCAATTGCTCTCTGAGGCAACTCCGGCTCCACTATCACCTGTTCCATCCTCCAAGGCTCTGCCGCTTGGAGCGGTACTTGCTCCACAGTAGGAGCAGGCTACTGCACCTGCCTCGGAGGCTATGCATTGATCATTGCAAGTACATCTTCCGCCACAAATCTAATGGTCTCGGCTGAAGGAGGTGTTGTAGGCACATCAATTGGTGCGCTGCTTGCCTCAGAACCTGGCGGTTCTGATGGTCCAGCACCACTCCTGGTCACCTATAATCGGGCAAAACACTGATAAGCGACCAAACAATATTGCAAACAGCAATTATAGGAACACACAGGTTCCTCAAACATGTGTATTTTCATTCCTAAGTGGACATTCATGGGTTCTTTTCATGTTATAACGATGACGCACACACATGTGCTCACCACCCCTTAAAGTGAATTCGCCCACGAATTCATTTAAGCTTAACCGAAACCGGTAGTCTGATACCAAATTGTAACACCCCTATCCATTGTTATAGCATATAGCAGTAGGTCCGGCCGGGGCCTGACGCCATATACTACGGACAGACCGGTTGGTTACTTATTGAAACCAATCAACCAATCACAACGTCCTACACAGATCACCTAGCAGAAGCAAATTATTAAGTTGCAAAGATAAAAGAACTCAGCCAAGCATGAATGTCCACTACGAATAACCCATAGGAATGTATAATACACAAATATTGGCCTTATGTCCTTACAAAAGTTTGCTCAATAAAAGTGTCTTCCAAACCTCAGCACGCAGGCCGGTCACACATGAGTTCATAAGAAAAAAACTCAAAAATTGGACTTCGAGGGCCGGCAAAGCAACATGGGCTTTTGCCCGCTATTTATCGCTCGGCTCCGTAGCACCTGCAAGCAACAATCCACCGCACGGTGGTAAACAAAAGCAATAGTCAGCTATGCTGACCAAATTATAATGACCCCGCCCCAACCTCAGGGCGGCGATGTTGTTCCCTGCACTTTGTTAGCATAATCAAGCGATAAAGTGTAAACACACACTTCATCACAGGTGCAGGCACGCACGGTCAAACACCCCATGCACTTAGGGCACATACACGACGAACCGACCAACGTCACTTCAATTTAATCCATAGACGTTCCCGTCTCACCACCGTCCCTTGGACGGCCAACCATATGAGCATTTTGTCTTCCTGGCATTGGTCACGTCAATTTAAGACATAGACCGCCAAAGACCCTCATCTATGCCAACGGTTCCATCGAATGACATAGATCGGGTACGGTTCTGCCTGACCCGTGCTTATACCGCAACGACAATTTAAGCCATATGCGCAGGTCAAGACTCCCGGAGTCACGTTTCCATCACACAATTCACATAACCCGGTTATGTTCAAGTTGGCTCCCCGACCACCATGTTGGCAACATCCCGCATTTGCCCAGTTTTCCGGGTGTAACTTGGAGTTAGTCCCCAAGGCTCCCTGTTGCAATCTACCTCGTAGAAAACCCAAAAAACAACCATTCACACAGAGTCTTCTCCGGTTATTATGCAATGAAACATCACCGATCCAGACCAACTTGTCCAGATAGGCATCACACATCATGCATATGTCCATTTTTCATACAGACTCTACACAAGGGGGACTTTACATATCTACCCCAAGGAACGCCTCAACTCATCGCACACTCGCGTGAGAGGGCTTCCTATGCAAAGGAAAAGAGGACTTCACATGTCCTAGGATGAGAATAGTTACCCTAGCGTTCTTTCTTGGCGCCATGGAAATCTATGCGGATGGAAAGCACCGCAATCTCCTTGCCTCCGCGGATCCGAAGTCGGCTCGCGATTTGGAGCTCTTAAGCTCCGCCGGTGACCGGATCTAGCTCTTCTTCTTCCTCCTTGCTCTCCCTTCTCT
Organism: Platanthera zijinensis; assembly: GCA_039513925.1. NCBI lineage: Eukaryota > Viridiplantae > Streptophyta > Magnoliopsida > Asparagales > Orchidaceae > Platanthera > Platanthera zijinensis. The sequence goes on from CM077086.1 coordinate 76,013,141, forward strand.
CTAGCTTTTAGAGAGAGACAACCCAAATGGAATGAGGGTTTTCAAAACCCTATTCACGATTATAACTCCTCAGGAACAGCACCCAGCCGTTGGATCCCAAACTCAGGAAACGGACGGCCACGATTCAGCCCAAAATTAGAAATCCTGGGCCGAACACGGGTTGCAACACGGCTGTGTTCATGGTCGTGTCACCCATTCTCCGTCGAAATCGATGCGCCCAAAAAAGAACACGGGCACCCAGCACGCCCGTGTCAGGCTTGACACGCCCGTGTCAGCATGTACATGCCCGTGTCGTCGGGCGTGTTCCCCCAACGACACAGGTCCAAAATGACCTGAGCACAACACGGCCATGTGTCACGCCCGTGTCACATGCCGTGTGCTAGGCACGCCCTGGGACATGCCTGCGTCCCAGGATGTGTAATTTTCTTAGCACAAAATGCCGCACGAACCGAGGAGGACACGGGAATTCGACACGCCCGTGTCAAATTGCACACGCTCGTGTCAGTCCCGAATACGCCTGGGCTCAGGCTGTGCACCCCTCACTCAACGATCATTGAGTATAAGGCTCTAAGTGACTAACATGCCCTGGGACATGCCCGTGTCCCAAGCCGTGTTCACCCCCACCGACGATCGTTGACTCCAAAATCGTCGACCACGCGACCAACGCCGAACCCGAGCACGATATGCCCTGGGACACGCCCGTGTCCCAGGCCGTTTCACCTCTAGCAAAACTTAGATTTGGCTTAAAATGCCACCCGTACCTCTATTGAGTTTCGGGGTGTTACACATGTCAGGTGGTTTTTCTCTAGAAATGTCTTCTAGTAGAAAAACTCCTCTGGACTAGGTGACACGCACTATGATACGCCCAGGGAGGGCGTGTCTGAGTAATTTTTGGCTGAAAATTCTGGAAACCTGTAAAAAAACATGAAAACTGTAACGACCCTGGCACGTACGTAACAGCGTTACGGCTCCGCTCTCCAGGCATCGCTACCGGGCTGCAGCCCAAGCACCCCAACCCCTCTCCAGCCACCTGGCGGGTTATTGGTGGCCACAGCCTCCCTTTGATGAGGTAAACTCGATAGTCAAGCGCGCACCACGGGGACTTCCCAGGAGGTCACCCATCCCAGTACTACTCCAGCCCGAGCACGCTTAACTATGGAGTTCTTTCAACTCTCATCACCAATTGAGCTGCAGCTCAATTGGTGATGAGAGTTGAAAGAACTCCATAGTTAAGCGTGCTCGGGCTGGAGTAGTACTGGGATGGGTGACCTCCTGGGAAGTCCCCGTGGTGCGCGCTTGACTATCGAGTTTACCTCATCAAACGGAGGCTGTGGCCACCAACAACCCGCCAGTGGGCTGGAGAGGGGTTGGGGTGCTTGGGCTGCAGCCCGGTAGCGATGCCTGGAGAGCGGAGCCGTAACGCTGTTACGTACGCGCCGGGTCGTTACAATAAAAAGTGCATGATTGTAACACCCCAAAAATCTTAAAAGGTAGATTTGAGGTGCAGGCTGTTTGACACGGCCTGGGACACGGGCGTGTCCCAGGGCATGTCCCAGGGCGTGTCCCAGGGCGTGTCGGGGGTACACGGCCTGGGACACGGGCGTGTCCCAGGGCGTGTCACTCAAGAAATAGGCGGATTGAGTCAGGGAAGTACACGGCCCGGAACCAAGCCTTGAACACGGCCGTGTCAGATTTGACACGGGCGTGTCCGATGCCGTGTGCCTACCCATGTACTGCTTGTTGGTTTTGGAGCTCGGTGAGGCAGGGGTGACACGGGCGTGTCACATGACTGACGCGGGCGTGTCAGGTTCGACACGGGCGTGTCGATGCCCGTGTTCTGGTAGTTTTCAGTCGGTACGAGTGCCGCGTGTGCCGCTTAAGGGTACACGGCCTGTGACACGGGCGTGTCACAGGCCGTGTCAGCCAAAAAAGTGTAATTTTGGGAAAATCATGTCCGTTCCTTTTCTCTATTTGGATCCAAAGGCTCATGTGATTCCTTGCTGGATTAAAACACCAGAAGAGGCCACTCTTCATTTGGCTAAGTGAAGAGAGAAAGAGAGAGGAGGAAGAAGAAGGAGGAGGAGATCAAGCCACCGGCGGAGCTCCCGTGGTCCGATTCGAGATCCGAGGCCAGCGCAATGAAGGCAAAGCTGCTGCGGTTCTTTCTCACCGGCTAGATTTTGATGTCTCCCAAGAGATCGTCAAGGGTAACAATCTCCCTTCTTGGACATGTGAAGTCCATCTTTTCTGCATTGCATAGGGAAAACCCTTCCCCGCAAGTGTGCGGTGGGTTGTGGCATCCCTTGGGGTAGATATGTGAAGTCCCCCTTGTTAGAGTCCGGAATTGGAGTACGGATCTAGGCATGTTGTGTGAAGCCCATCTGGACATGCTAGTCTGGATTGGTGGTGCTTGTTTGCATATCGGAGAAGACTCCGTGGTTATGGCTTGTTTGCCTTGTGCCTACCTGTTGCTTGGTGCAGCAGGAAGTACTCGATGAAGTCCAGGAAATGAAGAGGGTTGGATGCAACTCTTGTGGCCGTGCGTTGCCACTTTGTGTGCGGTTGAGCCGTTGGGCTGCAACTCGATGAAAAGGCAGATTTCCGAACAGGAAAGGTGAAACCGACCCGCGCCTATAAATTGCCATGGATACTTCTGTATTCGAGGTGGCACGGCGACTTGAGCATCGGGGGGTGGCTGATCCGTACCTGCGTTATGTTCGTCCGACTGGTAAGCCTGGTTATAGGTTTCGTTGGAGCGCATAATGAGAGTCTTAGGCCCGCACGCCAAAAAGACTATAATGCTCAATACCGTGTAAACGGTGGTGTTGACCCTGGTTTTCCGGTGCACCAAGAATGTGCCCTGAGTGCACGGACTGTCGGGCCGTGTGGCCGACAGTTGTGATGGCTTGAGTGTGCCTGCAAGCACATATTTGCTATTGTTGATACCATGTTGTGCAGGGAAGGAATGCTACTGCCCCGAGAAAGGGGTAGGATTGTTATAATTGGGTCAGCTGAATGCTGACCGTTGCCGTGTTTACCACCGGTTGGGTGGATTGTCCCTGCAGGTACTGGAGAGCCGAGTGGTAAATGAAGGGCTGAAGCCCTTGCTGATGTTGCTGCTGCTGCTGCGGCTAATCCCTTGAAGGCTGCGCGAATGGTTTTGATTGTTTTGCTTTCACTCATGTATGGCCGGCCTGCGCGCCGATGTTTGTAATTCATGATGTGTGGAAAGAGGAACTGTAAGGCCTTAAGGCCAACCTTTCACCTTTGTTGTACATTCCGTGGTTGTATATATAACTGTGGTTTATATTTTGGACATTCCTGGTTAGAGTTCAATTTACAACTTAAAGCTTCCGCTAGCATGCTCTGAGTTAGGATACGTGTATGGTTTGGTATTATCCTGTGACCTCACCGTTTGTTTGTGGCATATAGTGTGGGCCCCGGCCGGACCTTCTACTATACGTCATGTAACGGATGGGGTCGTTACATTTTGGTATCAGCTTCGTTCGTTCTTCCTCTTTCGAATTCGTGGTCGAATTCTTTTCTGGGGTGGCGAGCGCGTGTTTGTGCGCCCTGCTATAACGCTAATGAACTCTGGAATGTCCACTAAGGAATGCACATAATCTTGTTTGAGGAATCTGCGCGTTCCTTTTCGGTTGTTTTGCTTGCATACGTTCGCTAATGTGTGTCTTGTCCACCTATAGGTGATGCATAGTTGTGCTGGGTGGTCTGAGCCCCAACGCTCTGATGAGAGTGCGGCACCAGCTGAGGTGCCAACACCTCCTCCATCTGCGGAAACTGTTCGCTTAGTTGCTGAGGCTCTATTTGTCATGATTCAGCCGACCGGGCAAGCGCAGCCGGCAGTAGTGCTAGTTCGTGTTGATGTAAGACCCGAGCCGGTTGAGGCAGTCGATCCACGAGCAGCTGACTGACAGTTGAAGCAATTCATGAGCTTCAGCCCGCCTACGTTTACGGGACTGGGATCCCCAACGCAGGCAGAGGATTGGTTATCGCGTGTCAGGCGGATAATGACAGCAATCAGGGCGGAGGAAACTTTAAAGGTCACCTTGGCCACCTTCATGCTTGAAGGAGAGGCGCGGTTGTGGTGGGACGAGGTTGAGGTACACCATTTGGCGGGCAGGCAATTAACGCAAGTATCATTTGAGGAGTTCTCTCGAATATTTCTGGTGAAGCATGTCCCAGCGGCGCAATGCATTGCCATGGAAAATGAGTTCCAACGGTTAAAGCAAGGAGAAGATAGCGTGGATACCTACCTGCATGAGTTTACAAGGTTGGGACGGTATGCGGGAACAATCTTCGCGGATGACCAAAGGAAAACGAATAGGTTCTATGAAGGATTGAGGGATGATTTGAGGTTCCTGCTTTCGAGTTCAGTGAACCAAGGGTTTCAGGCATTGGTTGATACTGCATGTGCGTTGGAGAAGGACATGAGACGTGTGCAAGGGAACAAGGGCTTGGTTGTGTCAATGCCAGAGTTTCAAGCACCTCGCCCTAGCAAATCGTTCTACCAGAAGAAAGGGGGCAAGAGGTCCAAGCCGTCTGGGCAAGTGTCTACGACCGTTGTGTCGGGGGCGAAGTCAAGGCCGGAGTCTCGTACATGCTTTACTTGTGGCCGGGTGGGGCATATAGCCCGTGATTGTCGGGTTGTTCAGCCCAAAGGGGAAAAGAATACGGGTGCGTCTTATGTTGAGAAGGGCAAAGCGGTGGTTGATTCCTCTGCGGCCCAGGCACAGCCCCGAGTTTATCACCTTGGTCAGCAGGAGGCGATTAAGCAAAGTGACGTCGTCACAGGTACGAGTTAATATAGCTTATTTGCTTAAGTGCTATTGCATTTGGTTATGTGTAGCTTGTGCATGATGTGTGTGTGCTGCAGGCTTTGTCCTGATTCGGAATAATCTGGCGAGAGCCCTGTTTGATACGGGTGCTTCGCATTCTTTTCTGTCTGAGGACTTCGTATCTCGAATTGGGGTGCCGAGTCATTTGACGGTTGATAGTACAAGGGTGCTATTGCCGAATGGCTGTGTGATGCTTGCGGTTAGGGCTTGCGATGTGGATGTTCAAATAGGAAGTTAGGATTTCGGTTTGAGTGCAGCTATGCTACCGTTATCGGAGTTTGATGTGATCTTTGGCATGGACTGGCTCTCGGAGCAGCGTGCCTTTATTGATTACAACTCCAAGGAAATCACACTGGGCCAGAATACCGGACTTGTGACGAAGTTTGCTGGTATGCGAGGAGTTGGCGGGACTTTGTTGTCTGCGCTCCAAGTCGTCAATGCTGTTCGGAAGGGCGCGGAGTTGTTCTTCACGATAATTCAGGCTGTTGAGCCAAAGGCCAGTGTCGGTGAAGTTCTGGTTGTGTCAGAGTTTGTCGATGTGTTTCCTAAAGATCTTCCTGGGTTACCACCCCAGCGGGAGATTGACTTCTCTATTGAGTTGGTGCCAGGTGCTACACCTGTGGCCCGCTCACCATATCGCGTCGCGCCAAAAGAGATGGCTGAATTGAAAGTCCAATTGCAAGAGTTGTTGGAGCAGGGATACATACGCCCAAGTATGTCACCTTGGAGCGCGCCTGTTCTATTTGTGAAAAAGAAAGACAGTGGTTTGCGGTTATGTATTGACTACCGCGAATTGAATAAGCTGACGGAGAAAAACAAATATCCGATTCCACGGATTGATGACCTATTTGATCAGCTGGCAGGATCAACGGTCTATTCCAAGTTGGATTTGAAATCGGGATATTATCAGTTGAGGATTCGGGAAGGTGACATTCCCAAGACGGCGTTTGGAACACATTACGGTCATTATGAGTTCACGGTAATGCCGTTTGGCCTATGTAATGCGCCTTCGGTATTTATGGATCTAATGCATCGAACGTTCCGAGAGTACGTGGATTTGTTCGTGATTGTGTTTATCGATGACATCTTAGTATACTCTCAGTCGGAAGAGGATCATGCAAACCATTTGCGGTTGGTCTTGCATTCCCTGCGGAGGAATAAGCTTTATGCCAAGTTCTCAAAGTGTGAGTTCTGGCTCTCTTCAGTAGCCTTTTTAGGCCATGTGGTAAGTGGAGAAGGTATCGCGGTGGATCCGTTGAAGATAAGTGCCATTCGAGATTGGCCAGTGATGTCTTCAGTGGCCAAGGTCAGGAGCTTCCTTGGGCTTGCGGGCTACTATAGACGGTTTGTGGAAAACTTCTCACGGATTGCTTTACCTCTGACCACGCTGACGAGAAAAGATCAAAGGTTCATTTGGACGCCGGAGTGCGCGCGAGCTTTTGAAGACCTGAAGAGTCGTTTGACCACGGCGCCTGTGTTGACATCGTCATGTGGTACAGATGGCTATGAGATCTATAGTGATGCTTCCGGGAGTGGCTTAGGCTGCGTTCTTCTGCAGTTTGGTAAAGTGATTGCTTATGGCTCGCGTCAGTTGAAAGTGCATGAGTGGAATTACACCGTCCATGATTTGGAGTTGGCGGCGGTAATCTTTGCGCTCAAGTTGTGGCGGCACTATCTTTATGGCGTTAAAGTGGACATCTATACAGATCACAAAAGCCTAAAGTACTTGTTGGATCAGAAGGATCTGAATATGCGACAATGAAGATGGATGGAGTTCCTTGGGGACTACACCTTCGAGATTCACTATACTCCCGGGAAGGGAAATGTGGTCGCCGATGCTTTGAGTCGGACTCCGGTACGGGCAAGCTGGTTGCAAAGGCATGATCAGCGTTTAATCCAGGAATTGGAAGCATTGGAGATATCTTGTGTTGACAAGGGTTCGTCGACCGATGCATGCTTGAACTGGACGGAGGTTCAATATGACCTTACGGACAGAGTTCGGCGAGCAACGGAGCTTGATGAAAGTCTCCAGCGCTATGCTAAAGATGAGCTGGATGACCAATTCTCTTGGGATAATGATTTGTTACGAAGAAATGGTCGAGTGTGCGTCCCGAGTGTGGGTAAATTGAGGGAAGAGTTGATGTACGAAGCTCACTTTGCAAAGTAATCAGTTCACCCAGGGAGCACAAAGATGTACAGAGATCTGAAAAAGCTGTTCTGGTGGCCCGGACTAAAGAAAGATGTAGCACGTTATGTGGCAGAATGCAATACCTGTGCGTTGGTGAAAGCAGAATGCTCGAAGCCTGGCGGTTTCCTGAAGTCGTTACCCATTCCGGAGTGGAAGTTCGATGACATTTCGATGGATTTCGTGCACGGGTTGCCGAGATCGCAACGCGGACATGATTCAATCTGGGTGATTGTGGACCGGTTGACAAAAGTGGCGCACTTCCTTCCAAACAGAAGAGACGATTCAGTGGAAACCTTGGCCAAGCTTTATGTGGAGCGGATTGTTCGACTGCACGGTGTTCCTCGGAGCATCGTCAGTGACCGTGATGGGCGATTCACATCGAATGATTGGCGGCTAGTTCATCAAATGTTGGGTACAAAATTAGCGTTTAGTACGGCCTTTCATCCCCCAAACGGATGGCCAGACTGAACGAACCAACAGGACGATGGAGGACATGCTCCGTATGTGCGCCCTTGACTTTGGTAAGGGGTGGGAAGATTATATTTTTCTTATAGAATTTGCCTATAATAATAGCTACCAAGCGAGCATCGGCATGGCACCATTTGAGGCATTGTATGGTCGGAAATTCCATACACCGTTAGCTTAGGCAGAAGCAGGCGAATCTAAGCTGAGTGGGAAAAAGGAAGTCGAAGAAGCTACCTCGCTTATACGCTCTATTCGGGAGAGGCTATTGATAGCCCAAGATCGTCAAGCAAAGTACTACAATGCCAAACATCGGAACATGGAGTTCGCGGTGGGTGATTGGGTATATTTGAAGATTAAGCCCTTCAAAGGCGTATCTCGGATTCGGCGGTTGAAAAAGCTTAGTCTGCGATACCTTGGTCCGTTTGAGGTGGTGGAGCGAGTAGGGGAAGATGCTTATCGACTAGCACTTTCAGCAGACTTGGGTGGATTACATGATGTATTTCACATCTCAGTACTTCGTAAGGCTGTTAAGGATCCAGCTCAAGTAGTAGATAATGATCGGGTACCGGTCGAGTATGGGCTAACGACGAGGGTTCGGACCCATTCGGATCGAGGATCGAGCCGAGAAACAGTTGCAGAACAAAGTGATCGGGATGGTCAAAGTCCGATGGGACAATTGTGGCCGTGAAGAGCTAACATGGGAGCGAGAGCAGACCATGCGAGCTGAATTTCCCGAGCTGTTTGTATAAACTGTAGACTGTGTACCTTTTGTTATAACAGAGTTATCAGGTTATAGCATTGTATTTTCTTGTTTTCCTTACCGTGTCAAATTTCGGGACGAAATTTTATTAAGGAGGGGAGGATTGTAACACCCCAAAAATCTTAAAAGGTCGATTTGAGGTGCAGGCTGTTTGACATGGCCTGGGACACGGGCGTGTCCCAGGGCGTGTCGGGGGTACACGGCCTGGGACACGGGCGTGTCCCAGGGCGTGTCACTGAAGAAATAGGCGGATTGAGTCAGGGAAGTACACGGCCCAGAACCAAGCCTTGAACACGGCCGTGTCAGATTTGCCACGGGCGTGTCCGATGCCGTGTGCCTACCCGTGTACTGCTTGTTGGTTTTGGAGCTCGGTGAGGCAGGGGTGACACGGGCTTGTCACATGACTGACGCGAGCGTGTCAGGTTCGACACGAGCGTGTCGATGCCCGTGTTCTGGTAGTTTTCAGTCGGTACGAGTGCCGCGTGTGCCGCTTAAGGGTACACGGCCTGTGACACGGGCGTATCACAGGCCGTGTCAGCCAAAAAAGTGTAATTTGGGGAAAATCGTGGCCATTCCTTTTCTCTATTTGGATCCAAAGGCTAAGGTGATTCCTTGCTGGATTAAAACACCAGAAGATGCCACTCTTCATTTGGCTAAGTGAAGAGAGAAAGAGAGAGGAGGAAGAAGAAGGAGGAGGAGATGAAGCCACCAGCAGAGCTCCCGTGGTCCGATTCGAGATCCGAGGCCAGCGCAATGAAGGCAAAGCTGCTACGGTTCTTTCTCACCGGCTAGATTTCGATAGCTCCCAAGAGATCGTCAAGGGTAACGATCTCCCTTCTTGGACATGTGAAGTCCTTCTTTTCTGCATTGCATACGGAAAACCCTTCCCCGCGAGTGTGCAGTGGGTTGTGGCATCCCTTGGGGTAGATATGTGAAGTCCCCCTTGTTAGAGTTCGGAATTGGAGTACGGATCTAGGCATGCTGTGTGAAGCCCATCTGGACATGCTAGTCTGGATTGGTGATGCTTGTTTGCATATCGGAGAAGACTCCGTGGTTATGGCTTGTTTGCCTTGTGCCTACCTGTTGCTTGGTGCAGCAGGAAGTACTCGATGAAGTCCAGGAAATGAAGAGGGTTGGATGCAACTCTTGTGGCCGTGCGTTGCCACTTTGTGTGCGGTTGAGCCGTTGGGCTGCAACTCGATGAAAAGGCAGATTGCCAAACAGGAAAGGTGAAACCGACCCGCGCCTATAAATTGCCATGGATACTTCCGTATTCGAGGTGGCACGGCGACTTGAGCAACGGGGGGTGGCTGATCCGTACCTGCGTTATGTCCGTCCGACTAGTAAGCCTGGTTATAGGTTTCGTTGGAGCGCATAATGAGAGTCTTAGGCCCGCGTGCCAAAAAGACTAGAATGCTCAATACCGTGTAAACGGTGGTGTTGACCCTGGTTTTCCGGTGCACCAAGAATGTGCCCTGAGTGCACGGACTGTCGGGCCGTGTGGCCGACGGTTGTGATGGCTTGAGTGTGCCTGCGAGCACATATTTGCTATTGTTGATACCATGCTGTGCAGGGAAGGAATGCTACTGCCCCGAGAAAGGGGTAGGATTTTATAATTGGGTCAGCTGAATGCTGACTGTTGCCGTGTTTACCACCGGTTGGGTGGATTGTCCCTGCAGGTACTGGAGAGCCGAGTGGTAAATGAAGGGCTGAAGCCCTGGCTGATGTTGCTGCAACTGCTGCTGCGGCTAAGCCCTTGAAGGCTGCGCGAATGGTTTTGTTTGTTTTGCTTTCACTCATGTATGGCCGGCCTGCGCGCCGATGTTTGTAATTCATGATGTGTGGAAAGAGGAACTATAAGGCCTTAAGGCCAACCTTTCACCTTTGTTGTACATTCCGTGGTTGTATATATAACTGTGGTTTATATATTGGACATTATTGGTTAGAGTTCAATTTACAACTTAAAGCTTCCGCTAGCATGCTCTGAGTTAGGATACGTGTATGGTTTGGTATTATCCTGTGACCTCACCGTCTGTTTGTGACATATAGTGTGGGGGCCCGGCCGGACCTTCTACTATACGTCATGTAACGGATGGGGTCGTTACAAAAACATTAGTGGAAAAAATATATACATAATAAGGTCAACATATAAGTTTACAAGACATGATTCATGCATTAAAAACTAGAAAATACCCAAATAATTTAGACTAAAAATCGAACTATCATCCCTTCAGTGATGTATTTTAATGTCATGGCATTACGTTGATGCGTAGTTGGTGGGTACCGCTATCGGAATATGGCTTTTGCTCATTGGTATCTGAGGTTTTTGTTTGGGAGCACTAGATTGGCTAATTTCTCCTATTATTTGGTATTCCCTTGCGATCTGGGGTTCGTTTTGGAATACGGGAGAGCGTTTTTGGGATATTTGATGTTTCGACTTCGGGGAGTGTTTACCTGAGATTGGTTTGTCAGATTTCAGTTTTGACTTTGTCGTTGGATTCGTAGCGTTAATATTTAGCTACCGTGTGATTTTTGTAGAAATCTGAATTAATGTGAGTGTTGGTCTTTTGAACATTTTAATTATAATAACAATATATTATACTATTTATCCCCTATAAATAGCCTTACGATTAGACGAAAACCCTATTAATCATCTTTCTTAAAACCGTCAGACTGTATTGCAGAAGAACAAGAGCGATGGACCTTGCAAATCCTTCAACTGTTGATTATAGGAGCTCCGGTGCACGAAATCGTCATCAGAGAGTAGATCAGTTTAGCTCTCACCTAAATCTATGTTCCTACAGTGAGTTTTTCCCGTTTTGTGAAATTTTTTGTGTTAGGAATTTCGTTTTGAGCCTCCTTCATCCTGAAAGGTTTAAGGAAATTGTTGCTTGGGTGTTCTTGGGGCCAGATCCGTAAAGAGGAGTGGTTGTGTGGCCGGATTTCGGCAAGATCAAGGCAAGTGGTGATTTCTTTCCCTTGCAAAGCTTTAATTCCTTACATTCTATATTATTTCTTTTTTCCCTCCTAGGTTTTAGGAATAGGGTAGAGTCGTCCAAATTCTACCTACTACAATGGATGGATTTCTGGTGAAGTGAACATTCACCGTATTCTGGCAGTTTGTCTGCGAGTAACCCGTCGAATATAAGTTAGTAAGCTTAGTTTAATTCATCGTGTATGGTCGTGAGTCTGAAGTTAAAATCGATCAAATAAGGCACTTAATTTAAATATAAAATTCATCAGATATAAGTTGTGATTGGTCTAAGTAAAATTCAGCGAGTTTCAGTAGGAGCAAAGTCAAATCATCGAGTATCCGATGTAATTTTGTCGGGTAATACTTTGCATTGAGTTAAGTCCAATTCGTTGAGTATTAGGCATTGACTTCGTCGATTATAAGCTTTGGCATTGAGTGTTGCTGAATTCGTCGAGTTTAAGACTTGGCATTGAGTGTTGCTGAATTCGCCGAGTATAATACTTGGCATTTAGTGAATTATCCCTAGTGCTGAAAGCGTTGAGTGATCTTTAAGTCTAAGTAAAATTCATCGAGTAATCTCGTCAAATTTGTCGAGTAATGCTAGTTTGGCATTGAGTGTGTCGAGTGGTGTTTTGGCGCTAAGTCAAAAGCATTGAGTGTGCTGAATGCACTCAACGCAGTGTTGGGTGAAGGTCACTCAGCATTGATTGAATCTTTGGCATTGAGTGGTCTGTGAGGCTAAGGAAAAAGCGTTGAGTGCATTGAATGAACTCAACGCGGCATTGATTGAATCAACGTTGAGTGAAGCTTTGGCATTGAGTAGCTTTGAGACTAAGTCAAAAGCGTTGAGTTTACTCAACGAGGTGTTGAGTGGACTCAACGCGGCGTTGAGTTAAGGAATTTTTGCTGAGTAATCGGGTAGTGTTAAGTGTACTCGACGCAGCGTCGAGTGTTCTCGACGTTTTTCTGCAGACTTAGGGTATTTCTCTGATTTGTCATATATCTCATGTGGGCTTGTTTTGCTAAGTAATAATCGTCGAGTGCCTGCTGTATTCGTCGAGTATATTCGACGAATCAGTATGGACTTGGTGTTCAGTGGCGGAATTGTATCTAATTTGCGGGGTCTTGCCTTAGGTCAATTTTTGGGATTTATCCCTCAATTTTTTATTGGAGAAGCCCCGTGTTTTGGTTATGGGTTGTCAGTGTTTGACTATGGTGGTCAGTGTTTTGTTTATGTGTTTATGGCTAGATTGGCAGTGGATAGGTGACAACCATCCCGATGCTTTTTTGGTGAATTATTGCCCTAGTGGGTTTGCCCGGTGTGGGTATGTGACTACTGGTGTGTTGGGTAGGTTCCCACCACCGCAGGTGCCGGTTTTTCCCCGGTTTCGGGTGTGTCACGGTATAAGACCACCTTTCCTTGGTCCCTTGTGAAGTTTTTGTTGTTGGTATGTTGGGTAGGTTCCCACAACCGCAGGTGCCGAAATGGCCAGTGTTTTGTCGTTCACCAAGTTATGGGCTAATTAATTCCTTACACTATAGTCATTTGTTTACATGTTTTATAAAGCATAATTATTTATAGCACTTTGTGCAAATTCTGTACTTTTGGACTTTATAAGTTAATTAATCATTTCAGTATTTTTGCTTAATTTCTTAGGTTTGTCAGCTTCTTACTCATGTTAGGGTTGGTAACCCTTGTACCTTTGGTTTTTTGCTAACCTTTTTTCACCACTTGTATTTTCTTTATTGCTAAGGTGGTCATTCTTTGAATGGCTCAGGTTTGGAGAAGTAGCCAGTTGAGCGGCTAGGATTGGTTTTGTTTGGTTCTCTACAGCTGTCGTTTCCTCACCGACTGTGAGGTAGTTGTTGTTTGTTTTCATTAGTTCAAACATACATATCTTTTAGTGGGTTCGTGTCAGGTTGTTGGAGCCCACTGGACTTTTGTTTAATGTTAAGTACTTGCTAGCTGTTAAGCCTTTTTCTATATGATTATGTGGATTTACTTGCTCTATGGGAAGGCTTTATGCTAGGTTGCATGTTAGATATTTTAAATTATAAAGGTATTGCATCTATCACCTCATACATGGAATCTTTCAACCTAAAGTCACTATGTTCGATGAACATACTTATACTAAATCTAAAGTCATGCATACCATAAGTTATCCTTTATGGATGTTTTTGCTCATGTAGGATGTCAAATAATATAAACAAACTATTTTTTTCTGCGTATAATTATATCTTTACTTGTGAACTAGTTGATCCACTGAGCTGAGGGATACGGCTATCCATCAAAACTTTACTTGAAACATCTCTTTCTCACATCATAACTTGGTATTTTCATAAACTGTGTTAGGATTGGAGTTCGCCTAAACGTCTGCAGTTATACCCTGTACTGCATGGCATCACGGCGCACATTTTCTCATAATCTAATATACATTTAAATTCAGAGAAAATGCGGGTTGTGACTCACCTTAGCCTGACTGTCCTCCTATACAAGGTTTTGTTGCTGCTATAACTGTAGGGTATCCTCCTAAAATGGTAAACATAGCAAGCGTTAGTCATAAAGACTAAGTGGCTATCACATCCGCTCACCCCAGCGACTTTTTGGCACTGAGTGGTGGAAAAGAAGGAGCAAAATATAATCGTAATATATATATTCCAAATCAAATGATAGGAGAGCATTATTTATCCAACAGTACATGTATAAGTAGCTCGATAAATAGTAAGTAGGTAATAGTACTAGTAATTAATATATGAAAAGGTACATCTATTCTAACAGCATATCAATCATAAGTACAAAATTTATCTTCACATATAAAAATGCCTATATAGATTTATATATTAAGGATCAGGTACATCAAAGTGACTCATCAAATAAAAATGTCCATATAAATTTATTTGATAAGGATCTTATGAGGTGCAATGCAAAATGAAATGAATGCTGCATGATGACTTACCCATGCACACAAACACACTTTCTATATCGACATAGACCTTTAGTTACCACTTTTCGAGCAGGTAGCTAACCTCTTAGGCATCAACCGTCGCGGCCAAATGATGGAGACATTGCTCATGCAGTCATTGATCCCCATCATAGAGAGTTCATGGATTGGGACGATCGATGCCGCAAGCTCGAAGATGAATTTCTTCCATGACGTTTCTTCGCCAACGCCGCCGCAGCGACATGTTTTGCTCGACGTCCGCCGCCACCATTAAATAAAATATATAATTATAAATTAAATAATTATAATTATATATTTTATCAGATTATTATTTTTAGCAATTTCTAATTAATTCAATTTTTAATTTATGCATTTTTATTTCTAAGCACTTCTTTATTGTATTTTTATTTCATGTATTAAGATGGGTGCATCTAACCATCATTTGTCATATGAATTTTTAAATTTGAATTGGAGGATTAATTGAGTGGTGTAGGCTATAAATAGACATTCTTATTAAGAATTGATTAAAGAATGAATGAAAATTCCAAACCCTAAATCTATTGAGGTTTCCCTCCTCCTCTCTCCCTTGGCAAATTTCGGCCATCCTCTCTTCTCCCTCTCTTCCTCTTGGCTGTCGTCCACCTCCCTCTCCCTCTCTAATTTCTCCTATCTCTTCCTCCTCCCTCTACAAGATTCTCCACCAAAATAGCCCCCCTCATCTCCCACTTCAACAAAAAACTGGCCACCTTCCTCTCACCACCAACCCGAGCCTCCCTTTCTCCCCTTCCAAAAAATCCTAGCCGGCCACCCACCTTACCGCCACCTTATCCTCCTCCTTTTCCCTCTCTCGGCCATCACCTCCACCACAACACACAAGCCTACACCCTCTCCAAAAACTAAACCGGCCACCACCACTCTCTTTGGGTTCGGCCTACCCCAAGCCGCCACCTTTCTTCATCCACCTCAACTTTCGGCCACCCTCCACCACCATCCAAATCCGACCAGCCGCTCCTCACCAAACCCAACCAAGAATATCTCCTATCCTTGGCAATTTATCCACCACCTTTTCTCTCACCTCTTTCCTTATATATCTTGGGTTTCCATATTCTCCCCTTCTAGGTTTTTTGCAAAAGGAAAATAGTGAGCGTCTTCATCATCTGGTGTGGATCCGAGGAATTGCGTGGAAAATTGAAAATCATCCACCGTCGTGAGCGCTTCCTCCACTCATCTTGTGGATGGATCTTTCTTGGGATTATGTAACGATTTCTTAAACCTCTTTGTGTGATTTATTCTATAATATTTGTGAGATTACGGTGGAATAGAAGGCTGTTAATTAGCTCTGATTTATATTGAATGTTGTGCGAAATTAAAATATAAATTTCAAGCATTATTTTCCCGAATATTTTTTCATAAAATTGGAATGGGTAAATTTCGAAAACACTTGTAGAAATTGGTTTTCCTTAGCCTTGATTTCTTCGGTGTTCAAGTTATTTGGCAACCCTCATATTAATTAATTTTGGGATTGATTTGGACTTAATTTTACATCACTAATTTAGTCCGGAAATTCTTTTATTGGAATTGTGAATTGTTTGCGTATAATTTAATTTGAATAGCTAATTGTCCGGACCGTGTGAGTCCTATTCGCTTGAGCGAACATTGGCCTATAGCCCTTATTCAATCTATAAAAGTGGTAGCGTCCCTTTGTGTTGTGCATTGCGTTATTAGTTAATCATGTTAATTTTAATTTAGAGAAAAATTTTGATGGAGATGTTGCTGATGTGGCCGCCTTTGATCCCCATCTGAGAGAGTTTGTGGATTGGGACGACCGTTGCCGCAAGCTTGAGGATGGGATTTCTACCACGACGCTCATACATGTTTTGCACGTCGTCCGCCGCCGCCATTAAATAAAATATATAATTATAAATTAAATAATTATAATTTTATATTTTATCAATTATTATTTTAGCAATTTCTATTTAATGCAATTTTTAATTTAAGCATTTTTATTTCCAAGCATTTCATTATTGTTTTAATTTCATGTAATCATGGGTTCCTACAACCATCAATTGTATTTTAATTTCATGCATTTAAATTTTGTATTGTTTTTATTTCATGATGGGTACATATAATCATCATAGTTTCATTTTGAATTTTGAATTGGAGGAGATGATGTGGTGTAGGCTATATATAGCCATGTTAAAAAGGATATTATTAGAGAATGAAAAATTGCAACTTTGAATTCAAAATTTGAATCCCCCCTCCTCTCTCTCCCCCTTTGAGAAAATTCATCCCCCCCTTCTCTTGGCAGCCTGCCTCTTCCCTCTCTCCCTCTAAGTTGTTCAGCCACCTACGCTTCCCTCCTCCTCCACTTCCCTATTTTCGGCCTCCCTTTTTCCCTCTCTCCAAGTTCGACCCTTTCTTTCTCCTTCAACCTCTCGGCCAACCTCTCCTCCCCTCCTTACAAAACGTGCCACCACCCTCTCTTTCCTCCCTCTCCACCACACAACCCGAGCACCCAACTCTATCAAAAAATAATAACCGACTAGCCCCTCCTTCCACTTTGGCGATATTCCCACCACCTTTCCTCTCTTATCTTTCCATATATATTGGCCTTCAAGTTTCTCCCTCACCTTGGGATTTGCAAAAGAAAACGGCTAGCGTCTTCATCGTTCGGTGTAGATCCGTGGAGTTGCGTGGAGATAGATTCAACCACCGTCTTATGCGCCTCCTCCACTCATCTTGTGGACGAATTTTTCTGGGGATTTTGGGTAACGATTTCTAAACCAACTCTTTGTGTGTTTCTTCTAAATTATTGTGAGAATTGGTGGAATTAGAAGGATAGTAATTTGTCCTGATTTATATTGAAATCATGCTAATTAAAATCTAAATTTTAAGCATTATTTTCCCGAATATTTTTCATAGAATTGGAGCAGGTAAATTTTGTGAACGCTTGTAGAAATCGGTTTCCATAGCGTTGATTTCTTCGGTGTTCAAGTGATTTGGCAACCCTTATATTAATTTGTTTTTGGGATTGATTTTGGACTTAATTTTAAATCACTAATTTAGCCCAGATTTTCATTTATTGGAATTGTGAATTGTTTGCATATAATTTAATTTGAATAGCTAATTGTTCGGATCGTGTGGGTACTTTTAGCTTGAGCGAACATTGGCCTATAACCCTTCTTCAATCTATAAAAGGGGTAGCGTCCCTTTGTTTTGTGTGTTGCTAAATTAGTTGAGTAGTCAGTATAATTATTTTACGGAAAATATTGCTCGCTGCATATTTTATTTAATCTTTGAACCTGAGAGCGCGTAGTTTAACTCGTCGAAACTGTGGGCCTGCATCAAATTGCTCGCTGCGTAGTTAAATTAATTGACGAATCCAAGAATGCGTAGTGGTTAATTCCATCGAAACCGTGGGCCTTCATTAATTTGATATCAGAGGGAGGCTCACGTCAATTTCCTAATTAGCACCCTCCCCCTTTTATTAATTCGCCGGCACGCACTTACATGTTTTATTTGCCAAAACAATAAAAATAAAATTTTAATTGTTGGTTTGCAAATAGTGTTCTATATTTTTATTTTTTTTCAGCAAAAATAAAAAAAATTTATTTGATAATCCTCATTATTTTTCCAGCAAGAAAATCCAAAAAAAAATTATTTCCTTAGTTATTAAGCGGGAAAAAATCCATCTGTTGCATTTTATATAGGGTTAGGTTCATTATTCATTGCATGTGCACCAGTTCCGGGTGAGTTTTCTCTTCGGTTCTCATTATTATGGCCTATGATATTTATGCTTACCATTTAAATTATTGGTATGTTAATCCCATGGCTATACAAACCCAAGCCTCGCCATCCTACTCTAAGAATTCCAACCATCCCCACACTATTCCTCGCACTAGGAGTGAGATACCCATGTTTGATGGCTCTGGGAATTATTAAAGTTTTAGGGACTGGCTTAAGGGGATAGAAGCTTATTTTGATTATCACATGTGTGGCGACCACTCCAAGGTTGTCGTAGCCCGAAAGAGCTTTGTAGGTCAAGCCCTGGTGTTTTGGCTGAATGAAGAGCGTGGTGCTGGTAGGTGTCCATATACTTGGCCGCAAATGCGACGCCTACTCGCGGATAAATTTGATCTCGCCTATCGCCTCATAACTAACACCAATCCTGTGAGTGAGTATAGTTATTGAGCAAAACCCATAGCTACTCCTAGGAGTTACCCTATGCCTCAGGTTAGATCTATTCCCCATAACGATAGGACAACACCTAGTGTGCCTAATTCCACTCCTAAGGAAAATAAGCAGTGTGGACCCTATGTTTTGGAATCGGAAAATGTTACTACTAGGGTGTTGCCTCCTTTAGTATCAACTTATAAGCCTCCTGATATAGTGACTGATATCAATGAGAATTCTGATATAGATGTGGTATCTCTTGATTCTAAGGATGACCCCATAGGTGAGAGTATTCTGACATGTTTATTAGTGCCTGAAGATTCTGATGAGTCTGAAATTGAGGGAATTCCTGGTGATTTAGAAGACGATGTATGGGATGATGATAGTCCGATCTGTGAGAGTATTTCATTGTGTATGACTTTCCCTACTTGTGTTGTGTCAGATCACCCTAATATTGAGTGCCTTCTCCATGCTACGATCCCCATCGTGTTAGAGCCTACAATTACACCTACTAATATTATATTTGAGTTATCTGAGGAGTCTGAAAGTGAGGATGTCCCTATTTTTATTGTGGATGAGCTACCATCTGAGGGAAGTGTATTTTTGGATGATTCTTTGGTTGTTCACACGGATGAGAGTTCATTGATGTTGTCACCGTTGGGTGAAATCAATACTTATTAGGTTTGATCCCGGGTTTGATTTTACCGACTCTTCCCCTTGTGTATTTGCCCACAGTAGTTTACTTTTTAGTACGTGGAACTAGTAGACCTAGTCTAAGTTTTTGTGTCACGCCCACTTTATTAGTTCCTACTTTGGCATTGTCTCAGCGTATAGCTATCACTAGGTTGAGCGCACTAGTATTTACACTTTTCACCGCACTTCATAGTTATAACTATGCATCACTTTTGACAGCTCATTTTTCGTCGCATTCGTCTACAGTTCTGTCCCCTACTACGACTGATACTGATTCTTTGGCAATTGTGCTTCTGGTTGTGGTGTCCCCTATAAATACTTATATACCACACCCGGTCGTACGCATTTACCCGCCGCTTTTTGATGACCCTCATTTCCCCATGTTAGTGACTATTAAAAGGTCCCTTGAGCTGTATCGCTCGCATATCTTTTCACATCCGAGAGCATCCAATTCAATTGTTTATGATGAGAGGTTCAGCTTGGCATATCTTCATACCAAGCGTAATAATATTAAAATTAAAATTAAGACTACTGTTTTGGAGCCCATCAAAATCATCTTTGATTATAAGGCTCCTATGCCACCTGACTTAACCCCCTTATCCTCTGTGTTTGGGTATAGTCATGTAGCACATGGATTCTCTCCTCATATATCTAGGACATCAGTGTTTCATTTTAATTTATGTCGCACACATTTCCACTCCTTTCTGAGACCATCCGACGCTAGATTTAGTGATTTGGGTTTAGTCTGGTCAGTCCCCGAGCGGATGCCTTATGGCTCCGTTAATTAATTAATACGTAGGAATGCCGACCCATCCTTGATTATGAAGAACGTCTGATTTCATGCTTTTATTTTAGATTTTTATATTGCACACGGTGTTTCACTTTATTTCAAGTTTCCGGAATTTTTACTATACGTCTCGGTTCCACCTGAGTGCCTTTCTCCGTTGTTTCTTCCTACCACTAAATATTCTCATTGGTTAGGGAGTGTTTGTATTGTCGTATCTAATTTCCACGTGGACTCATTAGTTCTTGAACTGAATGGTAATATTCAAGTTAATTTTCTTTTTCCCAACACCATTTTTAGTATTTTTATCTCTAGACCTGACAGGTTCATAGTGCTATGGGATGTTCATGCTACTTCGACACGGATTGTGGGGCCAAATTTTCCCCATGTTGCTGCAGCATTTGACAGTTCCCCCTCACGGGCCACTGATCGGTGATGAGTAATTTTGAGTTGGGGAGGATTGATGGTGATGTTGCTGATGCGGGCTTTGATCCCCGTCATAGAGAGTTCGTGGATTGAGACGATCGATGTCGCAAGCTCGAAGATGAATTTCTACCACAACGTTTCTTTGCCAACGCCGCCGCCATAACATGTTTTGCTCGACGACCGCCGCCGCCATTAAATAAAATATATAATTATAAATTAAATAATTATAATTATATATTTTATCAAACTATTATTTGTAGCAATTTCTATTTAATGTAATTTTTAATTTAAGCATTTTTATTTTCAAGCACTTCTTTATTGTCATTTTATTTCATGTACTAAGATGGGTGCATATAACCATCATTTGTCATTTGAATTTTGAAATTTGAATTGGAGGATTAATTGAGTGTTGTAGGTTATAAATAGCCATGCTTATGAAGAATTTATTAGAGAATGAAGGAAAATTTAAAACCCTAAATCTATTGAGATTTCCCTCCTCCTCCTCTCTCCCTTGGCAAATTTCGGCTATCCTCTCATCTCCCTCTCTTCCTCTTGGTCGTCGACTACCTCCATCCCCCTCTTTAATTTCTCATATCTCCTCCTCCTCCCTCTACAAGTTTCTCCACAAAAACAGTGCCCCTCATCTCCCTCTTTAACAAAAACCGGCCACCTTCCTCTCACCACCAACCTGTGCCTCCCTTTCTCCCCTTCAAAAAAAACCTAGTCGGCCACCCACCTTGCTGCCACCTTCTCCTCCTCCTTTTCCCTCTCTCGATCATCACCTCCACCACAACACCTGTGTCTCCACCCTCTCCAAAAACTAAACCAGCCACCACCACCCTCTTAGGGTTCGCCCTACCCCAAGCCGCCACCTTTCTTCATCCCCCTCAACTCTCGGCCACCCTCCACCACCATCCAATCCGACGAGCCCTTCCTCACCAAACCCGACCATGCATATCTCCTCTCCTTGGCAATTTATCCACCACCTTTTTGTCACCTCTTTCCTTATATATCTTGGGTTTCCATATTCTCCCCTTCTAGGTTTTTTGGTCTTCATCGTCCGGTGTGGATCCGAGGAATTTCATGGAAAATATAAAATCATCAACCGTCGTGAGCGCTTCCTCCACTCATCTTGTGGATGGATCTTTCTTGGGATTGGGTGGGATTTCTTAAACCTCTTTGTGTGATTTATTCTATAATATTTGTGAGATTGTGGTGGAATAGAAGACTTGTAATTAACCCTGATTTATATTGAATGTTGTGCGAAATTAAAATCTAAATTTCAAGCATCATTTTCCCAAATATTTTTTCATAAAATTAGAACGGGTAAATTTCGTGAACACTTGTAGAAATCGGTTTTCCTAAGCCTTGATTTCTTCGGTGTTCAAGTGATATGGCAACCCTCATATTAATTAATTTTGTTATTGATTTGGACTTAATTTTAAATCACTAATTTAGTCCGGAATTTCTTTTATTGGAATTGTGAATTGTTTGCGTATAATTTAATTTGAATAGCTAATTGTCCGGACCGTGTGGGTCCTATTCGTTTGAGCGAACATTGGCCAACAGTCCTTGTTCAATCTATAAAAGGGGTAGTATCCCTTTGTGTTGTGCATTGCATTATTGGTTGATCACCATAGTATTAATTTAGAGAAAAATTGCTCTCTACGTAGTTAAATTAATTGACGAATCCAAGAATGCATAGTGGTTAATTCCGTCGAAACTGTGGGCCTGCATCACCCAATAGTGTCAGTAGAGCGAGCATCTCCACTACTAGGAGGGCATACACACTACCAGGCCTAGGCCTCTATATGCCTCAATGCTAAGAATACAACAGCGGAGCCCCTGCATACTACGGATCAGAAGGGGTCTTGGGTAGATGTGCACCAAGAGCCCAGCTCAACAGGCTTGTAACTGGCATGAATGGAGTCTTCAGGAGTAAAACACCGAAGAACCAAGCCCAAACGCCTACTTGCATGGAAGGAGCCTTGGGAGTGAATACCAAAGAACGAAGCCCAACCACCCAAGGTCTAACTGCTAGCTCATGTCAGTGTGATGACTAGCAAGCCCTTATACCTGCAACCAAATCCTCAAAGCAAGATCATATACTATGTATCAACACACACCCAACTCATGCAATTCACAATTACCATGCCATCATGCATTCAAGAGATCAAACTGAGTCCCTATATAAAATAGCCAACACCGTGCTCCAGAGCACAAGAGGGTCCACATTTAACATAGGATGATAATCCATCCTAATTGCTACACTAATCACTCACTGCTACCCGTAGGGAGTTATCATACTCTAAGTAGTGGATTGTACCTATCATTTCTTCAATACTGTAGATCAAGGTTAAGCTCATCATATGTCCATGGGTGTATACCTCATCCAACCCTTTCTAGCATTTATCACATGCATATGCATCATAATTATTCAATCATCTCTATCAAACTTCGTTTCACAAAACTCCAAGTACTCGCAACAAGTACTCTTTCCAAAACTTATTAATCATGCAAGGGGTGATCACATTATCATCAACTATCTACCAACCGATCTCTCGAGTAATCATTTCGGAGAATAAGGAAATTAACCAAATATTAGTACATTACGGCTACGCGGCATAGTTTACAAAAACTAGAATTCGGGGAGCTACCGTACACCAAAAATTACAAGCAACCCCAAATCCGAAAGGTATTTTCAAGGGTTAAAACCTCCGTGTTAAGCCTAGGGTCCAAATACTAATCCTTATCCATCACGGAGCTACAGAACTTCCCCTAAACATGTCACCATCCGTTGGAAAGATCTTTCAGAGGGCTTAACTTTTTTGATGAGCTCGAGACCTGACTCATACCTGAAATCAGTCTTGAAGTCTGTTGCGCATAGAAAAACAGATTTATATACAACTCTTTTACACGCATCGTAAAGATGTATGAATTGCATCGGTTTATCCCCTTCCTCTAGCTATCACACAAAACACATCCAACTTATCTCTTCCCTTTATCCCTCATTAAACCATAGTTATTCACGAGATCAAGTACGTCATCTTCGTAATGAAGAGAGAAGATGATTGAAGATATTCATGCTGCGATCGACGCCCTAAAAAGAAAGTTCTAGCGTGATTCCTTCCTAATAAATCTCCATTAAACTAGCATATAAATTTATCTTGAGCCAATGTCTCTTCTATACTCTAGATAAAAATATCAAGCATCAAGGGAGAGGGTAGGAAGCTCACCTGGTTTCCGGCCATGGATCATGTCCTTCTCCTTTGCAGCATGGCGTGTTCAGTTTTTTGGTGTTCGGTTCGTTGTTCTTCAGGAAGAATGAAAGTCGGCCGATCCAAGCTTCTATGGTAGGGGTTTATAAAGAGTGGTTGGTGATTTAGGCATAAAGATCATCTTGCCACGTATCATCCTCTCATTGGACCGCACTTAATATATCATAAAATAAGTTTCTAAAAATATAAAATGATGTACTATACAAATCCTGAAGTACCGTAAATGACTTTGCCATGCACAGAGTCAACACAAAAAATACTAAGTCCATTCGTTGTGTATACTCAACGAATCATCGGGATAACTCGACGAATCGTTGAGTGCACTAAGTCCATTACACGAGTCATCTAGATGAATATGCGAGTCCACTCGATGAATCTCACGACAAAGTTCACAAGTCCACTCGGGTTCACTCGAAGAATTCGTCGAGTCCTCTTGACGAATTCTCGAGACCTTTTGACGAATCATATCGATAGATTTCACAAGTCCATTCGAGTTCCCTTGACGAATTTGTCGAGTCCTCTTGATGAATTCTCGAGTCCTTTCGACGAATACCTTGATAGATTCCACAAGTCCACTCAAGTACACTCGAAAAATTTGTCGAGTCCTCTCGACGAATTCTGGAGTCCTTTCAACAAGTACCTCAATAGATTCCACAAGTGCACTCGAGTTCACTCGACGAATTCATCGTGTCCTCTCGACGAATTCATGAGTCTTCTCGACTATCTCTCGAGTCATCTTGATGAATACCCTCTAGGCCTCTTGACAAATTTACTCCAGGCCTGCTCTAACTGCCGACTCAAGTCACAATAGTGACTCTACAACACATACGACGTGTCTAACTCAAAATGGAACATTACACGACATCAGCAAGGTGTTTCTCAAATAGATCTTTAATCACATTGAAATTCAAATTGCTCAGTCTGTAATGCCAGATAGTTGATGAGATTTGATGGGAGTTCATTGTTGAGTAGGCCTTCTGAATTGGAGATCCAAGAATTATAGTGAACACTCTATTTTCTATCATTCTGGCTGAGTCAACCTCCAGATTTGCAGCATCAAATATCATGCAGGAAATGTCCTTGAATAAGATGGTATAGCCATTCTTCATCAATTGGCCAATGCTGAGAAAATTCTGAGTCAATGAAGAAATAAACTACACATCTGAAATAGTTTTGTTCTTTCCATCTTGATCTCAAATCATTATACTGCCTTTTTCCTTCAATTTTTTTTGCATTTCCATCTCCCAGGATAACCGAAGACTTAGAATTCCGATTCAGTTCAGTGAACAAACTGCTACCATTCGTCTTGTGGCTTGAGCAGCCAGAGTCAATGCACTATTTTGATGATTCTTGCGGCTCATCTGGTTCCTTATTGTAGGTAAGAAAAAGCTTTTCTTCAGTAGGCTTTGCTTCTTCACTAAATTTAGCTTCCTCCTTTTCTTTGTACCAACAATCTCGTTCAAAATGTGATGGCTTTTTTCACCTTTTGCACTTATAAAAGCATATAGCATTGTCTGGATTTTATTTTTACATAGAGTGCAATGCACTCCAGTAATCTGGCAATTTTCAGTAGGCATACCAATGTTCTGTTTGTGTTGGGATGTGTTTATGTGTTTCTTCCAGGTAGGCCCACGATTACTGTATTTCTTGATTGTTGTACCAGAATACTTGGTATTTAAATTTTGTTTGCAAAGATCCAATTTAGTTTGAAAAGATTGTGCCACATTGTGTAGGTGACGTTTCAGTCTTTCTTCAAGCAACTGAATCTTTCCAATGAGGGCTACTACTAGAAGAATGTTGATGTCATTGCTCTCCTTTATAGCAGCAGGAGTGTGGTCATAAGATTTTGGTATGCTTGTAAGTACTTTCAAGACTATCTCATTCTTCGAAACAGGAGACCCCAATGTGCTTAATTGGTTAGATAAGTTGGTTAACTTGGGCATAAATTCAAAGATGGTTTTACCTTCATTCATTATAAGTGCATCAATCTGCCATTTTTAATTCACCTTTCTAATGGAGATTACCTTTTGATCACCTTGGTAGATCTCCTTTAGCATGTCCTAAGCTGTATTTGTCATTTTTGCTCCAATAATGCGCGGGAAAATGGTAGGAGTGACTGCTTTGTCTAAACCGAAAAATAAGTCTCTGTGGAGTTCACCCTTAGGGAAGGGGTGATCACGCACCTACTTCTCTCCTGCAAGAAAAATGACAAGGAAAAAGAACAAAGAACTGACCCAAGGGCTCGACGTGGAGGTCCCACCACACACCCGGAATATCTTAGAACGCTTCCCCTCCCTAGCCAAGAGCTGAGCTAAGGCAACCTCAGAAAGCGCTAGAAAACTGGGAGAAGAGTAAGCATGCCTTCTGAGGTGCCCCTAGGATCTATTTATAGATTTCTGAAATCGGCTTGCAAGTAGCCAACCTATGCTTTTCTAAACAGCTATGTACAACCCAACTGGGTCTGCCAATAACGTAACTCCACTGTTCTAGCAGGATATAGGCAGGCCAATGCGGGCAAAATGGTAAAGATACATCATAGAAAAAATGGGCGAGTGGCCCTCTAAAACCTCCACTCACCTGGGGCTAGTAGTGCTCAATGGAGCTGGCACTCACTGCCTTCCCCGAACCTCGGCAAACACTGGCCCGACCGGTCCAGCTCACCTATTGTCTGTCGAGCTCCCTAGGGTGAGTGCGAGACGGCGGGTGTCGAGGTATTCCTCGGCGCCCGAGGTGGACGTGACCTGGTTTTCCCCCTGCCTTCCTTCTGTAGGCGAGCGCGAGCAAGGTCGCTCTGAGATGGTTACTCCCGAAGCCCAGAGATGTTGAGTTCGACGAAAACTCCAGGTGGGCG
This sequence comes from Platanthera zijinensis, assembly GCA_039513925.1. Taxonomy (NCBI): domain Eukaryota; kingdom Viridiplantae; phylum Streptophyta; class Magnoliopsida; order Asparagales; family Orchidaceae; genus Platanthera; species Platanthera zijinensis. The sequence continues at coordinate 76,039,531 of CM077086.1, forward strand.
CGAGGCTAAAGTCGACGATAGCCAAGCTCAGCTAGACGAACTCCAGGCAGGCGCGATCTGGTTGGAAAAATTGAGTTCGACGAACTCTGGGTGGGCGCGGGCCAGCTCGCGCAGCTTGTCCGCCTAGCTTTGGCGAGTGCGAGTTTGTCATTCAGAGTCCGCCTGTTTGTTGTTCTGACGTGGGCGGGCTCCTATGATTTGCTCTCCTGGGGTCGTGGGCCCACTCGACGAACACGGGGTTGTACATAATCCTCGCTTTTTTTGAGCTTGTCCAAGCTCGGAAAGAATCATCTAACCCACGTGTTCGGTGAGTGCTTTGCTGAGTTGGAGAGAATATTATGAGGGGCCCCACTCTCGTGTTATAAATATTCCATCGGACCTTTGGAAAAATTCCCCCTCCTGCCACCCTTCTCCACGAACTATAGCCGAGCGATGCCTATATCCGAGGAGATGCGGGCTCGCCTAGATGCCGCGAGGGAGGGTACTCGGGTGCTGGCCCTTGGTGCCTCCCCATAGCAGGCGCGTGGATTTCCTGTCCACCTCTTTAGGCCGAAAAAAGGAAAAAGGAGCGGGCGGTCCCCCTCGAACAATCCCCCAGCGTCGTGTTCGGCGGCCGGTGATAAGGTCGACCTTGAGGTATGCGGACCTCTCTGTCCGACTCATGACTCTGCTTCTGATTTCTCTTTTATATAGGAATCGGTTCGCGATGATGGAGAGGATAGGGGAGAACCGGGGCGTTTTCCCTGCTGATAACTGAGCGAGTTGCTAGCCCCTCAGCCCAAGAGCATGTCCCTCCTGCGAAGCCTCCATCGTCGATGCCTCCCAGCCTGGGGAAAACCTTTGTAGCCCTTGGAGGCGAACCCTTCCAAGGCTGGTCGGGTACCTCCCAACTGGCTACCGATGCGGGCGACATACCGACCCCAGGTGAGCTTTGCATTTTTACCTGTTTGCTACTGCTCGCTCCTTCTGATTCCTCCCTATAGGTTTTAACGTGATATCCTCCTCCGACGTCGAGACGAGTGAGGGGTATTTGCCTCCTCCTTACACAGATCACATTTCTAAGTACCTGGGTTATGTAGGCTCAACCCTTAAGCATTATGGTGTCGGACGTAACTAAACGCAACGCTCTCCGATAACTCTCACTTCACGCTCAAGCTTAAAAACACAACACATCAACACTCAGACATTTATTAAACAAAGTCTACGGAGGGTTCGCAAGGCTCTTCAATATAATTCCAAGGCGATAGGCCAAGGTCCTCTCAAGCGAAAGGAACCCGCACGGTTCGGTCGAGCATTGTTGTACCAAAAGAGAATCCACCGAAAAACAAAGATTCAGACAAGGATGGTTCTCTCCCAACAAAATAAAATGAGGGTCTCCACGCCTCACGAACTTAAAATGGAAAAAGGAAAACACCAACAAGTTCTATGAAGAAATTAACCACGAAAATTCAAGCATTTCACAAGTGACACAATATGCATATGCCACAAGATCTATCAAGAGGGAAATCAAATTAACTAGTGGAAAAATGTTCGTTACCCCGCTCGGATGTCGACGAGTATGAGAGGATCTTTCCTTCCCGATTCCACCGGAACCACGCTGATTGGAGGGAAAGACGTTGTCTTTGTTGCTTCACGTCGAAGTTCGAAATCCACGAAGAGGAAACCCCTTGCTTGAGTCAGTTTCATCAATGAGGCGGATGAATAGGTTCTTTATTGGGTGGCGGTTTTGGGTGTTGTTGATAGGGTCGGTTTTGTTAAGGGTGAATAGGGCGGATTTGTTTTTGAAGTGGTGGCTCGGATTGTAGGTGGAGGTGGGAGGCCGGCAGCTATGGGGGAAAAGGACGGTAGATGGCCGAACTTGCAAAGGTGGGGTGGAAGGTGGCTAGTCGGGATGGTTTGATAGGGCTGCTTGGGTAGAGAAGGGGAGGTGGCTGCTCGGATAGAGGAGGTATAGAGGAATCCGAAAATAGCAAGGAGGAAGAGAGGGGAGAGATAGGGTGGCTGGAGGCCAAGAGGGAGGAGAACGGGAGGGGACGGCCAAAGAGGAGAGGAGAAGATTTCTCAAGACAAGGATTTAGGGTTTTTATCTCTTTTTAATTCTCTAAGTAAAAAAGAACAACACTTAGCCTTATATAGGCTTTAAATCATTGCCTTGGCTATATGCTGCCCTTAAGTAAAAACATCACATACATATGAAATTAAACATTACAATATGACATAAACATTGCCATAAACATTGCAAAATATAAAATGACTTAAATAAATATTATTAGATTGGTTTACACCGCGGGCGGATATTTTGGCGTCACTCCACATGGTCATCACAGTGCCGCAAGTCTTTATTTATAAGCACGTTGTCATCTTCTTCAACCGGGTCGCCAAAATCATCGGGAAGGGGAGCCTCCTTATCAACATGTACCGGATTACCATCGTTGTCAGGAGGGGGATGCTCCATGTCCACATGTCGGGGGTAGTTGGCTCCATCAATCCTCCCCCCTCTCAAAAATACTCATCACTGATGAGTAGACCTGTGTGTACTCGCATGGGCGATCATCGACGGGAAAGAAGAACCTGCAAGGCAAAAGGTGGTATTGCGGGGACCTCAAAAACGCATTAGCCAAAGAAGGAAAAATAGTTTCCACAACATGGACCAACATACCTCCGATGGAGACCGAGAAAGACAACGATCCTGGGAAACTGTCACCACCCAACCACATAGAAAGCATAGTTGAAAATATATACGGAGAGGTAGACATTTCAAGTGGCATAGAAACATGAAGCATAAAATATGAAACGAAAAAAATAGGAGCTATGCCCCAATCAGTGGAAAATGCTAAAAGAAATGTGATGTTACCAAAATCCCTTAAGATTCGCAAAGGATGGACTTGCCAATTCGTTAATATTTTTAAGGTGACCGGGGGCATCCGTTCAGGGGTGAGACAAGCCAAAACCAAATCATCCACATAACGGTGGGAGACTCTCCGATACAAACTAGCAAATAATTTAAATGATGCATTTTGATTGATAAAAAAATTAACAATGCGCCTAATTAAATTAAAACCATGAGGGGCGAACCCATGTGTAACAAGACTGGAATCAACAATAGAAAATAACGGGACTAAGTCAGGTGGCACAGGTGCTTTAAATTCATTAATGATTTCAGTGGAGTCCAACGTCGAAGTTTTAAATTTTGATTTAAAAATGTCATAAAGAAATGCCAGAGGAAAATGCTCATCACCAACTATAGAGTTGGACGCTCCCGGATTTGAAAGGAATTGCGTGCGACACAACTCAACATACCCAACTACGTTCACTAACGTGAGCATGCACGTATCATCAAAAGGCGGAGGATAAATGCGAGCGACCGGGCTTGGCAAATAAGTGTGTCTAGTGGACACCACATCAAAAGGCTCCATATCCAAGGATTCTCTAGCAGTCCAACACAAAACCTTACCCAACGCCAACCGGTCAGATGAACGGTCCATCCTAGGAATTGCATAGTCAGATCTACGAAATGGAATGTAAAGACCAAACGCGACAACTAATAACTCGCCCACACACATCCATCTAGGTAAGTCTAATGGGGGAGCTAGATAAATTATCATCTCCAAATATCTTGGACTTGAAATGACAAGCTCGTTTCCTAACAAATCATCTAAGAGAGTCAAGCATACTCACCGTCAATACATGGAGTTAACGTCAAAGAAAATTCCTCCGGGTGCAAGCCATCAAAATCACAGGGAAGATCAAACAGTAGATTCTTCCTCACAAAAAATTCAACCAGATCGTCATCACCTAACTCACTCTCAGATAAACATTCGCCACAGGTTGACCCTACCAACTAAGCCGAAATGTCTTCTAACCCACTGGATATTTCATCCAAATCAATATCAGTAACGGTCTCAAAAGTAGGCAAAATCGAACCCGACAAAATTTCTAATCCACATTGGGCTTCAGGAAAAGGAGATAACATCAAAGAATTACCTTTCGGGTCCTCAACACTAACGTCATCCAAAAATAACCCTCCCACATAGGGCAAATCTTCCAATACAACACTTCCTTCGCTAGCCAAATCTTCCTATGATGTAGGTACATCATCAAAATTGGGATAGAGGATTGAGAAAATCGAATCTCGGGGAGAATCTACATTAGCTTGAACCTCAAGAAACGATGATAATATCAATGAACTATCTCCCGGATGTGCATTACTAAGATCATCCAAAGGTGACTCTTCCAACACCTTTGAAACATCTATCAACACTGGGTCAATAGAAGACTCCACGATACTCAAGGGTGACAGATCTGAAATGGAGTTGTGGGCGGGGGACAAATCTGAAATATATTCGAGAGGGGGTCAGATAGTCATATGGGGGGCACTTCAGAGGGGAACTCCTCTTCCAAGTCACTAGGATAACTGACTTCCTTATCATCACTCAGCTCTTCACTATTAACGTCATCGCCCTCAGCGGTGGGCTCAGTCCTAGAAACTACCTCAGACTCATCCGGAGAGTCAACAGCTAGATTCGACAGCTCAGAGGGCGACTCTAAAGAGACTATAGGCATAGTCGGAATAGGACAATCGTTAGTGCCAAGGCCAGATATGTAACTAGCCATACTAATAGGAACACTCTCACCCCGTGGGCTCATGGCATTCTTAGCAATCACATTTATCGAACTAGGGATAAGGGTCCTAAGCTTATCCTTTCTTCCATCGGTAGGTGCAGGTATACTACGGGTAGCTCTACCAGCCTGGGATGAAAATCTAACTCGAGGGGATAAGTCACTCTTATAATCAGGTAGGGGTTTAGTACCCCGGTGTAAAGGTGCCACTACATCCAACACCCCCGTGGGAGCGTACTGATGGGTGAGTAGACTCTTTATGATAAGCCAACTGGCACAACCTCCAAAATGTCTCTCTTCACTGATCCAGAAGCTCTTGGCTTGACCCAATAAGTGCATGCTTGCAACACAGACCTTGGAGTGGCTCTGCACACGTTCACGCTCGAAATAACGCTCCATCCCAGCAACCCAACTAATGAAGGCCGGAGGACCTCCCAACCCATCGAAGGGGGCTGCAACTATCCTAGATGAATTAGAAATGTCATCATGACGGTGGGGTTTCCTAGGGGAATCAAGATGAGGCGTCGGTAGGTTACCTCTAAGTTGTGCTATTAAACCCTTAATGTCATCACAATGGTGCTTTATATCCTTGTGAAATGAGTCAACTGAAGAAGGTGAGGGAAGGGGACTCCGACAACCTGCCATAGATTGCAAATCAGGTCAAAGGCAATACTCAGTTCTAGTGCTCATACTTAAAACAGATTTTTCTAAAGGCTAACTTGCCCCAATCCAGGTAAAATTTTATGACGGAATAATTAATTCCCATGCCGATAAGAAACTCGCATGAAGAAATTTTGAAATTTCTTACTACAAAGACCTGGAAGAAAAAGCAAAATTTTTCTTTTTCTTGAAAAAAATTAAAATTCAGTATTTTAGCGTGCTATTGGCAGACCACAATCAGGAAATTCTAAAGTGCAGGAATTTTTTCTAGTGTGCTGAAAAATGATTTTATTGAAATTTTCCAACCACAATAATTTTTTTTTGGACCTAAAAGCCTACCTAAAGATATAAGGATGGTGCCAATTAGGAAATCGACAAGAACCTCCCTCTGATACCAAATTGATGTAGGTTCAACCCTTAGGCGTTATGGTGTCGGACGTAACTAAACGCAATGCTCTCCGGTAACTCTCACTTCAGGCTCAACCATAAAAACGCAACACATCAACACTCGGACATTTATAAAACAAAGACTACGGAGGGTTCGCAAAGCCCTTCAAGATAATACCAAGGCGATAGGCCAAGGTCCTCTCAAGCGAAAGGAACCCACACGCTTCGGTCGAGCATTGTTGTACCAAAAGAGAATCAACCGAAAAACAAAGATTTGGACAAGGGTGGTTCTCTCCCAACAAAATAAAACGAGGGTCGCCACGTCTCATGAACTTAAAACGGAAAAAGGAAAACACCAACAAGTTCTATGAAGAAATTAACCACGAAAATTCAAGCATTTCACAAGCCACACAATATGCATATGCAAAAAGATCTATCTAGAGGGAAATCACATTAACTAGTGGAAGAATGTTCGTTACCCCGCTCGGATGTCGACTATAATGAGAGGATCATTCCTTCCCGATTCCACTGGAACCACGCCGATTGGAGGGAAACACGTTGCCTTCGTTGCTTCACGTAGAAGTTGGAAATCCACGAAGAGGAAACCCCTTGCCTGTATCGGTTTCATCAATGAGGGGGCTGAATGGGTTCTTTATTGGGGGCGATTTTGGGTGTTGTTTATGGGGTCGGTTTTGTTGAGGGTGAAGAGGGGAGGGTTTATTGTTGGTGGGTGGCTCGGATTGTTGGTGGAAGAGGGAGGTCGGCTGCTATGGGGGAAAAGAACAGTAGATGGCCGAACTTGCAAAGTAGGGGTGGAAGGTGGTTGGTAAGGTTTGTTTGATAGGGCTGCTCGGGTAGAGAAGGGGAGGTGGTTGCTCGGACAGAGGAGGTAGAGAGGAATCCGAAAATAGCAAGGAGGAAGAGAGGGGAGAGATAGGGAGGCCGACGGCCAAGAGGGAGGAGAACAGGAAGGGGCGGCCAAAGAGTAGAGGAGAAGATTTCTCAAGATAAGGATTTAGGGTTTTTAATTCTTTTTCATTCTCTAAGTAAAAATGAACAACACTTAGCCTTATATAGGCTTTACATCATTGTCTTGGCTATATGCAGCCCTTAAGTAAAAACATCACACACATATGAAATTAAACATTACAACATGACATAAACATTTCCATAAACATTGCAAAATATAAAATGACTTAAATAAATATTATTAGATTGGTTTGCGCCGCGGGCAGATATTTTTTCATCACTCGACATGGTCATCGCGGCGCAGCAATTCTTTATTTGTTAGCACGCTGTCATCGACTTCAACTGGGTCGCCAAAATCATCGGGAAGGGGAGCCTCCTTATCAACATTAACTGGATCACCATCGTCGTCAGGAGGGGGACGCTCCATGTCCACATGTCGGGGGTAGTTGGCTCAATCACTGGGTGACCCACTGAATGCTGAGAAGATGAAGAACTAGGTGATGCGGCTATTTCAAAAACACACGTTACTGCTGCAGGATGTTTTCAACAGGGTGGACAAGGACAAGGACAAGGCGGAGGAGCGGTTCGCAGTTCTGGAGAGAGCGAGGCATCCAGCTGATGGGGACAGAGTTACCTCTCTGGGGGTACACATCACGCGAGCTGAGGACCGGCTTAGGCATGCCTCGGAGCTGGTCGATCTGGCCTAGCGGGAACTATCGGCGGTCCGCGAGTACCATTACCCTCGTGTGCCGCCCCAATATTGCACACGGGGGCGAGATAGGTGGAAGTGGATCCAGTACTGAGTCGTCTGCCCCTTCCCCATTATTGGTTGCCTGGCCCGGGTCGCATCCGCATCCTATGTCGGTTATCAGAGTAGGGTCGTGAAACGACTTCATTCAGGACATTTTACTATGTTTGTAATAATTTGAGACATGTTTCGCCTACTAATGGGCGATTGTTTGCGATGTGTTACTTTAATTGTGTTGATGCTTAGTTTCTATGGGGAGTGGATGGGTCGCTCTGGCTCGCCTATTCCTTCTTCAAGCGAGTGTGACGTTATTGAGCTGGCTCACCCAACCCTCCTTTTCAGTTCAGGCGGGAGCGAGCTGATCGCCCACAAATTGCGAGCCGGAGCGAAATCACCCACTATTTCTTGCGGGCTCGGGTCATGACTCGCCCGTCTCTTGTGCGGACGCGGATGAGAGCTACTCGTGGCCGTTTTGTCTTCGCAGCACATCGGTGAATTATAGAAGTTCGGGGCGGGTCTGTAAGTTGAAACGTCGGGGAGTATTTTGCTATCCACACTTTCTAGCCGGCGGAACATTTTCCCACCCTTTTTCATTCTATAAATAGGCCATGCCAACCCCTTCTCACCAACCGCATTTAAGACTTCCCCTTCTTTCTACTTCATGCGACTCCCGACTCGCCAGCTTCCTACGAGAACTTCCTCATCCCGCTCAGCGAGTTTCCCACGAGATGTGTGGTGGAAGCTGCGATGCGGATAGGCGGAGCAAGTGCGCTTGGAATTTCTCAAAGCACGATTTTTTCCATGTCGCCATCACCGAACGCGAGTTCCTTGATGTCGTAGGCAACTTCCTGCAACTAGGCTTCGTGACGAGGCGACCTGGGAAGAGGGAAAAGATCAACGAACTCTTATGAGAAGAGCTATCCATACCCACGGTGCATTTTGAGGCGGGTCTATGGCTTCCTCTATGGGCGGAGGTCCGTCAAACACTCAAATACTTCGGGGTCATCCCCGGGCAGATGACCCCTAATTCCATCGCGGTGGTGGTCGGGTTCACCTGCTCCTGCAGGAAGAGAGGATCGAGTTCATCCTTGCGGTCTTCCGCAAGCTATTCTCCTTTCGGGCGAACAAGGATGGGACTTACCACTTCTCCAACAACCATGTCAAGGTGCGGGAGACTGTCAACAAGAGCCATAACTGGCTAAAGAAGTTTGTTTTTGTCAAAGGGGACTTCGGCAACGTCCCATTCTCGCCGATCCAGCTTAGCGAGGCGAGCTACCGCCCCCTAGCCTGGGGGGCGTGAAGAGGAGCTGTGCGGGTTCTTTGTCGGGAAGAACTTTGATGTCGCCTTTCTTCACAGGAACCTGGACAATCTCTCCCCCGTCCCGCCAGGGGAAGGTAAGCGGTTCACGTTTCTCCTTTCTTCTTTATCCCCATCCTCATATTCTAAGTCTTTTCCCTCCCGCAGGAGATCGGGACATCCCCGGGCACCCTCCTTATGAGAGTTCTTGACTCGCCTCCAGTGAGCTTGCTCGCGCCGAGGTGGTGGCCATCGCATACCGCGAGATCACAGTCCCTGCCGCCCAGAAGCGGTCTAGCTGCGAATAGTCTCTGCCTCCTCCACCGCCCAAGAAACCAAAAACTGCGAGCGGTGTGCCTCCCACGAGTCAGGAGAAGGGTAAGGCCCCGGCGGATCAACCAGCTGGGGATCTCGCACCCGCGGCTGCCTCGACTAGTGGCTCCCCTGGTGGGGCAGTCGGCGCCTCCAGGCCGCAAGAAGGGATACAGCCCGCCGTGATATCGGTGCCGAGGGTGCATCGCAACTTCGGCCTCTGCGAGCGGCCTCTTGACGAGCTCGGGAACCTCCTTCTCTAGTGGGACAAGGAATCAAACAGGGCCATCATATCCACCCTGCTATCGAGCTGGTTGGAGCAGTACTACATCAGCGAGGAGGCCTATAACTTCTCGTTAAGCCTGTACGCGCAGGAGGACGTCGCAGTCTATGACGAGGAGGCCACGTGGGTCATTGTGCATGAAAGAGCGCAGGCCCAGCTCCGCAGCCTGGAGTTTGCCCACATGGCGGGCAGGCGGTTAACTCAACTGGAGAAGAATGCCCCGTCACTCAAAAATAGGTCTACGAGAAGGAGGAGGCTCGTAGCCTTTCCCAGGAGGAGGCGGACTTCGAGAAGAAGTGGGCAGACGCAGCTGATGCCGCCCTTGCCCAGTACCTGGGGGGAGCGGTAGGTCACTCGACTCGCACTTATCGCTTACAGGTTTCCTCTCCTCTTCTCAAGTTTATCTCATCTTATTCCTTCTCGCAAGACGCGGCGACGGCCAGCCGTCTAGGCATCCATATCTCCTCCCTCGAAAAGGAAAGGGAGGCGTTACAGGCGCGGGTACGTGATTTAGAGGCTGTAGCGGCTGCTCCGCCGACATCCACTAGCGGCTACCAGCTTGCACACTACACCAAGTATGGGTTAGAGTTCATGCTGTAGAAGAACTCCGCTGGTGCAGCGAAGTACACCCTCCAGATATTGCGGCGAGCTGATCTTATTAAGATCGATGGCAAGGGCCTTTCTGCGAGCGACGTTGTACCGGCCTTATCCCTTCTGGTACCGAAGTCAGGCGACGGGCCCTTCCATCCCATTTAAGAGGACTCGTCACTCGGGGGGCTCGCCTTGCTGAATACTCGCGCCTCGCCTACAATATTTTTGCTATAATATGAGAGCGGGCCAAGGCCAAGAATTTGTAATTTTTGTTGATCAACAGAGTGTACTTTTTGATATTATTCTCTAATGTTACTTCTCTGTAATGTAAATCCCTCTTTTTTATTTTTTGTGTTCGTGAAATGTTTTGATTCTTCTATTTTCTATCTCCCTTCCCGCAACATGAAAGCTAGGTCGCGTGTTAGTTCGGGACTTAGCTTAGGGAATATAGAAGCACCAGTTAGCCAAACCGCGAATGGTTATCCGCATTCTTTGTCCGGATTCTTCGCGCCATTCGCGAGATAGAGGGGGAGCCGACTAGGCCCGCGCCCGCACCGCCTGACTTCATGCGAGCTGGACTCCATGAGGTCACGATGCGGTCTGAGCTCTCACCACCTTGGTTGCTTTCCGGGTGCTCGCCAATCCAAAAACTCGAGTTGGCACTTCTGGCTCGCCGACCTGCTAAGGTCATCCCTGCAACCCTGTGGTTTTTTCTTCCGTAGTTCGAGTGTCTGGGTCCCAACTTTAGACGCCACGCTCATCAAGACTTTCCATACTGTTGGCCAGTTGGGGGCCTAAGTTGATTCCCACGAGTGATATCCAGCCCTACCAGCTAGGTGAGAGCCTAACAGCGGGATATGCTCGGGGTCTAGGTAGACTCCTCCGAGTGACATCCAGCCCTGCCAGCTAGGTGAGAGCCGGGAAGCAGTATCTTCTCGGGGTATGGGTAGACTCCTCCGAGTGATATCCAGCCCTGCCACCTAGGTGAGAGCCTGATAGTGGGATCTGCTCGGGGTCGGGGTAGACTTCTCCGAGTGACATCCAGCCCTGACAGCTAGGTGAGAGTCTGACATCGGGATCTTCTCGGGGTCTAGGAAGACTCCTACAAGTGACATCCAGCCCTGCCAGCTAGGTGAGAGCCTGACAACGGGATCTGCTCGGGGTCTGGGTAGACTCCTGTGAGTGACGTCCAGCCCTGCCAGCTAGGTGAGAGCCTGACAAAGGGATCTGCTCGAGGTCTAGTTAGACTCCTCCGAGTGACATCTAGCCCTGCCAGCTAGGTGAGAGCCTGACAACGGGATCTGCTCAGGGTCTTGGTAGACCCCTCCGAGTGACATCCAGCCCTGCCAGCTAGGTGAGATCCTGATAGCGGGATCTACTTGGGGTCTAGGTAGACTCCTCCGAGTGACACCCAGCCCTTCCAGCTAGGTGAGAGCCTGACAACGGGATCTGCTAGGGGTCTGGGTACTCTCCTCTGAGTGATATCTAGCCCTGCCAGCTAGGTGGGAGCCTGACAGCAGGATCTGCTCGGGGTCGGGGTAGACTCCTCCGAGTGATATCCAGCCCTGCCATCTAGTTTAGAGCCTAACAGCAATATCTTCATGGGGTGGGTAGACTCCTCCGAGTGATATCCATCCCTGCTAGCTAGGTGAGAGCCTGACAGCAGGATCTGCTCGGGGTCTGGGTAGACTCCTCTGAGTGACATCTAACCCTGCCAGCTAGGTGAGAGCCTAACAACGGGATCTGCTCGGGGTCTAGGTAGACTCCTCCGAGTGACATCCAGCCCTGCCAACTAGGTGAGAACCAGACAGCGGGATCTGCTCGGGGTCTAGGTAGACTCCTCCGAGTGACATCAAGCCATACCAGCTAGGTGGGAGCCTTACAGCGGGATCTGCTCGGGATTTGGGTAGACTCCTCCGAGTGACATCCAACCCTGCCAGCTAGGTTAGAGCCTGGAAGCGGGATCTGCTCGGGGTCTAGGGAATGAACACTTCTACTTGGACAAATCATTGCAGGGGCACAGGCATATCGAGAAGCTTTTATTAGAAAATGGAACACTACTTACAGGACTCAAGGGTAAAAACATTTCAAGTTATCACCACTACAGGTGAGACTTAGGGTCTCGCCTTCCACATTCTGGAGGCGGAACCCTCCTGACCTCAATGCTTCCTGTACAATGTATGGACCTTCCCAATTGGGGTTTAGCTTCCCCACAGCGACCGATCTCCCTGTGGCATCCACCTTTCTTAGGACCAAGTCCCCTTCCACGAACTATTTGACCCTGACGTGCCTATCAAAGTACTTGGCCATTCTTCTCATCACTTCTTCTTGTCGGATGGCGAAGAGGTCACATAGCTCCTCGCCCATGTCTAGAGAGAGTCATAGTTCCTCCTCATTTTCGGCTCTCCATTCTTCCCTTTCTTCCTACGCCTCGACCACCCGAGGCGTCCGGACCTCAAACTCTACCGGGAGTACTGCCTCGCATCCATGGGAGAGCTTTAAGGGGGTTTCTCCCATAGCAGTGTTGGGGGTGGTTCTAAGGGCCCAAAGGACTGAGGGGAGTTGCTCCACCCAGCTACCCTTAAGATTTTAAACTTTTTTCTTCAGGAGGTTCACTATGATTTTGGTTGCCGCCTCCACCTGCCCGTTGCTCCTAAGGTGATGGACCGAGGCAAATCTGAGATCGATCCCGAGTTGCCCGCAGAAGCTGATTAACTCGGCGCTGGCGAACTGAGGCCCATTATCTGTGATAATAGCCTGGGGTAGCTCACCGACAAATGATCTCTCCCCACACAAAATACCTGATAACCTGGGAGGTCACCTTAGCAAGTGCCTTTACCTCCAACCACTTAGAAAAATAATCTATCATGATGAGTAAGAACCTCCTCTACCCGGTGGCCTGGGGGAAAGGTCCCACCAAGTACATTCCCCAGATGGCAAAGGGAAAGGGGGCCGTGATACTTCTGAGGCACTATGCTGTTTTCAACTAGAGTGGGGCATACAACTGGCACTTATGGCACTTCTTCGTAAATTCCGCAGTGTCATGGCTCAAGGTGGGCACAAACTACCCTTGCCTGACAATCCTCCCCTCCAGGGTACGACTCCTAGAATGGCACCCACACTCCCCAGAGTGGACCTCCTCCAAGATCCTCTAGACCTCCCTCTCGGCCACGCAACATGCCAACATCCCCGAGAGGGTCTTTCGATACAGCTGCCAATCGCGCATGAGATAGTACACCGACTTGTACTTGAACTTCTTCTTGTCCATCCCCTCTGGGTACTCCCCTATGGAATGGAAAGTCATGAACGGATCCATCCACGAGGGGTGTTGATCCACCTTCATCAGCTCTCCTTCTCCGATGGAAGGGTGGAACAGGTCAGAAATGGTGCCTCCCACCCGGGGACCATGCTTTACGAGTCGATCCACCTTCACGCTCTCCTCCCGGGGAAAATGCCACATGGAGAAGGTTTGGAACGTGTCAATGACCCCCTTTACTTTTGCTAAGTATAACTGGAGGGTAGGCTCCCTTGCCTCGAAATCCCCGTTGATCTGGGAATCCACAACCATGGAGTCAGTGTGGACCTCCACATCAAGTACCCACAGTTCCCTGGCCAGGCATAGTCCTGCAATCACCGCCTCGTATTCGACTTAGTTGTTGGTGATGGAAAGTTCACCACCACTGTTTGCTTGATCCTCGTTCCCTGAGGGCTCTCCAAGATCACACCCAACCCTAGGGAATGCTTCCCTTAAGCGCCATCTACCATCACCTTCGATTGAACTGGGTGAGTGAGTTCCTCCTCCTCCACTTTGACCACAAAGTCAACCAAGAAATTTGCCATTATTTGGTCCTTGATCGAGCGACGTGGGACAAAGGAGATATTGAACTCGCTCAACTCCACCGACCACTTAGCTAACCTTCTTGAATGCTCAACCCCTTCAAAGATGTTGCGGACGGGGTGGTCAGTCACCACTCGGATTGAGTGTGCCTTGAAGTAGGGCTTGAGTCTCTGAGCTGAGATGGCCAGAGCTATGGTCAGCTTCTCCAAGATGGGATACAAGAGTTCTGCCTTCCTCAGGACCCGACTAACAAAATATATGGGTAGTTTCTTCTTCCCCTCCTCCCGAACCAGGACAAAGCTCAATGCCTCTGCTCCGACCCCTAGATATAAAGATAGCTCCTCCCCCTCCTTTAACACTTGGAGCAGGGGTCCTAAGTTTTAATGACTACATCCGTTAAATAACATATAATATAAGGTCCGGCCGAGGCCCCACACTATATGCCACAAATAGGAGGGGAGGTCACAAGTTAAAACCAAACCAGGTACGCATCCTAACATAGAGGATACTAGCGGAAGCTTTTAATGTAAAACTAAACTCAAACCATGAATGTCCACTATATATAAACAACCACATTTATATATACACACGAAGGAATGTACAACATATACTTAAGAGTTTGGCCTTAAGGCCTTACAGTTATGCTTTACAAGTGTGGATTACAAACATCGGCGGGCAGGCCGGCCACACATGAACATAATAAAAGACTTTGCTCAGCCTTCGAGGGCCAGCGGTAGCAACAGCAACAGCAGGGGCTTCAGACCTTTTATTTCCCGCTCGGCTCTCCAGCACCTACATAGGGACAGCCCACCATTTTGGTGGCAAATAAGGCAACAGTCAGCATTCAGCTGACCAATTTATAACGACCCTACCCCTTTACCGAGGCAGTGGTATTCCTTCCCTGCAGGCATAGCTTTCATAAGCAGATATATCATGTAATGTGCACTCACGCACAATCAACATATCACAACTGTCAGCAATGGGGCCCGACGATCCGTGCACTTAGGGCACATTCCAAGTGTATCGGTGAACTAGGGTCCCACCACCGTTCAAGGTCCGAAAACCAATGGTATTGAGCATTTATTCCTAATGGCGCGCAGGCCTAAGACTCTCATTATTCGCTCCAACGAGACCAATAACTAGGTCTACTAGTCGGTCAGACATAACGCAGGTATAGAGCATCCACCCCCCGTTGCTCAAGTCGCCATGCCATCATTGAATACCAAAGTTATCATGGCCAATTTATAGGCGCGGGTTGGTTTCACCTTTCTTGTTCGGCACTAAGCCTTTTTAAGAGCTTGTAGTTCACAATAGCCACAATGTCCACCAAGGACAGGCTTCACAATTCAAAAAGGAGAGATAATGCTAGTGTTCCATGTGGTCGCTTGGCGGGTTCTGTAGAACTTACTTTCTATACCCAAACTCACCCAAACATGGCATATAACACAAGAATCATGAGCGTATTTTCCTGGAATTTCATTCTAGTACTTCCTGTTACTACCCTTCACAGGCACAACCCATCGACTCAATAAACTACACGTTTATACGCAGAGTCTTCTCTGGTGTGCAAGATGCAACATCACCAATCCAGACCAACCTGTCCAAATGGGCTTCACACAGTATGCTTATTCCGTACTAAACACTTCCGGATCTATATGCAAGACTGGGGATTACAAGAATCAACCCAAGGAAATCCCTCAACAGCCACCTTTTGGTGGGGAAAATCCACATACATGCCAAAATGAGGACTTCACATGTCCAAGAAGGAAGATCGTTACCCTTGACGATCTCTTTGGAGCCATGAAATTCTAGTCTGATAGCAAGCACCGCAACGCTCTCGCCTCCACAAATCTGGACTCGGCTCGCAATTCCGAACGCTAAAGCTCCACCAGCGGCCAGATCTCTTCTCTTCTTCCTCCTTACTCTCCCTTCTCTCTATTCTTTTAGAAAGAGAATAGCCAATCTTTGAATGAGAGATAACTCTCAAGCCCTGGAATTAACTCAGTAGGGAGAAGCTTGGACCTTTAGATCCTATCTGAAGGAAATGAACGGCCACAAATCACCCTGAAATGTCTATTTTTGGGCTGACATGGCCTGTGATATGCCCGTGTCACTGGCTGTGTACCTTAAGTGGCACACGAAACGACTTACCCAGAACCGGACACACTATGTGACATGTCATGTCACAGGCTGTGTGTCCTGAAACGGCTTTAGACATGCCCGTGTATAGCCCGTGTTCACCAGGCTTCAATGCCTTGGACAATTCTAGAGAAGGACACGTCCCTGTGACACGCCCGTGTTATAGGCTGTGTGCCTAGACACAGCTGCAAACATGCTCTTGCCCAGCCGTGTTCAATAGGCCGCACAAACCTGGTCATAACCCAAGGAGGACACTCCCTCTAACACGCCCGTGTCTCTGGCCGTGTACCCTCTTCACAAACGTCAAGTGAATTTCATCGAGTACTCGAGATGACATAGAGAAGGACACGGCTTGGGACATGCCCATGTCCCAGGCCGTGTGCCTCACTCAAGACACACTCGAGATAAAAAATCACACTCGAGTAAACAGAGTAGGACACGCTCTGGGACACGCCCATGTCCTAGGCCGTGTTCCCAGCCTGAAATCAAATTTGGGATTTTTGGGTGTTACAACCCTCCCCTCCTAACAATAAATTTTGTCCCGAAATTTGCACACAGTAAGGAAAAACAGCAATCAAGATGTTATAACTTCACAAAAGTTTGATACAACTTGACACAGACTGTTTAATAGTTTACACAAATAACTAGGGAAACCGAGCCCGCATGGTCTGCTCTCGCTCCCATGTTAGCTCCTCACGACCACAGTTGTCCCATCGTACCTTGACCATCCTGATTGTCTTGTTCCGCAACTGTTTATCGGCTCTATCCTCGATCCGAACGGGCCTAACCTTCGTCGTTAGCCCAGATTTGACCAACACACGATTGTTTACAATCACTTGAGCTGGATCTTTCACGGCTTTACAAAGTATTGATATGTGGAACACATCATGCAACCCACTTAATTCTATCGAAAGAGCTATCCGATAATCAGCTTCCCCAACTCACTCCACCACTTCAAACGGACCAAGATATCTCGGACTTAACTTTTTCAGACGCCGAATCCTGGACACACCTTTGAATGGTTGATCTTCAAATAGACCCAATCGCCCACCGTAAACTCAACGTTTCGGTGCTTGGCATTATAATATTTGGCTTGTCTATCTTGGGATATAAGTAGCCTCTCCCGAATAGAGCGTATCGTCGAATTAGCTTCTTCGAATTCTTTATGCCAATATAGTTTATATTCACCCGTTTTATCCCAATCTAACAGTGTACGACATTTCTGACCATATAGAGCTTCAAATAATGCCATACAGAAACTCGCTTGGTAGCTTTTATTATAGGCAAACTCTGCCATATAGAGATGATCTTCCCACCTCTTTCCGAAATTGCACATTCGGAGCATGTCCTCCATCGTTCTGTTGGTCCTCTCAGTTTGGCCATCCGTTTGGGGATGAAAGGTCGTACTGTACGATAACTTTGTTCCTAACAACCGATGGATTAGCCTCCAATCATTCGAAGTGAATCGCCCATCACGGTCACTTACAATGCTACGGGGAACACCGTGCAATCGTACCATCTGCTCAACATATAGCTTTGCCATGACTTCCAATGAATCGTCCCTCTTGTTCGGTAGGAAGTGAGCCACTTTAGTCAACCGGTCTACGAACACCCAAACAGAATCATTCCTGCATTGAGATCTCGGGAACCCGTGCACGAAATCCATCAAAATATCATCAAACTTTCATTCCGGAATAGGTAACGACTTCAGGAAACCTCCGGGCTTATGGCATTCTGCCTTCATCAAGGAACATGTTTGATATTTAGCCACATAATGTGCT
Organism: Platanthera zijinensis; assembly: GCA_039513925.1. Lineage (NCBI taxonomy): Eukaryota > Viridiplantae > Streptophyta > Magnoliopsida > Asparagales > Orchidaceae > Platanthera > Platanthera zijinensis. The sequence goes on from CM077086.1 coordinate 76,057,156, forward strand.
TTGTCTTTCTTTAATCCTGGCCACCGGAACAGCTTTTTCATGTCCTTATACATCTTTGTGCTCCCTGGGTGAATTGAGTATTTAATGAAGTGAGCATCATACATCAACTCTTCCCTCAACTTACCCATACTTAGGACGCACAAACAACCCTCTTTCCGTAAAAACCATCATCCCAGGAGGATTGGTCATTTGAACCATTCAATGCCTAGCGTTGGAGAGTTTCATCAAGCTCCGTTGCTCGCTGAACCCTGTATGCAAGGTCATATTATACCTTCGTCCAGTTCAAGCATGCATCGGCTGTGGAATTCTTGTCAACACAAGAAATCTTTAATGCTTCCAACTCCTGGATCAGACGCTCATCATGCATCCGCAACCAATTTGACCATACCGGAGTCCTATGACTCAAGGCATCTAAGACCACATTTCCCTTCCCGGGAGTATAGTGAATATCAAAGGTGTAGTCCCCGAGGAACTCCATCCACCTCCGTTGTCTCATATTGAGATCCTTCTGATCCAATAAGTATTTTAGGCTCTTATGATCTGTATAGATATCAACTTTTACACCATATAGATAGTGTTGCAACAATTTAAGTGCAAAGATCAACGTCGCTAACTCCAAGTCATGGACGGGATAATTCCGCTCATGCACTTTCAACTGGCGTGAGCCATAAGCAATCACCTTTCCAAACTGCAGAAGAACGCAGTCTAAGACGCTCCCTAAAGCATCACTGTAAATCTCATAGCCGTCTATATCATATGGCGATGTCAAAACAGGCATCGTGGTCAAATGACTCTTTAGATCTTAAAAAGATCGTGCGCACTCTGGAGTCCAAACGAACTTCTGATCCTTCCTCGTTAATATGGTAAGAGGCAAAGCGATCCGTGAGAAGTTTTCCACAAAACGTCTGTAGTAGCCTGCCAGTCCAAGAAAACTCCTGACATCGGCCCCTGAAGACAACCTTTGCCACTCTTGTATGACATTTATCTTTACCGGATCCACCGCAATGCCTTCTCCACTTACCACATGGCCAAGAAATGCCACTGCCGATAACCAAAACTCACACTTTGAGAACTTGGCATAAAGCTTATTTCTCCTCAGTGCAACACCAACCATAAATAGTTCGCATGATCAACTACAGGTTAAGAGTATACCAACATATCATCAATGAATACTATCATAAATAAATCCAAGTACTCTCGGAATGTTCAGTGTATTAGATCCATGAATACCGATGGCGCATTACATAGCCCAAACGACATTACAGTGAACTCATAATGACCGTAGCGTGTTCCAAACGCTGTCTTGGGAATGTCACTTTCCCGAATCCTCAATTGGTAATATCCAGATTTCAAATCTAACTTATAATAGACGGTTGATCTTGCGAGTTGATCGAACAAGTCATCTATCCACAGAATCAGATACTTGTTTTTCTCTATCAGCTTATTCAATTCACGATAGTCAATACATAACTGTAAACTACCGTCCTTCTTTTTCACAAACAGAACAGGTGCACTCCAAGGTGATATACTTGGCGTACATAACCCTGTTCAAGCAACTCTTGCAACTGAACTTTCAGTTCTACCATTTCTTTAGGCACTACGCGATATGGCAAGCGGGCCACAGGTTTCGCACCTAGCACCAACTCAATAGAGAATTCGATCTCCCGCTGGAGTGGTAACCCCGTAAGATCGCAACATCATTCACACTAGCCCTTGGCTCAACAGCCTGAATAAGCGTGAAGAATAACTCTGCGCCCTTCTGAACAACATTGACGACTTAGAGAGAAGACATCAAGGTCCCGCCTACTCCTCATATACCAGCAAACTTAGTCTTAAACTCGGTATTCTGGCCCAGTGTGATCTCCTTTGACTTGCAATCAATAAAAGCACGCTGCTCCGAGAGCCAGTCCATACCAAAGATCACATTAAATTCTGATATCGGTAGCACAGATGCGCTCAAGCCGAAATCCCGACTTCCTATTTGAACTGCCATATCGCAAGCTCTATCTACAAGCATCACACAGCCATTCGGTAAGACTACCATAACACTATCTGCCGTCACATGACTAGGTACTCCAATTTGAGCTACGAAGTCCTGAGACAGAAACGAATGCGAAGCACCCGTATCGAATAGTTCTCTCGCCAGATTGTTCCGAATCAAGACAAATCCTAAGACAAACACATCATACACAAGCTAAACACAAGGTATGCAATATAAAAAGCAATTAATATCTTAACTCGTACCTGTGATGACGTAACTTTGCTTTATGGCCTCTTGAGGCCAAGATTATAGACTTGGGGCTGCGCCTGGGATGTAGAGAACTCCACCACTACTTTTCCCTTCTCAGCATAATATGCTCTCGTCTTATTTTCCACCTTTGGCGGACCAACCCGACAATCGCGGGCTATATGTCCCACTTTGCCACATGTAAATCAGGTACGATACTCTTGCTTTGACGTTGCTCCCGACGCAACTAAAGAAGGGGCTTGTCCAGAAGATTTGGCTCTCTTGCTCCACTTCTTTTGGTAGTTTGATTTTCCAGGACGGGGCACTTTGAACTCAGACTTCATCATAGCACAGTACCTCTTTCCTTTCACCCATTTCATATCATTCTCCAGCGCACAAGAAGTATCAACCAACGCCTGAAATCCTTGTTTCACCGAACTCGAGAGCAGGAATCTCAACTCATCCCGCAACCCTTTGTAGAACCTATTGGTTTACCGTTGTTCATCAGCGAAGATAGACCTCGCATAACTGTCCAACCTTGTAAACTCATGCAAGTAAGTATCCACACTACTTTCACCTTGCGTTAGACGTTGAAACTCATTTTCCATGGCAAAGGGCCAGGGGGCCGTGATACTTCTGAGGCACTGGGCTGGTTGCAACTAGAGTGGGGCATACAACTGGCACATATGGCAGTTCTTCGTAAACTCCGCTGTGTCGCGGCTCAAGGTGGGCATAAACTACCCTTGCCTGACAATCCTTCCCTCCAGGGTATGACTCCCAGAATGGCTCCCACACACCCAAGAGTTGACCTCCTCCAAGATCCTCTATACCTCCCTCTCGGCCACGCAATATGCCAACATCCCCGAGAGGGTCTTTCGATACAGCTACCAATCGCGCATGAGATAGTACACCGACTTGTACTTGAACTTCTTCTTGTCCATCCCCTCTGGGTACTCCCCTATGGAATGGAAAGTCATGAATGGATCCATCCACGAAGGGTGTTGATCCACCTCCATCAGCTCTCCTTCTCTGATGGAAGGGTGGAACATGTCAGAAATGGTGCCTCCCACCCGGGGACCATGCTTTACGAGTCGATCCACCTTCACGCTCTCCTCCCGGGGAAAATGCCACATGGAGAAGGTTTGGAACGTGCCAATGACCCCCTTAACTTTTGCTAAGTATAACTGGAGGGTAGGCTCCCTTGCCTCGAAATCCCCGTTGATCTGGGAATCCACAACCATGGAGTCAGTGTGGACCTCCACATCAAGTACCCACAGTTCCCTGGCCAGGCATAGCCCTGCGATCACCGCCTCGTATTCGACTTAGTTGTTGGTGATGGGCAAGTTCACCACCACTGTTTTCTTGATCCTCGTTCCCTGAGGGCTCTCCAAGATCACCCCCACCCCCAGGGAATGCTTCCCTTAAGCGCCATCTACCATCACCCTCGATTGAACTGGGTGAGTTAATTCCTCCTCCTCCACTTTGACCACAAAGTCAACCAAGAAATTTGCCATTATTTGGTCCTTGATCGAGCGACGTGGGACAAAGGAGATATTGAACTCGCTCAACTCCACCGACCACTTAGCCAACCTGCTTGAATGCTCAACCCCTTCAAAGATGTTGTGGAGGGGGTGGTCAGTCACCACTCGGATTAAGTGTGCCTTGAAGTAGGGCTAGAGTCTCTGAGCTGAGATGGCCAGAGCAATGGTCAGCTTCTCCAAGATGGGATACCAGAGTTCTGCCTTCCTCAGGACCCGACTAACAAAATATATGGGTTGTTTCTTCTTCCCCTCCTCCCGGACCAGGACGAAGCTCAATGCCTCTGCTCTGACCCCTAGATATAAAGATAGCTCCTCCCCCTCCTTTAACCATTGGAGCAGGGGGGGCCTAAGTTTTAATGACTCCATCCGTTAAATAACATATAATATAAGGTCCGCCCAAGGCCCCACACTATATGCCACAAATAGGAGGGGAGGTCACAGGTTAATACCAAACCAGGTACGCATCATAACATAGAGGATACTAGCGGAAGCTTTTAATGTAAAACTAAACTCAAACCATGAATGTCCACTATATATAAACAACCACATTTATATATACACATGAAGGAATGTACAACATATACTTAAGAGTTTGGCCTTAAGGCCTTACAGTTACGCTTTACAAGTGTGGATTACAAACATCGGCGGGCAGGCTGGCCACACATGAACATAACCAAAGAATTTGCTCAGCCTTCGAGGGCCAGCTGTAGCAACAGCAGCAGCAGGGGCTTCAACCCTTTTATTTCCCGCTCGGCTCTCCAGCACCTGCATAGGGGCAGCCCACCATTTTGCTGGCAAACAAGGCAACAGTCAGCATTCAGCTGACCAATTTATAACGACCCTACCCCTTTACCGAGGCAGTGGTATTCCTTCCCTGCAGGCATAGCTTTCATAAGCAGATATATCATGTAATGTGCACTCACACACAATCAACATATCACAACCGTCAGCAACGCAGCCTGACGATCAGTGCACTTAGGGCACATTCCAAGTGTATCGGCGAACTAGGGTCCCACCACCGTTCAAGGTCCGAAAACCAATGGTATTGAGCATTTATTCTTAATGGCGCGCAGACCTAAGACTCTCATTATTCGCTCCAACGAGACCAATAACTAGGTCTACCAGTCGGTCAGACATAACGCAGGTATAGAGCATCCACCCCCCATTGCTCAAGTCGCCATGACATCATTGAATACCAAAGTAATCATGGCCAATTTATAGGCGCGGGTCGGTTTCACCTTTCTTGTTCGGCACTAAGCCTTTTTAAGAGCTCGTAGTTCACAATAGCAACAATGTCCACCAAGGACAGGCTTCATAATTCAAAAAGGAGAGATAATGCTAGCATTCCATGCGGTCGCTTGGCGGGTTCAGTAGAACTTACTTTCTATACCCAAACTCACCCAAACATGGCATATAACACAAGAATCACAAGCGTATTTTCCTGGAATTTCATTCCAGTACTTCCTGTTACTACCCTTCACAGGCACAACCCATCGACTCAACAAACTACATGTTTATATGCAGAGTCTTCTCTGGTGTGCAAGATGCAACATCACCAATCCAGTCCAACCTGTCCAAATGGGCTTCACACAGTATGTATATTCCGTACTAAACACTTCCGGATCTATATGCAAGACTGGGGATTACAAGAATCAACCCAAGGAAATCCCTCAACAGCCACCTTTTGGTGGGGAAAATCCACATACATGCCAAAATGAGGACTTCACATGTCCAAGAAGGAAGATCGTTACCCTTGACGATCTCTTTGGAGCCATGAAATTCTAGTCTGATTGCAAGCACCGCAACGCTCTCGCCTCTACAAATCTGGACTCGGCTCGCAATTCCGAACGCTAAAGCTCCACCGGCGGCCAGATCTCTTCTCTTCTTCCTCCTTACTCTCCCTTCTCTCTATTCTTTTAGAAAGAGAATAGCCAAGCTTTGAATGAGAGATAACTCTCAAGTCCTGGAATTAAATCAGTAGGGAGAAGCTTGGACCTTTAGATCCTATCTGAAGGAAATGAACGGCCACAAATCACCCTGAAATATCTATTTTTGGGCTGACATGGCCTGTGACATGCCCGTGTCACAGGCTGTGTACCTAAAGTGGCACACGAAATGACTTACCCAGAACAGGACACACTATGTGACATGTCATGTCACAGGCTGTGTGTCCTGAAATGGCTTTAGACATGCCCGTGTATAGCCTGTGTTCACCAGGCTTCAATGCCCTGGACAATTCCAGAGAAGGACACGTACCTGAGATACGCCCGTGTTATAGGCTGTGTGCCTAGACACAGCTGCAAACATGCTCTTGCCCAGCCGTGTTCAATAGGCCGCACAAACCTTGTCATAACCTGAGGAGGACACTCCCTCTAACACGCCCGTGTCTCTGGCCGTGTACCCTCTTCACAAATGTCGAGTGAATTTCATCGAGTACTCGAGATGACACAGAGAAGGACACGGCTTTGGACACGCCCGTATCCCAGGCCGTGTGCCTCACTCAAGACACACTCGAGACAAAAAATCACACTCGAGTAAACAGAGTAGGACACGCCCTGGGACACGCCCATGTCCCAGGCCGTGTTGCCCAGCCTGAAATCAAATTTGGGATTTTGGGGTGTTACAACCCTCCCCTCCTAACAATAAATTTTGTCCCGAAATTTGCACACAGTAAGGAAAAACAGCAATCAAGATGTTATAACTTCACAAAAGTTTGATACAACTTGACACGCACTGTTTAATAGTTTACACAAATAACTAGGGAAACTAAGCCCGTATGGTCTGCTCTCGCTCCCATGTTAGCTCCTCACGACCACAGTTGTCCCATCGTACCTTGACCATCCTGATTGTCTTATTCTGCAACTGTTTATCGGCTCTATCCTCGATCCGAACGGGCCTAACCTTCGTCGTTAGCCCAGATTTGACCAATACACGATTGTTTGCAATCACTTGAGCTGGATCTTTCACGGCTTTACAAAGTATTGATATGTGGAACACATCATGCAACCCACTTAATTCTACCGAAAGAGCTAGCCGATAGGCAGCTTCCCCAACTCACTCCACCACTTCAAATGGACCAAGATATCTCGGACTTAACTTTTTCAGACGCCGAATCCTGGACACACCTTTGAATGGTTGATCTTCAAATAGACCCAATCGCCCACCGCAAACTCAACATTTCGGTGCTTGGCATTATAATATTTGGCTTGTCCATCTTGGGATATAAATAGCCTCTCCCGAATAGAGCGTATCGTCGAATTAGCTTCTTCGAATTCTTTATGCCAATATAGTTTAGATTCACCCGTTTTATCCCAATCTAACAGTATACGGCATTTCTGACCATATAGAGCTTCAAATAATGCCATACAGATACTCGCTTGGTAACTATTATTATAGGCAAACTCTGCCATATAGAGATGATCTTCCCACCTCTTTCCGAAATTGCACATTTGGAGCATGTCCTCCATCGTTCTGTTGGTCCTCTCAGTTTGGCCATCCGTTTGGGGATGAAAGGTCGTACTGTACGATAACTTTGTGCCCAACAACCGATGGATTAGCCTCCAATCATTCGAAGTGAATCGCCCATCAGGGTCACTTACAATGCTACAGGGAACATTGTGCAATCGTACCATCTGCTCAACATATAGCTTTGCCATGAATTCCAATGAATCGTCCCTCTTGTTCGGTAGGAAGTGAGCCACTTTAGTCAACCGGTCTACGAACACCCAAACCGAATCATTCCCGCATTGAGATCTCGGGAACCCGTGCACGAAATCCATCGAAATATCATCAAACTTTCATTCCGGAATAGGTAACGACTTCAGGAAACCTCCGGGCTTCTGGCATTTCGCCTTCATCAAGTAACATGTTTGATATTTAGCCACATAATGTGCTATGTCTTTCTTTAATCCTGGCCACCAGAACAGCTTTTTCATGTCCTTGTACATCTTTGTGCTCCCTGGGTGAATTGAGTATTTAGTGAAGTGTGCGTCATACATCAACTCTTCCCTCAACTTACCCATACTTGGGATGCACAAACAAACCTCTTTCCGTAAAAACCGTCATCCCAAGAGAATTGGTCATTTAAACCATTCAATGCCTAGCGTTGGAGAGTTTCATCAAGCTCCGTTGCTCGCTGAACCCTGTATGCAAGGTCATATTATACCTTCGTCCAGTTCAAGCATGCATCGGCTGTGGAATTCTTGTCAACACAAGAAATCTCTAATGCTTCCAACTCCTGGATCAGACGCTCATCATGCATCCGCAACCAATTTGACTTTACCGGAGTCCTACGACTCAAGGCATCTAAGACCACGTTTCCCTTCCCGGGAGTATAGTGAATATCAAAGGTGTAGTCCCCGAGGAACTCCATCCACCTCCGTTGTCGCATATTGAGATCCTTCTGATCCAATAAGTATTTTAGGCTCTTATGATCTGTATAGATATCAACTTTTACACCATATAGATAGTGTCGCAACAATTTAAGTGCAAAGATCAATGTCGCCAACTCCAAGTCATGGACGGGATAATTCCGCTCATGCACTTTCAACTGGCGTGAGCCATAAGCAATCACCTTTCCAAACTGCAGAAGAACGCAGTCTAAGACACTCCGTAAAGCATCACTGTAAATCTCATAGCCGTCTATACCATATGGCGATGTCAAAACAGGCATCGTGGTCAAATGACTCTTTAGCTCTTAAAAAGATCGTGCACACTCTGGCGTCCAAACGAACTTCTGATCCTTCCTCGTTAATGTGGTAAGAGGCAAAGCGATCCGTGAGAAGTTTTCCACAAAACGTCTGTAGTAGCCTGCCATTCCAAGGAAACTCCTGACATCGGCCACCGAAGACAACCCTTGCCACTCTTGTATGACACTTATCTTTACCGGATCCACCGCAATGCCTTCTCCACTTACCACATGGCCAAGAAATGCCACTGCCGATAGACAAAACACACACTTTGAGAACTTGGCATAAAGCTTATTTCTCCTCAGTGCAACACCAACCGTAAATGGTTCGCATGATCAGCAACAGATTAAGAGTATACCAACATATCATCAATGAATACTATCATAAATAAATCCAAGTACTCTCGGAACGTTCAGTGCATTAGATCCATGAATACCGATGGCGCATTACATAGCCCAAACGACATTGCAGTGAACTCATAATGACCGTAGCGTGTTCCAAACGCTGTCTTGGGAATGTCACCTTCCCGAATCCTCAATTGGTAATATCCAGATTTCAAATCTAACTTAGAATAGACGGTTGATCCTGCGAGCTGATCGAACAAGTCATCTATCCGCAGAATCGGATGCTTGTTTTTCTCTATCAGCTTATTCAATTCATGATAGTCAATACACAACTGTAAACTACCATCCTTCTTTTTCACAAACCGAACAGGTGCAATCCAAGGTGACATACTTGGCGTACATAACCCTGTTCAAGAAACTCTTGCAACTGAACTTTCAGTTCTACCATTTCTTTTGGCGCTACGCGATATGGAGAGCGGGTTACAGGTTTCGCACCTAGCACCAACTCAATAGAGAATTCGATCTCCCGTTGGAGTGGTAACCCCGTAAGATCGCAACATCATTCACACTAGCCCTTGGCTCAACAGCCTGAATAAGCGTGAAGAATAACTCCGCGCCCTTCTGAACAACATTGACGACTTAGAGAGAAGACATCAAGGTCCCGCCTACTCCTCATATACCAGCAAACTTAGTCTTAAACTCGGTATTCTGGCCCAGTGTGATCTCCTTTGACTTGCAATCAATAAAAGCACACTGCTCCGAGAGCCATTCCATACCAAAGATCACATTAAATTCTGATATCGGTAGCACAGATGCGCTCAAGCCGAAATCCCGACTTCCTATTTGAACTGCCACATCGCAAGCTCTATCTACAAGCATCACATAGCCATTCGGTAAGACTACCATAACACTATCTGCCATCACATGACTAGGTACTCCAATTTGAGCTACGAAGTCCTGAGACAGAAACGAATGCGAAGCACCCATATCGAATAGTTCTCTCGCCAGATTGTTCCGAATCAGGACAAATCCTAAGACAAACACATCATACACAAGCTAAACACAAGGTATGCAATATAAAAAGCAATTAATATCTTAACTCGTACCTTTGATGACGTAACTTTGCTTTATGGCCTCTTGCGGCCAAGATTATAGACTTGGGGCTGCGCCTGGGATGTAGAGAACTCCACCACTACTTTTCCCTTCTCAGCATAAGATGCTCTCGTCTTATTTTCCACCTTTGGCGGACCAACCCGACAATCGCGGGCTATATGTCCCACTTTGCCACATGTAAAGCAGGTACGATACTCTTGCTTTGACGTTGCTCCCGACGCAACTAAAGAAGGGGCTTGTCCAGAATATTTGGCTCTCTTGCTCCACTTCTTTTGGTAGTTTGATTTTCCAGGATGGGGCACTTTGAACTCAGACTTCATCATAGCACAGTACCTCTTTCCTTTCACCCATTTCATATCATTCTCCAGCGCACAAGAAGTATCAACCAACGCCTGAAATTCTTGTTTCACCGAACTCGAGAGCAGGATTCTCAACTCATCCCGCAACCCTTCGTAGAACCTATTGGTTTTCCGTTGTTCATCAGCGAAGATAGACCTTGCATAACTGTCCAACCTTGTATACTCATGCAAGTAAGTATCCACACTACTTTCACCTTGCGTTAGACGTTGAAACTCATTTTCCATGGCAAAGGGCCAGGGGGCCGTGATACTTCTGAGGCACTGGGCTGGTTGCAACTAGAGTGGGGCATACAACTGGCACTTATGGCACTTCATCGTAAACTCCGCCGTGTCGTGGCTCAAGATGGGCACAAACTACACTTGCCTGATAATCCTTCCCTCCAGGGTATGACTCCCAGAATGGCTCCCACACTCCCCAGAGTGGACCTCCTCCAAGATCCGCTATACCTCCCTCTCGGCCACGCAACATGCCAACATCCCCGAGAGGGTCTTTCGATACAGCTGTCAATCGCGCATGAGATAGTACACTGACTTGTACTTGAACTTCTTCTTATCCATCCCCTCTGGGTACTCCCCTATGGAATGGAAAGTCATGAACGGATCCATCCACGAGGGGTGTTGATCCACCTCCATCAGCTCTCCTTCTCCGATTGAAGGGTGGAACAGGTCAGAAATGGTGCCTCCCACCCGGGGACCATGCTTTACGAGTCGATCCACCTTCACGCTCTCCTCCCGGGGCAAATGCCACATGGAGAAGGTTTGGAACGTGCCAATGACCCCCTTTACTTTTGCTAAGTATAACTGGAGGGTAGGCTCCCTTGCCTCGAAATCCCCGTTGATCTGGGAATCCACAACCATGGAGTCAGTGTGGACCTCCACATCAAGTACCTATAGTTCCCTGGCCAGGCATAGCCCTGCGATCACCGCCTCGTATTCGACTTAGTTGTTGGTGATGGGCAAGTTCACCACCACTGTTGCTTGATACTCGTTCCCTGAGGGCTCTCCAAGATCACCCCCACCCCCAGGGAATGCTTCCCTTAAGCGCCATCTACCATCACCTTCGATTGAACTGGGTGAGTGAGTTCCTCCTCCACCACTTTGACCACAAAGTCAACCAAGAAATTTGCCATTATTTGGGCCTTGATCGAGCGACGTGGGACAAAGGAGATATTGAACTCGCTCAACTCCACCGACCACTTAGCCAACCTGCTTGAATGCTCAACCCCTTCAAAGATGTTGCGGAGGGGGTGGTCAGTCACCACTCAGATTGAGTGTGCCTTGAAGTAGGGCTTGAGTCTCTCAGCTGAGATGGCCAGAGCGATGGTCAGCTTCTCCAAGATGGGATACCAGAGTTCTGCCTTCCTCAGGACCCGACTAACAAAATATATGGGTAGTTTCTTCTTCCCCTCCTCCCGGACCAGGACGAAGCTCAATGCCTCTGCTCTGACCCCTAGATATAAAGATATCTCCTCCCCCTCCTTTAACCCTTGGAGCAGGGGGGCCTAAGTTTTAATGACTCCATCCGTTAAATAACATATAATATAAGGTCCGACCGAGGCCCCACACTATATGCCATAAATAGGAGGGGAGGTCACAAGTTAATACCAAACCAGGTACGCATCCTAACATAGAGGATATTAGCGGAAGCTTTTAATGTAAAACTAAACTCAAACCATGAATGTCCACTATATATAAACAACCACATTTATATATACACACGAAGGAATGTACAACATATACTTAAGAGTTTGGCCTTAAGGCCTTACAGTTACGCTTTACAAGTGTGGATTACAAACATCGGCGGGCAGGCCGGCCACACATGAACATAACAAAAGACTTTGCTCAGCCTTCGAGGGCCAGCGGCAGCAACAGTAGCAGCAGGGGCTTCAGCCCTTTTATTTCCCGCTCGGCTCTCCAGCACCTACATAGGGACAGCCCACCATTTTGCTGGCAAATAAGGCAACAGTCAGCATTCAGCTGACCAATTTATAACGACCCTACCCCTTTACCGAGGCAGTGGTATTCCTTCCCTGCAGGCATAGCTTTCATAAGCAGATATATCATGTAATGTGCACTCACGCACAATCAACATATCACAACCGTCAGCAACGCGGCCCGACAATCCGTGCAGTTAGGGCATATTCCAAGCTTATCGGCGAACTAGGGTCCCACCACCGTTCAAGGTCCGAAAACCAATGGTATTGAGCATTTATTCTTAATGGCGCGCAGGCCTAAGACTCTCATTATTGGCTCCAACGAGACCATTAACTAGGTCTACCAGTCGGTCAGACATAACGCAGGTATAGAGCATCCACCCCCCGTTGCTCAAGTCGCCATGCCATTATTGAATACCAAAGTAATCATGGCCAATTTATAGGCGTGGGTCGGTTTCACCTTTCTTGTTCGGCACTAAGCCTTTTTAAGAGCTCGTAGTTCACAATACCCACAATGTCCACCAAGGACAGGCTTCATAATTCAAAAAGGAGAGATAATGCTAGCGTTCCATGCGGTCGCTTGGCGGGTTCAGTAGATCTTACTTTCTATACCCAAACTCACCCAAACATGGCATATAACACAAGAATCACGAGCATATTTTCCTGGAATTTCATTCCAGTACTTCCAGTTACTACCCTTCACAGGCACAACCCATCGACTCAACAAACTACACGTTTATATGCAGAGTCTTCTCTGGTGTGCAAGATGCAACATCACCAATCCAGACCAACCTGTCCAAATGGGCTTCACACAGTATGCTTATTCCGTACTAAACACTTCCGGATCTATATGCAAGACTGGGGATTACAAGAATCAACCCAAGGAAATCCCTCAACAGCCACCTTTTGGTGGGGAAAATCCACATACATGCCAAAATGAGGACTTCACATGTCCAAGATGAAAGATCGTTACCCTTGAAGATCTCTTTGGAGCCATGAAATTCTAGTCTGATAGCAAGCACCGCAACGCTCTCGCCTCCACAAATCTGGACTCGGCACGCAATTCTGAACGCTAAAGCTCCACCGGCGGCCAGATCTATTCTCTTCTTCCTCCTTACTCTCCCTTCTCTCTATTCTTTTAGAAAGAGAATAGCCAAGCTTTGAATGAGAGATAACTCTCAAGTCTTGGAATTAACTCAGTAGGGAGAAGCTTGGACCTTTAGATCCTATCTGAAGGAAATGAACGGCCACAAATAACCCTGAAATATCTATTTTTGGGCTGACATGTCCTGTGACATGCCCGTGTCAAAGGATGTGTACCTTAAGTGGCACACAAAACGACTTACCCAGAACAGGACACACTATATGACATGTCGTGTCTTAGGCTGTGTGTCCTGAAACGGCTTTAGACATACCCGTGTATAGCCCGTGTTCACCAGGCTTCAATGCCCTGGACAATTCCAGAGAAGGACACGTCCCTGTGATACGCCCGTGTTATAGGCTGTGTGCCTAGACACAGCTGCAAACATGCTCTTGCCCAGCCGTGTTCAATAGGCCGCACAAACCTTGTCATAACCCGAGGAGGACACTCCCTCTAACACGCCCGTGTCTTTGGCCGTGTACCCTCTTCACAAATGTCGAGTGAATTTCATCGAGTACTCGAGATGACTCAGAGAAGGACACGGCTTTGGACACGCCCGTGTCCCAGGCCGTGTGCCTCACTCAAGACACACTCGAGAAAAAAAATCACACTCGAGTAAACAGAGTACGACACGCCCTGGGACACGCCCATGTCCCAGGCCGTGTTGCCCAGCCTGAAATCAAATTTGGGATTTTGGGGTGTTACAACCCTCCCCTCCTAACAATAAATTTTGTCCCGAAATTTGCACACAGTAAGGAAAAACAGCAATCAAGATGTTATAACTTCATAAAAGTTTGATACAACTTGACACGCACTGTTTAATTGTTTACACAAATAACTAGGGAAACTAAGCCTGCATGGTCTGCTCTCGCTTCCATGTTAGCTCCTCACGACCACAGTTGTCCCATCGTACCTTGACCATCCTGATTGTCTTGTTCTACAACTGTTTATTGTCTCTATCCTCGATCCGAACGGGCCTAACCTTCGTCGTTAGCCCAGATTTGACCAATACACGATTGTTTGCAATCACTTGAGCTGGATCTTTCACGGCTTTACAAAGTATTGATATGTGGAACACATCATGCAACCCACTTAATTCTACCGAAAGAGCTAGCAGATAGGCAGCTTCCCCAACTCACTCCACCACTTCAAACGGACCAAGATATCTCGGACTTAACTTTTTCAGACGCCGAATCCTGGACACACCTTTGAATGGTTGATCTTCAAATAGACCCAATCGCCCACCGCAAACTCAACATTTCGGTGCTTGGCATTATAATATTTGGCTTGTCCATCTTGATATATAAGTAGCCTCTCCCGAATAGAGCGTATCGTCGAATTAGCTTCTTAGAATTCTTTATGCCAATATAGTTTAGATTCACCCGTTTTATCCCAATCTAATAGTGTATGGCATTTCTGACCATATAGAGCTTCAAATAATGCCATACAGATACTCGCTTGGTAGCTATTATTATAGGCAAACTCTGCCATATAGAGATGATCTTCCCACCTCTTTCCGAAATTGCACATTCGGAGCATGTCCTCCATCGTTCTGTTGGTCCTCTCTGTTTGGCCATCCGTTTAGGGATGAAAGGTCGTACTGTACGATAACTTTGTGCCCAACAACCGATGGATTAGCCTCCAATCATTCGAAGTGAATCGCCCATCAGGGTCACTTACAATGCTACGGGGAACACCGTGTAATCGTAACATCTGCTCAACATATAGCTTTGCCATGACTTCCAATGAATCGTCCCTCTTGTTCGGTAGGAAGTGAGCCACTTTAGTCAACCGGTCTACGAACACCCAAACCGAATCGTTCCCGCATTGAGATCTCGGG
This sequence comes from Platanthera zijinensis, assembly GCA_039513925.1. Taxonomy (NCBI): domain Eukaryota; kingdom Viridiplantae; phylum Streptophyta; class Magnoliopsida; order Asparagales; family Orchidaceae; genus Platanthera; species Platanthera zijinensis. The sequence goes on from CM077086.1 coordinate 76,072,343, forward strand.
AACCCGTGCATGAAATCCATCGAAATATCATCAAACTTTCATTCCAGAATAGGTAACGACTTCAGGAAACCTCCGGGCTTCTGGCATTTTGCCTTCATCAAGGAACATGTTTGATATTTAGCCACATAATGTGCTATATCTTTCTTTAATCCTGGCCACCAGAACAGCTTTTTCATGTCCTTGTACATCTTTGTGCTCCCTGGGTGAATTGAGTATTTAATGAAGTGAGCATCATACATCAACTCTTCCCTCAACTTACCCATACTTGGGACGCATAAATAACCCTCTTTCTATAAAAACCGTCATCCCAAGAGAATTGGTCATTTGAACCATTCAATGCCTAGTGTTGGAGAGTTTCATCAAGCTCCGTTGCTCGCTGATCCCTGTATGCAAGGTCATATTATACCTTCGTCCAGTTCAAGCATGCATCGTGTTGGTACCCTAGGTTTTGATTTGAGTTCAGTCTTCTCTTTCTGTCTCTTGACCCAAGATTTATCTATGGTCAAAGGTTAGTTGTTTAGTTTGTTGCTCTAGTTTTAGAGGCGTCTCTTTTCCAGATGTAAATTTGGTTAAGTTGTTTTTCGTTCGACTATGGTCGAACGCCGCTCGACTATCATCTATTGACTGATCAACGATCGTCTATCTATTTGTCGACGTTCTGTCTGAGTTGATAGTTCGACTATCTGTTTGATAGGTCGACTATCTGTTGTGTTTGATAGTTTGACTATCTGCTTGGATAGTTCAACTATCTGATAGTTCGACTATCTGATGACAGGTCGACTATCTGTCTTCTTTGATAGTTCGACTATCTGTTTGATAGGTCGACTATCTGCTCTCTTTGATAGTTCGACTATCTGCTTGGATAGTTCAACTATCTGATAGTTCGACTATCTGTTGATAGGTCGACTATCTGTCTTCTTTGATAGTTCGACTATCTGTTTGATAGGTCGACTATCTGTTCTCTTTGATAGTTCGACTATCTGCTTGGATAGTTCAACTATCTGATAGTTCGACTATCTGTTGATAGGTCGACTATCTGATTTATTTGATAGCTCGACTATCTATTGATAGGTCGACTATCTATTTTCTGTGATAGTTCGACTATCTGTTGATAGGTCGACTATCTGTTTTGCTTTGGTAGTTCGACTATCTGTCCTGATAGATCGACTATCTGATAGCTCGACTATCTGTCCTGATAGTTCGACTATCTGTTGTGGTAGTTCGACTATCTTCTTTGATAGTTCGACTATCTGGATCGTTCGACTATCTATCTGATAGGTCGACGATCTCCGTGCTTCGGTCGACGATCTCCGAGGGTCGTTCGACGTTTTGCTGTATGTTTTGAGTAATTTTTTCATCTTCTATGATGTGATTTATTTCATATTTATTTTGGCAAATTTTATAAAAGATTGTTTGAATAAATTTATGATATTATTTCCATGCAATATCTGCTCCATTCCTTATGCATGAGCCAATCTTTTCTGACAAAGTTGTTTGTCTTACTAGCTGAGATATGATTTCTGCTTTATCTGCCAGGCTGTCCTTTATAGCCGTTAGACTCAGAAAGTCTTCCTTGGCTGTAAAGAGTCTCTTCTGATGTGACTTTCTCTAGTATTATTTCATCAGAGTTATTTGCAGCTTCTTAGAAAGTTTTATCCTCTTATAGGATATCTGTCTGCAGTATTTGTTTTGCTTTATGCTTTTTGCAGCCCAGCTTACAGACTTCAGTAGAAGACAAGATTCAAACTCAAATGAGAGTCGTTGCTGCTGCTGCTATATAAAGAATTCTATGAAGAAAGAAATCAACTAGTTCACATAGCCAAAAACCAGTTCATTCAGGAAAAAAGAGTTCAAAAGCTAACAGCTGCATTCAAGCTTAGAACTTACAGTTTTTCAACTGCTCTCAGCTCGTTCACATTCAACTGAGAAGAAGCTTTAGCTCTTCACTCTTCTTCAACCTGAGTTCTCCTGCTTACAGGAAGATTTTCACTCAGAGCTTTTTGAAGAAGAAGAAGAAAGAAGATAGCTGCCTGAAGAAGAATTTTTAATTCATATTCTTTATCTTCTTATAGCTTTTTCCTTCAGATTTTCTGAAGTGTTTCTGCACTGAAGCAAGACTTCACCTGGACATTCTTTTAGCCAGGGGGAGCCTTGATTCTTTAAGAGCTTTCTAGCTCAGTGCAAGTTCTTGTGCTTCTCTAATCTTTTGTAAAATAGAGAAGACATCTTAACCTCCTTTCCCCCTCCTTTAAAGGGTTATTATGTAAGATCCTGTCTCCCCATTCCGAGGCTAACTCGGATCTTATGCCCAGAACCGCCGCCTTACGGTGACACTAACGCACGGGTTAGTCGACACCGCAAGACGCTGATTCTTCCGGCTAGTACGATCATAACCTGTCGGCCAATATGAGAATAAAAGAGTACAAAGCAGAGCAAAAATGTAGAAGTCCACACCCACAGTACTAAACATATATATAACAGATGATAAGTACAAGGTACAGTCCACAATGAGTACAATATAATGAGAGTAAAACGGGCTTATGCCCAGTACATCAATATCAAATCACTCTCTCTCTCTCAAACTAATAGCAGCGGAATCTATCATCTCAAATCATCACACCTGAACATGTGCTCCAGTAGTAGTAGCCGGTATCTGCCCCTCAAGTCCTGCCTCCTCGTCGTGCTGGTCCATCTCCTCGAGCTCCTAAAATAGTATGGTCACCGACCATTAGTCAAAAAGACTAAGTCGTTTCCTCCACACCTCGCCCCGCAACTCCTAGGCACCGTGCGGGAGGACGAAGCGGAGGACAACAAGAGGTGACAAAGGCGGAGCAGGTGACAGGAATCTAAGCAGAATATATAACCAAGTAAGTAATGAAAAGTAACCTTCACCTATGCGGGTACGCATAAGCAAGGGGTCTTCTGCAGGGCTCCCATTGTATAAAATGTCACATACCATTTTATACAATGGGGTGTCAGGTGTCACAGACAATAATATATAAAAAAAAGTAACCTCAACCTATAAATTTGCCCACTCAAGCTTATAGGCTAAGGGATCATTTAGCAGGTCCTAATGTATAAGCGTCTCATACCACTTATACATTAGGTGTCATAGGTTGTTATGTATATTTATGATATGCCTCTATATGGTGGGTATGATATGAACATGCAGTGCAACACACACACACACAACTCCGTGATCACAGACCTTTAGTTCCCACTTTTCGAGAGCTAGCATCACTCTCAGGTACCGCCGTCGTGGCTCCGGCAGCAGCGGATCGGGCTTCTCCGCTTTCTAGGCGGGTATACACACTACCAGGCCTAGACCTCTCTTGTACGCCTCTGTACGTGAAACAAGTGTACTCTAGAGTCTCTGCGCACCACTTTGCTGACTACCTGTCAGTCTTGTTGGGCCGGGTGCGCGTTATCGGGAAAAGTCCTCCAGACCTCAGTATAAACAACCTACTGGTCCCTCTAACCCTCGCACCCGCCTGGTCCACCGTACTGCCGTCGATGTGACGACTAGCCAGTACCGCATGGCCCGCCACTAGTATATGCACATGCAAGTATAATATAATGAGCCTCCAGCTCAAAGGACTATCCTGTCCCAAACCTCTCCAACCCGTCACGGGTGAGTATGTACTACAAAACCTCCAACCCTGCCCGGGTGAGTATATATATGTCAATCTCTTTCCTCCAACTCTGCACAGGTGAGCGAGTAGTCAATAGACTCCAAGTCCCTCCAACCCGGAACGAGTGAGCACATGTCCATTACACTTAACCTATTATACTACTCTTGTCTACCGGTTGATATACCTAGTGACTTAAGCTATGGGTTGGGGAAAGACGGTCTTCCGTCGGCTCCTCCTAAATAAGTCTAAGATTGCACTATTACTCTCGTCTCCAGAATACATCTGCCACCCAGGGTTATACTTCCGATCTTAGACTCTAACTCAGTTGTTGATTCGTTCCCTGGTGGCCTATAATGTAGCCTACCTTTACTATGCGCACCCCATGGTCTTGTACCACCCTGAAATCGAACTTTCAAATCCTTGGGCCTCCAACCCCCAAATATTTATCCTAGGGTGGTATGACCTACTAGAATGTGTATGGTAATTTTCATAATTTTCTCTATTATTTTTATAATTATTTTATTTTCTCCAAATATTTCCCCAAGGTCATTTAACACATGAAGTATATCTTAGCATGGCCCTAGTGGTGCAAAACAATTATCCTGACCTATATCATGATGAAATCTTACTGTCTCCCAAAGTTTATAATTTTCCTGTAAACATTTATATTTATTTGTTAATTATCACAAAACTGTCATAATTACTACTTTTCAAGTAAGTATGAGAAACTTAATCACAAAAATTCTAAGAAAATTACAGGGAATCTAAATCATCAAAATAAGGCTACTGACAAAGTTTCATCAACTTTAACAATGTTATAGACTTGCAATTCAATTTCTTGGGTATTTACGAAAATGCCATTATGATGAATTAAAATTTGTATACACATCCAAAAATTCTGAAATAATTGTGTCAGTTAACTAATACCTATATACACCTCTATAAATATTCCCAAATTTTTCTGACCTATATTTTCATTAAATCATGAATAAAAGCAATAGGGGTAAAATGGTCATTTCATGATAATCTACCTCAAAAATACCTCAAACAGAGAAAATAAAAATACCCCAATTCAATTATAATCAAATACTTAACAGGGCCAAATTTGAAGATTTTTGCCTGATTAATTGTTTTTTTCATTTTAATTTTTCCAATAAGGCTATAGTTTTCAAAAATCCAAATAATGGGATTTTTGTTCCCAAAAATCCCATATTAATTTTGAGGGATTACATTTGACCTAAATGTCCCCTAGAATAAATTTCAAGGTCTTCAGAAGTCCTGAGATGAATAAATACATATTTTTGGCAAAATTGCTATTTGCACACCAAGGCTAATACTAGCCTACACTTTCAAGTGGGTTAACCCAACATGCAGTGACCCAAATGAGCTGAAATTTTTACCATGCACCAATTATGTCCTCCAGGACTTGCCACCAAAATTTGGGGCTATTTGGGTTCCTATAACTCTAAATATTTCATTAATTTACATTTTGATATTATTGTAAAAACTATAGGAAAAGTTATCCCAAAAATTCCCAATTTTTGGCATGCCCTGACCAAAATTTCAGGTCATGTGGTCTAGACATGCCCTTGACATGCACCTGACCAAAATTTCAGGTCATGTGGCTTACTGGTTTGGCCTGTGCACTCAAAATTAAATCTGCCCTAGCCAAGGACCAGCCCTAGGAAAACAGCCCTACAGGCCAGACCACTGGACCAAAATTGATGATTAAGGTGTCAAATTAAAGCTAACAGATAGGGCTACATTTTTTCTTCAGGGTTTAACTTGTGATGAGGCCTATATGTACCCTAATTATCACATGCAATGAGGCTGTATAAGTGTGACAGAAAATTTCATTTCATAATAATTAATACTATATCAAGCAGCACGAATCCTAAAGCACGAATGGACGGGATCGTTTCATCGTCCCCAATGAATGTACGGCCCCGATGCATTTCGCCTGGGCCACCTTGCGGGCGGATTCTGGCCGGCTGAGGCAGCGCCGTGGGCGGCCAACGGTGCCACCACCTTCACGGTGGTGGTGGCCAGCTTTTGTCGGCGACTAGGCGGCGGGAGACGGCGGCGCCGGCGATCCCGAGAGGTAGGAAAAACTCGGAAATTTAATGAATTCCTCACATGGCATCAGGCTCAATTGAGCCCAATTTCTCTCCTAAAAGATCTAGGAGGCTAGTACGTGGAGAGATGAGGCGAAACGAACCTGAATTGGCGGTTGGCGGCGGGTGTGGCGGCGGTTGGCCATGGCTAACTAGCTCCGGCGATCTACCTCCCAAAAACTTGATTCTCCACCGATTGCTATGCTCCAGGACTCGAATTCTGTTCTCTAAGTCCTTCTGAAGCTAATGGTTGGATTGGATTTGGCCTGGAGTGGCTGTACAGGGAGTTAAGGCTGGGGTGAGCTCGGTTTGGCACTTTGGATGCTTCACCATGGCTTCCAAGTGGCTGTCATGCCTTGAAACCCTTTGAAATGAATAGGGGTGGTGGGCCAGCATGCTTATGGGCTGAGGAGTGAAGGCCACATGGCCTCTTTTCATCATCTTCCCCTTTCTCTCTCCTCTTTTAGGTGTTTTCTCCAAAATACCCCTTTGCATGTAATCTCTCTCCTAATTTTTGGTGGTTAGTGGCTGTCCTTGTCCACTTGGCTGGTCATGGGCCAAGTTTGGTGGGCTTGGCCCAAGAGAAATGACTTGGGCTCTCATTTTCACCCTTTAGGTTAAAATGTTGACTTGTTGACTTTTTGAGTTGACTTGGTCAACATGGTGAGTGGGCTGACCCCACTTGTTGGTCATGAGCCCAATGGCACCACCCAACTTGGTTTGGGTCAAGGGGGTGACCTACTTAGGCTAATTTGGCTTATGAGTGTGGATTTGACCACTTTAGGCCCAAAGTTGACTTGGGTCAACCATGGTCAAAGTATTGACCAAGAGGATGACCTTGGGTCCACTTAGATTGTAATTAGGGTTAGGGCAGTGTGGTGGGGGTCATGGTGTGGTTAGGGTCCTCATTTAGTCTAGTTTGACCTAGTTTGACTTGGCCCTATAGTGGACCCCACATGGTTACAACTCACCACCTAGGGTCAAACCTAGCTAATTTCCCCTAACCCCCACCCCATGCCTAACCCAATCTAAGTTAAGGGGCCTAGAAGTAACATGGGATGTTACAAATCCTAAAAATAAAACAAATAATTTCGTCCCCAAAATTCAAGTTCGGGTCTACGGGGTTCTAGTTGCAAGAATTTGAATTCTTAAATCATAAATTAAATATGTACCAGTTGTAAACAACTCTGGGTGTTGCTCCATCATCATGGCCCTCGGCTCCCAGGTGTGCTCCTCCGGTCCGTGGTTGGACCACAACACCTTCATGAGCGGGACCTTCTTTTTCCGCAACACTCGGACAGCCGTATCGTCGATCCGGATCGGCTCCAATCTAACTGAACGGTCAGGCTCTACCGGTCCAGCTGTAGTGGTGATATGCTGTTCAGGTCGAAGGAGAGCTCTTCACAAGGAAGAGACATGGAAAACATCATGTAAGGTGCTCAACTCCGGAGGTAGCTGCAGTCGGTAGGCCAAGGGGCCCACACGCTCCAAAATCAAGTAGGGCCCCATGTATCGTGGACAGAGCTTCTTGTGTCTCCGTATCCGAGAGACACCGTGTACCGATCGAATCTTCAGGAAAACTCTGTCTCCAACCTGGAACTCTACTTTCCGGTGCCGAGCATCATAATATTTTGCCTGTCTGCTCTGTGCCTCCAAAAGCCGATCCCTAATCAAGCGAATCTAGGCCTCCGTATCTTCCACAAAATCTGATCCGAGGGCTCGAGTATCCACATCCTGGACCCAAGATAGCGGTGTCCGGCACTTCCTCCCATAAAGTGCCTCATAAGGAGCCATCCCGATGCTGTCCTGGTGACTTTGTTGTATGAAAACTCGATCAGTGGCAGTAGCCTCTCCCAAGGCTTCCTAGTATCCAATACACATAGCCTGAGCAGGTCCTCCATAGTTCGTATCGTCCGCTCCGTTTGACCGTCGGTCTGCGGATGGAAGGCAGTGCTAAAGGTAAGTCTGGAACCCAAATAAGCATGCACTTCCCTCCATTCTCTGGAGGTGAAGCGGCCGTCTCTGTCCGAAACAATAGACCTGGTAACGCCGTGGTACCGGATGAACTGCTCTATAAGCAACCTCACCAACACAGCAACTGGGGCATCTTTTCTGACCGGAATGAATCGTGCTACCTTGGTCAACCTGTCCACAATAACCCAGACGGAATCGTGCCTAGAATGGGAGCGAGGGAGTCCGTGTACAAAATCTATGGAAATATCCTCGAGCTTCCATTCTGGGACTGGCAGTGGATGTAATACACCGCCTGGGCTCTTGCACTCGGCCTTCACTCGCTGGCAAGTCTCGCAGTGTGTCACAAGGTATATGATCTCCCTCTTCATTCCTGGCCAGTACATGGTCCGTCGTAAGTCAGCCCACATCTTGGTGATGTCGGGATGCACTGAATATCTGGAGTAGTGTGCCTCTCTGAGGATGTCATCCCGGATCCCACCTCCTGCTGGAATGTATACTCGACCACGAAATCGAAGAAGATCGTCCTCCAGCGTGTAGTCCTCATACTTGCCTCCTTCCAAAGCGCCAAAAATAGGCTCTAAATCAGTATCCAGTCTCTGATGCGTAACGATGCGCTCCCGAATAGTGTCATCGATGGTCACTGAATTTAAATACTCTCGGTACACTGCTGGTTCTGACTCAGACACCATGGTAATGTGCATCTCCTCCAACATTCGTACCAGCTCTAAGGACATCAAGCGAGGCTCCGATCCGGAAGTGCCAGCTCTTCTACTCAGTGCATCAGCTACCGTATTAGCCTTCCCTGGATGATAATGAATCTGATAATCATAATCGCAGAGAAACTCTAACCATCTCCTCTGTCATAGATTTAGATCCTTCTGGGTATCAATATATTTAAGATTCTTGTGATCCGAGTAGATATCACAATGAATCCCAAATAAGTAATGCCTCCAGGTCTTTAGGGCGAATACCACGGCCCCGAGTTCTAGGTCATGTACCGGATAATTATGTTCGTGTTTCTTCAATTGTCTCGAAACATAAGCAATGGCGTGTCCATGCTGCATCAAGACTGCACCCATCCCCTAATAAGAGGCATCCGTGTAGATCTGGAATCCTTCACTCCCGGATGGGAGCGCAAGGATAGGGGATGAGGTCAGTCGGTCTTTCAACTCCTGAAAAGCTGCCTCACATTGTTCTGACCAAACAAAGTTTGCATCTTTCTTCGTCAATGACGTAAGGGGAGGGATATCCTTGAGAATCCCTCCACAAACTTACGATAATATCCTGCCAATCCCAAAAAGCTGCGGATGTCTGCTGCTGTCTTTGGCCGTGGCCAATCCCGTACCGCCTCGATCTTAGCTGGATCCACCGCCACTCCAGCTCCACTAATAACGTGACCCAGAAAAGCCACCTCCTGTAGCCAAAATTGGCACTTAGAAAACTTTGCATACATCTGAAACTCTCTTAACCTCTGTAAAACTTGGGCCAGATGTTCTGCGTGTTCTTCCTGCGTCCGGGAATAGACCAGAATATCATCGATGAACACAATGACGAAGCGATCTAGATATGGTTCGAATATACGGTTCATTAGGGTCATGAATGCGGAGGGGGCATTCGTGAGCCCAAATGGCATGACCGTGAATTCGTATAAGCCATAACGTGAGCTGAATGCGGTCTTCGGTATGTCTTCCTCCCGAATGCGTAACTGATAATGTTGGTACCCTAGTTTTGATTTGAGTTTAGTCCTCTCCTTTGTGCCCCTTGACCCAAGAAATATCTATGGTCAATGGTTAGGAGTCTAGTTGTAGAGTCCTCGCTTTTCCAGATTGAGAATTTGGTTAAGTAGTTTTTTCGTTCGACTATAGTCGAACGCCGCTCGACTATCGTCTATCGGCTGATCGACGATCGTCTATCAGTTGGTCGACGCTCTGTCTGCGCTGGTAGTTCGACTATCGGTTGATAGGTCGACTATCTATTCTGCGCTGGTAGTTCGACTATCTGTTGATAGGTCGACTATCTGTTCTGCTCTGGTAGTTCGACTATCTGTTGATAGATCGACTATCTGTTCTGCGTTGATAGTTCGACTATCTGTTGATAGGTCGACTATCTGTTCTGCCTTGATAGTTCGACTATCTGTTGATAGATCGACTATCTGGTTTGTTTTGATAGTTCGACTATCTGTTGATAGATCGACTATCTGTTTTCTGAGGTAGGTCGACTATCTGCTTGATAGGTCGACTATCTCTGTGCGCTTGATAGTTCGACTATCTGTCCTAGATAGATCGACTATCTGATGGTTCGACTATCTGCTCTGATAGTTCGACTATCTGCCGGGGTAGTTCGACTATCTTCTTCGATAGGTCGACTATCTGGATCGTTCGACTATCTTCCCGATAGCTCGACAATCTCCGTGCGTCGTTCGACGATCTTCGAGGGTCGTTCGACGCTTTCTGTCTGCCTTTGTATTTTGTATTTATTTATTATATTTAATTAATTAATACATTTTCTGGCACAGTATTTTAAGCTGTATGATAAATTAACCAGACATTATTTGCTCTATTCTTTTTGCCTGAGTCAAATCTTTTAAGATAAAGTTGTTTGTCTTATTAGCTGTCTTTTTAATTTACTTTATCTATTGTCAGCCCTTTATAGCCGTTAGACTGAAAAGTCTTCTTTTGCTATAAAGAGATTATTTCTGATGTGACTTTATTTAGTCCTTCTGTTATTTGTTTTAAGCCTGCAGCTTCTTAGAAAGTGGTTTATTCCCTTTATAGAATGTTTTGCTGCAGAGATATTTCTGTCTTCTTGTTATTTACAGCCCAGGTCTCAAGGCTTAGAAGAAGACAAATAATTCAAATGGAAGAGAGCCGTTGCTTGCTGATACTATTTAAAGGACCCTTTGAAGAAGGATTGAAGCTAGTGTTACACATATTCTCAAGCACTCAAGCCTTCATCAAGTTCAAGCTTCCTGCTCTCAGCAATTTCCATTTAACTGAGAAGTGTTAAGATCTTCATCTCTTCTTCACCTGAGTTCTCCTGCTTTCAGGAAGTTCAACTCAGAGTTCCTTTGAAGAAGAAGAAGAAAAAGAAGATAGCTGCTTGAAGAACTTTGATTTTATTATTTACTTTCTTCCTGTAGCTTTTCCTTCAGAAATTTCTGAAGAGTTTCTCTGCACTGAAGCAAGACTTCACCTGGACATTCTTGAGCCAGGGGGAGCCTTGATTCTTTAGAGCATTCTAGCTCAGTGCAAGTTTTTGTGCTTCTCTAATCTATTGTAAAATAGAGAAGACATCTTAACCTTCTTCCCCCTCCTGTACAGGGTTATTACTCCCTTCAAAAGTATCCCTTGGTGGCAGGGCACCTGATCAAAAACCTGTGCTTGGTTTTTAGACACCTGATCAAAAGTCTAAAGGGTTTCTGGATCTACCTGAAGCAGATCCTGTTGGTGGCAGGGCACCTGATCAAAAACCTGAGTGGATTCCTACCGTGTGGGTAGAAGAGTGGACATACCCAAGTTGTCTGGGGAACCACTATAAATTTCCTTGTGTCATCTGGATTCCATTGTTTAATTCCTGCATTGTGGCTGTGATTAGATATAACTAGGTTGCTAGTTGCTGATTAGGTTTTTCCAAGCTTAACTGTAATTACAGTTAGCTTGTGTTTGTACACATCACTTGTGTTAGGCTTTAAGGTTAAATCAATATCTATAATCTTTTCATTCCGCACTTCACTCCAAGGGAGTTGGGTAGAATATTAAGTTTTGTCTGTGCAAAATTTGATAACTCTATTCACCCCCCCCCCCTCTAGAGTAGTATCTATCCCTTCACTTTCAATTGGTATCAGAGGGAGGTTGACTGACTGTATAGGCTAACACCTAAGTCACAAGATCCTGATAGATACCAAGAGCTTATAGATATTCACTATCATGGCCCAGTCTAAGGATTATTCTAGCACCAGACCTCCAGCATGCAACTTAGCAAAGTTTGGCATCTGGAAGGCAAGGATTAAATTATATATGAACTCTATTGATGAAAGCATTTTTGCCTCTATTTTGTCAGGTCCCCCAAGAGCACCTGCTGCTGCCACTGCCTCATCATCTGATATGAGTGCAGTGCCTCCTCCAGACTATAATGATGAATACAAGAAGGCCAAAATTGCAGATGCCAAGGCAATGAACATACTGGCTCAGACAATGTCTGATGAGGTGTTCCAGAAGGTGGCTGACTGCTCCTCAGTAAAGGCCATGTGGGACACACTGAACCAGATTGTAGCTGGTTCAGCTGATGAAAGGAAGGACAGAAGGTCCAACCTGATCTCACAGTATGAGAACTTCAAGAAAACTGATGCTGAATCAGTTGAAGCCATGTACACCAGGCTCAGCTCAATCATCAATGAGCTGAGAACCCTGGATAAGGACATATCATTGACAGAGGTCAATGATAAGATTCTTATGTGCTTCCCTAGCACATGGGATCTAAGAATCTGGCCCATCAAGGAAGCCAGAAGTACTAATGAGATCTCAACTGAAGCTCTCCTCGGCAAGCTCAAGTCTTTTGAGCAAGTGCTGAAGACCAGAGAAGCAGAAGCTGAAGCCAAGACTCCCACTCCAACAAGAAAAGAGCAATCCTTAGCTCTTAAGGCTGCAGATGTCTCTGAAGGCAGCCAATCTAATGAGGAACTTATGGCATTGTTTGCCACAAGATTTCTCAAGATGGGAAGAAAGGAGTTCAGAAAGAAGTCTTCACGATATGAAGACAAACCAAGGTATGATCGCTCTCCTGCTAAAGAAATTATTTGTTATGGTTGCAGGAAGCCTGGACACATCTTGCCAGAGTGTCCAGAGGAGAAGAACAAAGAAAAGAGAAAAGAAAAAGAACAACACAGGAAGCACTCCAAGCCATCCTCCCACAAAAACAAGAAGAAGGAGAGAGGTATCATTGCTGAAACCTGGAGTGATTCTGATGAAGAATCCTCCTCATCAAGCTCCAGTGAAGATGAGGAAGAGAAGAAGGCAAAAGAAGTTTGCCTAATGGCAATAGATGCCTGCAGCAACCACTCTGCTGCAGAGAGTTCTGATTCTGATGAAGAGATGCCTACTGAAGATGAGGTACTTTCTTCTTATGATTTTACTTCAGAAGAATTTAAATTAGAATTTAAATCGTTATGTTTAGATTTAATTAGTTCAGAAAAGGAAATAAAAGAACTTAGAAATAGGTTAGCTGACTCAGAATCAATAGCCTCTGAAAACATTAGGTTAAAGGAAGATCTCACTACTTGTAGTGAAGAAATTAAATTTCTTAAAATAGAATTAGCTAAGTCTAAGAGATTAGAAGAATCCCTTAATGGTAGAAGCCTTAAGCTGATAGAAATTACCAGCATGACCAACACTAGGTCAGGTAATGATAAACTAGGCTTAGGAGCTTCTCCCAGTGAACCCCCAGTCCTTCTTAAAAATAATCTTTCAACTCCAGTGAACTTCATTTCAGCTAGTGGAAAGAAGAACACTGAGCAAGTAAACCTTGTAAATAAAACCCTAAATAAAGCTAAGAGAGAAAAGAGAAAGAAGTTTTTCAAAGAAATGCAAAGAGCGTCGAACGTCGCTCGACGATCGGAAGCTCCATGGTCGAACGAAGCTCGACGATCTGAGCACCCATCGTCGAACGTCGATCGACGATTTCAATATGATTTTCAAAATCACAATCAATTCCATAGAAACCTAAATGAGAATAGAAACCCTAGGTTTGTTGACCCATCATCAGCATGGAGAATCCCACCTAGGAGATCTCACCCACTAGGTTATCACCCTCAGCCTGCATTCTCTTACATTTCCAGTTTTTCTTATGTGAAAAACAAGGGACCCAAGGTTACCTGGGTCCACTCTGTCTAAATAATTGTCTTGCAGGTGAAGGCCTATCCAATCACTCAAAATAAGTGGTATTTGGATAGTGGATGCTCTAAGCATATGATAGGAAATAAAGATCTACTGTCAAAGTTCAAAGCTAAGCTTGGCCCAAAGGTATCTTTGGAGACTCCAGCTGTGGTCAGACAGAAGGCTATGGCAAGATCACAATTGGAGCAGTTACATTCAAGAGAGTTGCTTATGTCAATGGACTGAAGCATAATCTGATTTCAGTCAGCCAGCTATGTGATGCTGGCTATCAGGTTTCATTTTCTAATTTCTCTTGCAATATTACTTTAAATAATAATGTTGTTTTAGTAGGCATTAGAATAGGTAATATCTATTTAGTAGATTTTAATTCATCTCATTCTGAAATCTGCCTGTTTAATGAAGTAACCCTTAATAATAATTCCCTATGGCATAAAAGGCTTAGTCATGTAAACCTTAAAAATATATCTAGGTTATCTAAGCACAACCTTGTTAGAGGTTTACCTTCTTGCCCCTACAAGAAGGAGAGCCTATGCAAGGCTTGTCAGCTAGGCAAGCAAACCAAGAATTCATTTAAATCTGTAAATAAAAGTGATTCTCCTAGAATCCTGTATTTATTACATTTGGACCTTTTTGGCCCAATAAATGTACAGAGTTTAGGAGGGAAGTATTACACATTAGTAATTGTAGATGACTTCTCTAGGTTCAGTTGGGTTTTCTTTTTGAGAACTAAGTCTGATAACTTCAAAGCCCTTACAGACTTTCTACTTTGTGTGCAGACTGAGTACTCTACTCATGTGGCCTTGATCAGAAGTGATCATGGTACTGAGTTTGACTCTCTTCTCATGCAAGAATTCTGTGAGAGAGAAGGTATCAAACATAGCTTCTCAGCTCCTAGAACTCCCCAACAAAATGGGGTAGTTGAAAGGAAGAATAGAACACTAATTGAAGCTGCTAGTATATTGTTGGCAGATGCTAACATGCCTCTATCCTATTGGGCAGAAGCTGTTAGTACAGCCAACTATGTCTTGAATAGAAGTTTGATACACAAACTTAAGTGTAAAACTCCTTATGAGTTGCTTAAAGGAAAGAAACCAAAAATTAATTACTTTAGAGTTTTTGGCTGTATTGTGTATATTCATAATAATAATAAAGAATATATTAGAAAGTTTGAAGCAAAAGCTTCAATGGGAATTATGCTTGGATATTCCCAAGTAAGCAAAGCTTATAGGGTTTATAACAAATCAACCTGTAAGATAGAAGAATCTGTGCATGTGACTTTTGATGAGTCTCAGATGTTTTACAAGGAGAAGGAAAATTCTTCTTCCTCCAGTTCTTTGCAGGTACCTGATGCCCCTCAAGAAATTCTCCAACTATCAACTCTTCAGATCACTGAATCAGACAGTGATGAAGACATTGCTGAAGCTGTTGAAGCAGTTGTTGTACCACCAACAGTAGATCAAATTCCTCCTGAGGAATTAATCCCAACTGTTGCTGAAGATCACATCCCACCTGTTGATATTGTCACACTTAGAGATCACCCCACATCTCAAGTGATTGGAGACATATCAGCTGGTGTACAAACAAGACACCAATTAAGACAGGATGTGATGCATGCTTGTTTCCTCTCACAGGTTGAGCCCCTCACCTTTAAAGATGCAGAGCTAGATCCCCACTGGATCATTGCAATGCAAGAGGAGCTCAATCAGTTTGAGAGATGTAAAGTTTGGACTTTGGTTCCAAGACCTAAAGGCCAACTGATCATAGGCACCAAGTGGGTGTATAGAAACAAGTTAGATGCAAATGGTATTATAGTAAGGAATAAAGCTAGGCTTGTAGCTCAGGGCTACAGACAGGAGGAAGGTATAGACTATGACCAAACCTTTGCTC
This sequence comes from Platanthera zijinensis, assembly GCA_039513925.1. NCBI lineage: Eukaryota > Viridiplantae > Streptophyta > Magnoliopsida > Asparagales > Orchidaceae > Platanthera > Platanthera zijinensis. The sequence continues at coordinate 76,087,841 of CM077086.1, forward strand.
CTGTTGCAAGGCTAGAAGCAATAAGGATCTTCTTGGCCTATGCAGCCTTCATGAAGTTTAAGGTGTTCCAAATGGATGTCAAAAGTGCATTCCTAAATGGTGAGCTTAAGGAAGAGGTGTTTGTTGAACAACCACCAGGGTTTGTTTCTTCAACTCAGCCTTCTCATGTTTTTAAGTTGCAGAAAGCTCTTTATGGACTAAAGCAAGCTCCTAGGGCCTGGTATGAGACCTTAGCTAGTTTCCTGTTAGAGCACAACTTTACTAGGGGAGTAGTTGATAGAACCCTTTTCGTCAAGCATCACAAGGACACAATCCTGTTAGTTCAGGTGTATGTAGATGATATTATTTTTGGCTCCACTGATCCCAAACTGTGCAAAAAGTTTTCCAACTTGATGCATTCTAAGTTTGAGATGAGTAGTATGGGTGTGCTGTCTTACTTTCTTGGTCTCCAAGTTAAGCAAGATGCTGATGGTATCTTCATCTCCCAATCCAAATATGCCAAGGAATTGGTAAAGAAATTTGGGATGGCTGATGCCTCAGCAATGCCTACACCCATGGCTACTAATGTAGTAATTGATTCTGATGATCACGGCAAGCCAGTTGATCAAAAGAATTATAGGGCCATTGTTGGTTCCCTATTATATCTAACTGCAAGTAGGCCAGATATAATGTTTGCTACATGCCTTTGTGCTAGATTTCAGGTCAACCCCAAGGAATCTCATCTGATTCTTCTAAAGAGAATCCTGAGATACCTGAAGGGATGTCCAGATCTAGGACTTTGGTACCCAGCTGAGTCAGAGTTTGAATTAATTGGATATTCTGATTCTGATTATGCTGGCTGCAGAGTTGACAGGAAGAGCACCTCAGGAACTTGCCAGTTCCTGGGAGAGAGATTGGTCTCTTGGTTCTGTAAGAAGCAGGCTTCTGTCTCAACTTCAACTGCAGAGGCTGAATATATAGCAGCTGCTAGTTGTTGTTCACAGATCCTGTGGATTCAAAACCAGCTTGTGGATTATGGTTACTCACACAAGAACACCAAGATCATGTGTGATAGTACCAGTGCCATTTCTATTGCACAAAATCCAGTGCACCACTCTAGAACGAAGCACATTGAGATTAGGCACCATTTCCTGAGAGATTGTGTGGAAAAGAACAAGATCTGTCTTGAGTTCATATCCACTGAGTTTCAGAGAGGTGATATATTCACCAAGCCTTTAGATGAACAGAAGCATCTGTTCTTTTTAGTTCAACTAGGCATGATTAATGGACGAGACTAAGTGTGACTATATCTGCCTTTGTTGAAATCTGCTTGAAGATCGTCGAACGATGATCGAAGATCGTCGAACGGATTGAGCCTATCGTCGACCTCTGGTTAATGATAGCTTATCTGTTTGAGGATCGTCGATCGACGTTCGACCATCGTCGATCAGGTTGAGCTCATCGTAGATCTCTGAACGACAACAGCTTGTTGCTTGTGAAGCCAGAAATAGCCGAACGATGGTTTGACTACTCTGCTTCTGAGCCGATCGTCGAACGGCCGTTCGACTATCGGTTCAAGTATCTTTTTAATAGATCTACTATTTCCGGTCCAATATAAAGCCGATAGTCGACCTAGGTTAAAAGATCTTGTGTCTTATCGTCGACGGAGCGTGCCCTTTCGCATTCTGCTTTCCCGCTTGCGATTTCCGGGCGTTTCGTCTTCTTCGTTCTCTGCAGTTTTCTCGAGCTTTCTCCAGCGAATCCATGGCGGTTTCCCCAGCTGTTCTAGCCATCGTGAAGTTTGATGCAGGATTCAGTGTGGATTTCGAAGCATTCAGTAGCTGCGATGCCGGAATCGTGGAAGTTCTCCAGCTCTGCAGGGATCAGGGTTTAGAGAAGTTGATGTCTGAAAGGATTAAGATCAACATTCCAGAAATCAAAGAATGGGCTTTCACGTCGTCTTCCACAGACGAATCGATGATCGGTACCATAGGCGGAGAAGAAGTTATCCTGACTCCGGCTGTCTTATCTGATGTTTTTGAATTAGTTATTGGTGATGAGGATTATGAGCAAGACGCTCAGGAATTTGGAAGAATGCTGGTTGAGCTGGGACATGCTGAGGGCATTCCCACCAAGCTGCTCAAAGTAAACTTCCCCTTCAAGATCAAGTTCCTCGCTGAGGTAGTAGGAAAAGTGCTCCTGGGTAAGCACTCTGCCCACGACAATATAACAAGGCAGCAATTCGCACTCATGTGTGCGATTGTTAATCGAAAAAGGATAGATTGGGCAGCTGTTTTGTTTGATTTAATCAGGAAAAAGACTGGTAAGAAGGAAGTCTCCCTAGGAAGGGTCATTGGAATCTTCCTTAAAGAGAAATACCCCCAGCTGCTAAGTTCAACTGCAACAACAATCAACGCCAGCAAGAAGATGGATCCCCACTTGTTCTCTAAGTGGAAGAGGACGTTTGTGAAATCTGCTCCAGCAACATCTGAGGACACAAGGACTGTATTAGTCGCTCCTCAACCTGTTGAAGCTGGCTCAGCTCTTCCTTCCTCCTCCTCTGCATTGCCGTCTGCCTCAGTTGAAGTACCATCAACTTCAGTTGAAGTAAGACTTTCTTCCTCTGCTGCTCCAGAAACAACTACGGTTGTTCCTCTTTCCCCTCCAGCCTCTCCTCTACCTACTCATCTGGCTAGGATATCTGCTCCTAGCTTTGATTTGTTAGGATCAGAGAGAATTCTTACTCCTCCTATATCTCCCGATCATTCCCCAATTCATTCCCCAATTAACTCTCCTGCTCCATCACCTGCTCCATCTCCTGCTCGATCGCCTGTCCATACCATTTCTCATCCCAGCACCACTACCATATCTGCTGCAGCTCCATCCTCTTCACATCCTTCATCCATTGAGATCTCTCCTGAGCTTATCTCCCGCATTGTGGAGCTGATTACCCCCTCAATCAAAACCATGATTGAAGAGGCAATCGCTCCCCTTGCAGCCTCCATTGATCTCTTATCTGCCTCCATCAAATCCCTGTCAAAATCTGCTGAGCCATCTTCCTCAAGGGGCCTGGTTTCAGTATCTACTGAAATCAGGCAGGGGGAGATGTTCAATGAAGATGCCTCAGACCATCCTGCCTCTCCTCCAGCTTTAAAGGATACAGTCATGTCTGCCCAGGAAGAATCTGCTCCTGCTGAGAAAGAGATAGATCCAGCTGAAGAAGAAATAGCTCCAGCCCAGGAAGAGATAGCTCCTGCTGAGAAAGTTATAGCTCCAGTTTTGTCTGAGAAGGAAATAGCAGATGGAATCCTACTATCTGAGATTGCAGTTAAAGTCTGCTTAGAAGATCTTACCACTCCTATGATTGCTAGATTCCTGGAGGGAATTATAACTTCATATCTGAATGAATCATGGGAGATGGTTAAGTATGAAGGTAACTCTTTCATTCGTTTTGTTGATGAGTCGATTAATTTGATAGTTTGTGAATACCTTGAAGGAATGATTCAAGCTTATTTAGCAGATATGTATTCATAATTTTACAGATATTATTAAAGAAGATTTAACTGCTCAGATCATAGCAGTTGTTGTTGAAGCTGACCCAAGTGTTTCTGATACTCAAGTAGACCCTGAATTAGAATCTTTCTTAGATAATAAAGAAGATGAGTCTGAGAAAGATGGAGTCAAAGTTGACTCTCCTGTTCTGAGTTTGGAAGAAGCTCAAGCAAGAGCAGCATGGGAGTTAAGAGTTCAATCTTTAAAAGAGAAAGAGAAAGATTTGCAAATTGAAAAGTCAACCATCTGGGATGACTCTCCAGGATTGGATTTAGATTCCCTTCTGGCTCTGGATGCCATGGAAGAGGAAAGGGAGAGATCTGATCTTAAGCTTAAAGAAAAGGCTGTTTCAGAAGCCTATGATCCTTATGAAAATCCTCCCTCATCTCAGTCTGATGATGATGATTCTGATATTTCTGAGAAGTCAAAGAAAAAGAAATCTGCTGCAAAGAAAAGAAAAGCTGCTCCTCCTCCACCTCCCAGTAAGGATAATGATATTCCTTATTATATTTTGAAGGGCATTGACCCTAAATCCAAGGAATTTCAGCACTGGATGAGGTTTTCAAAGAATCAGCAAAAAGAAAGAAAAAGGACTAAGAGGTATGATACTCCTGTCTCAAGATGGACTCCCAGAGGTCCTCCTCCACCTCCTGGTGCAGGAGCCTCTGGGAACCTTTCAGCCAATCCTGGTGCCTCTTCTGCAAGATCTGCTTATGTTCAGCCCCAGTCAAGACAAGGTTATCAAAGCTCTCAAAGCAAATCATTTTCTGGATCTCAAAGACAAATGAAGGAGACTGTGGTTCAAAGACCAACCTTTTCCCCACCTCCTTCTCCAAAGAAGAGAATTTCATCTCCATCTCCAGTTCAATCTGAGAAAAGTATTTCGAAAGGTAAATAGTTTACTTTGCTTTAAAATATCTAGCAAGAACCTCTCTGCTAAGTATACTCTAATGTCTTATCTAGATAAAATAGCTGATGCTGCTTCTCCTGAGCCCGTGTATGAAAATCCTGAGCTCGATCCTAACTTTAGGATGGCTCGCTTTCAAGAACTTGTAGGAGCAACTCAGATAAGAAAAGCTAGAGCAGAAGGAAAAGATACAACTGGTTTTACTACCATGTCAGCTTACAGAAAGAAAGAATTTGAAAAGTTCCAGGTCAATCCTGAGATTTTTGATCCATCAAAGTACATGGAAAAGCACCCTGAAGCTGTTGTCCCTAGGGCTACAGAACTGAAGATCATTGGTGCGCAGGACCTAAAAATGTCAAAGAAAGAATCAGATGACCCTCTAAGAAAAATTTCCTTTGTTTCTAGTTCTTCTGATCCTTTACCAGACTCTAAAGATTCTTAATAGTTTGATTAACTGCTGTGCTATATTTGTCTATCTGATTGATAATCTGCCAGTTTATTGTTAACTATTTGCTGAATTTATTTTTAGTGTTCTATTGCTAGCTGCTTTAGATTTTGAGAGACTTAACTCAAATAGGGGGAGATTGTTGGTACCCTAGTTTTGATTTGAGTTTAGTCCTCTCCTTTGTGCCCCTTGACCCAAGAAATATCTATGGTCAATGGTTAGGAGTCTAGTTGTAGAGTCCTCGCTTTTCCAGATTGAGAATTTGGTTAAGTAGTTTTTTCGTTCGACTATAGTCGAACGCCGCTCGACTATCGTCTATCGGCTGATCGACGATCGTCTATCAGTTGGTCGACGCTCTGTCTGCGCTGGTAGTTCGACTATCGGTTGATAGGTCGACTATCTGTTCTGCGCTGGTAGTTCGACTATCTGTTGATAGGTCGACTATCTGTTCTGCGCTGGTAGTTCGACTATCTGTTGATAGATCGACTATCTGTTCTGCGTTGATAGTTCGACTATCTGTTGATAGGTCGACTATCTGTTCCGCCTTGATAGTTCGACTATCTGTTGATAGATCGACTATCTGGTTTGTTTTGATAGTTCGACTATCTGTTGATAGATCGACTATCTGTTTTCTGAGGTAGGTCGACTATCTGCTTGATAGGTCGACTATCTCTGTGTGCTTGATAGTTCGACTATCTGTCCTAGATAGATCGACTATCTGATGGTTCGACTATCTGCTCTGATAGTTCGACTATCTGCCGGGGTAGTTCGACTATCTTCTTCGATAGGTCGACTATCTGGATCGTTCGACTATCTTCCCGATAGCTCGACGATCTCCGTGCGTCGTTCGACGATCTTCGAGGGTCGTTCGACGCTTTCTGTCTGCCTTTGTATTTTGTATTTATTTATTATATTTAATTAATTAATACATTTTCTGGCACAGTATTTTAAGCTGTATGATAAATTAACCAGGCATTATTTGCTCTATTCTTTTTGCCTGAGTCAAATCTTTTAAGATAAAGTTGTTTGTCTTATTAGCTGTCTTTTTAATTTACTTTATCTATTGTCAGCCCTTTATAGCCGTTAGACTGAAAAGTCTTCTTTTGCTATAAAGAGATTATTTCTGATGTGACTTTATTTAGTCCTTCTGTTATTTGTTTTAAGCCTGCAGCTTCTTAGAAAGTGGTTTATTCCTTTTATAGAATGTTTTGCTGCAGAGATATTTCTGTCTTCTTGTTATTTACAGCCCAGGTCTCAAGGCTTAGAAGAAGACAAATAATTCAAATGGAAGAGAGCCGTTGCTTGCTGATACTATTTAAAGGACCCTTTGAAGAAGGATTGAAGCTAGTTTTACACATATTCTCAAGCACTCAAGCCTTCATCAAGTTCAAGCTTCCTGCTCTCAGCAATTTCCATCTAACTGAGAAGTGTTAAGATCTTCATCTCTTCTTCACCTGAGTTCTCCTGCTTTCAGGAAGTTCAACTCAGAGTTCCTTTGAAGAAGAAGAAGAAGAAGATAGCTGCTTGAAGAACTTTGATTTTATTATTTACTTTCTTCCTGTAGCTTTTCCTTCAGAAATTTCTGAAGAGTTTCTCTACACTGAAGCAAGACTTCACCTGGACATTCTTGAGCCAGGGGGAGCCTTGATTCTTTAGAGCATTCTAGCTCAGTGCAAGTTTTTGTGCTTCTCTAATCTATTGTAAAATAGAGAAGACATCTTAACCTTCTTCCCCCTCCTGTACAGGGTTATTACTCCCTTCAAAAGTATCCCTTGGTGGCAGGGCACCTAATCAAAAACCTGTGCTTGGTTTTTAGACACCTGATCAAAAGTCTAAAGGGTTTTTGGATCTACCTGAAGCAGATCCTGTTGGTGGCAGGGCACCTGATCAAAAACCTGAGTGGATTCCTACCGTGTGGGTAGAAGAGTGGACGTACCCAAGTTGTCTGGGGAACCACTATAAATTTCCTTGTGTCGTCTGGATTCCATTGTTTAATTCCTGCATTGTGGCTGTGATTAGATATAACTAGGTTGCTAGTTGCTGATTAGGTTTTTTTAAGCTTAACTGTAATTACAGTTAGCTTGTGTTTGTACACATCACTTGTGTTAGGCTTTAAGGTTAAATCAATATCTATAATCTTTTCATTCCGCACTTCACTCCAAGGGAGTTGGGTAGAATATTAAGTTTTGTCTGTGCAAAATTTGATAACTCTATTCACCCCCCCCCCCTCTAGAATAGTATCTATCCCTTCACTTTCAGATAATAGCCAGATCGTAATTTGAGCTTAGAGAACCAGAAGGCTCCCTGAATTTGATCAAATAACTCATCTATCCGGGGCAATGGGTAGGTGTTCCGAACCGTCAACCTATTCAATTCCCTGTAATCTATATACAGTCGGAGGGATCCATCCTTCTTCTTCACAAATAAAACCTGTGCTCCCCATGGCGACGAACTTGGCCGCACAAATCCTGACTCCACAAGTTCCTGTAGCTGAGTCCTGAACTCTGCCAATTCTCTAGGTGCCATTCTGTAAGGTGCCCGGGACATTGGCCTCGCCCCTGGCACTAATTGGATCCTGAAGTCCAAATCCCGAACTGGTGGTAGTCCGGGCAATTTCTCCGGAAACACATCGGAGAAATCCCGTACCACTGGGATATCAGATATAGAATTCTCTACTGCTGCCATCTCAAAGCAAATAAGATACACTTCCTCCCCTTGCTCATAGGCCTTGACAGCCTGTATGGAAGACAATGAAAGAAGGGGGATAGGTCGGATACCTTCGATAGTAACGTCAGAATCTCCATGTCGGAGTGTGATCCTCTTCGAGGGACAATCTATCTGCGCGTGGTTCCAATGGAGCCAGTTCATACCTAGAATCAGATCAAAGTCTGGTAGCCTCAAGACCGTTGCCGGAGCTTCGAACGCCTTGCCCCCTATCTCGACTTCCATATTGCAGCAATCTGTGGTTCAAAGTTCTGAGCCATCAGGAAGTCGCACACTTTTTTCCAAGCCGGAAAACTTCTCTACTCCCTCTAATCCTTCAATAACGTGTTCGACACGAAGGAGTGTGAAGCACCCGTGTCGAAGAGGGTATGAGCGGGCTTGCCGCTAATCATCACTAGGCCTGGGTTCGTTTGAGTTCAAAGATAAATATTATTCTTAAGGTTTATAAGGCACTGATTAAAGTTTAAACTTATGAATCTTGCATAATTAAAGTACCTGTGATCACTTCCTCGGGGTTCCTATGCCCCGTGAGGTCCAGCGCATACGCCTGTTCCCGATCTCGGCCTCGGCCGTGATGTCCTCGGCCTCGGCCTCGGCCTCGTCCTCGTCCTCAGCCCTGGTGAACTGGAGGGGCCACTGGAGGTGGATGAGGAGGGTGGACCTGAAGCGGGCACTGCGTCCTGATGTGCCCAGGTTGGCCGCAACCATAGCAGGTGATCTGCCTCTGACCTCGATCATCCTGTCTCATCGGCCCGGGAGTCTGTATAGGTGGGGGAGCCAATGGTGGAGGAGGCCCCTGATCCTGCCTGTAGTTGGGACGACGACGTCCCCCACTCCTCCTATATCCGATAACCTTCCCCCTTTGGGATGTCCTGCTACCATCGGAAGACGATCCTTCGAGCGGCCTTTTACCTCTGCCCTGTACCATTAGCTGGTCAGCCTCCAGCTTTTTCGCCATTTTTATGATTTGAGCAGTGGTACCATGCGATATAAACAACAGTGGCTGCCTCAACGAATCCCAGAGGCCATGATAAAATCTTTTAGCATACTTTCGATCATCCCATTCATGAAAGCCTGCAAACCTAGCCAGGTGGTAGAACTCTCTCTGATATTCGATCACTGATCGGCTCCCCTGTTGGAGGTTCAGGAACCTCGCCTCCAATGTGTCCCGGTCTGTGATAGAAACATAATGGTCCAGGAACGAGTCGCTGAATTCTTCCCAGGATATGTCTGTTAGTTCCCTATCCCCATAAACTGAGTCCCGAATAGACTTCCACCATCTCTTTGCATGGGCTTCTAGTGCGGAAGTGGCAAGTGGTACCGCCTGGCTGACTGGGCAGCTAATTCCAGCCAGTAACTCCTGAATGGTCTCCAACCACTCCTCTGTCTTCACAGCATCTTCTGTCCCGCGATACAATGGCGGAGACAAACTTTTAAACGCACTCAACCAGTTCGACCCTGGGTTGGGCAGCTGTACCGGGGCTTGCTGGGCTCTGAATGCGTCCAGGATCGCCGTCAGCGTTTGCCCCATCTCTGTCTGCATGAACGGAATGGCAGCCGGAGGGGGAGGAACCGCATCCTGTGGAGGCTGCATAAAGGTAAGGTAATGTCAAAATTGGCCTAACTCATTGTTTAATAGACTGTTTTATGTGGCTTTTACACATGGGCACACCATTGCTTCCACTGCATAGTTTGTCCGCAAACTAATGCTCGAGAGGGGTGTACCAGTTTGTGGACTTCGTTCTCATATGATCGTTTGTTCCTCTGATACCAGTTTGTAAGATCCTGTCTCCCCATTTCGAGGCTAACCCGGATCTTATGCCCAGAACCGCCGCATTACGGTGACACTAACGCACGGGTTAGTCGACACCGCAAGACGCCAATTCTGCCGGCTAGTACGATCATAACCTGTCGGCCAATATGAGAATAAAAGAGTACAAAGCAGAGCAAAAATGTAGAAGTCCACAGCCACAGTACTAAACATATATATAACAGATGATAAGTACAAGGTACAGTCCACAATGAGTACAATATAATGAGAGTAAAACGGGCTTATGCCCAGTACATCAATATCAAATCACTCTCTCTCTCTCAAACTAATAGCAGCGGAATCTATCATCTCAAATCATCACACCTGAATATGTGCTCCAGTAGTAGTAGCCGGTATCTGCCCCTCAAGTCCTGCCTCCTCGTCGTGCTGGTCCATCTCCTCGAGCTCCTAAAAATAGTATGGTCACCGACCATTAGTCAAAAAGACTAAGTCGTTTCCTCCACACCTCGCCCCGCAACTCCTAGGCACCGTGCGGGAGGACGAATCAGAGGATAACAAGAGGTGACAAAGGCGGAGCAGGTGACAGGAATCTAAGCAGAATATGTAACCAAGTAAGTAATGAAAACTAACCTTCACTTATGCGGGTACGCATAAGCAAGGGGTCTTCTGCAGGGCTCCCATTGTATAAAATGTCCCATACCATTTTATACAATGGGGTGTCAGGTGTCACAGACAATAATATATATAAAAAAAAGAAAGTAACCTCAACCTATAAATTTGCCCACTCAAGCTTATAGGCTAAGGGATCATTTAGCAGGTCCTAATGTATAAGCGACCCATACCACTTATACATTAGGTGTCATAGGTTGTTATGTATATTTATGATATGCCTTTATATGGTGGGTATGATATGAACATGCAGTGCAACACACACACACAACTCTATGATCACAAACCTTTAGTTCCCACTTTTCGAGAGCTAGCATCACTCTCAGGTACCGCCGTCGTGGCTCCGGCAGCAGCGGATCGGGCTTCTCTGCTTTCTAGGCGGGTATACACACTACCAGGCCTAGACCTCTCTTGTACGCCTCTGTACGTGAAACAAGTGTACTCTAGAGTCTATGCGCACCACTTTGCTGACTACCTGTCAGTCTTGTTGGGTCGGGTGCGCGTTATCGGGAAAAGTCCTCCAGACCTCAGTATAAACAACCTACTGGTCCCTCTAACCCTCGCACCCGCCTGGTCCACCGTACTGCCGTCGGTGTGACGATTGGCCAGTACCACATGGCCCGCCACTAGTATATGCACATGCAAGTATAATATAATGAGCCTCCAGCTCGAAGGACTATCCTGTCCCAAACCTCTCCAACCCGTCACGGGTGAGTATGTACTATAAAACCTCCAACCCTGCCCGGGTGAGTATATATATGTCAATCTCTTTCCTCTAACTCTCCACAGGTGAGCGAGTAGTCAATAGACTCCATGTCCCTCCAACCCGGCACGAGTGAGCACATGTCCATTACACTTAACCTATTATACTACTCTTGTCTACCGGTTGATATACCTAGTGACTTAAGCTATGGGTTGGGGAAAGACGGTCTTCCGTCGGCTCCTCCTAAATAAGTCTAAGGTTGCACTATTACTATCGTCTCCAGAATACATCTGCCACCCAGGGTTATACTTCCGATCTTAGACTCTAACTCAGTTGTTGATTCGTTCTCTGGTGGCCTATAGTGTAGCCTACCTTTACTATGCGCACCACATGGTCTTGTACCACCCTGAAATCGAACTTTCAAATCCTTGGGCCTCCAACCCCCAAATATTTATCCTAGGGTGGTATGACCTACTAGAATGTGTATGGTAATTTTCATAATTTTCTCTATTATTTTTATAATTATTTTATTTTCCCCAAGGTCATTTAACACATGAAGTATATCTTAGCATGGCCCTAGTGGTGCAAAACAATTATCCTGACCTATATCATGATGAAATATTACTATCTCCCAAAGTTTATAATTTTCCTGTAAACATTTATATTTATTTGTTAATTATCACAAAACCGTCATAATTACTACTTTTCAAGTAAGTATGAGAAACTTAATCACAAAAATTCTAAGAAAATTACAGGGAATCTAAATCATCAAAATAAGGCTACTGACAAAGTTTCATCAACTTTAATAATGTTATAGACTTGCAATTCAATTTCTTGGGTATTTACGAAAATGCCATTATGATGAATTAAATTTGTATACACATCCAAAAATTCTGAAATAATTATGTCAGTTAACTAATACCTATATACACCTCTATAAATATTCCCAAATTTTTCTGACCAATATTTTCATTAAATCATGAATAAAAGCAATAGGGGTAAAATGGTCATTTCATGATAATCTACCTCAAAAATACCTCAAACAGAGAAGATAAAAATACCCCAATTCAATTATAATCAATTATTTAACAGGGACAAATTTGAAGATTTTTGCCTGATTAATTCTATTTTTCATTTTAATTTTTCCAATAAGGCTATAGTTTTCAAAAATCCAAATAATGGGATTTGTGTTCCCAAAAATCCCATATTAATTTTGAGGGATTACATTTGACCTAAATGTCCCCTAGAATAAATTTCAAGGTCTTCAAAAGTCCTGAGATGAATAAATACTCATTTTTGTCAAAATTGCTATTTGCACACCAAGGCTAATACTAGCCTACACTTTCAAGTGGGTTAACCCAACATGCAGTGACCCAAATGAGCTAAAATTTTTACCATACAACAATTATGTCCTCCGGGACTTGCCACCAAAATTTGGGGCTATTTGGGTGCCTAGAACTCCAAATATTTCATTAATTTACATTTTGATATTATTGTAAAAACTATAGGAAAGGTTATCCCAAAAATTCCCAATTTTTGACATGGACTAGATATTCCTTAGACATGCACCTGACCAAAATTTCAGGTCATGTGGCTTACTGGTTTGTCCTGCGCACTCAAAAATAAATCTGCCCTAGCCTAGGACCAGCCCTAGGAAAACAGCCCTACAGGCCAGATCACTGGACCAAAATTGATGATTAAGGTGTCGAATTAAAGCTAACGGATACGGCTACATTTTTTATTCAGGGTTTAACTTGTGATGAGGCATATATGTACCCTAATTATCACATGCAATGAGGCTGTATAAGTGTGACAGAAAATTTCATTTCATAATAATTAATATTATATCAATCAGCACGAATCCTAAAGCACGAATGGACGGGATCATTTCATCGTCCCCAATGAATGGACGGCCCCGATGCATTTCGCCTGGGCCACCTTGCGGGGCGGATTCCGGCCGGCTGAGGCGGCGCTGTGGCCGGCCAACGGTGCCACCACCTTCACGGTGGTGGTGGCCAGCTTTTGCCGGCGACTAGGCGGCGGGAGACGGCGGCGCCGGCGATCCCGAGAGGTAGGAAAAACTCGGAAATTTCATGAATTCCTCACATGGCATCAGGCTCAATTGAGCCCAATTTCTCTCCTAAAAGATCTAGGAGGCTAGTACGTGGAGAGATGAGGCGAAACGAACCTGAATTGGCGGTTGGCGGCGGTTGGCGGCGGGTGTGGCGGCGGTTGGCCATGGCTAACTAGCTCCGGCGATCTACCTCCCAAAAACTTGATTCTCCACCGATTGCTATGCTCCAGGACTCGAATTCTATTCTCTAAGGCCTTCTGAAGCTAATGGCTGGATTGGATTTGGCCTGGAGTGGCTGTACAGGGAGTTAAGGCTGGGGTGAGCTCGGTTTGGCACTTTGGATGCTTCACCATGGCTGCCAAGTGGCTGTCATGCCTTGAAACCCTTTGAAATGAATAGGGGTGGTCGGCCAGCATGCTTATGGGCTGAGGAGTGAAGGCCACATGGCCTCTTTTCATCATCTACCCCTTTCTCTCTCCTCTTTTAGGTGTTTTCTCCAAAATACCCCTTTGCATGTAATCTCTCTCCTAATTTTTGGGGGTTAGTGGCTGTCCTTGTCCACTTGGCTGGTCATGGGCCAAGTTTGGTGTGCTTGGCCCAAGAGAAATGACTTGGGCTCTCATTTTCACCCTTTAGGTTAAAATGTTGACTTGTTGACTTTTTGAGTTGACTTGGTCAACATGGTGAGTGGGCTGACCCCACTTGTTGGTCATGAGCCCAATGGCACCACCCAACTTGGTTTGGGTCAAGGGGGTGACCTACTTAGGCTAATTTGGCTTATGAGTGTGGGTTTGACCACTTTAGGCCCAAGGTTGACTTGGGTCAACCATGGTCAAAGTGTTGACCAAGGGCATGACCTTGGGTCCACTTAGATTGTAATTAGGGTTAGGGCAGTGTGGTGGTGGTCATGGTGTGGTTAGGGTCCTCATTTAGTCTAGTTTGACCTAGTTTGACTTGGCCCTATAGTGGACCCCACATGGTTACAACTCACCACCTAGGGTCAAACCTAGCTAATTTCCCCTAACCCCCACCCCATGCCTAACCCAATCTAAGTTAAGGGGCCTAGAAGTAACATGGGATGTTACATATTACTCCCTTCAAAAGTATACCTTGGTGGCATAGCACCTGATCAAAAACCTGTGTTGGTTTTTAGACACCTGATCAAAAGTCTAAAGGGTTTCTGGATCTACCTGAAGCAGATCTTGTTGGTGGCAGGGCACCTGATCAAAAACCTGAGTGGATTCCTACCTTGTAGGTAGAAGAGTGGACGTACCCAAGTTGTTTGGGGAACCACTATAAATTCCTTGTGTCGTCTGGATTGTTTAATTAATTCTCTGTGCTGATTGGCTGTGATTAGATTTTAACTAGGATTGGTAGTTACTGTTTAGGACTCCAAGCATTAACTGTAATTACAGTTGGCTGCCTTTTGTGCACAACACTTGTGTTAGGCTTTAGGGTTTCATCTCAAATATCTATAACCTTCATTCCGCAATTAACTCCAAGGGAGTTGAGTAGACAGTCAACTTTGCTAGTGCAATTTTTGATTACTCTATTCACCCCCCCTCCAGAGTAGTATCTATCCCTTTTCTTTCAATTGATATCAGAGGGAGGTTGACTGACTGTATAGGCTAACACCTAAGTCACAAGATCCTGATAGATACCAAGGATTATAGATATTCACTTTCACTATCATGGCCTAGTCCAAGGATTACTCTAGCACCAGACCTCCAGCATGCAACTTAGCTAAGTTTAACATCTGGAAGGCAAGGATTAAATTATATATGAACTCTATATATGAGAGTATTTTTGCTTGTATTTTGACAGGACCACCAAGAGCACCTACTGCAGCTTCTGCCTCATCATCAACTGATATGAGTGCAGTGCCTCCTCCAGATTACAATGATGAATACAAAAAGGCAAAGATAGCAGATGCTAAGGCAATGAACATTCTGGCTCAGACAATGTCTGATGAAGTATTCCAGAAGGTTGTTGACTGCTCCTCAGCAAAAGCAATGTGGGATACACTGAACCAGATTGTAGCTGGTTCAGCTGATGAAAGGAAGGATAGAAGGTCCAACCTTATCTCCCAGTATGAGAATTTCAAGAAAACTGATGCTGAATCATGTTGAAGCAATGTACACAAGGCTCAGCTCAATCATTAATGAGCTGAGGACTCTTGATAAGGATATTTCATTGACAGAGGTCAATGATAAGATTCTTATGTGCTTCCCTAGCACATGGGATCTGAGGATCTGGCCTATCAAGGAGGCCAGAAGCACAAATGAAATCTCAATAGAAGTTCTCCTTGGCAAGCTCAAGTCCTTTGAGCAAGTGCTGAAGTCCAGGGAAGCTGAGGCTGAAGCAAAGACTCCAACTCCCACAAGAAAAGAGCAAACCCTTGCTCTCAAAGCTGCTGATGCTTCTGAAGGAAGACAGTCCAATGAGGAACTGATGGCATTATTTGCCAAAAGGTTTCTCAAGATGGGAAGGAAAGAATTCAGAAAGAAATCTTCAAAATATGAAGATAAACCAAGGTATGATCGTACTCCTTCTAAAGAAATAATTTGTTATGGTTGCAGGAAGCCTGGACATATTCTTCCAGATTGTCCAGAGGAAAAGAATAAAGATAAAAGGAAAGACAAGGATCAGCACAGGAAGCATTCCAAGCCATCCTCCTAAAAGAACAAAAAGAAGGAGAGAGGTTTTGTTGCTGAAACCTGGAGCGATTCTGATGAGGAATCTTCCTCCTCAAGCTCCAGTGAGGATGAAGAAGAAAAGAAGGCAAAGGAAGTTTTGCCTGATGGCAATTGATGCCTGCAGCAATCACTCAGCTGCAGAGAGTTCAGATTCTGAAGAAATGCCAACTGAAGATGAGGTATTGTCATCTTATGATTTTACATCTGCTGAATTTAAATCAGATTTTAAATCTTTATGTTTAGATTTAATTACTTCTGAAAAGGAAATAAAAGAGCTTAGAAATAAACTAGCTGAATCTGAATTAATTTCTAATGAAAACATTAGGTTAACAGCAGAACTCACTAATTCTAGTGAAAAAATAAAATTCCTTAAGAATGAATTAGCTAAGTCCAAAAGGTTAGAAGAATCTCTGAATGGTAGAAGCCTTAAGTTGCTTGAAATAACCAGCATGTCTAACACTAGGTCAGGCAATAACAAATTAGGCTTAGGAGCATCTTCTAGTGAACCCCCAATCATTCTTAAAAACCATCTTTCAACTACAGTGAACTTTATCTCAGCTGATGGGATAAAGAACACTGAGCAAGTTAATCAGGTTAATAAAGCTTTAAATAAAGCTAAGAGAGAGAAAAGAAAACAAAAATTTAAGGAAATACAAAGAGCGTCGAACGCTGCTCGACGATCGCAGGCCCAATGGTCGAATGGAGATCGACGATCTGGGCACCCATCGTCGAACGCTGATCGACGTTTTCAACATGAATTTCAAAACTTCAACCAGAACTTTAGAAACCCGAATATGAATAGAAACCCTAGGTTCATTGACCCATCATCTGCATGGAGAATCCCACCTAGGAGATCTTACCCGTTAGGTTATCACCCTCAACCTGCTTATTCATTTATTTCCAGTTTTTCTTATGTGAAAAACAAGGGACCCAAGGTTACCTGGGTCCACAATGTTTAACTTATTTTTCTACAGATAAAGACCTATCCTATCACTCAGAATAAGTGGTATTTAGATAGTGGTTGCTCCAAGCATATGACAGGAAATAAAGAACATCTGTCAAGATTCAAGGCCAAGCTTGGCCCAAAGGTGATCTTTGGAGATTCAAGCTGTGGTCAAACTGAAGGCTATGGCAGGATGACAATTGGAGCTGTAACATTCAAGAGAGTTGCTTATGTAACTGGACTGAAGCACAATCTCATTTCAGTAAGTCAGTTATGTGATGCTGGATACCAGGTATCATTTTCTAACTCTCTTTGTAATATTACTTTAAATAATAATGTTGTGTTAGTAGGTATTAGACAAGGTAACATTTATTTAGTAGATTTTAACTCAACTCACTCTGAAATCTACTTATTTAATGAAGTAACCAATAACAATACTTTATGGCATAAAAGGCTTAGCCATGTTAACCTCAAGAACATATCTAGGTTATCTAAACACAACTTTGTTAGAGGTTTACCTTCTTGCCCCTACAAGAAGGAGAGCCTATACAAGGCTTGTCAATTAGGCAAGCAAACCAAGAATTCATTTAAATCAGTAAATAAAAGTGATTCTCCTAGAATCCTGTATTTATTACATTTGGACCTATTTGGCCCAATAAATGTACAGAGTTTAGGAGGGAAGTATTACACCCTAGTCATTATAGATGACTTCTCTAGGTTCACTTGGGTGTTCTTTTTGAGAACTAAGGCTGATAACTTCAAAGCCCTTACAGATTTTCTATTATGTGTGCAGACTGAGTACTCTACTCATGTGGCCTTGATCAGAAGTGATCATGGTACTGAGTTTGACTCTCTTCTCATGCAAGAATTCTGTGAGAGAGAAGGTATCAAACACAGCTTCTCAGCTCCTAGAACTCCCCAACAAAATGGGGTAGTTGACAGGAAGAACAGAACCCTAATTGAAGTTGCTGGCATATTGTTGGCAAATGCTAATATGCCTCTTTCCTATTGGGCAGAAGCTGTTAGTATAGCCAACTGTGTCTTGAATAGAAGTCTGATACGCAAGCTTAAGTGTAAAACTCCTTATGAGTTGCTTAAAGGAAAGAAACCTAAAATAAATTATTTTAGAGTATTTGGTTGTGTAGTTTATATTCATAATAATAATAAAGAATATCTTAGAAAGTTTGAAGCAAAAGTTTCAATGGGAATTTTTCTTGGATATTCCCAAGTAAGCAAAGCTTATAGGGTTTTTAATAAATCATCTTCTAAAATTGAAGAGTCTGTTCATGTGTCCTTTGATGAATCTCAAATGTTTTACAAGGAGAAGGAAACTTCCCCTTCCTCAAGTTCATTACAGGTACCAGAATCTAGCAAAGATGTCACTCAAGAGATTCTATATCTTTCAACTCTTCATATCACTGAATCAGACAGTGATGAAGACCTTGCAGAAATTGTTGTTGTACCACCAATAGTAGATCAAATTCCTCCTGAGGAATTAATCCCAACTATTGCTGAAGATCACATCCCACCTGCTGATGTTGTCACACTTAGAGATCATCCTACATCTCAAGTGATAGGAGACATATCAGCTGGTGTTCAAAAAAGACATCAGTTAAGACAGGATGTGATGCATGCTTGTTTCCTTTCACAGATTGAGCCCCTCACCATTAAAGATGTTGAGCTAGATCCCCACTGGATCATTGCTATGCAAGAGGAACTCAATCAGTTTGAAAGATGTAAAGTATGGACTTTGGTTCCAAGACCTAAAGGCCAACTGATCATAGGCACCAAGTGGGTGTATAGAAACAAGTTGGATGCAAATGGAATCATTATAAGGAACAAAGCTAGGCTTGTAGCTCAGGGCTACAGACAGGAGGAAGGTATAGATTATGACCAAACCTTTGCTCCTATTGCAAGGCTAGAGGCAATAAGGATCTTTCTAGCCTATGCAGCCTATATGAAGTTTAAAGTTTTTCAGATGGATGTCAAAAGTGCCTTTCTAAATGGTGAGCTAAAGGAAGAGGTATTTGTTGAACAGCCACCTGGGTTTGTTTCATCAACTCAGCCCTCACATGTTTTCAAGTTGCAAAAAGCTCTTTATGGACTCAAACAAGCACCCAGAGCCTGGTATGAGACTCTAGCTAGTTTCCTGTTAGAGCACAACTTTGTTAGGGGAGTAGTTGATAGAACCCTTTTCATCAAGCACCACAAGGACACAATCCTATTAGTTCAAGTGTATGTGGATGACATTATTTTTGGTTCCACTGATCCCAAACTATGCAAAAAGTTCTCCAACTTGATGCATTCTAAGTTTGAGATGAGTAGTATGGGTGAGCTGTCTTACTTTCTTGGTCTCCAAGTAATGCAAGATGCTGATGGCATCTTCATCTCCCAATCCAAATATGCCAAGGAATTGGTAAAGAAGTTTGGGATGGCTGATGCTTCAGCAATGTATACACCTATGGCTACTAATGTAGTTATAGATTCTGATGATCAGGGAAAGCCTGTTGATCAAAAGAATTATAGGGCCATTGTTGGTTCCCTATTATATTTAACTGCAAATAGGCCAGATATAATATTTTCTACATGCCTTTGTGCTAGATTCCAGGTCAACCCCAAAGAATCTCATCTGATTCTTCTCAAGAGAATCTTGAGATACCTGAAGGGATGTCCAAATCTAGGACTTTGGTACCCAGCTGAGTCAGAATTTGAATTAATTGGATATTCTGATTCTAATTATGCTGGCTATCGAGTTGACAGGAAAAGTACCTCAGGAACTTGTCAGTTCCTGGGAGAGAGATTGGTCTCTTGGTTCTGTAAAAAGCAGGCTTCTGTCTCAACTTCAACTGTAGAAGCTGAATATATAGCAGCTGCTAGTTGTTGTTCACAGATCCTGTGGATACAAAACTAGCTTTTGGATTATGGGTACTCACACAAGAACACTAAAATCATGTGTGATAGTACCAGTGCTATCTCTATTGCAAAAAATCCTGTGCACCACTCTAGAACGAAACACATTGAGATCCGGTACCATTTCCTGAGAGATTGTGTGGAAAAGAACAAGATCAGCCTTGAGTTCATATCCACAGACCTTCAGAGAGGTGATATATTCACCAAGCCCTTAGATGAACAGAAACATCTGTTCTTTTTGGTTCAACTAGGCATGATTAATGGAAGAGACTAAGTGTGACGTCTGCCTTATTGAAACCTGTTTGAAGATCGTCGAACGACGCTCGAAGATAGTCGATCGGATCAAGCCTATCGTCGACCTATGGTTGATGATAGCTTATCTGCTTGAAGATCGTCGACCGGCATTCGAAGATCGTCGAACAGGTCGAGCCTATCGTCGATCTATGGTTGTCGACAGCTTGTTGTTTGTGAAGACAGAAATAGTCGAACGATTGATCGACACCTCTGCTTCAGGACAGATTGTCGAACGACCATTCGACCATCGTCTCCAGTATCTTTTAAATAGGTCGACGATCGTTGTTTTAATATAAAGCTGATGGTCGACCTTGGTTAAGAGATCGTTGTTTTTATCATTGACGGAGAGCGTCTTTTCGCATTCCGTCTTCCCGCTTGCTCTTTGTCTTGTGATTTCTACCGCTTCATCCTCGCCGTCTCTCCCTCGTCTTCTCCAGCCCCTTCAATGGCGATAGCCCCAGCGCTCCTGACAGTGGTAAAGTTCGATGCAGGATTCAGTGTGGATTTCGATTCCTTCAGCTGCTGCGAATCCGGAATTGTGGAAATTCTCACCTTATGCAAAGATCAAGGTTTAGAAAAGCTTATGTCCTCCAGGATAAAGATAAATATTCAAGAGATCAAAGAATGGGCATTTACTTCGTCTTCAAATGATGATTCAATGACCGGAACTATTGGCGGAGAAGAGGTAACTTTGACTCCCGCCACTTTAACTAAAATATTTGGATTGATAAATGGGGAAGAAGATTACGAGCAAGATACCCCAGAGTTTGGGAGAATGCTGACAGAGCTGGGACATGCCGAAGGCATTCCCTCTAAGCTGCTTAAAGTAAATTTTCCGTTTAAGATTAAGTTCCTTGCTGAAATCGTCGGAAAAGTGCTACTGGGAAAGCACTCAGCCCATGACAATATTATAAGGCAGCAGTTTGCACTGATGTGTGCAATTGTGAATAAGAAACAGATTAATTGGGCAGGAGTTCTGTTTGATTTGATCAGGAAAAAGAACAGCAAGAAAGAAGTTACCCTGGGTAGGGTAGTTGGGATTTTTCTGAAGGAAAAGTATCCCCATCTGTTAGTTTCAGCTGCTACCTCCATCAACGCCAGCAAGAAGATGGATCCAACTTTGTTCGCCAAATGGAAAAGGACTTTTCTGAAGCCCGCTCCCACAGGGGTTGCTCCAGCTGCATTTGAGAGCACCAGGACTGCCTCAGTCACTCCTCTCCTACAAGAAGCTGGCTCAGCAAATCTCTCCCTTCCATCTTCTTCATCTGCATTGCCGTCTACTTCAGTTGAAGTTCCATCAACTTCAATTGAAGTACGACCTTCTGCTTCTCATCTTCCTGATTCATCTGCTTCTCACCTTACATCACCTCCTGCATCTCCTCTCCCCTCTCATCTTGCTGGGATCTCTCATCCCAGTTTTGATTTATTGGTTTCTGAGATTTCTACTCCTCCTCAGTCTCCAATTCCTTCTTCAGATCACATTGATCATCCTGCATCCACCCATCACTCTCCATCTCCAGTTCCATCTCCAGTTCACTCTCCAGTTCATCAAGAATACACCATTCCTGCTGATCATCCATCCACTGAGATTCCCCCTTCATCATCTGAAATCTCTCCAGCATTCATTTTTAGCATCTTGGAGTTAATTACTCCTTCGATCAAAATTATGATTGAAGAGGAAATTGCACCCCTTGTTTCCTCCATTTCTTCTTTGACTGCTGCTATTCGAGCACTCTCAAAGTCTGCTGAGCCCTCTTCCTCTAGGGGCTTGGTTTCAGTATCTACTGAAATCAGGCAGGGGGAGATGCTTAATGAAGATGTCTCTGAGCTGCTTTTGGCCTCCCCTCCAGCAGATCCTCCTGCAGTAGTAGAGAAAGAATTAGAAGAATCAGCTCCTCCTCAAAGTTTGTCTGAAAAAGAAATTTCTAATGCCATATTGAAGTCTGATTTTATTGTCAAAGTTTGCTTAGAAGAATTTTCTACTCCCCTGGTCGCCCTATACCTAGAAGGAGTTATCACTTCCTTTCTAGATGAATTATGGGAGTTAGGACACGCAAAGGTCAATTCTGAAGGTATCCCTTTTACTCACTTTTAGACTTGATAACTGATATGATAGTTTGGGAATACCTGGAAGGGATGATTAGATGTCATTTAGCAAAATTTTATTCATAATATTACAGATAAAATGGAAGAAGTTTTAGATGTTCAAGAGCCTGATCACCTACCAGCTACAGAAGTTCAAACTGAAACAGAACTAGTTGCTCAAGTTTCTGAGGCTGCTCAGCCAGCTCAGCTAGCAGTGCAAATAGAACTGGTCACCATGATAGTTTCTGATCAACAAGAAAAAGCTTCAGATGCTCAAATTGAAAAGTCTACTGTATGGGATGATTCCCCTGGATTGGATTTAGATGCTCTCCTGACACAGGATGCCATGGAAGAAGAATTAGAAAAAGCTGCCTTAAAGGAAAAGGAAAGAGCTATACAAGAAGCAATTGATCCATATGATCTTCCTATTTCTTCAAATTCTGAGGATAATATTGATTCTGATGAATCTGATGAGTCAAAAAGAAAAAGATCTGCTAAAAAGAAAAGGAAAGTTGTGGCTCCTCCTCCTCCTAATCTAGATAATGATACTCCTTACTATATCCTGAAAGGAATTGATCCTAAATCAAAAGATTTCCAGCATTGGATGGCTTTCTCTAAAAATAAGCAGAAGCAAAGGAAGAAGTCAAAGAGGTATGATAGTCCTGTCCCAAGATGGACTCCTAGAGGTCCTCCTCCTCCTCCTCCCAGTGCAGGAGCCTCAAGAAACTTATCTGCAAACCCTGCTGCTCAGTCTGAAAGGTTTAATCCATCTCAATCATCACAAAGGAGAAGTTCTCAAGGATATCAAGGTAAAACTCAAACTGGCTATCAAAGACTTGATGTTGTTAAAGAACAAGTAAAGGAGGTGGTGTATCAAAGACCAACTTTTTCTCCTCCTCATTCCAAAGAACTCAAAAGCTCAACCTCTCCAAAGCCAGATCATTCTATGAAGGCTGTTTCAAAAGGTAAGCGAATTATTTTCTCTGAAAATTCTAGCAAGATATTTGCTGAGTCTGCTCCTCCTTCTTATCTAGTTATTCAGGATAAAGAATCAGTTGATACATCTTCTGAAAATGTGTATGAAAGCCCAGAGCTTGATCCTAATTTTAGGATGGCTCGTTTTCTTGAACTTGTTAGAGCAGCTCAAATTAAGAAAGCTAAAGCTGAAGGGAAAGACACTGCAGGATTGACCACGATGTCAAAATTCAGAATGAAGGAGCACGACAAATTCCAGGTTAGACCTGAAGTATTTGATCCTTCAAAGTACATGGAAAAACATCTTGAGGCAGTTGTCCCAAGAGCGACAGAATTGAAAATCATTGGAGAACAAGACCTGAAGCTGTCGAGAAAAGAAGCTCTAGACCCTTCTAGAAAGATTAATTTTTTTCCTAGTTCTTCTGATCCTAAATCTAACTCTGAAGCATCTTAAAAATTCATTGATTGACAGTTATTTGCTTATCTGATTAATTGATGTTATCTGCTTAGTTATTTATTTTCAGTATTTAGTTTTGTATTTAATTGTTGAGAGACTTAACTCAAATAGGGGGAGATTGTTGGTACCCTAGGTTTTGATTTGAGTTCAGTCTTCTCTTTTTGTCTCTTGACCCAAGATTTATCTATGGTCAAAGGTTAGTTGTTTAGTTTGTTGCTCTAGTTTTAGAGGCGTCTCTTTTCTAGATGTAAATTTGGTTAAGTTGTTTTTCGTTCGACTATGGTCGAACGCCGCTCGACTATCGTCTATCGACTGATCGACGATCGTCTATCAGTTGGTCGACGTTTTTCTATCAGTTGGTCAACGTTTTGTCTGAGTTGATAGTTCGACTATCTGTTTGATAGGTCGACTATCTGTTGTGTTTGATAGTTCGACTATCTGCTTGGATAGTTCAACTATCTGATTGTTCGACTATCTGTTGATAGGTCGACTATCTGTCTTCTTTGATAGTTCGACTATCTGTTTGATAGGTCGACTATCTGCTCTCTCTGATAGTTCGACTATCTGCTTGGATAGTTCAACTATCTGATAGTTCGACTATCTGTTGATAGGCTGACTATCTGTCTTCTTTGATAGTTCGACTATCTGTTTGATAGGTCGACTATCTGTTCTCTTTGATAGTTCGACTATCTGCTTGGATAGTTCAACTATCTGATAGTTCGACTATCTATTGATAGGTCGACTATCTGTTTGTTTGATAGCTCGACTATTTGTTGATAGGTCGACTATCTGTTTTCTGTGATAGTTCGACTATCTGTTGATATATCGACTATCTATTTTGCTTTGGTAGTTCGACTATCTGTCCTGATAGATCGACTATCTGATAGCTCGACTATCTGTCCTGATAGTTCGACTATCTGTTGTGGTAGTTCGACTATCTTCTTTGATAGTTCGACTATCTGGATCATTCGACTATCTGTCTGATAGGTCGACGATCTCCGTGCTTCGATCGACGATCTCCGAGGGTCGTTCGATGTTTTGCTGTATGTTTTGAGTAATTTTGTCATCTTCTATGATGTGATTTATTTCATATTTATTTTGGCATATTTTATAAAAGATTGTTTGAATACATTTATGATATTATTTCCATGCAATATCTGCTCCATTCCTTATGCATGAGCCAATCTTTTCTGACAAAGTTGTTTGTCTTATTAGCTGAGATATGATTTCTGCTTTATCTTCCAGGCTGTCCTTTATAGCCGTTAGACTCAGAAAGTCTTCCTTGGCTGTAAAGAGTCTCTTCTGATGTGACTTTCTCTAGTATTATTTCATCAGAGTTATTTGCAGCTTCTTAGAAAGCTTTATCCTCTTATAGGATATCTGTCTGCAGTATTTGTTTTGCTTTATGCTTTTTGCAGCCCAGCTTGCAGATTTCAGTAGAAGACAAGATTCAAACTCAAATGCGAGTCGTTGCTGCTGCTGCTATATAAAGAATTCTTTGAAGAAAGAAATCAACTAGTTCACATAGCCAAAACCAGTTCATTCAGGAAAAAGGAGTTCAAAAGCTAACAGCTGCATTCAAGCTTAGAACTTACAGTTTTTCAACTGCGCTCAGCACATTCACATTCAACTGAGAAGAAGCTTTAACTCTTCAATCTTCTTCAACCTGAGTTCTCCTGCTTACAGGAAGATTTTCACTCAGAGCTTTTTGAAGAAGAAGAAGAAGAAGATAGTTGTCTGAAGAAGAATTTTCAATTCATATTCTTTATCTTCTTGTAGCTTTTTCCTTCAGATTTTCTGAAGTGTTTCTGCACTGAAGCAAGACTTCACCTGGACATTCTTTTAGCCAGGGGGAGCCTTGATTCTTTAACAGCTTTCTAGCTCAGTGCAAGTTCTTGTGCTTCTCTAATCTTTTGTAAAATAGAGAAGACATCTTAACCTCCTTTCCCCCTCCTGTAAAGGGTTATTACTCCCTTCAAAAGTATACCTTGGTGGCAGGGCACCTGATCAAAAACCTGTGTTGGTTTTAGACACCTGATCAAAAGTCTAAAGGGTTTCTGGATCTACCTGAAGCAGATCTTGTTGGTGGCAGGGCACCTGATCAAAAACCTGAGTGGATTCCTACCTTGTTGGTAGAAGAGTGGACATACCCAAGTTTTTTGGGGAACCAATATAAATTCCTTGTGTCGTCTGGATTGTTTAATTAATTCTCTGTGCTGATTGGCTGTGATTAGATTTTAACTAGGATTGCTAGTTGCTGTTTAGGACTCCAAGCATTAACTGTAATTACAGTTGGCTGCCTTTTGTGCACAACACTTGTGTTAGGCTTTAGGGTTTCATCTCAAATATCTATAACCTTCATTCCGCAATTAACTCCAAGGGAGTTGAGTAGACAGTCAACTTTGCTAGTGCAATTTTTGATTACTCTATTCACCCCCCCCCCCCCCTCTAGAGTAGTATCTATCCCTTTTATTTCACATCAACTGTGGAATTCTTATCAACACAAGAAATCTCTAATGCTTCTAACTCCTGGATCAGACGATCATCATGCATCCGCAACCAATTTGACCTTACCGGAGTCCTACGACTCAAGGCATCTAAGACCACGTTTCCCTTCCCGGGAGTATAGTGAATATCAAAGGTGTAGTCCCCGAGGAACTCCATCCACCTCCGTTGTCGCATATTGAGATCCT
Source organism: Platanthera zijinensis (assembly GCA_039513925.1). Lineage (NCBI taxonomy): Eukaryota > Viridiplantae > Streptophyta > Magnoliopsida > Asparagales > Orchidaceae > Platanthera > Platanthera zijinensis. Next base: position 76,113,718 of record CM077086.1, read on the forward strand.
TCTGATCCAATAAGTATTTTAGGCTCTTATGATCTGTATAGATATCAACTTTTACACCATATAGATAGTGTCGCAATAATTTAAGTGCAAAGATCAACGTCGCCAACTCCAAGTCATGGACGGGATAATTCCGCTCATGCACTTTCAACTGGAGTGAGTCATAAGCAATCACCTTTCCAAACTGCAGAAGAACGCAGTCTAAGACGCTCCCTAAAGCATCACTGTAAATCTCATAGCCGTCTATACCATATGGCGATGTCAAAACAGGCATCGTGGTCAAATGACTCTTTAGCTTTTAAAAAGGTCGTGCGCACTCTGGCGTCCAAATGAACTTCTGATCCTTCCTCGTTAATGTGGTAAGGGGCAAAGCGATCCTTGAGAAGTTTTCCACAAAACGTCTGTAGTAGCCTGCCAGTCCAAGGAAACTCCTGACATCGGCCACCGAAGACAACCCTTGCCACTCTTGTATGACACTTATCTTTACCGGATCCACCGCAATGCCTTCTCCACTTACTACATGGCCAAGAAATGCCACTGCCGACAGCCAAAACTCACACTTTGAGAACTTGGCATAAAGCGTATTTCTGTAACGACCCCATCCGTTACATGACGTATAGTAGAAGGTCCGGCCGGGGCCCCACACTATATGCCACAAACAGACGGTGATGTCACAGGATAATACCAAACCATACACGAAGCCTAACTCAGAGCATGCTAGCGGAAGCTTTAAGTTGTAAATTGAACTCTAACCAGGAATGTCCAATATATAAACCACGGTTATATATATAGCCACGGAATGTACAACAAAGTGAAAGGTTAGCCTTAAGGCCTTACAGTTCCACTTTCCACACATCATGGGTTACAAACATCGGCGCGCAGGTCGGCCATACATGAGTGAAAACAAAACAAACAAAACTATTTGAGCAGCCTTCAAGGGCTTAGCCGCAGCAGCAGCAGCAACAACCGCAGCAAGGGCTTCAGCCCTTCATTTCCCACTCGGCTCTCCTGTACCTGCAGGGATAATCCACCCAAACGGTGGCAAACACGGCAACGGTCAGCATTCAGCTGACCCAATTATAACAATCCTACCCCTTTCTCGGGGCAGTAGCATTCCTTCCCTGCACAGCATGGTATCAACAATAGCAAATATGTGCTCGCAGGCACACTCAAGCCATCACAACCGTCGGCCACACGACCCGACAGTCCGTGCACTCAGGGCACATTCTTGGTGCACCGGAAAACCAGGGTCAACACCACCGTTTACACGGTATTGAGCATTCTAGTCTTTTTGGCGCGCGGGCCTAAGACTCTCATTATGCGCTCCAACAAAACCTATAACCAGGCTTACCAGTCGGACGGACATAACGCAGGTACGGATCAGCCACCCCCCATTGCTCAAGTCGACGTGCCACCTCGAATACGGAAGTATCCATGGCAATTTATAGGCGCGGGTCGGTTTCACCTTTCCTGTTCGGCAAACTGCCTTTTTATCGAGTTGCAGCCCAACGGCTCAACCGCACACAAAGTGGCAACGCACGGCCACAAGAGTTGCATCCAACCCTCTTCATTTCCTGGACTTAATCCAGTACTTCCAGCTGTACCAAGCAATAGGTAGGCACAAGGCAAACAAGCTATAACCACGGAGTCTTCTCCGATATGCAAACAAGCATCACCAATCCAGACCAGCATGTCCAGATGGGCTTCACACAGCATGACTAGATCCGTACTCCAATTCCGGACTCTAACAAGGGGGACTTCACATATCTACCCCAAGGGATGCCACAACCCACCGCACACTCGCGGGGAAGGGTTTTCCCTATGCAATGCAGAAAAGAAGGACTTCACATGTCCAAGAAGGGAGATCGTTACCCTTGACAATCTCTTGGGAGCCATCGAAATCTAGCCGGTGAGAAAGAACCGCAGCAGCTTTGCCTTCACAACGCTGGCCTCGGATCTCGAATCGGACCACGGGAGCTCCGCCGGTGGCTTGATCTCCTCCTCCTTCTTCTTCCTCCTCTCTCTTTCTCTCTTCACTTAACCAAATGAAGAATGAACTCTTCATCAGCCTCTGGTGACTTAAGCCAGCAAGGAATCACCTGAGCCTTTGGATCCAAAGAGAGAAAATGAACGGCCACGATGTTCCCAAAATCCCACTTTTTTTGCTGACACGGCCTGTGACACGCCCGTGTCACAGGCCGTGTACCCTTAAGCGGTACACGCGATACTCGTACCGACTGAACTTTACCAGAACACGGGCAGGCACACGGCATCGGACACGCCCGTGTCAAATCTGACACGGCCGTGTTCAAGGCTTGGTTCCGGGCCATGTACTTCCCTGACTCGATCCGCCTATTTCTTGAGTGACATGCCCTGGGACACGCCCGTGTCCCAGGCCGTGTACCCCCGACACGCCCTGGGACACGCCCGTGTCCCAGGCCGTGTCAAACTGCCTGCACCTCAAATTCAGTTTTGAGAGTTTTTGGGGTGTTACAATCCTCCCCTCCTAAATAAAATTTCGTCCCGAAATTTGACACGGTAAGGAAACATGAAAATACAATGCTATAACTTGATAACTCTGTTATAACAAAAGGTACACAGTCAACAGTTTATACAAACAGCTCGGGAAATTCAGCTCGCATGGTCTGCTCTTGCTCCCATGTTAGCTCTTCACGGCCACAATTGTCCCATCGGACCTTGACCATCCCGATCACTTTGTTCCGCAACTGTTTCTCGGCTCGATCCTCGATCCGAATGGGTCGAACCCTCGTCGTTAGCCCATACTCGACCGGTACCCGATCATTCTCTACTACTTGAGCTGGATCCTTCACAGCCTTACAAAGTACTGAGATGTGAAATACATCATGTAATCCACCTAAGTCTGCTGAAAGTGCTAGTCGATAAGCAGCTTCCCCAACTCGCTCCACCACCTCAAATGGACCAAGGTATCGCGAACTAAGCTTTTTCAACCGCCGAATCCGAGATACACCTTTGAAGGGCTTAATCTTCAAATATACCCAATCACCCACCGCGAACTCCACGTTCCGGTGTTTGGCATTGTAGTACTTTGCTTGACGATCTTGTGCTATCAATAGCCTCTCCCGAATAGAGCGTATAAGCGAGGTCGCTTCTTCGACTTCCTTTTTCCCACTCAGCTTAGATTCGCCTGCTTCTGCCCAAGCTAACGGTATACGGCATTTACGACCATACAATGCCTCAAATGGTGCCATACCGATGCTCGCTTGGTAGCTATTATTATAGGCAAATTCTACAAGAAAAATATAATCTTCCCATCTCTTACCAAAGTCTAGGGCGCACATGCGGAGCATGTCCTCCATCATCCTGTTGGTTCGTTCAGTCTGGCCATCCGTTTGGGGATGAAAGGCCGTACTAAACGCTAATTTTGTACCCAACATTTGATGAACTAGCCGCCAATCATTCGATGTGAATCGCCCATCACGGTCACTGACGATGCTCAGAGGAACACCGTGCAGTCGAACAATCTGCTCCACATAAAGCTTGGCCAAGGTTTCCACTGAATCGTCTCTTCTGTTTGGAAGGAAGTGCGCCACTTTTGTCAACCGGTCCACAATCATCCAGATTGAATCATGACCGCGTTGCGATCTCGGCAACCCGTGCACGAAATCCATCGAAATGTCATCGAACTTCCACTCCGGAATGGGTAACGACTTCAGGAAACCGCCAGGCTTCTGGCATTCTGCTTTCACCAACGCACAGGTATTGCATTCCGCCACATAACGTGCTACATCTTTCTTTAGTCCGGGCCACCAGAACAGCATTTTCAGATCTCTGTACATCTTTGTGCTCCCTGGGTGAACTGAGTACTTTGCAAAGTGAGTTTCGTACATCAACTCTTCCCTCAGTTTACCCACACTCGGAACGCACACTTGACCATTTCTTCGTAACAAATCGTTATCCCAAGAGAATTGGTCATCCGGCCCATCTTTAGCATAGCGCTGGAGACTTTCATCAAGCTCTGTTGCTCGCCGAACTCTGTCCGTAAGGTCATATTGAACCTCCGTCCAGTTCAAGCATGCATCGGTCGACGAACCCTTGTCAACACAAGATATCTCCAATGCTTCCAATTCCTGGATTAAACACTGATCATGCCTCTGCAACTAGCTTGCCCGTACCGGAGCCCGACTCAAAGCATCAGCGACCACATTTCCCTTCCCGAGAGTATAGTGAATCTCGAAGGTGTAGTCCCCAAGGAACTCCATCCATCTTCGTTGTCGCATATTCAGATCCTTCTGATCCAACAAGTACTTTAGGCTTTTGTGATCTGTATAGATGTCCACTTTAACGCCATAAAGATAGTGCCGCCACAACTTGAGCGCAAAGATTACCGCCGCCAACTCCAAATCATGGACGGGGTAATTCCGCTCATGCACTTTCAACTGGCGCGAGCCATAAGCAATCACTTTACCAAACTGCAGAAGAACGCAGCCTAAGCCGCTCCCAGAAGCATCACTATAGATCTCATAGCCATCTGTACCACATGGCGATGTCAACACAGGCGCCGTGGTCAAACGACTCTTCAGGTCTTCAAAAGCTCGCGCGCACTCCGGCGTCCAAATGAACCTTTGATCTTTTCTCGTCAGCGTGGTCAGAGGTAAAGCAATCCGTGAGAAGTTTTCCACAAACCGTCTATAGTAGCTCGCCAGCCCAAGGAAGCTCCTGACCTCGGCCACTGAAGACATCACTGGCCAATCTCGAATGGCACTTATCTTCAACGGATCCACTGCAATACCTTCTCCACTTACCACATGGCCTAAAAAGGCTACTGAAGAGAGCCAGAACTCACACTTTGAGAACTTGGCATAAAGCTGATTCCTCCGCAGGGTATGCAAGACCAACCGCAAATGGTTTGCATGATCCTCTTCCGACTGAGAGTATACTAAGATGTCATCGATAAATATAATCACGAACAAATCTAAGTACTCTCGGAACGTTCGATGCATTAGATCCATAAATACCGAAGGCGCATTACATAGGCCAAACGACATTACCGTGAACTCATAATGACCGTAGCGTGTTCCAAACGCCGTCTTGGGAATGTCACCTTCCCGAATCCTCAACTGATAATATCCCGATTTCAAATCCAACTTGGAATAGACCGTTGATCCTGCCAGCTGATCAAATAGGTCATCAATCCGTGGTATCGGATATTTGTTTTTCTCCGTCAGCTTATTCAATTCGCGGTAGTCAATACATAACCGCAAACTACCGTCTTTCTTTTTCACAAATAGAACAGGCGCGCTCCAAGGTGACATACTTGGGCGTATGTATCCCTGCTCCAACAACTCTTGCAATTGGACTTTCAATTCAGCCATCTCTTTTGGCGCGACGCGATATGGTGAGCGGGCCACAAGTTTCGCACCTGGCACCAACTCAATAGAGAAGTCAATCTCCCGCTGGGGTGGTAACCCAGGAAGATCTTTAGGAAACACATCAGCAAACTCTGACACAACCAGAACTTCACCGACACTAGCCTTTGGCTCAACCGCCTGAATTAGCGTGAAGAATAACTCCACGCCCTTCCGAACAGCATTGACGACTTGGAGCGCAGACAATAAAGTCCCGCCAACTCCTCGCATACCAGCGAACTTCGTCACAAGTCCGGTATTCTGGCCCAGTGTGATCTCCTTGGAGTTGCAATCAATAAAGGCACGCTACTCTGAGAGCCAGTCCATGCCAAAGATCGCATCAAACTCCGATAACAGAAGCACAGCTGCACTCAAACCGAAATCCTGACTTCCTATTTGAACATCCACATCGCAAGCCTTAACCGCAAGCATCACACAGCCATTCGGCAATTGCACCCTTGTACTATCCACCGTCACATGACTCGGCACCCCAATTCGAGATACGAAGTCCTCAGACAGAAAAGAATGCGAAGCACTCGTATCAAACAGGGCTCTCGCGAGATTATTACGAATCAGGACAAAGCCTGCAGCACACACACATCATGCACAAGCTACACATAACCTAATGCAATAGCACTTAAGCAAATAAGCGATATTAACTCGTACCTGTGACGACGTCACTTTGCTTAATCGCCTCCTGCTGACCAAGGTGATATATTCGGGGCTGTGCCTGGGACGCAGAGGAATCAACCACCGTTTTGCCCTTCGCAGCATAAGACGCACCCGTCTTTTTTTCCCCCCTTGGGCTGAACAACCCGACAATCACGGGCTAGATGCCCCACCCGGCCACACGTAAAGCATGTACGAGACTCCGGCCTTGACGTCGCCCCCGACACAACGGTCGTAGACACTTGCCCAGACGGCTTGGACCTCTTGCCCCCTTTCTTCTGGTAGAACGATTTGCTAGGGCGAGGTGCTTGAAACTCTGGCTTTGACACAACCAAGCCCTTGTTCCCTTGCACCCGTCTCATGTCCTTTTCCAACGCACAAGCAGTATCAACCAACGCCTGAAACCCTTAGTTCACTGAACTCGAAAGTAGGAACCTCAACTCATCCCGCAATCCTTCATAGAACCTATTCGTTTTCCTTTGGTCATCCGCGAAGATTGTTCCCGCATACCGTCCCAACCTTGTAAACTCATGCAGGTAGGTATCCACGCTATCTTCTCCTTGCTTTAACCGTTGGAACTCATTTTCCATGGCAATGCGTTGCGCCGCTGGGACATGCTTCGCCAGAAATATTCGAGAGAACTCCTCAATCGATACTTGCGTTAATTGCCTGCCCGCCAAATGGTGTACCTCAACCTCGTCCCACCACAACCGCGCCTCTCCTTCAAGCATGAAGGTGGCCAAGGTGACCTTTAAAGTTTCCTCCGCCCTGATCGCTGTCATTATCCGCTTGACACGCGATAACCAATCCTCTGCCTGCGTTGGGGATCCCAGTCCCGTAAACGTAGGCGGATTGAAGCTCATGAATTGCTTCAACTGTCGGTCAGCTGCTCGTGGATCGACTGCCTCAACCGGTTCGGGTCTTACATCAACACGAACTGGCACTACTGCCGGCTGCGCTTGCCCGGTCGGCTGAATCATGGCAAATAGAGCCTCCGCAACTAAGCGAACAGTTTCCGCAGATGGAGGAGGTGTTGGCACCTCAGCTGGTGCCGCACTCTCATCAGAGCGCTGGGGCTCAGACTGCCTAGCACCACTACGCGTCACCTATAGGTGGACAAGACACACATTAGCGATCGTATGCAAGCAAAACAACAGAAAAGGAACGAGCAGATTCCTCAAACAAGATTATGTGCATTCCTTAGTGGACATTCCAGAGTTCATTAGCGTTACAGCAGGGCGCACAAACACACGCTCGCCACCCCATAAAAGAATTCGACCACGAATTCGAAAGAGGAAGACCGAACGAAGCTGATACCAAAATGTAACGATCCGAAGGAAGCCTTACAGTTCCTCTTTCCACACATCATGGGTTACAAACATCGGCGCGCAGGCCGGCCATACATGCGTGAAAACAAAACAAACAAAACCATTTGAGCAGCCTTCAAGGGCTTAGCCGCAGCAGCAGCAGCAGCAACCGCTGCAAGGGCTTCAGCCCATCATTTCCCACTCGGCTCTCCTGTACCTGCAGGGACAATCCACCCAAACGGTGGCAAACACGGCAACGGTCAGCATTCAGCTGACCCAATTATAACAATCCTACCCCTTTCTCGGGGCAGTAGCATTCCTTCCCTGAACAGCATGGTATCAACAATAGAAAATATGTGCTCGCAGGCACACTCAAGCCATCACAACCGTTGGCCACACGGCCCGACAGTCCGTGCACTCAGGGCACATTCTTGGTGCACCGGAAAACCAGGGTCAACACCACCGTTTACACGGTATTGAGCATTCTAGTCTTTTTGGCGCGCGGGCCTAAGACTCTCATTATGCGCTCCAACAAAACCTATAACCAGGCTTACCAGTCGGACGGACATAACGCAGGTACGGATCAGCCACCCCCCATTGCTCAAGTCGCTGTGCCACCTCGAATACGGAAGTATCCATGGCAATTTATAGGCGCGGGCCGGTTTCACCTTTCCTGTTCGGCAAACTGCCTTTTTATCGAGTTGCAGCCCAACGGCTCAACCGCACACAAAGTGGCAATACATGGCCATAAGAGTTGCATCCAACCCTCTTCATTTCCTGGAATTCATCCAGTACTTCCTGCTGGACCAAGCAACAGGTAGGCACAAGGTAAATAAGCTATAACCACGGAGTCTTCTCCGATATGCAAACAAGCATCACCAATCCAGACCAGCATGTCCAGATGGGCTTCACACAGCATGCCTAGATCCGTACTCCAATTCCGAACTCTAACAAGGGGGACTTCACATATCTACCCCAAGGGATGCCACAACCCACCGCACACTCGCGGGGAAGGGTTTTCCCTATGCAATGTAGAAAAGAAGGACTTTACATGTCCAAGAAGGGAGATCGTTACCCTTGACGATCTCTTGGGAGCCATCGAAATCTAGCCGGTGAGAAAGAACCGCAGCAGCTTTGACTTCACAACGATGGCCTCGGATCTCGAATCGGACCACGGGAGCTCCGCCGGTGGCTTGATCTCCTCCTCCTTCTTCTTCCTCCTCTCTCTTTCTCTCTTCACTTAACCAAATGAAGAATGAACTCTTCATCAGCCTCTGGTGACTTAAGCCAGCAAGGAATCACCTGAGCCTTTGGATCCAAAGAGAGAAAATGAATGGCCACGATGTTCCCAAAATCCCACTTTTTTGGCTGACACGGCCTGTGACACGCCCGTGTCACAGGCCGTGTACCCTTAAGCGGTACACACGGTACTCGTACCGACTGAACTTTACCAGAACACGGGCAGGCACACGGCATCGGACACGCCCGTGTCAAATCTGACACGGCCGTGTTCAAGGCTTGGTTCCGGGTCGTATACTTCCCTGACTCGATCCGCCTATTTCTTGAGTGACACGGCCTGGGACACGCCCGTGTCCCAGGCCGTGTACCCCCGACACGCCCTGGGACACGCCCGTGTCCCAGGCCGTGTCAAACTGCCTGCACCTCAAATTCAGTTTTGAGAGTTTTTGGGGTGTTACAATTTCTCCTCAGTGCAACACCAACCGTAAATGGTTTGCAAGATCAGCTACAGATTAAGAGTATACCAACATATCATCAATGAATACTATCATAAATAAATCCAAGTACTCTCGGAACATTCAGTGCATTAGATCCATGAATACCGATGGCGCATTACATAGCCCAAATGACATTACAGTGAACTCATAATGACCGTAGCGTGTTCCAAACGCTGTCTTGGGAATGTCACCTTCCCGAATCCTCAATTGGTAATATCCAGATTTCAAATCTAACTTAGAATAGACGGTTGATCCTGCGAGCTGATCGAACAAGTCATCTATCCGCAGAATCGGATACTTGTTTTTCTCTGTCAGCTTATTCAATTCACGATAGTCAATACACAACTGTAAACTACCGTCCTTCTTTTTCACAAACAGAAAAGGTGCACTCCAAGGTGACATACTTGGCGTACATAACCCTGTTCAAGCAACTCTTGCAACTGAACTTTCAGTTCTACCATTTCTTTTGGCGCTACGCGATATGGCGAGCGGGCCACAGGTTTCGCACCTAGCACCAACTCAATAGAAAATTCGAACTCCCGCTGGAGTGGTAACCCCGTAAGATCGCAACATCATTCACACTAGCCCTTAGCTCAACAGCCTGAATAAGCGTGAAGAATAACTCCGCGCCATTCTGAACAACATTGACGACTTAGAGAGAAGACATCAAGGTCCCGCCTACTCCTCATATACCAGCAAACTTAGTCTTAAACTCGGTATTCTGGCCCAGTGTGATCTCCTTTGACTTGCAATCAATAAAAGCACGCTGCTCCGAGAGCCATTCCATACCAAAGATCACATTAAATTCTGATATCGGTAGCACAGATGCGCTCAAGCCGAAATCCCGACTTCCTATTTGAATTGCCACATCGCAAGCTCTATCTACAAGCATCACACAGCCATTCTGTAAGACTACCAAAACACTATCTGCCGTCACATGACTAGGTACTCCAATTTGAGCTACGAAGTCCTGATACAGAAACGAATGCGAAGAACCCGTATCGAATAGTTCTCTCGCCAGATTATTCCGAATCAGGACAAATCCTAAGACAAACACATCATACACAAGCTAAACACAAGGTATGCAATATAAAAAGCAATCAATATCTTAACTCGTACCTATGATGACATAACTTTGCTTTATGGCCTCTTGCGGCCAAGATTATAGACTTGGGGCTGCGCCTGAGATGTAGAGAACTCCACCACTACTTTTCCCTTCTCAGCATAAGATGCTCTCGTCTTATTTTCCACCTTTGGCGGACCAACCCGACAATCACGGGCTAGATGTCCCACTTTGCCACATGTAAAGCAGGTACGATACTCTTGCTTTGACGTTGCTCCCGACGCAACTAAAGAAGGGGCTTGTCCAGAAGATTTGGCTCACTTGCTCCACTTCTTTTGGTAGTTTGATTTTCTAGGACGGGGCACTTTGAACTCAGACTTCATCATAGCACAGTACCTCTTTCCTTTCACCCATTTCATATCATTCTCCAGCGCACAAGAAGTATCAACCAACGCCTGAAATCCTTGTTTCACCGAACTCGAGAGTAGGAATCTCAACTCATCCCGCAACCCTTCGTAGAACCTATTGGTTTTCCATTGTTCATCTGCGAAGATAGACCTCGCATAATTGTCCAACCTTGTAAACTCATGCAAGTAAGTATCCACACTACTTTCACCTTGCGCTAGACGTTGAAACTCATTTTCCATGGTGATGCGTTTTGCCGTTGGTAGGTGCTTTGCCAAAAATAGTCGTGAAAACTCCTCAATCGAGACTTGTGTTAATTTCCTACCCGCTAGGTGATGCAACTCTATCTCCTCCCACCATAGCCGAGCCTCTCCTTCCAACAAGAAGGTGTCCAAGGCGACCTTCTGATCTTCCTCCATTCTTATCGTCGTTAATATATGCTTAACGCGCGATAACCAATCTTCCGCTTGTACTGGGGTTCCCACACCTATAAATGTCCGAGGATTGAAGCTCATAAAATGCTTCAACTGTAGCTCATCTGCTTGAGGATCAACAGCCTCAACAGGTTCTGGTCTTACAGCAACCCGTTCTGGCACTGCTGCCGGCTGCAATTGCCCAATAGGCTGTGCATGAATCATGGAAAATAGCGCCTCAGCAGCTAAGCGGACTGTTTCCGTCGAAGGAGGAGGTGTGGGCACCTCAGCTTGTGCCACACTCTCATCAGAACGTTGGGGCTCCGATTGCTCAGCAGCACTACGAGTCACCTATAGGTGAACAAGATACACTTTAGCGACCTTGCACAAGCAATCACAACAAAATAGGAATATGCAGGTTCATAAAACAGGAGTATTTACATTCCTTAGTGGACATTCAAGAGTTCATTAATGTTAAAGCGGATCGCACTTACACGTGCTCGCCGCCCCACAAAAGAATTCGACCACGAATTTGAGAGAGGAAGACCGAGAAAAGTTGATACCAAAATATAACGACTCCATCCGTTAAATAACATATAATAGAACATCCGGCTGGGGACCAACACTATATGCCACAAACAGGCAGGGAGGTTACCGGTTAATACCAAACCAGGTACGCATCCTAACACAGAGCATACTAGCAGAATCTTTTAATGTAAAACTGAACTCAACCCATGAATGTCCACTATATATAATCAACCACATTTATATATACACACGAAGGAATGTACAACATATACTCAAGAGTTTGGCCTTAAGGCCTTACAATTATGCTTTACAAGTATGGATTACAAACATCGGCACGCAGGCCAGCCACACATGAACATAACAAAAGCCTTTGCTCAGCATTCGAGGGCCAGCAGCAGCAGCAGAGGCTTCAGCCCTTTATTTCCTGCTCGGCTCTCCAGCACCTACACAAGTACAGCCCATCATTTTGGTGGAAAACAAGGCAACGGTCAGCATTCAGATGACTAATTTATAACGAGTCTAACCCTTTATCGGGGCAGTGGTATTCCTTCCCTTCAGGCATAGATTTCATAAGCAGATATATCATACAATGTGAACTCATGCATAATCAATATATCACAAGCGTTAGCCACGCGGCCCGACAATCTGTGCACTCAGGGCACATTCTTGGTGTACCGGCGAACCAGGGTCCCACCACCGTTCAAGGTCCGAAAACCAATGGTATTTAGCATTTATTCGTAATGGCACGCAAGCCTAAGAATCTCATTATGCACTCCAACGAGACCAATAACTAGGTCTACCAGTCGGTCAGACATAATGCAGGACAGATCAGCCCCCCCCCCCCCCCCCCCCGTTGCTCAAGTCATCATGCCATCATTGAATACCGAAGTACTCCTGGCCAATTTATAGGTGCGGGTCGGTTTCACCTTTCCTATTCGACACTAAGCCTTTTTAGGAGCTCGCAGCTCACAATAACCACACTGTCCACCAAGGACTGGCTTCAATATTCAAAGAGGGGAGATAATGCCAACGTTCCACATGGTCGCTTGGCGGGTTCAGCAGTACTCACTTTCTGCACCCAAACTCACCCAAACATGGCATACAGCACAAGAATAACGAGGGTATTTTCCTGGAATTTTATTCCAGTACTTCCTGTTACTACCCTTCACAGGCACAACCCATCAACTCCATAAACTACACGTTTATACGCGGAGTCTTCCTCAGTGCATAAGATGCAACATCACCAATCCAGACCAACCTGTCCAGATGACATCACACAACATGCTTATTCCATACAACACACTTCCGGATCTATATTCAACACTGGGGATTATAAGAATCAACCCAAGGAAATCCCTCATCAGCCTCCTTTTTTAGGGGAAATCCACAGACATGCCAAAATGAGGACTTTACATGTCCAAGAAGGAAGATCTTTACCCTTGACGTTCTCTTTGGAACCATAGAATTCTAGCTGATAGCAAGCACCGCAACGCTCTCTCCTCCACAAATCTTGACTCGGCTCGCAATTCCGAACATTGAAGCTCCACCGGCGGCCGGATCTCTTCTCTTCTTCCTCCTTGCTCTCCCTTCTCTCTATTCATTTAGAAAGAGAATATCCAAGCTTTGAATGAGAGATAACTCTCAAGTCCTGGACTTAACTTAGCAGGGAGAAGCTTGGACCCTTAGATCCCATTTGAAGGAAATGAACGGCCACAAATCGCCCTGAAATATCTATTTTTGGCCTAACATAGTTTGTGACAAGCCCGTGTCATAGGCCGTGTACCTTAAGCAGCAAACGAACTGACTTACCCATAACAGGACACACCATGTGACATGCCCGTGTCACAGGTCGTGTGTTCTGACACGGCTTCAGACACGCTCGTGTCTAGCTCGTGTTCACCAGGCCTCAATGCCCTGGACAATTCCGGAGAAGGATACGTCGTTGTGACACGCCCGTGTCATAGGCCGTGTGCCTAGACACAGCTGCAGACACGCCTTTGCCCAACCGTTTTCAATTGGACGCACAAACCTTGCCAAAACCCTAGGAGGACATGCCCTTTGACACGCCTATGTCTCAGGCTGTGTACCCTCTCGACAAATGTCGAGTACTCGAGACGACACAGAGAAGGACATGGATTGGGATATGCCCGTGTCCCAGGCCGTGTGCCTCACTCGAGATACACTCGAGACCAAAAATCACACTCGAGTAAACATAGCAGGACACGCACGTGTCCCAGGCCGTGTTGCCCCGCCTGAACTCAAATTTGGGATTTTGGGGTGTTACATAAGTCAACTTCCTCTTCAAGGCCTAGAATGCCTCCTCGTACTCCCTAGTCCATTCGAACTTCTCCCCCCCCCCCTCAAAGTTTTGAAGTAGGGGTAGCACTTCTCTCCGGCCCGGGAGAGGAACCTGCTTAATCCTTCGAGTTTGCCTATCAACCGTTCCACCTCCTTAGTGTTTCTAGGTGATCCCAAATCCATGATTGCCCTCACCTTATCAGGGTTGGGCTCTACACCTGCAGGGGTAAGGAGATGGCCTAGGAACTTACCCCGGCTTGCCCCAAAGACAGACTTTAGGGGGTTCAACTGCATCTTATATTTGCGTAAGGTGGTGAAGGTCTCCTCCATGTCTAGGAGATTAGAATCCATGCCTCGACTCTTGATCATAAGGTCATCCACATATACCTTCAGATTCCTCCCCTTCTGCTCTCGGAAGACCCTATCCATCATTTTTTGGTACGTTGTCCCTACATTCTTTAGACCAAAGGGCATCATTTTATAGCAATAATACCCATCCCCTGTGATGAAGGAGACATCCTTGATGTTTGGGGAGTGCATCATGATATAGTCGTAACCTGAAAATGCATCTAGAAAACTCATTACAAGAAAACCAACAGCTGAGTCAACCAGCGCGTGGATCCGAGGCAAAGGATAACAGTCCTTAGGACATGATTTATTAAGTAAAGAAAAATCAATACACATACGCCACCAGCCGTCTCCTTTTTATACCATTACTACATTGGATTCCCAACCAGGGTATTGGATCTCGGATACAAAGCTAGCCTTGAGTAGCTTGGCCACTTCCTCCCTTATTGTCTTGGATAGCTTGTCCGCAACAGACCTCTTCTTCTGTTGGATGGGGAAAGCCTCCGGGTCCAAGTTGAGGTGATGGCAGACGACGTACAAATCGATCATTGGCATCTCTATGGCACTCCAGGCGATGACGTCCACGTTCTTTTGGATGCACTCCATCATCCTCTCCTGATCTGTCGGGGGTAAGCCCCCTGTTGATGCGGACCTTTTCCACCCTACCTCCGAGGGTGAGAACCTTCATCTCCTCCAACTCTTCCGCAGCCTCCAGACGAGACTTCTCTCCCCATTCTCCAATATCCTCCCCTCCTAGGGCAGGAATCTCCTCCTTTTCCTCCTCCACAGCCATTGCCTCAGCCAGCTCCAGGACTTCCTCCACTACCTCCACACTTGTATGGTCTTCCTCCACCTCTATCTCCACTCCTGCCTCCTGCTCCACCTCCTCCATCCTTCACTCCATCTCCTCGGCCCCCTGCTTCCATGAGATTGAGTTCACTGCCAAGACATAGCACTCCCTTTCCATCTTGGGGTCACCCTTAACCCGGACCTGGATCCCCTCGGCGTTGAACTTTAGGCAATGGTGAAAGGATGATGGAATGCGGCGGAAGGCATTGATGAGGGGTCGCCCGAAGATGGCATTGTAGCTGTTGGGGGCGTCCATAATGACAAACCTGCTGGTGCAGGACTGCCCACCAGAGTGATATATAGGCCCACTCCTCCTTCAATCTCCTTCCTCTCCCCCGAGAACCCGAACAAGGGTCCATCTGAGGCCAGCACCCTCTTGGCCTCCACCTTCATTGCGTCAAATTCTTTCTTGAAGATGACATTGACCGAGCTCCCGTCATCAAATAGAATCTGAGAGATAGAGAAGTTCTCGACCGCTGTCTGGATGACCAGCACGTCGCAGAAGGGGTCCCCATGGTCTGGCATATCCTTCCTTGAGAAGGTGATCTTCTCCTCCATGGGTGGGGTCTTGGATGGGGAGCCATTGCTCTAGCGGTATATGGTGTGGAGACTTGCCTTGTGGTAAGCCTCAACCCCTAACCCCCCCCCCCCCCCCCCCCACCACCCCCCACCCCCCACCCCCACCCCCCACCCCCACCCCCCCCCCCCAACCCCCACCCCCCCCCCCCCCCCCCCGTGGATCACTCTGATACCTCCCTGGGCCCCAACATCTGCCGGGTCTTCGCACCTATCCTCCTCCGCTCGAGGCAGGACTTCTTCGATCTGCACTTCCTGGTAGTCTTGCTGCTGCTGCTCCCTATTTCCTCTCATCTCGAGGAACTTCGGGCACGTGGTTGTGGCGTGCCCCTCCTCTTAATGGAAGTCGCAGTAGGGCAACTCACCTCTAACCTCTCTTCTCCTCCTCCGCGCCACTCTCTTCCTCTCCCCATGGCGATAGCCATAGCCTTGTTTTGGTCGAGGAAAGGTGGTCTCTGGCCCTGCCTCCCTCCTGGAGGGTAAAATTGTCCCTGGCCTCCCTAACGGTTGTCTCCTCCATGGAAACCTCTCTGCATCCCTTAGTCTTTCCACTTCGGCCTCCAACCTAGCCAATGGTTCGGCTCCTGACGCCCCTACCTGGGTTGCGGCTGCTGTTGTTGTTCCCTCTGATGGGGTTTAGCTCTTCTCTCCTCCTGACCTCTGCCACCTCTTGGCCTCTCTTCCTTTGTGGTCCACCTGGCCAGCTTCTGGGAAAACCTTGGATTCGAAGCCTTCCCGTTGACTTCTCTTGTCGCCCTCTCCATTACCTCTCCATTGGATAGGGGTGGCACCCTCTTCAGCTCCATTCTGAAGAAACCCAGCTGCATCCCCAGGGTGAAGTCCATCATCAGGGTATGCCCCGGCATCTCTTGGACCTGGTTCACCTCCTCCTAGAACCGGTCCACGTATCTACCCAAGGTCTCATTCAACCCCTACTTGATGTGGAACAGGGACTCCGACAACTTCTTCCTCCTCTTAGAGGTAGTGAACCTCAACATGAACCCCTGGCGCGGGTCCTCGAAATAGTAAATAGAGTTGGCTGGTAGCTGCTGGAACCACTCTCTCACCTTCTCCTTAAGAGTGATGGCGAAAAGCCTGCACTTGAACCCATTTAACATCTGTCGGATCGAGACCACGTCCTCGAATAACTGGACATGCTGGACCCGGTCTCCCTTCCCAGCGTAGTAGGACATCTCAGGCTCCCTGAACCCCTTTAGAATCGGGGAAGAATAAACCAGCTCGCTGAAGGGGCTACCTCCCCTTACTGAGCGAGCTGGGGGTCTCGCACCCCCATCTCGACGAACCTGTCGCCGCTCGCCGAGCCCGGGAAGAGTACTCGCCCGGGGAGCTCGCCGCCTCTTCCTTCCACTGCAACTTCTTTCCCATCTCGCCTGCCAGGAGCGTCTTTGCCAAGGGTCGAGTCTGCGAGCACTGGCACTGCTGGAGTCGAGCACTCGACTCACGCGCCGAGTGCGAACCTGACGAGGCCAAGCACCTCTCTCCTGAAGTCTTTGAACATCCCCACCGTGGCGAGAGGCGGGGAGGTGGCGAGTTGGACCTATCCAATCCTTGTCCTTCTCCTCTCGTCATCGATCCTGCTGAATATTTTCTGTGCTAACCACACTCCACGCTCACCGCACTAGAATGTTGAGACCGAAAAATTGGTCTCTGTGGAGTTCACCCTTGGGGAAGGTGTGATCGTGCACCTACTTCTCTCCTGCAAGCAAAATGACAAGGAAAAAGAACAAAGAATTGACCCAAGGGTTCAACGTTGAGGTCCCACCACACACCCGGAAGATCTTAGAGCGCTTCCCCTCCCTAGCGAAGACCTGAGTTAAGGCAATCTCAGAAATCGCTTGAAGACTGGGAGACAAGTAATCATGCCTTTTGAGGTGCCCCTTGGGTGTATTTATAGATTTATAAAATCATCCTGCAAGTAACCAACTTCCGCTGTTCTGAATAGCTATGTGCAGCCCAGCTGGGTCTGCCAACAGCGTAATTCCGCAGTTCTAGCAGGTTATAGGCAGGCCAACGGGGGCAAAATGCTAAAGATAAATCACAGAAAAATTAGGCGAGTGGCCCTCTAAAACCTTCGCTTTCCTAGGGCGAGCAGTGTTTGATGGAGCTGGCACTCATCGCCTTCCCTGAACTTCGGCGAACACGGGCCCGACCGGTCCAGCTTGCTTATATTCTGTCGAGCTCCCTGGGGCAAGTGCGAGACAGTGGGTACCGAGGCATTCCTCGGCGCCCGAGGCGGATGCGACCTGGTTTTCCCGTCGCCTTCCTTCTATAGACGAGCACTAGCAAGGCTGCTCTGAGATGGTTACTCCCGAAGCCCAGAGATATTGAGTTCGACGAACTCCATGAGGGCGCGAGGCTTAGGTCAACGGAAGCCAAGCTCAGCTCGACGAACTCCAGGAGGGCGCGAGCTGGGTGGAGAAATTGAGTTCGACGAACTCGGGGCGGGCGCGAGCTGCGTGGAGCAGCTCGCGCAGCTTGTCCGCCTAGCTTTGGCGAGAGCGATTTGGTCGTTCTGAGTCTGCCTGCTTGTTGTTCTGATGCGGACGGGCTCCCCTGGTTTGCTCTCCTGGGTTCATGGGCCCACTCGGCAAACACGGGGTTGTACATGCTTGCTGGATGGTGAGCAGTACCAAGGAATTCTTCTGTTTTTCTCCCTTGTGTATTCTTATTTCTCCTTTCTTTATCTTCTCATTAGACCTAGGGTCTCGTTGAACTATCTCCCAAAGGTCTTGAGAGTCCAGCAGCATCTCCATTTTTACTGTTCAATGATCATATAGCTCCAAATTGAAAATGGTGGCAGAGTGATGGGCAAACAAAGCGAGGGTGTTATAGATGATGAGATAATTTGGTAGAGGATTCAACTAAAATTGGATTGCAGGAAAATAACTCTAACCCATGGCTTTGATACCATAGATGGAAAATAAGCTCTAGATATTCATCTTCAATCTTGTGGATGTAAAGAAAAGTAAAAGTGTAAGAAGAACAGTAAGAGGATTTAGCATTCATTCATTAGGATTGCAAAAGCATTACATTGATATGATTGATAACACTGCTTCTTATATAGGCTCATGAACGAAGGAGTACAAAACATCAGCTAATAAAACTTCATAAAGTTAAGCAGATTTCCAAGGTAACGTGACACTTGGGAATCAGATACATTAACTAATTATTTATTGCAGGTTTCCGGTCCAAGTTCCCTGGTTCAATCTCCACTACTAGGTACTTGTTGAAAACTTTGAAGTGAAAGTGGGGATTGATCAGGTAGACCGCGCGGCCTAGGCAGACAGTCTTGCGGACTGATCGTGCGGCCTGGGCGGTATGGTGTTGTTGCTTGGTGATGGCGACCTGTCTATTCGGCTTGTTCTGATGTTGGTTAGTTCCCTAGTGTAATCGTGCGGATAGGTAGTGTATCCGCAGGAAGTGCGGACTCACTCTGAGTTCACGAAGTCCACTTGTTATGGACTGGTGTTGAGATTGGCTTTGGCTTGTGCCTTTTATCTCAGGTGGTGCGATTAGGAGGTAACCGCAGAGTTCGTGGCTTGGAAAACTATTTTGGATTTTGCGGCCTGAGCGACTGATAGTCTATGTCCGCGAAGCTTGCGCTAGAGGTTTTCTGGTTGCTAGACTTGGTCATGATCTGTGATAAGTCCAGGTTGATCGTTGAGTCCTCAAAGTCCGTTGGTTTACTAGGCGATCTGTGCCATGGTCATGGACTTGTTGTTGCGGACTGGTGTTGTGTCCACTGAAGCGTGCGGCTGGAGCAGTGTCCGTGGGGTGTGCAGACTGCTACTGTGTCCGCTGCAGCTTGCAGGCTTGTGCGGTAATCAGGGATGCGAACTGACGTCTATTCTGCCTCTCCTTGGTGCCTGGCGATTTGAATATTGTCCAACCATGTCCATATGGACTGGGTATACTGCCTCATGCTAGCTGCGGGCTAGGGTGGTGATTCTAACCACTAGAGCGGTGACCATACTCCTCTATGCGCCTATAAATAGGACCCCCTCTGTGACAACATAATTAACTGAATGAAAAGTAAGTTGGACTTGGATTAATTTTTGCGGCCTCAGATTTAAATTTCGCGTGGTTTTAGAAGGATAATCAGTTTGTTGTTTGCAAGTTGTGCGGCTAGCACTGAGAAGCTAGGACCTTGGTTCTGACTGCGGTTAGGAATCAGTGGAGCTTGCGGTTAACAATCAGCTGTTTGTAGTAGGTTACAGTTGCGGCCAACCAGTCTTTTCTCATTTAGCAATTCCAGTTCAATAACCTGTCCGCCGGTCTGGGCGGTCTGTTCTTCAATTCGACAGCAGCTCTTGTTCGCGGACTCTGGCAGCTAGGCAACCTCTGTAGTTAGGCGGCTTGCAGAGAGCAGACAAGGCATCCAGCATAATAATGGTTGTCCGTAGTCTATGCAGACTCTGTAGCTTAGTTTGGCAGCAGCGGCTTGGCGGTCTAGGAAAACTCGGCGGACTTGGCAGTCTCTGAGGCTGTCCGCCCGGCTTGTATTTGCTTGCTTGCTTGTATGCTTTCCCTTTGTACATTGGTGAATCATGTCTCGCCATGTATATCTTGCCTTGTAAAGAAGATTGTTGATATTACAAGACTTGGTTTTTGCCTTATGTTGTCTCTGGTTTATTAAGATCAGTTTATGGTTGGAGTGTTCCTGTGCCTGGTTCCCACTTTCCGCTTAATTAAGGTGTCACCTTGATAGCTCTGAAAGTTTTACTTATCATCAGAGCTATCTCTTGACCATCTTGAGAAATTTTAACATGTTATCAGAGGGAATAGTGGCTTGAGCAGTGATCAACCTTAGTTGTACTCAGGGCTTTTGGAAGCTTATAGATCGGTGGTTGTTGCAATGGAAGGTGATTACACAAGGGTTCTTGGTATTGAGCTTCTTACAACGACAAACTTTAAAAAGTGGAAGTCATGTATGAAGAGCTATCTTCTGGGTGAGGAGTTATGGGAAGTCGTCGGTGGTGATGACAAGCAAGAAGTTACTGCTGCCACTGGTACTGCTGAACATGTGAGAACTTGGAGGAAGACCACTGTGAAAGCAGAGTTTGCTATCAATCGGGCTATTTCACCTAAACTCTTTAATCAAATCTTAAGATGTGAGTCTGCTGCTGAGATTTGGACGTCTATTGATAGACTTTTCAGCAGAAAGAATGTAGCGCGGCTACGATTCTTAGAGAATGAGTTGGCTAGAGCAACTCAAGGAGATATGTCCATCTCCAAGTTCTTCCTCAAGATGAAGAACCTTTGCGCTGTAATCTCAGCGCTTGACCCTGATGAGCCCATTTCTGAAGCCAAGTCAAAGAGGTACATAATTTGTGGTTTGTGGAAGGAATATGTGGCCTTCGTGACCTCTGTTAAAGGCTGAGCTACTTAACCACCTTTGCTAGAGCTGGAGAACCTGTTGGCCTCACAAGAGAGCTTGGCTAGGCAGATGGTTGGGGTCACTATCTTTGAAGGAGGTAGTGGGGCTCTCTTCATAGGGAAGAAGTAGAAGAAATGGGAGAAGAATAAGCCTATTGCTGAGGATGTGCCTTCAACTTCCTATACGCAAGAGATGAGCGTTGCTCCTAAGAAGAACTGGAAGAAGGAGTTGAAGTTCTACAGGTGCTATCAGTCAGGGCACTTCAAACGTGACTACAAGGTCAAGCTGCAGCCTGGGCAAGTTGTAGATAAGGAGGGGGCTGATTCCAGTGTAGAGGAAGCTGGGTGGGGAGGAGCTTTCCTGATAGGCTCATGTGTCCGTGCTCTTTCCACCGTCATCTACCAAGATGACTGGATAGTTGACTCGAAGTGTGGTCATCATCTCACTGGATACGAGTCAAATTTCTCCTCGCTGCAAACATTCTCAGGTAATAAAGCTATCATAACCGCTGATGATTATGTTAATACTATAGAGAAGGAGGGTGTAGTGTCTTTGGGTAGTGTTCAGGGTCCACTCACATTAAGGAGTGTCTATCACGTAACTGGCATAAAGAAGAACCTCTTCTCTTTGACAAACGCAGTTGACACGGGCTATCACGTTCTGTTTAGTACATCAGAGGTGAAGTTTCTCCACAACGTAACATCGGTAAAGGCTGATGTTGCTCATGTAGGGAGGAGAGTAAAGGACTTGTTTGTTCTATCAACAAGCTTCTCTGTTGATCAGATGAGGACCAATGATAGAGCGGCTATCTGGCATGAAAGGCTGGGGCACGTAGGGATGGACAAACTGAAAGCAATAGCGGTGAGGAGCCTTATGAAAGGCTTTCCTAAGTTGTCATCTTACTGCGATGGTCATGTTTGTGCTGGATGTCAATATGGAAAGGCGCATTGTCTTCTATTTGACAAGTCATTAACTAGGTCTAATAACTATTGGAGTTTGTTCATGGTGATTTGATGGGACCAACTGCCACTGCTAATCTTGGAGAGAGTAGCTATATGCTGGTGCTGATTGATGACTACTCAAGATACACTTGGGTGTATTTCATGAAGGAGAAGTCAGATGCTTTGCGGTTGTTCGTGGATTTCAAGGAGCTGGTGGAGGGCCGGCTTTGTCACAACCCGCATTTTCACCTCATTAAATAATATATCAGAGTAAAGGAAAATGTATGTCATGATGCCACGCCAGTAGGGGATAACTACGGGCGCTCAGGCAAAACTCCTACTTAAAACATAAATAAAGATCTTTAGGTTATTTAGTGGAAAATCCGGTTTAAGTTAAGAAGTTAGCCGTATCCCTCGGATTAGTGGATCAACTAGTCCACGATTAAAAAATATAATTATACGCTGCGGAAGATACTTGTTTAGGTTGACTTCAACACCCTAAGTGAGTATAAATGTCCCCGAGGAACAACTCATGCTATGCAAACTCTAGATTTATAATAAGTTTAAGAAAAAGTCTTTACGCTAACTTGAAAGAAGTGACTTAGTTTTGGAAGAGATGGCATGTATGATATACTAATTATAAGTTTTTATAAGTTAAAAATATCTAACATACAATCCTAGCAATAAAACACCCAGAGAGCAAGTAATCCAAATCAATCACAAGGAGAACAACAATAGCTAGCAAGTGTCCCAAAATAATCAACGACCCTGTGGGCGCCAACAATCTGACACGAACCCACAGTACAAAATTATATCCGAACTAAGTAAACAAAACTAAAATGACAACAACCTCACTACGGCGAGGTGAAACCACAGCCAACACTACTGCCCAGAAACACCAAAACAAGCTCCACTATCTGCTACTACTCTGAACCTGAAGAATTCCAAAGACAGAACACCTCAGTAAGAATGTACAAATGGTGGCAGAAAAATAAGCTAACATAAAATAAAGGTCAAAAGGGGTACCTACCCAAGACCAAAAGTACTGAAGCAAAGTATCAAAAGTAAGAGTCAAACAGGAAAAGAACACTTACGTACTCGAGAAGTAGAAAACAGGCTACTCGAGTACTAAAATTTAGTACTCGAGAACAAGGAAGCAGTACTCGAGAGGTAAGTATGCAGTACTCGAGAGGGAAACAGGGAGTACTCGAGAAAGACACAGGGAGTACTCGAGAAGGAAGAGAATTCACTCAAGAGAACTAGGCAGAAGAAAAAGTAGGAACAGTGTTTTTTTGTCCTCATGAATAGTGTTTTTTACAAATATATCCAAAAACAAACTATAGAGATTAATAGTAAAAGACATTATTGAATAATGTTTTAATATTAAAATAATCATATTTATATTTTTTTGAATAAGGAAACACGACTTCAAAACGGAGACCCAAAGGCGCGCCGAATTAAACGAAACTCGCATCGAAGACAAACACTAACGCTACGAACCCAACGACAAAGTCAAAACCAAAATACGACGAGTCATTCTCGAGATATTAATTTTCAAAGTCTACTGCGAACATAAATTCTAAAAAACTTCAGAAAATCACCGAGGCCCGAATATCGCTTGGATCGCGACGAAACCTGACGAGCAAGTCCAAAATTATTTAAATAAATTTCCAAATACAAAATTTTCCAATTACAACATGAATTCAAGAACTTGGCCGACTCAACCGAACGGACGTGAAAATTCCTTAATGGCGTTGTGCCATCAACTCGACGTTAAAAGTAACTCCATGACTTCAAAAATATGACGATACCAAATCAAATAAAAATCATCAAAAAATCGGGGGTGTTACAGGCTTGGCCTGCAGATCAAGAAGTTGAGAACAGACAACGTAGGTGAGTTCGTTTCAACTGAGTTCTCTAACTTCTACAGGAAGCAAGGCATCCAGAGAGAGCTTACTTGTGCATATACTCCACAACAAAATGGAGTAGCGGAGAGGAAGATCCATCATTTGACAGAAACCTGCAAATGTTGGTTTCATGCAAAGGGCATTTCGAGGTCCTTTTACGTGGAAGGAATGACCTACGCAACTTATGTCATCAATCGGATGCCTCTACGTCTGATCAACATGAAGTCTCCTCATGAGCTGATGTTCAAGGAGAAGCCCAGTATTGAATACCTTTGGGTGTTTGGATTAACCTGCTACATACACGTCCTAAATGCTCTGAGGACCAATATGGATACAAATGAAAGGAAGCTTGTCTTTGTGGGCTATGATGAGCGGAAGAAGGGATGGAAGTGTATGGATCCTGCAATGAAGAAGTTTGTTGTATCAAGAGATGTTGTCTTTGATAAACTGACGTCATACGGAGGTAGCTCTGTTGAGCTGCAGGAGAGAAGGTCTAATGAAGGGAAGAAATAGGCTACTGAAAATCTTCAAGTGGAGCTGCCTATATCACTAGGAGCTCCCGGTGTTTCAATCTCAGAGGCAGAGGCTTCTTGCTCAAGAAGTAGGGGTAGCGATGCTCCAAGTTTGCCCGGGAATGGAACTGATTCTGAAGAAGCAGTAGAGGTGGTGAGCAAGGGTCAGACTCTTCATAGATTGAAGAGGATCGTCAAGCCTCCAACTCGTTATAGTGAAGAAAACATGGTGAGCTTTGTCTCCTATTTCTTCGCAGGTTGTCTTGATGAGCGAGAGCCTTCTTGCTTTAATGAAGAAACTGGAGTCAAGGAGTTGGAAGACGCCACTGATGAGGAGATGGCTGCCCTCAAGAAGAATTAAACCTGGGACCTTGTGCCCAAGGTTGATGGCGTTACTCTTGTGACTTGCAAGTGGATTTACAAGATGAAGAAGAAGGCAAAAAGGAGCATTGAGAGGTACAAGGCTCGTCTTGTTGCTAGAGGGTTCTCTCAAAAGTACGGCGAAGACTATGAAGAGACGTTTAGTCCCATGGAAAATATGACTTCAGTTCGGGTGGTGATGGCCTTGGCAACTTGCTAGGGTTTGAAGATGTGGCAGCTGGATGTAAAGAATGCTTTTCTTTATGGGGAAATTGACAAAGACATCTTCATGGATCAACCACTGGGATACATATCTGAAGAACATCCGGACTGCGTCTGCAAGCTCCGGAAAGCCCAATATGGTTTGAAGCAGGTTCCTCGTGCTTGGTATGGAAAGATCGCAGAAAACCTCCAGTTCTGTGGTTACCTTGCTTCTAATTTAGAATCTAGTTTGTTCATCAAGAAGACGGTTGAGCTTCTGGTCTTGGTGCTGTTGTACGTGGATGATATGATCATCGCGGATAACTCCAAGGAGAAGGTAGCTAGGCTTAGGGTAGAGCTAGCTATAAGATTCGAGATGAAGGACTTGGGTGAGCTCCACCACTTCTTTAGGCTCGAGGTGGAGAGGAAAGAGAGCGGCATACTCGTTTCCCAAAAGAGATATGCGGAACGGATCGTTCAGTGATTCGTCATGTGGGAGGAGAAGAGTTTCTCTACTCCATTTGATTCATGAATCAAACTTTGGCGAGATGAGGGGAGGATTCTTCCAAATCCTCTTGTGTTCCGGGCTCTGGTCGGGATCCTTATTTACATGACGATTATAAAGCCAAACATTGCTTATGCAGTTGACCGAGTAACTCGGTATATGGAGGAATCCAGGAAGCCTCATCTGTTGGCGGTAAGGAACATTCCAAAATATGTGAAGTCCACTTCTGATATGGGTATCCTTTATGAGAGAGACACGGGTTTTACTCTTCAAGGATACTCGGATGCTGATTATGGGGGAGATTCAGAGGACAAAAATTCCAAATCCGGTTATGTCTTCACGTGTGGATCATCCAGTATTTCTTAGTGTAATAAAAAGCAAGACTCGATGTCCGTCTCTATTACAGAAGAGGAGTACAAGGCTTCGACCATGACCGCTTGGGAATCCATCTGGCTTAGGAGGCTAGTAGAGGACGTCTATGAAGAAGTGTACAGTCCAACTCTGCTTAACGCTGATAATGAGAATACCCTAAAACTGGTTAATAATCCAGTTTGTCACGCGCGGACCAAGCATATAGACATTGAGCACCACTTCATTTGATAGAAGGTGTTGGAGGGATCTCTTATTGCTGAGCATGTGCGGAGTGAGGACAACATCTCGGACATCTTCACGATGCCATTGCCGAAGGGTCCTTTTACTTGGTTACGGGGACTGCTGGGCTTGTTCACCACTTCTCACTTCAAGGGGGAGTGTTGAAAATTGTGAAGTGAAAGTGGGGGTTGATCAGGCAGACCGTGCAGCCTTGATGGACATTCCTGCAGACTGATGGTGCTGCCTGGGAAGTCTCATGTTGCCTCTTGATGATGGAGACCTGCCTATTAAGCTTGTTCTATTTTTGGCTAGTTCTCTAGTATAACCGTGTGGATAGTTGGTGTATCCGTAGGAAGGGCGGACTCACTCTGAGTTCACAGAGTCTGCCTGTTGCGGATGATGAGTCCTATTTTTATACAGATTTTTGGACTCATCTGGGCTAGTTTTCTTTCACTTGCACTTCACTTTTAGTTCGTTATTGTATAAATTTCATATAATCTTTATTTCAATAGTATGTGCACTTTTGTCCTGTTTTCTGTACGATTTCGTAGTTCTTATTCTTTTTCCCTACTTTATGTGTTTTTTTGTATGGAGATTGTGGTATGCTGTCTCGGTGGCTCTGCTATTTTTGTTGCAGGTACAAGGGTCCTGTGCATGATCCGGGATTGTTTGGGATCACTTTTTTCCTAAAGTCCACTGATCGTGTGTTTTTACCCGCGCACGATCAGGGGACTCCTTAGCGCATGACCGCTGGTCATTCGCAGTCTGTTCATCGAATTCCCAAACAGTCCAGGAACATTGCGCACAATCATTGGACCTATAGCGCACAACCACTGGTCGTGAGCCACTAATCATGCACACTAGCATTGGATATAGTGCGCACGACCACTGGTCGTGCGCCACTGGTCATGACGTTATCCCAGTTCTTCTTAATTTCTACCATTAGTCATCGCACGATCACATGACTCAATACACACGACCACTAGTTATGCGCCCCTGATCGTGTGCATTGTTATTTCTACTGTCTATAAATTTGCAGGTTCCGCCCTAATTCTGCACCCCCGATATTTTTCCGCTGTTTTAATCTCTGAGGACGGATTCCGGCACTCTCCTTCATCTTCCACCATAGGGAGGTGCTTCGGGCAAGCTTTCACCGCCAAATCCAAGCCGGAGCTTCCTCTCGGCCTCCTCCTTCATCCTTGAGATTCAAGAAGAATTTGACCGAGCTTTCACCATCAAGCTAGGAGGAGTTTGTATCATCCTCCACCGGATCGTTACACGAAGAATACGGGTCCATTGGGAGTTAGTGATAGCCTCCTCTACCCCGGATGCAGTTGAGGACCGAGCTTGGATGCGGACGGATGACCTGGTGATTCCTTCCATGAATCCTCAACAAGACTTCGGATCCGGTCAATTTTGCACTCTCTTCTTCTCTTGTCATTGATAGTGTAGATTATCTCTTTGTATTTGATGAATTTGTGCTTAATTTGATATACGTTTGTATATAATCATGCCTATGTGATTTTATATTTTCGTTATTTGCTTGAGGTGCGCCATTTTTGATCCCCCACCACACTGTGCCCCACTAACAAGTACTAGTGGCGTGTGTAGCGAAGAGTTGCTCACAACCCTCATTTCGCCATTCTCACCACCTCATCCGCAAGCCTACTCGTCCATCCACCCAGCGATTCGGTGCATAGCGGCCCGTGTAGTTTTCCATCTGCTTGGCGAAGCATTGCATAGCGGCATTGCATTGGAGTAATTGATAGTGTTTTACTTTCTTTTTCCGCAACAATCCAAACCCCCTTAATAAACTCTAACCTAAGGAATTCAATCTCAAGTCCTCCTCAAATTTAACTCCACCTTACTGTGTTCCCTCGAGATCGATACTTGGGAAAATTCGCCCATTTTATATTACTTATGCGACCGATACACTTGTCGTAAACCGCATCAAGTTTTTGGCGCCGTTGTCGGGGAACACAGTTGTGTGAGTTTTTGGAGAGGGAGATAGGAGATAGAAGCCCTTTTCCATTTGTTCATATCATGTTTCTTCTTTGGTTTAATTTTTAGAATTTGTTGCTTATTTTTCTTTGTCCCCTTTCTAATTTTTTTCTTAGCAAGCGAATCCGTGTTATTTTTATTCTAGCCATGTAGCACTTTTTAAGCAAATAATTTTGTTCGTAATTTATTTTGTAGCTAAGTGCCGTCTCTATGACACTTTGCACAGACACATTGATGCCTTGGCTATTTTAAATGTCGAGCATTGTATTAGGTGTTTGTTATGTCAAGGTATAGGCCACATGTTGAAGGATTGCCCTCATTTGTTCGAGCCTTCTCCCTCTGAGGGCGTGTGTGCAAAAACCCCCCATTTACGGAGGACTACTGTGGACAGGCCTACCAGGGTGTTGCTTGGCCCATACATTGACATCGCACATTTTGCTCATTCTTCGCCCATTGAGATTACCGAAGAATCTCTCGCCGCATACAAGTCTTTCATGGGTCCCTCGCTCCCTTTTTACGAGCTTACCTTGAGTGATGATGATCACTCTGGTGTTAGCCAGAAAAAGGAGGATCAGGAACTCATGAGCGCTCCAGTATGGGACGAAAGGATTGTTTCGGTCGACGGGGAGGAATCAACGGACGATTTTGCGAGGGGGCCTGCTCATTCAATGCCTTATTTCAAGAGCAGTTTTTCCCCTCCGCAATTTTTGCTAGATCGTGTTACTCCTTTTTCTTGTGAGTCGGCTGATGATGTTGTATTCGTGGGTGATTCGGTACTTAAGGATGCGCCGAAGTGGGATGAGGAATATCCCCTTTTTGTTGCGTAGGTTTGCACCTCCTTATCGGATGAGGTGTTCCCTCTTACCCCCACTGACCTCGAGTTTTTGGATTCCCCACGATACGACTCATATGATACCGATGATGATCTTTGCTCGGATCCTGCAAGGAGTGAGACCGGGACCACTCTCCCTATTTTTGATTATTTTAGTTCTTCATCTCCTTTATTTCTTCTATCCCCTTTCTATATCTGAGCCTGTGTGGGTTGAGTATTCGCAGGTGCTTCAGGAGGAATTGGAGCTTTCAGCTTGAGTAATGGATGATAGCATCCTCTTTCGTGAGGAGGGTGATGCCTCCTCTGTTGAGGAAGCTCCATTTATTGCTTTCTCCTCCTGCCATCTTCCTGTAGACGATACCTTGCTAGGCAAAGATTTATTTTGTGGTAAGATGAGTGAGGACCAGCACTCCCCCTCTTCTTACTTCTTATTTCCTCCACCTTTGTTGGGCAGGTATTATTATTTAGGTTGAGGGGTAACTGTTTTATCGTCGTATCGGTACACGTTACCAAAATGGATAATGGATCAGTTACCTGTGCACTTTTCTTTGCACAGGCCCATTAGCTAGAAATATATAGAATTTAATAAGTCGTGTTGGGAGGACAATAACCCCTATAGTTATCTTACATTTCCTGCATTTCTATTTTTCATGTCTATCTTAGTTTTAGTATTTCTTTATGTTTTGTCTACTTTTCTTTTGTTTTTGCGGAGCTCACCCCTGCATGTATTCTTGGCAAATTCGTATTGGAGGGGTTGTTATTCTTCGTTAGACGGACCTGCTTCTATTTTTCACGTGTCTTCTGGTATGCTCACTGGCTGAGCATTGGGTACCCGCTCCCCTTGTCCCTATCTGGTTTTAATTTCAATATCATATGCTGTGTATCTTAGTTTAAGTCTGGGGGAGAGCCCGTATTTGTTACCTTTTGCACACGCACATTTCATTAGCATACTTGAAGATTTTATTGTTTTATTTTGATTAGTTCATTGCATCACACACCATTGCACCCACATGAGTGCGTGCTTAGCTGTTAGCGTGTTGCGAGTTAAACTCGTGTATTTTGTATGATTTGGGAAAATTATTATGTTGGCATAGGATTGTGAGACGAGGTAAAATGTTGACTCCTGTAGTGCTCCTAGTTGAGTGTTCTCGTCTCGTGTAGAAATTGGAGTAGATTTAATTTTTTTGTATGCTTATAGTTTTATATTTTTCTAATTGTATAAAGACTTTTTATTCTACTAAAAAATTATTGAATCTGGGATGAATCGGACGGTAGTGTAGGGATGTGTGTAGCCATCACAAGACTCATTTTGCTCGAGTCGGGAGGAAGGATCATCTTTCTCGATGGCTAAGAAACTTACCCCAAGCTACTCTCGAAGCATTGGTGCATGGTTGGTCAAGCGTGAGCGTGATGTAGGCCATCATTTTGGCCCGGTTGAGTTTTGTACCATTCCTAACATCTTATTCTCGCTAGCCCCGTTGTGCCTACCCCTTCTTTTGATTCAGCTCCACCATTATTTCACCAAAGCCTCATAGCTGGTCCTAGTCAAACACCCAAATCGAGCTTTAGTGTTTTATATTTTCATTTTGGGGTGTTGATGTGGTGATATTCTTTGTGAATATGTGGATGTGCTCCAAATTTTTTATTTGCTGACATTGTTAAAATAAAAAGATTATTTGAAAAAATATATGAAAATGAATTGTAAAAAAAAGTGAAAAGAAAAAGTATAATTGAAAATTCTATTTGAGATGAGATTGTATTTGGAGTAGGCGGTGCACACACCCATGTTTTAAAAATTAAGTCTGGGGGTGTGGTGTACCTGCATATATTTTGGTTAGCGGATAGAATCTTTTTTATGCTAGCTCATTTGGGTTAGGTGCATAGCCTTCTTATTTATCTTTGTTTACCTCACCAAAACCCAAGCCCCATTTCTTCACTTAAAGTCCTACAGATTCACACTTGAGTCAAACTAGTACCATGGAGAGAGTGTGAACGGGCAAGCGTATGGTCCCCGACATTAATGGATTTCTTTGGAGGTGATCCTAAGCCCCGATCTTTGGCAAAGCTCACCTTAATGG
The DNA here is from genome assembly GCA_039513925.1 of Platanthera zijinensis. Classification (NCBI taxonomy): domain Eukaryota; kingdom Viridiplantae; phylum Streptophyta; class Magnoliopsida; order Asparagales; family Orchidaceae; genus Platanthera; species Platanthera zijinensis. The sequence continues at coordinate 76,144,620 of CM077086.1, forward strand.
CCTACCTACTTTCTCCTTGTGCGTGACCGGAAGATTCACCATGATTCCATTTTTGAGTACTAATAAAATATTGATACGCGTTGTGAAAAGTATAAACTATTTTGTATACTTAGAAATTTCCTCTATTATATTTTTATGTGTGTGAGTATGCGACTTCGCATGGTACTCCGTATCTCAATTTCTTTGTTAGCGTTTATTTTCCCTATCTGCATAGATTTTGTTTGCTCGGGACGCGCAAACAGGTAAGTCTGGGGGTGTGATGAGTCCTATTTTTATACTGATTTTCGGATTCATCTAGGCTAGTTTTCTTTCACTTACACTTCACTTTTAGTTCGTTATTATATAAATTTCATCTAATCTTTATTTCCATAGTAGGTGAACTTTTGGCCCGTTTTTTGTGTGATTTCGTAGTTCTTGTTCTTTTGCCCTACTTGGTGTGTTTTTCTGTATAGAGATTGTTGTATGCCGTCTCGGTGGCTCTGTTGTTTTTGTTGCAGGTATAAGGGTCGCGTGCATGATCCGGGATTGTTTGGGATCGTTTTTCCCCTAAGGGCCACTGATCGGGTGTTTTTATCCGTGCACGGTCAGTGGACTCCTTAGCGCATGATCGATGGTCGTGCGCGGTTTGTTCATCGAATTCCCAAACTGTCCAGGAACATTGCGCATGATATTGGACCTATAGTGCACGACCATTGGTCGTGAGCCACTGATCGTGCGCACTACTCTCCATTTTTCCAAGTTCTGTCTAGGGCATTTGCACGAGCATTGGATATAGTGTGCACGACCACTGGTCGTACGCCACTGCTCGTGCGTGTTATCCCGGTTCTTCTTGATTTCTACCATTGCTCATCGCACGATCACAGGACTCAGTACGCACTACCACTGGTCGTGCTCCACTGATTGTGTGCATTGTTATTTCTGCTCTCTATAAATTCGCAGGTTCCTCCCTAATTCCGAACCCTCGACATTTTTCCACCGTTTTCATCTCCGAGGAGGGATTCCATCACTCTTCTTCATCTTCCACCGTATGGAGGTGCTCCGAGCAAGCTTTCACCGCCAAATCCAATCCGGAGCTTCCTCTCGGCCTCCTCCTTCATCCTTGAGCTTCAAGAAGGGTTTGACCTAGCTTTAACCATCAAGCTAGGAGAAGTTTGTATCGTCCTCCACTAGATCATGACACGAAGAAGATGGGTCCATTGGGAGTTAGTGACAGCCTCCTCTACCCCGGACGCAGTTAAGGACCGAGCTTTGATGCGGACTGACAACCCAGTGATTCCTTCTGTGAATCCTCTGCAAGACTTCGGATCCGGTCGATTTCGAACTCTCTTCTTCTCTTGTTGTTGTAGTGTAGATTATCTCTTTGTATTTGATGAATTTGTGCTTAATTTGATATACGTTTGTATACAATCATGTCTATGTGATTTTATATTTTTGTTATTTGCTTGAAGTGCGCCATTTTTCATCCCCCACCACACCATGTCGCACTAGCAATTGCAAGTGGCGTGTGGAGTGAATAGGTGCTCACGACCCTCATTCCGCTGTTCTCACCACCTCATCCGCAAGCGTACTCGTCCATCTGCCCAGCGATTCGGTGCATAGCGACCCATGTAGTTTTCCATCTACCTGGAGAAGCATTGCATAGTGGCATTGCATATGAGTAGTTGATAGTGTTTTACTTTCTTTTTCTTCAACAATAAAAAACCACTTCATAAACTCCAACCTAAGGACTTCAATCTCAAGTCCTCCTCAAAGTTAACTCCATCTTACTGTGTTCCCTCGAGATCGATACTTGGGAAAATTCGCCCATTTTATATTAATTATGCGACCGGTACACTTGTCATAAACTGCATCAGCGAACTGCTATTGAGATTGGCTTTGGCTTGTGCCCTTGATCTCAGGTGGTGCGGTTAGGAGGTAACTGCGGAGTTCGTGGCTTGCAGAACTATTTTGGATCTGGCGGCCTGAGCGGACTGATAGTCTATGTTCGCGGAGCTTGTACCAGAGGTTCTCTGGTTGCTGGACTTGGTCATGATCTATGACAAGTCCAGGTTAATCGTTGATTCTATAGAGTCCGCTGGTTTACCGAGCGGTCTGTGCCTTGGTCATGGACTTATTGTAATGGACGGGTGCTGTATTCGCTTAAGCGTGCAGCTGGAGAAGTGTCCACGGGGTATGCGGACTACTGTTATGTCCCCTACAACTTGCGTTGGTGCGGTCAACAGGGATGTTGACTGACATCTATTCCTAATCTCCTTGGTGCCTGGAGGTTTGATTGTTGTTCGGCCATGGCCATGCGGACTGGGCAGACTGCCTCATGCTAGCTGCGAGCTGGGGTGGTGATTTTATCCATGTAAGACCCCCTTTTTTTCTTTTTAAACCACCGGGATCTTAGGCCCAGAACCGGCGCTTTGCGGTGACACCTTCACACCCGTGAAGGTCGCCACTACAAAACGCCGATCCTGCCGGCCGATTTGATCACAATAGTAGCAAAATATAGAATAGAGCAAGTTCACAGGAATCACATATCATTGTAAATATCTCCACAAAGGGAGAGTCCACAGAATAATAAAGTACTGAAAACAGGGCTAATGCCCAATACATCTTATCCTCACTAAAAGTCTCTCAAGCGAAAGCAAAACTAATAAACTACTAGCGGTTGGGATTCACAGTCCCAGCTGTCTGAACTCCGGTACTAGACTTCCCCATCTCCAAGCATGTCGACCTCCGGGGCTGCTCCTCCATGTTGGGCTCCACGGTCCCCTAAAATGATGTGGTTCGAAAACTGTTTGTCTAAAAGACTAAGCCCTATCATCCCCCGCCCATTCCCGCATGGCTCCTAGGCACCGAGCGGGGAGGAAGAGAGGAGAGGACATGATAGTGGAGAATAGAAAAAGCAGATGACGGCGGAACTAGACTAGCAATCCTATATAAACAGGTAAAGAAAGGCAGGAAATATACAAAAGGTAAACTAAGAAATATGTAACCTTAACTTATATGAAAGCACATAAGTCAAGGGATCTTTTGCAAGTCTCCTAGCGTATAAAAAGTCTCATACCAATTTATACGTTAGGGTGTCGGTTTTTTAGCAGGAATAATATATAAATCTATCGAATAAAAACCTTAACTTATAAGCATGCTTGCGCGAACTTATAAACCAAGGGGTCGTCTTGCAGAGCCTATTGTATAAAGCATCCCATACCACTTTATACAATATGTGTCATGGTTATATACAATGGTTATGCTATGAAATGAAATTATACCATGATGTGAACATGCAAGTGCAACTCACCCACTCGACTCTGTGTACACAGACCTTTAGTTCCCCCTATCTCGAGCCGAACCTCCCAGGATACCTCCGTAGTGGCAAATGGAAGCGGTGGGTTGTGCCTCGCCCACCACTAAACCGGTAATTGCACTACCAATCAGACCTATCGTACGCCTCAACGCTGGTGCAAAAAGCGAAGCGCCTGCGTACTCTTGTCGGCTGGCGCACCAGACTTACATGGCAAAGTGCTAAACCATACTTGTCGAGTCATCATATTTGCATCAGTGCATCTACCCTCCAATACTGAAGACCCACCACCTTATTCCTTATGCACATGCAACCTTATGTATCACTAACCGAGCCAAAACTCCCTGGACCATCCCGTTTGTTACAATCAACAACCGAGCCAAAGCTCGTCGGGCCAACCTGCCCATCACCAAAACCCCTAGTCCTATAGCCCGGGTGAACCAACCTAACATACCGAGACATCAAGATGAGTGAAAGTGAATCCCTAATTATGTTAGTTACTCTTGCAAGTTAGTTGCCTACAGTTTTGGTTAGCCCAGGACTGCCCCCGGTATACCCCGTGAAGGGTTCTTAAAGGGCACTAGGAACTATGATGGTAGCTGAAGCCCACCATTCCCTTTCGCAAGGAACTTATTGTTTTTGGTTATTACCCGATTCCCGATCCCTTTAGAATTACTCTGGATCTAATCCTAATGTGTTTTGCCCTTTCTCTCTCTCCACGGGAAAGACGATATTTCGTCGATCCCGAGCACCTCCTAGGCTTAAAGACTCCACTACCTACTCTTCCCAACTTCCTTTTTCAAATCCCATGATCTATCAATCCCATCCTCTATATATAATGCAAAGGCTATCACTACTTCTGTTGTTTTGCGCTATGTAGACCAAACTATACTATATGATGTTCATGATAAAAGGTCCTTCAAGTTCTCACCAAAAAGCCTTAAATTATTTACTGGAGTTCTATCATGACATAATTAGTCTGAATCCAGAAAATTATAATTTTCCTAATTAATTTGATATTTAATTAATTTTCCCAAAAGATTGGTCATGGGTACTTTTGAACATGAACTACATGATTTACTCAAGTAATGGCCACCCAAAAATTATGATCACTAAATAACAGAGAAATATCAAAAAATACTAAATTCCATGATTTTACAGAAAACATTTAGCCTCTAATTAATTTATCCAATATAATTCCATTAATCATATTTAAAGACAGAAGTACTAAAATTATTCATCAGAAAATTATAGAAAAATTACTGAATCTTAATAATGTATAGAAAGAACCATTGTACAAAAATCAAAATTTTCCTGGCTTACTAGACACCAAAATAAATTCAATTAAGTTATCGTGGGAAACAATACTTAGTGAAGCAACCCCTATAAATACACTTCCAAAAAGTCTATAAAAATTCACAGAGCTTTATATTATTATAAAAGGTCATTTGATTAAATATCATCAACTTCCAATAAATGGTTACTTCATGATAAATTCCTAAGTAAATAATACAACTTGTTAAATTGTGAATGAAGTGTCCAAAATAATAATCCTAAATTCATAATAAAATTTCCAGAGCTTTATTATAACCTTAAAACATGATTAACACAATTCCATTCTAATCCAAAGTTAAAATGTTACATAACTAATTCTTCAAGGGAATCTATGATTGTGCACTTTTATAAAGGAACCTATTTGAAAGCTTATCCAAATACTATGTAATATGATTCAAAGTTTATTATGACTGTAAACATAGCTCTTACTATCCTCTCATGGAAATTCAAGATAATTTGATCCTTCAATTATTTCTTAAGGTTTAACAGCCTAATTTAACACACAGTGGATTAAGTGATGTGCCTAAGCCCAAATACTACCAAACTCCATCCTAGGGGATATTTTCACCCTAGGATCACATGGACTAAACCCTAAGTCCCTATAAGAACATATCATCTTATGTCCTTCACAAACCCCCATAGTTCAACCCTTACTATTTGAAAGAGGGTCCTAGGGCAACCCCACACAAATTCATCTCAAATTCCATGAGGGGGTGTTTTCACTTACCATGGGGCTCTGGCAAAAATCCCAACCCATTTGGGTGAGACTTGACCCCACCATGCCCCAAAAATCCCTTGCCGTAATTTTTCCCTTAAAGGACCAAACTTAGGTGACACAAAAAACTTGTTAAACTCAAACCTAATTGGGCTAAAAAAAATTTCAGGGTTAAATAATAACCCTAAAAATCAGCCACCAAAATTTTGGAGACTTTTGAGGTCATTTGACCCTCTAATTAAATCAAACATGGATTATTAAATTTTTACAAAACTATAGAAATATTATATCCAAAACTTCCCATTTTTGGATATGTTGTAGGTACAGCTAAGAATGGCCCCCATCCAAATGTTCAAGTCATTTGGATGGCTGGATTGGTGAGGGCACTCAATTCATTCTCTGTTCAACCCTATGTATAGATCTCACCAAAATGAGTTTTGTGGTCGAACCAGGACCCCAAATCGGTTCAAATTAATTTTAAAATAAATTAGACTCATAGATCTACAATTTTTATGTTAACACCTTTTCCTGAACTAGCCTCTAAGTATTTTTCATATTTAATTTAAGGTAACCCAAATTTATGTGAAAGAAATTAAATAACACTAAATTAATAATATCAGCTCAGCACGAACCCTAAAGCACCTAAACCGACGGCATCCGGTTGTCTTCAACCTCCAACTGACGGCATCCGGTTGTCTTCAACCTCAAGCTGACGGCTCAGAGCAACCCATCCTGGGATAATTTGCGGGCCGATTTCCTGGCCAACCATACCCCTCCCCGGCCGGCCACCACTGCCACCACCTCCATTGAAGTGGGGGCTATCACCGGGCGGCGCCACGGCCGCCGGAGCGGCGGTTTCCAACTAACCTGAACACCATTTTCACGGAAAATTAATGGAAAAGCTTTGCCTGATCAAACTCAACTGAGCCCGATTCCCAACCTAAAAGACTCCTAAGATCTACCCATAAGGAAAGAGGAAGGGGAGGACCTTGCTTGCGGCCTGGAGACGTGTCGATCGCCGGGAAGCCATTGGTGGTGGTGGCGGCGCTCGGTTTTTGTAACGGCTCAGCTTGCTTCCTCGGCTCCTGGCTCCTTCAGGTTTGTGTGTGGAAAAGCTCTTCTAAGTCCAGTAAGTCTTTTTGAAAAGATAAAAATGGGGGAGGGGAGGGGTTAGCTGGCGATGGCCATTAATGCTCCTTGAAGAGCTTTGCTGTAACAGCAAATCTCCTTCCCTGGTTGCGGTTATGGCCGGGAATAACCTTGGCATTCTCCTAACTGACCGGGGGAGGTGTTTTGAGCATTAAGAGTTGGCCCTTGGCCTTCTAGGCCATGCATGGCAGTTACGCACCCTCTTTCTCTTTCTCCATAAACGCAGAATTCGAGTTTAAAGCAGATGGACACGTGGCATTCTATCATTTGGCCGTTTGTTATTGTTTAAAATGAGTCTTAATAAAGGGAACGGCCAATTAACTCATCTTGGCGCAATTCCCGAAGAGATCAGGTTCAGCCGAACCAGCAAACAGGCCGAAATTTGCAAGGAATTTTCTAAGTACAATGGCGTTGAGTAAGCTGCTCACTCGGTACCATTCAGTCTATGGCGTTGAGTGAGCTCTGCTCACTCAATGCCATTCAGTCTATGGCGTTGAGTGAGTTCAGGTCACTAAATGCCATAATCCTAACAAATATTCCAAGTAGGATGGCGTTAAGTGCACTCAACGCCATTCAGCCTGAGTAAGATGGCATTGAGTGCAGTCAATGCACCCAATGCCATTCAGCCTATGGCGTTGAGTGAACTCGACGCACTCAACTCCATTCAGCCCAAGTAAGATGGCATTGAGTACAGTCAGTGCACTCAACACCATTCAGTTTATGGCATTGAGTGCACTCGACGCACTCAACGCCATTCAGCCCAAGCTAGATGACGTTGAGTGTAGTCAACGCACTCAACGCCATTCAACCTATGGCATTGAGTGCACTCAACGCCATCCATCCCAGGTAAGATGGCGTTGAGTGCACTCAACGCACTCAACTCCATTCATCCTATGGCGTTGATTGCACTCCACACACTTAATGCCCGAGCCCAAAAACATGTCTAAGTAGATACCTGATCTACTTGTCACTCACTCGACGCTTCCCGGACTTGAGTAATCTTGGCCTCTTTTTGGTTGACCCCAATGGGTCTGTAGCGACATATTGGCCTCCCTTAGGGATTATAGGTGCCATGATGGATCATGGAACCAAGTTAAAACCCTAAAGTCATGCCTAGGATTGTTCTTGGGGTTCTACTCCTTGCAGACCGAGGTGATTTTTACCTTGAACCTTGTTCATTTGGTCTCTTTGGGCTTTTTAGGGTTTTGTCATGACCTAGTCATGGCAAAACCACTCCTAGGAATCTAGTTATCTGAGGGATGTTAAAATCCACTAGGGAGGTGACCACACTCCTCTCCACGCCTATAAATAGCCCCCCCCCGATGAAAACATAATTAACTGAATGAACAGTAAGTTAGACTTGGATTAATTGTTGCGGCCTCGAATTTTCTGTCTGTGCGGTTTGAGAAGGATAATCGGTTTGTTGTTTGCAGGTTATGCGGCTAGCACTGAGAAGCCAGAACTTTGGTTCTAACTGAGGTCAGGAATCAGTGGAGCTTGTGGTTAACAATCAGCAGTTTGCAGCAGGTCGCAGTTCCATCCAACCGGTCTTCTCTCTTTCAGCAATTCCAGTTCAATAACCTGTCTATACTACAACATTTTAATTCTATGGCGACACTTTTATTGCGGTGTTTTTAAAAGCGTTGTTGTATGTTTTTAGTGTTTGCGACGTTTCTATAAAGTGTTGTGGTAGATAAAATTATTTGCGGCGTTTATAATGAAAACGTTGCAATAGCTTAGAAAACAAATAAATAGAGTACAACCAGGCGCCATTCTATTGAATCTGCCCTAATTTTGACTTAAGCTTGGCGAGGGAAAGTAGAGCCGCACCGGTCGATCTTCCTCCTCAATCGTGCCGGTGTCATAGTTTCCAACATCTTCTCTCACGTCGGTTTATCTTCCTCCATCTCCGGTCAGATGAGTCTTCTGCCGCTCGAAACATTTCCAGCGATTCCTCCAACATGTGGATAGCTAAGTACCGATCAAAACATCCCCCTTCTCTCTCTCCCTCTCTCTCTCTCTCTCTCACTCGAAGCTTTTCTAGGGTTCAGGTTGGACATTGAGCATGTTATACTCTTCATCTCTATTCAGGTTCCTCTTCTGTCGCACCAAGCTTTTCTAGGGTTCCCTTCGGCTAGCCTCACCCTGCGTTCATCTATTTTGTCCCGCCGGAGAGAACTTTCTCCATTCACTCGGTGCAGTATTCTGGGTGAGTCCTCTTATGCTCTTGTCCATTTTTTCAGTTCATATGGATGGAGTGGCATTGACCTAGCATATATATGTTTACTCAAAAACATGTTCGTAGTTTGATATAACTTTAGATTGTGCTTTTAGAATTTTAAATTTTTGTTTTCTCATATTATCATCTATTGTTTGGTTTACTCATCAAAATAAGTATTGTTGTACCTAATTTTGACATCGAGGATTCTTATTGACAATATTTACAGTGCGGGGGATCAAATGGAGGGGTTTAGGTCTAGTCTTCAGTGTGTGATGGGGGTTGAGATGGTTTGTAATATGTTAGGGGTTTAGGTTTAGGTCTATATACTTGACCATATGACAACTGAACAAACATTGGATCTACAACATCATCATCAAACTCCTGGAATAACCTTTTCTTAAATGTCATTTTACAATGCAATATTCTCCTTTACTGTGATCTTTGGTGGCTTTAAATTCAGCCAACAAATCCCCAATATATGTATTATCATCTAACCAAATGAATCCCTCTGTGCAACATGACAAAGCTGTGTAGTTTTGTAAAGGTGTAAAAAAAATTGTACTCTCTTGTGATGAGATTGCAGCTGTGTTGTTAACTAGACTAATTAAGGTGGCATACAACTGTTATTTCTTTCATATCTTGGAGTACCCTCTTGAGCAACACATCTTTTGCAACTTCATTAAACTTGTCATCCTTAAATTTTTTCTATAAAATATGCTTTTAATTTATCATAATTTTTTGTCTTTATGTAGGTACCTAGCTAACTGAATATTCTATATATAGCAACAATGGATAAAAAATGGATGCTTGAGCCACGTCACTCAAAGGCTTATTTAGATGGAATGAAATATTTGCTAGATTTATATTACGCAATCACACCAATTTCGGAGAAGTGTCTATGTCCATGTAAAAAATGTTTGAATATGAAGATGTGGGATCGAAATGTGGTAGAGGAACATCTTGTTTGGAAAGGAATAATGGAAAATTATGCAGATTGGATTTATCATGATGGACGATTGTCTAACAATAGGGTCTTGCACAATTATAAATGCCCTTTTAATGCAAATCCATTCTACCCTAAGTACAACTCCAGTGATCCAATGGATGAACTTTTGCATGCAGTTATTCCAAATCTACAACAGGATGAAAATATGAATGAACATGATTTACCTAACCATAATATTGGTGAAGACGAGATATTTGATCCTCCTGAAGATCCCGTACATATACATGCAAATAATCTATATGCATCTCTCTTAGAGGAAAACAAACCATTATGGGAAGGATATCAAGATTACACAAGTTATTTTTTTTCTGTTGAATCTTCTTCATGTTAGGACACTTGGAAATTGGAGTAATGTGCATTTTAATATGTTATTGAAAATTCTACAAGGTGCACTTCCAGGTGGACATAAATCAATTCCTGCTAATTATCATGACGCCAAGAAAATTACTTCCAAATTAGGTCACAATTATATTAAAATTGATGCATGCGAGAATGATTGTTCTTTATTTTGGGGACCATACAAAAATAATAATGTTTGTTATGTGTGCGGGAAGTCGGGATGGGGTGAAATCCTTGAAGAACAAGTGGTTCACAACTCAAGAAAATGTAAGCAACAAGATAAGAAAAGCCCAAAGAAGATTCCAAAGAAAGTTTTTAGGTACTTTCCATTGAAAAAACTATTGGAGCGATTATTTCTTTGTAAGTAAACTGCTGACATGATGCAATGGCATGCTAATGAGCCTAATCATGACAACTTAATGCACCACCCTAGAGATGGTTTGGCCTGGATAGACTTCAATAATCGCCTAGAAATATTCGTCTTGGTCTTGCCACTGATGGTTTCAATCCTTTTGGAGATCTAGCAGCACACAGAGCACATGGCCAATTATGTTGATAGTATACAATGTGCCGCCTTGGGAGTGCATGAAAAAAAGTTCTATCATTATGTCAGGGTTGATACCAGGTCCTAAAATTTCTGGTAATAATATTGATGTGTATCTTCAACCATTAATAAAAGAGTTGAATGAGTTATGGGAAGTTGGGGTACAAGTACTTGGTGTTTCAGATGGAAAGTTTATACTACATGCAACACAATTATGGACCATCAGTGATTTTCCAGGACTGCGTAATTTATCAGGTTTGAACACGCATTCTAAACTTGGATGCCCATCATGCGGATTGAAAACTCAGTCGTGTTTGCTAAAGCATAGTGAAAAAATAGCGTATCAAGCACATCGTCGATTCTTGTCTGCTAATCATCCATATCGTAAAGCAAGAAAGTTTTGTCGTCATGAAATGAAGATTAGTAACATGAAACCGCTAAGTGGAAGACAAGTATTGAAGAAAACACAAAATCTTCAAGTTATATTTGGTCAAATGAAACAGTCTAGAGGATCGACACTGCATTGGAAAAAAAGAAACATCTTTTTTGATTTAGCTTATTAGAAAATCAATCTATTAAGACATTATCTTGATACGATGCATATAGAAAAGAATGTGTGTGATAACATCTTGAATACTATCTTGGGTGATCCGTTTAAATCCAAGGATGGTGTGCGTGCTAGAAGTGATTGTAAGGATTTGTTGATTTTAATACAGTTATGGCTCCAAGAAGGAGATGTTGATACTGTGATTATTCCTCCGGTATGTTTTTACTATGAGTAAGGTAGAAAAAGAAATTTTTTTGAGAATATTAAAATCATTATGGGTTCCCAATGGTTATGCCTCAAATATATCTCGTTGCATTAAACTCAAGCAAGGCAAGATACAAGGCTTGAAAAGCCACGATAATCACATCATCATGCAACAGTTTTTGCAAGTTGGTTTACGATCAGTGTTATCGAGACATATAGTAATTCCATTAATGGAAGTTTCTATGTTGTTTAGACAATTGTGTTCCAAAAACCCAAAGTTTCAGATTTGAAAAGGATTGAAGAACGCATAATATTGGCATTATGTCAGCATGAAGTAATATTTCCTCCTTCATTTTTTACTATAATGATTCATCTAATGGTACACCTATCACAAGAAGCTATTTTGGGTTGATAGTTTTACTTTCAAGACAACCTAAACACCTAGAGGGGGGTGAATAGGTTCTAATGCTTGTTAACACTTTTTGGCAGAATTCAATTACAGAATTAAAACACACAGCACAGCAGTCACAGAAATTTAACCATCACAGATTGCACACTATTTTATAGTGGTTCTCCAAGGTCTGGGTACATCCACTTTCCCCCCTTCACCTATCTAGCAGTATGCTAGATTCGGCCAAACTTCCTCTTTACTCAGATCCACAGATCCTACAGCTCAGAACCTGAAAAGGTTCCTACAACTCAGGCTCAACAGACCTACCTCAGCCTTATCACAAAGCCTACAACTCAGAGAAGAACCTTCTCCTACACTCAGGCAAACAGCCCTACCACTCAGAGATCAACTCTCCTACACTCAGCCTTAATAACACAGGCTTACAACTCAGATCTGTATTGACAGATCCTACAGAAATTAGAAAAGAAGTTTTTAATGTCTTGCCTTTGTTGAGAGAGAAAAGAACAAGACAATTCTTGATCAGCTGATGAAATCAACTGAATCTGAGCTTTCTTCAAAGCTTCTTGAATCTGAACTTAGCTGAGTTGATTTCCAAACAGCTTCTTGAGAAACCAATGATGGCTTCCTTCCTCTTCTTCAAGTGGCTGGATCCCTCTCTATCCAACACCTTTTATGATACTTCTGAATTCTTGAAAGAACTCTACTTAGACTGATCCTGAGATCGTCTTCTTAGATCTTCTGATGAAGATCTTCTTTAATGCCTTGCACTTTCTTGAAGAGAGGACTTGTCTCTTAACTGATGTGTTGATTAAGAATTAATTTCCTCTTGTATGTCTCTTGTATATTTTTCTTCTTCTTCTGAATCTGTCTATTTATAGATCTTCTTCATGATAACCGGCTGATCCGGCTTCTAACTGACTTCTGACAAGTCTGACAGCTTCAGTTAACCTATCATAACCCACATCTGTCAAGTCTTCAAACAGATCCTGTGCCTTAGTCTTGGACAGCAAAGTGTTGAGACAGGCTATTAGAAAGTGTCGAGACCAACTGTCTATATGTGTCGACACAAGTGACTTTGGTGTCGACACAGCCTTTGATGATGTCGACTAGTTTGCCTTTAAGTCGACACTGCTTCTTCAGAACTTCATCTTGAGAATGAGTCGACACAGAGAATTTGTGTCGACTCAACACTTCATCTTTCTTCAGAAAATAACTTGGTCTTGACTTTGCAGTGTGTCGACACAAGTCCTGTGTGCCGACACAGTTGTTGTAGATTCAGAACTCAGTATGTGTCAACTCTGCCTTCAGTGTCGACATAGTTGAGGTCGACTATCTTTCTGTGAGTCAACACTGCTTCCCAGTATCGACACAAATGTGTTCGACTATCTTTCTATGACTCGACACTGCTTCCCAGTGTCGACACAAATGTGGTCGACTATCTTTCTGTGAGTCGACACTGCTTCCCAGTGTCGACACAAATGTGGTCGACTATCTTTCTCTGTGAGTCGACACTACTTCCCAGTGTCGACACAAATGTGGTCGACTATCTTTCTCTGTGTCGACACAGCTTCCTTCAAGTGTCAACACAATTATTCTGAAGTGTCGACCCAGTTTCTTCAGATGGCGACACATGGACTTAGAATAATTTCCTATATTCTTCAATACTTCTTCACCTGCACATGTCAACTTAAAACAACATCAAATACACCTTGATGTATATCATTAATCTAAGTTAGGCTTCTTCAAATCAGGTACACATTTTCCAATGTACCCAAAAATCTCCCCCTATTTGGAGAAGTCATAACCCTTTTAGTTAATGATATACACCATTTATAACAAAAATAATATGATGATGTATGACATTACAGGAATATTTTATATAAACAAAATATTAACAATTCATCACAGAGTGAACATGAATATATGATTCCAAACAAAAATTTTTTTATAACTTGATAATGTTTGATTACAGATGTTTACATTGAATGATCAAAACATTTACAAAACATTTGAAAGAACTTAGAGCTAAGACTAATCAGGCTCTCTTATAACAATTCTTTTGCCAGATTGGATTTGAGCCTTCACAGGAGCTTCAGCAACTTCAGCAGGCTTCTTGTCTTTTAGCTCAGCTTTCTTCTGAGCTTCTTCCTTTAGCCTTTGCCTTTCAAAGTAATGAAAGGGCTTTGGAAAGTACTTGCTCGGCTCCTGAGCATCTGGTGGCAGCCTTCCCAGCTTGGCTTTTCTCCTGAACTGTACTATGGCTTCCTGCCTAGCTTCATATTTTTTTCATTCGATTTCATTATACCACTTTTCTCTTTCATGTACTTTGTCCTTTACAGCCTTCCATGCAGTTAGTATAATATTTCTTGAAGTAGGGCTCCACTGCTCAAAATCTGGCTTAAGTTCAGTCTGCACTCTAAATCTTTTCTTGGATAGTAGAGCATCTTGCTGTTCTTTCAATTTGGCATCAGGCTTATCAACTTTTTCAATAACAACCTTGGTAACCTCCTTTGGAGGACTATACATATCCTGAACTTGCTGATTAATCATATCAAAATCAGGAGGAGGGTAAATGACTTGGGCAATCTCAGGTTGATTACCTTCAAGTAGACCTGTTTGAATTCCTGACTCAGCCACCATATCATCATCATACAAAGGTGGATATCCCAATGTGACTCGAATACTATTTGTCACCCATTTGGTGTGCTCTGAGCCAGCATGAACTAACAACCTCTCCCCCTTTATGACTTCTCTGGTAATATGATCTCTTAGATCATCCTTCTGAAATCTGATCTGGCCATCTAGATAATTCACACCTTCTTTAAAATATGGTTTCAATTTTTGAAGTTTGTCAGATATTTCCTTCTGAGATGTAGTGATGGCAGATTGAACTGAAGCTATAGCCTCCTTTAGTTTCTGATCAAAAGCTTCCATCTCTTTTACTCTTGCTGCAGTCATCCCTGCAGTAGCCTTTTTGAACTCTTCAAGAATTTCATGGTGAGATTCAGCCAAATTATCATTCATCCTCAGCTGATTCTCCAAAACATAACCTTGCTTCAAAGCAATATCATCCACTTTAGTGAGGATAGACTGCTGTTGTTTAGCCAAAAACACTACAGCATTACCTCCCTTATGGAAGCAATCTGTCATCTCCTTCTTATTCATATTTACTTCAAATCTGATAGACTTAATATCTTGATCCAAGTCAAATTGAAGGGATTTATTGCTCTCATCAACATACTTCTCCATTGCTAATCTCTGCTCATCCAACTTAACTTGCAAATCTACCATGAACTTGTTGTAGTTAAATTCACAGGGAGATTGGTGAGTTGAAGTTTGGAGTGCCTGCTTATAACTTTGGGTCCTTCTCTTGAAGACTATGAGCTTTCTCTTCTTAGCCATTCTGGCTTCTTCAGTCTCAGAGTCTGATGAACTTTCTATTTGAACTCTTTCAGGAGGAGTAGGAGAAATATTAGTTTCAGTGACATGTTGCTCAGTCTCAACATTCACAGGCTCCCCCCTCAACTACTTGTTCCTCCTCAACTCCTTGTTGCTTCTCAGCTTCTTGCTCTATCTCCATGTCTAGTGCCTTTTCATTGTCTTGCTCCTCCTCTACTCTATCAGTAGTAATTTCAACATTAGGAAATAACTCATCTAAAGTGTATTCCTTCTGAGCTTGAACAGATGTTGAATCATCCAGATCTGAAATATTCAAATCTTTTGATAAATCAATTTGTTCTTTCTCCTGCACTGATTCAGACATCTGCTCCCCATGCACTTGTTCAGTATTTGGAATATCCTGGGCAGGTGAATACACTTTCTCCCCCTGCACCTGTGCAGGAATAGAAATATTAGTAATGTCCTTGGCAGGAAAATACACTTGCTCTCCCTGTACCTGTACCTAGTCAGGAGTAGATACATTCTGGACAGGAGAGTGAGCATGCTCCCCCTGCATCTGTGCAGGAATGGTTGATTTCTGAACTTGAGTAGACTCAGGCTGATCTTCAACCTGCTTTCTCACTTGCTCTTCTAGATGCTGGACAGTGCCTAGATCATGTGCAGAGGATCTCTCGGGGGTGTCATGCCTGTTCTCATCAGGCACATCTTTAGACAGTACCCTATCCCACCTTGAAAATAATCTTATATCCATTTTCCTCATGTGATTAATCTTTGTCCCAGGCAGTTGTTGCATAACCTCAGGGATCACCCCAGTCAGGTATAAACTCACAATTCTAGCCGGATTTGGCTTCTTGATTCCTTCCTTGATCTTATCAAATACTACAGCTGACCAGTCAGTTGGAATTGTAAACACAATTCTGGTCATTAGGCTGAACATATAGGCTGAAATCCTATCATGTCCACCTGGTTTGCACAAAATTACCTTCCCAACTACTTCTGACAGAAACTTGCCCTGTTGATTCATGCCCTTCCTGTTGATAGCTGCTCCAATCTTCAGGGTTGGATCCAATCCACACCATTGGAGAGCCTCCCTGGTCTTAGAGGCTGGAACCTCTTCTTCATTCTCAATGTTTGATAATTGAAGTGTTTTTCTTAAATTTCTTGGTGTTAGTTTCACCTTCGTCCCATGAATAGTGGATTTTATCTTGAGACCAGCTGAATCCACTAATGCAGAGGTAAAGAATTCAATCACCTCCTTCTTCCAGATCTTTGATGGTTCAGAAACTAGAAATTCTAATCCAGATTCAGAAATTAGAGTGACAACCCTTTGAACATCTGTCGGGGCATCCGCAAAGGCATTGCGCACCAATTCATATCCTTCGTTGATGTTATCTGCAACCTTTGGCGCCATTGATCAGACGAGAAATCTTGAGAGAGAAGAGAGAGAGATTGTCGACACAGGGTTTCAGTCTCCAAAACCTTGTAAGCGTGTCGACAGAATAAGTTCTTGACCTATTTATACCTTCTAGGGAAAGAAGATCAAAAGTCGGGCAAAAACAGTCTATATGTGTCGACACAGATGGAGTGTGTCGACACAAACTTCTATTGTCTTGACAGCAAGTCTGTCTACTATGTGTTGACACCAATTGTGGATATGTCGACACCTGAGAGACATAGTAGAGCATAAGAAATTCTGTGTCGACTCTTAGGATAAGTGTCGACACAAAATCTGTAAGTGTCGACACCACTATTCTGGTGAAGTCGACACTACATTCCTGGATGAGTTGACTATTTGATTCTTAAGTGTCGACATAAATTCTCTGTGTCGACACATATTTTCTGACTAGTCGACATGACTTCACTGAGTCGACACATTATCACTGAATGTGTCGACACTATTTTACTTAGCCAATTTCTGTTTTTGTCTGATACCACACTTGATAATCTAATATAACTTGTAAGTTTGTTGATAAACTAATCAATGGTCAGCATGCCTAATTCAATTTTAAATTTATTGAATTTTGTTTCATCCAGTGGCTTAGTAAATATATCTGCTATTTGACAATCTGTTTTAACAAATTCCAATGAGATGTCTTCTCTTTCTACAGGCTCTCTAAGAAAATGGTATTTAATTTCTATATGCTTAGTTCTACTGTGAGAAACAGGATTATTAGCAATAGAAATAGCACTTTTAGAATCACACAATAAAGGTGTTCTACTTACTTGTATACCATAGTCTTTCAACTAATGTTGTATCCACAATAGCTGTGCACAGCAGCTGCCAGCAGCAACATATTCTGACTCAGCTGTGGATATTGCCACACTGGTCTGCTTCTTACTACTCCATGAAATCAATCTTCCTCCCAAGAATTGACAAGTACCTGTTGTACTCTTTCTGTCCTCTCTACACCCTGCAAAGTCTGCATCTGAATAACCTGTTAGTAGAAAATCTCTATTCCTAGGGTACCAAAGGCCTAGATTAGGTGTGCCCTTAAGATATCTCATAATCCTTTTGTCTGCGGTATAATGAGATTCTTTAGGGCAGGCTTGGTACCTAGCACAGACACATGTAGCATACATAATATCTGGTCTACTAGCAGTGAGATATAGTAGAGAGCCAACTATTCCTCTATACAAAGATTCATCAACAGGTTTACCTGCATCATCTTTGCATATAGGCATACTTGTTCCCATAGGAGTTCTCATAGTGGAGGATGACTCCATACCATACTTCTTAATTAATTCTTTGGTGAACTTAGACTGAGATATGGACAGGCCATCATCAGTCTGTCTTACTTGGAGTCTCAAGAAGAACTTAAGTTCCCCCATACTGCTCATCTCAAACTTCCCTTGCATAAGTTTGGCAAACTTTTTACAAACGTTGTTTTCAATAGATCCAAAGATTATGTCATCAACATAGATCTGAACTAAGATGATCTTACCTTTGGATTCCCTAAGGAATAGAGTTTTGTCTATTTTTCCTCTTGAGAATTTATTCTCAATAAGGAAAGTAGACAGGGTTTCATACCAAGCCCTTGGGGCTTGCTTTAACCCATACAAAGCATTCCTAAGCTTATAGATATAATCAGGTTTAAGAGGATCTACAAAACCTGATGGCTGCTCTACATAGACTTCCTCTTTTAAATCACCATTCAGGAATGCTGATTTCACATCCATCTCGTACACTTTGAAGTCTTGATAGGCTGCATAGGCAAGGAACATTCTGATTGCCTCCAGCCTTGCTACTGGGGTAAAGGTTTGATCAAAGTCAATCCCTTCCTCCTGTCTGTATCCTTTTGCAACCAATCTTGCTTTATTCTTCACTATTATTCCACTCTCATCCAATTTGTTCCTATAAATCCACTTTGTGCCAATTATGTTGTGGCCACTTGGTTTAGGAACAAGCTCCCAGACATTGCACCTTCTAAATTGATTTAGCTCCTCTTGCATAGCATCAATCCAGTGCTGGTCTTGGATGGCTTCTTCAAACTTCTTAGGCTCCATTTGAGACAGGAAACTTGAATGCAGGTCTGTGCTTTGATTTCTGCTTCTAGTCTGCACTCCCTGTCTTGGATCACCTATAATCTGATCAGCTGGATGATCTCTTAAATGTCTTGTAGCTGGAGGAAGATTCCTTTCTGGTTGAACATCTCCAGCTCCTTCTTCATGCTGAACCTCTTGGTTTTCATCAGCATCTATTGAGTCTTGTACTCCCCCTAGACAGTAGCCTTCATTTTCCAATGCTACATCTTCCTTTGATGCTTCAGTAATGGAGAGCTTGCCCATTCTATTGCTTATACTTGTTGAATCATTTGATCTACAAGACAACTCACAGTTGATTAATCTTGTTTCATCAAACACAACATGTACAGATTCTTCAACAACTTGAGTAGTCAAGTTGTAGATTCTATAGGCCTTACTATTTATGATGTACCCAACAAATATCCCATCTTAGGATTTGGCAGCAAACTTAGTTAGGTATTTCTTGCCATTGTTAAGTATATAGCATTTACAACCAAAGATCCTGAAGTAGGATAGATTTGGTTTTCTACCTTTCATAATCTCATAGGGAGTCTTTTTGTGGTTCTTGGTGATAGAAGCCCTATTGATCACATGACATGCAGTGTTAATTGCCTCAGCCCAGAAATATTCTGAGAGAGAGGTGTCACTCAATAGAGTTCTGCCAGCTTCAATTAATGTTCTATTCTTTCTTTCAGCAATGCCATTTTGCTGTGGTGTTCTAGGTGAGGAGAACTCTTGGAAAATCCCAAAGTCTTCACATAATTTTGTCATGCTTTCAGATTGAAACTCAGTACCATGGTCACTTCTGATTTTGACCACTGTACTATTCAGTTCATTCTGAATTTGCTTTACAAAAATAAGTAATATACTTGGGGTTTCTGATTTCTGTCTCAGAAAGAACACCCATGTAAATCTAGAATAGTCATCTACCACCACAAAAGTATAGACTTTCCTACCTAGACTATGAACTGGCATAGGACCAAAAAGATCCATATGTAAGAGGTATAGGCACCTCACAGAATCCTTGTTTTCAAGGCTTTGAAAGGAGGATTTTGTCTGCTTGCCCTTTTGACAAGCTGAGCATATTTCTTCCTTTATACACTTAACTTGAGGACCATTCCTCACTAACTCTTTGCTAAAGTGTTGGCCAATTGTCTTGTAGTTAAGATGAGCCAATCTCTTGTGCCACTTGACACAATGAGAAGCATTATCATCAGCTACAAGACAGATGGAAGAAGCCTTGTTCTCACATACAAAATTAAGACAATAGACATTTCTCTTCCTATACCCAGTCAATAAGATCTTTTGATCACTTGAACTTTTGATATGACATCCATTCTTAACAAATGAAATGTCATATCCTAAATCACTCAGCTGGCTTATGCTTATTAGATTGTGTTTCAAACCTTTTACATAAGCCACTTGGGTGATAGTAATTAGGTTAGTAGAAATGTTACCAAACCCTTGGTGATTCCTTTTTCAGATCCACCAAAGATCACTTTAGGTCCATCTTTGATAGATGTATACTCCTTCAGCAGCCCCTTTGTTCCAGTCATGTGCCTGGAACAACCACTGTCCAAGTACCATATAGGGGCATGGCCACTTGGACTTTCCTGCAACACAGATTTACTTACCCTTAGAACCCAAGTAAGTCTTGGGTCCTTGGTTCAGGTTAGCATTAACAAAGCTACCATTATCTCTTCTAACAGGTAGACTATTGTTCTTTCTAACACTTGTGTTATGCCAGCAGTCTAATGCAAAATGGCCTCTCTTGCCACAGCACCAACATTCAAACTTTTGTATCTAGATCTAGATACACCCTTGACAGAAGAATTTCTGTCCATTGCTGGTGCTGCAGCAGCTTCATCCACTGATTTCTTATAACCATTGGGTTTATGAACATGGATAGGCCTGTTGGCATTTACACCCTTGTTTATCAGAACATTAGTCTTAAAATGACCATGTATATCTTCATGATCATATTGGTTAGAAGGCACTTGCACCTTTCTAAACTTAATAGGGACTGAAAGGTTTAGTGGCTTGACAGGAGCTTTGCCTTTCCTCTTGAATTGGACTGCCCTGGGGTTACCTTTGAATCCTAATCCTGCCTTACCCTTTTGAGTCATAAATTCATCTATCAAGGGTAAGACAGACTTTGGCTTAGAGTAACTAGCCACTAACTCCTTTTCTATTCTTAGTCTGGCCTCCAGACTCTTCACTTGATCATTGGTATAATTGATTGTGCTCATCTGAATAATAGTTAT